>CM060911.1:67360000-68560000 GCA_030737875.1 Allium sativum
CGAACTGAAATTGAATTAGAAATCAATTTGAATTAAATCAATTTGAAATGAAATTAAAATGAATTTATGTTGAAAAATTCAATTTTGATTTGAATTTGAAATAGAAGTTGAAATCGTTATGAAAATGAACTTAAAACGATTTATAAAATACGTTTTGAAAGGAAATCAACGAAATATAATATATATATATATATATATATTATATAATGGCCTGAATAGAACGCGCCGCGCCACGGCAGTTCGCGAATTTCGACCATTGACTTCGAATGGATATTACGGGAGATCCGACAGTCGGATTCTCCTAAAACCGGAACCGTTGGGTTCGTATCGAAAAGAGGTTTCTAACGAATGTTAGAAATTTGAAATCTAACGGTTGGATTTGGAATTATGTCCAAATAAAATTTGAAAAAGGTCGCTGTAAGTGCAGTTCGTTGGCCGTTGATGGAAATCGACTGTACGAGCCTTGATAAAATTATTAAAAATATCAATAATTTGTGTAAAATCATAAGAAATGATTTGGGAAAAATAGGGATGAAAAATTCCATATTTGAAAAGATAAAAATAGATTTTTATCGAAATGAACTAGTTTTGAACTAGAATTAAAATTCTATTTATTTTTAAAATAAATTGGATTTGAAAAGGTTTTGAAAATAACCAGAATTTCCAATAATTGAATTGGAATGGATTTGAATCGAAATTGTCTTTGGATTATGTCGATGTTGGATTTCGTGATTATACAGATATTGTTATGGAAATTTGAAAGATATATTTATATCATTATTTCCAATACGATATTTGTTGGTCGTAGAATTTTATATTGAATATAAGCCGATATATTTTCTATTTAGAGCCTTGTATTTAATATCAAATGTGATTTGAGTTTGTCGTGAATGGTGTCTTCATTAACACTGTTCTTAAGCCCAGTTGAGAAAAGATTAAATCTTTTTATTTAGATTTAATGAAGTGTACCAATTAAATAATATTTAATTGGAATTGAATTGTTATTGATTTTTGGGTTTATCATGAAAAGTGTTTTAAATAACACTCATTCTTTAACCCGATAATTAATAGAATGTGATTTTGGGTTGTCGTGAACGATATCTTCAATAATACTGTTCTTAGACCCACGGAATTAAGAAAATCAGAAACTAACTGGAGGTTAGTTAAGTTGAATGGTCTCTTGGGTATTGATCTGATGTTGGTTTCGGCCTTCGGGGTTAATACTTAGGGAATTGCTCACTTGCTACTTTACGGTTAGGGACTGATTGAAATGTGATGTGATTTTGGGTTTATCGTGAACCGTGTTTTAAATGACACTGATTCTTTAACCCAGTCACAGATTAAAACTAAGTGGAGTTTTAATGAATCTTTAATTAGATTGAAATGATCGAGAATGGAGTATCACCAGTTTTGCTCCAGGCGATAGTTAAATCTTTAATTAGATTTAAACGTGAAATGGTAATTAAATTTACCGATAACACCGTGGTGTTAGATATGAAGTAAGACCCGTTTTACTTCATGGGATGAATAGGTTGGGATTGGGAAATTAAAACAAACGATTACTTCGGTAAGGTTCGTTAATCCCGACTAGTTTGAATTGATATTCAAAAGTAGATTAAAGAATAAATTAAAGAATTTATCTTTGATAAAATTTATGGGAACCTTTCCCTAAGAATGTGAAATTTAGAAACTGACTGTAGGTTAGCTAAGCAGAACGATTTCCTGGGTATTGATCTGATGTTGGTTTCGGCCTTCGGGGTTAATATTTGGGGGATTATTCTCTTGATTAATTTACGATTAGTGACTGATGAATTGGAATGAGGCGTATGTTGTGTTGGTGTAACACTTGTTTAAAATATACGCGAGTTATTCGGAAAGACCGGGTTTATCCCATTCTGAATAACTGATACGACGATAAGTCGAAGATGAAGACGGTGGTCAAAGACCGGAGGTCTTCACGTCGTTTGGGTGATTACTGATGATCTTGATTGGGATGTACACCCAAGAAGATGGAAACAGTTGGTGGTCGTCCAGACGTACTTGGAGATCGATGGACATGCGGGGTACTAGGTGCCTCCGGTTTCGTTCAGACCCAGAATGAACTTGTAAATGGACTGTGTGTCTGACATTAGATTTCAGTCTATGTGATTGATTTCTATTAAATATATATTTGTTTGGAGGTGGAGAATTTATTCTCTTGCTTAACGCCCTTCTCTGAGACGTACGAGCTCAGGGGTTATATACTGATGGATATCAAACGCATAGAGTGAATTGCCTGTGTGGCATATCTAAGTGGCAAATGATCAAGGCTTCTGTTGAAAAGCAAAGTCTTGTGGTTGATGATCGAAGCACGACCTTTGTGGCGTAGCTTTGTGTAACGTTTACTTCGCGAGTTTCACACCCGGTGTGAACCAGAAACGGGAGAGGACCTCAGGGAGGGCATGCGTTTCCTTCTAGCTAAAAAGTGGCGTCAGTGGTTTTACATGCCCTGATGAGTTTGACTTATGTGGTTGTTGCTGTTGCGAGGCGCCTCGGTTTGATCGGATGATCCGGGCCCGATGGAGTCATTTATTGGCTCACTTACGCCCCAAAGCGCGGGGAAACGCAGTGTTCAGGAATTTAAATCCACATCGGTGGACCAGCCCTGACGATCCAAGGGTCACTCGAGCTCTGATCCTGAGGCTCGGGCTAGAGAGTCTCGAATCGGTAGAGGACGATCCCTAGCCTCGGTTCATACCATAAATGATAACCCCCAACTTCCAAACACGTGACATTTGCGGTTTTGATTGTAGAGCTTAGTATGGCGACATGATATATGGTACCTATGCCGTCTATGATTGATATTTATGATTTGAAGATGTTTTATACACTGTGCACTTATAATAGTATCAAATGATTTATTTTAAATGTACTAAGCATGTTTGGCTATTATAAGGGAAAACTCTATCCCCCGGCTTGCGTTGCATTGTGTGATAGGACCTGGGTCTTATAATAGCTTCATTTTTCTTTATTTAGCATTGCGCTGTTTGTTTTATGTACTGGTATTCTTGGGAGGAAACCTGTTCCGTGTTATACGGCATGGTCCCTTGATTTTCCTAACTTTAAAAATAAAGATTAATAACTGTTTTAGTTCTCACACCAGTCCCATGACTGACCTGGAGTTTATTGTTTTAACCTAAACTCTCGGTGCCCCTATTTTGACACGGGCAGCTAGTAGTTTTGGTTTTGCAGATTTATATTCACAGGGTCCTGGTTTACAGCTGGAATGATATCCGGAAAGCTTTGTATCCGTATGTCTCTTCTAATTGTGTATTGTATTGTTTTCCGTTGCTTTGTAATGTATTGTAATCTCTGAAATTTTTGTGTAATATTTATCCGTTTATACTCTGTATATTCTTGTATTCTGATGGAATTGTTGTAATATACAATGAAATGTTCTTCCATCTGCGTTCTGTTATGGCTTGTCCTCGAACTATCCGCTCTTTCATTCACGGGGAAGTTATATGTTTTTACAGTTGGTATCAGAGCTTTGATTTACAAAGCTCAGAGGACAAAACACATTAGAACCATACGAAAGAATTCATCAGATATTGGATTAGTAATATCCAATGGGAATGACTCGTTAGAGATGGGATTAGTAGTATCCTAGAACGAGTGTGAAGAGTGTTGTTTTGAAAAAATAAAATGAAAACAATTTTTGTTTTGCAATTTTAATCGAATTATTCGTATTTGATTACTTATTTATATTGATTTGGACAATCCAGTATATAAAGATTTTGCGTATACGTCTGATCCACGTGAATTTGAAATTTTGATATACTGGATAGATATAGAATTACACTCTAATCGCCCGGAGATGATTTTGATGATGGAGCTCCATCATTAGAAATTATGTTCGAGTGACGAAAGTGGGCTTTCTATATATTTCCTATTGACTGGTGTGAGAACCAAAATTAGATAGGGCATATTGTTGTGATTTGATATCAAAAATCTGATTTTTGACTATATATCAAACTTATAAATTTGAAATGATAATTCACTAATTGATTGCTGATTGTGTTGTTTGATTATTGGTTGATTAGTTAAAAGCTAAACCATTTAGCCAAATTGTATCAAATAGTGAATTGTATTGAAAATTAGACGAATTAGCATGCATATACATGTACTTACATTGAACAGGTCATTGCAAGGAGGCTAGAGCAGAGAATAAAATTTGTTTGCCCAACAAATAGGTACATGTTTATCATAATTTACTCTTTTGTTTGGGTGATGATGATTTTATGAGCCGATTGGCTAGCCGCTTGGCCTTTTCTTTTTCTTTTTGAGATCAGAAGGCCTGTATGGCAATTTCGGGATTTTCCCGTGCTCCCGGTGGACGGGAGGTTATGGCGAAATTTTTCGAAAATTTAGGGTGTTAGCCAAATTTTTGAAAAAATTAAAAAGTTCTTAGAAACTGAAAAGTTGAAGAACTTAAGTCGTAGTCAAAACAAAGAAAGTTGAGTTGGTTTGTAAAACAACTTTCGGCTTTTTTCCTTTTCGGGGACGAAAAGTTTTAAGTGGGGGAGATTGTAACAACCCGTAAATTCTGGGCCAGTTTAAATATTTTATTTTGGCAATTTTAGCGAATTTTGAACATTTAAAATGAATTATTTTAAATAATATCGACGAGAAATTTATATTGAATATAAATAGAATGTATATATCTATATAGATCGTCGTTAGATTATAAATAATTATATATAATTATAAAAGGAATTGAAAATGGCGCGGTAGTTCGATAATTCGATTTCAAACTTCAATTGAACTTACTGGGTGCAAAATAAACCGGATTTTAGCTAAACCAAAAATAATGGAATCTATTTGTCAATATCTTTCCAACGAACCCGAAAAATCAAAATTCCATAGCGGGGATCAAAAGATATGTCCTGTTGAAAATTTTGAATAGTCGCTATGAAATTCAAGCCCTTAAAAATGGAAATTTTGCAAACGACCTCGGATTTCGATGAAACCACTTTTGTTGGGTCCGTGATGTCAAGTTATTGCTAGATTCCAATTTTCATAATTTTTCGAATCAATATGTGAGCGTGGCAAAGGAAAACACGTTTGACCAGTTTAAGTTGATTTTAATCGACTGGAAAATGGCCATTTTTCAAACGGTCTCAGAATATGATGAAACTAGTTTTGTTAGGACCGTATCATCAATAGGAAGCTAGAAAAAAAAATTCTGGAATTTTTCGAGTTAGTATGTGACCCCGGTAAATTGAAATGTACGTTTAAAATTCAATATAATGATTTATATTTTAAATTCAACGAAAACTGATCGTAACGATCGAATTGGCTTTCGATACATATTCCATTGTGTTTGGAATGGGGGTAATTAGCTATGGACGACAGGCGGTGGGCTTGATTTCGAGTTCGAAATAAAAGTCAACCCTTATGGATTTAAAAATTAAAATTAAATTATTATATAATATAATTGGCCCCTCCCCTTATCTTTCCCTCATCTCTCTCATCAGATATTATCGAATAAAAAAAAGGGGAATTCGCTGACGTTCCCTCCGACACCGCAGGAGGAGGCGCCTCACCTCAGCCACCATCGATCGGTGGCGCCCTCAACGGATCCCCCTCCCTCTTCTTCACCCCGCTCCTCCCAATTGAACTCGCGCGGACCTGAATCTACCCACCGCGCCCTGCATCGACGGAAACCGCCTGCACCGCCTCCCACTACCCTCCGCCGTTCCTCCTTCCTCCCTCCTCCTCTGATGACCGACGCAAGCAAACCCAGTGACTCCACAGCCCTACAGCGCCCCAGCGGCCTAGATCCATTTTTTTTCTCTCAATGAAATGTGAGTATTTCATTTGTTTTTATTTAAATTTTAATATATATCTGAATTGGATTTTTATTTTTTTCTTTTCAGTTTTTAATTGTGTTTAAAATAAAAAGGTTAGTAGCTAATTAAAAATATTATCTTTATATGGTTAGTAGCTAATTAAAAATGTTATCTTTATATAGTTAGTAGCAAATTAGAAATAAAATCTTTGATTAGAAGAAGATATGAATTTTAGTCGTTATAGGAAGGTTAAAAATATAATTTTTATATTATAGAAAGATTAAAAATATGATTTTAATATAGTGGAGAGAAAGTAAAAATTCGATTTTTGTATATTGAATAGCGAAGTAAAAATTCGATTTTTATATATTGAATAGCGAAGTAAAAATTCGATTTTTATATATTGAATAGCGTAGTAAAAATTCGATTTTTTATATATATGCAGTCAAAGTAAAAATTCGATTTTTATATATATGAAGTCAAAGTAAAAATTCGATTTTTATATATATGAAGTCAAAGTAAAAATTCGATTTTTATATATATGAAGTCAAAGTAAAAATTCGATTTTTATATATTGAATAGCAAAGTAAAAAATTCGATTTTTATATATGTAGTGAATACGGATGACGAAAGTGAGGAAAGAAGAAATGGCGGAGGTTTTCTACATATGAAGAGTCGTGGCGTTTGGATTAGCTAGTTGGTGAGAACTTCTCACCTTTAATTTAATTTTTCTAGTTATAAATATATACTAGGATGCAGACGGTGTTTAGTAGCACCCGACACCCGTCGTCCACAGACCATGGACGGCTTGTATGCTTGTTTGTTTGATTTTGATGTGTAGTTGATTGTGTGATGTGATGTGAAACGAAATAAAATATTTATATAGTTAAAAATATTTTATAGTTAGAATTTTAACGTGTATATGAAATGAAATAAAAGTAAACAAATCAGACGATTTGTTTATATACACACATTTGACTGATATTTATTGGGACGATAAATTTTACACATCGCCCAACTACACAAATAAAATTCGTGTTTGATTGTTTGAAATCCCACACGGGTATTGGGATGATATTTGACGTACACTAATCCCAATAATTAGTTGTATGTCGATCGATTGATTGACAAACTGTTATAAGCGTTTAATATTTATATTTGATGCTTATACAGTGTAGAACGCACTTTGGATGATGGTTGATGATTTATCGTTGTTGTTAGATACGTGTGGTAGAAAATCCATATAATTAACATTATATGGTAATTGATTGGGCCTCATTCCATATTTGAAATAGAATATTTGAAAATAGAAATATTTGAAAAAGAAACATTTAAAATAGAAATATTTGAAAAAGAAACGTTTGAAATAGAATATTGGAAAATAGAAATATATGAAGCCGTGTAGATTAGATTGACACCATTTTGACGTGAACGATATTTATATCGATTTTATAATGAATATCGAAAGTGATTTCAAAATCTGATATTTTGAAAAGAATTGAAATTCAAACTGAAACTGAATAGAAATGAATTCGAATTGAAATTGAATAGAAATGAATTCGAATTGAAATTGAATAGAAATGAATTAGAATTGAAATTGAATTGAATTGAAAACGAACTGAAATTGAATTAGAAATCAATTTGAATTAAATCGATTTGAAATGAAATTAAAATGAATTTATGTTGAAAAATTCGATTTTGATTTGAATTTGAAATAGAAGTTGAAATCGTTTTGAAAACGAATTTAAAACGATTTATAAAATACGTTTTGAAAGGAAATCAACGAAATATAATATATATATATATATATTATATATAATGGCCTGAATAGAACGCGCCGCGCCACGGTAGTTCGCAAATTTCGACCATTGACTTCGAATGGATATTACGGGAGATCCGACAGTCGGATTCTCCTAAAACCGGAACCGTTGGGTTCGTATCGAAAAGAGATTTCTAACGAATGTTAGAAATTTGAAATCTAACGGTTGGATTTGGAATTATGTCCCAATCAAATTTGAAAAAGGTCGCTGTAAGTGCAGTTCGATGGCCGTTGATGGAAATCGACTGTACAGGCCTTGATAAAATTATTAAAAATATCAATAATTTGTGTAAAATCATAAGAAATGATTTGGGAAAAATCGGGATGAAAAGTTCCATATTTGAAAAGATAAAAATA
The DNA here is from genome assembly GCA_030737875.1 of Allium sativum. Lineage (NCBI taxonomy): Eukaryota > Viridiplantae > Streptophyta > Magnoliopsida > Asparagales > Amaryllidaceae > Allium > Allium sativum. The sequence continues at coordinate 67,368,008 of CM060911.1, forward strand.
GATTTTTATCGAAATGAACTAGTTTTTAACTAGAATTAAAATTCTATTTATTTTCAAATAAATAAATGGGATTTGAAATGGTTTTGAAAATAACCAGAATTTCCAATAATTGAATTGGAATGGATTTGAATCGAAATTGTCTTTGGATTATGTCGATGTTGGATTTCGTGATTATACAGATATTGATATGGAAATTTGAATGATATATTTATATCGTTATTTCCAATACGATATTTGTTGGTCGTAGAATTTGATATTGAATATAAGCCGATATATTTTCTATTCATTGTATTTAATATCAAATGTGATTTGAGTTTGTCGTGAATGGTGTCTTCATTAACACTATTCTTAAGCCCAGTTGAGAAAATATTAAATCTTTTTATTTAGATTTAATGAAGTGTACCAATTAAATAATATTTAATTGGAATTGAATTGGTATTGATTTTTGGGTTTATCATGAATAGTGTTTTAAATAACACTCGTTCTTTAACCCGATAATTAATAGAATGTGATTTTGGGTTGTCGTGAACGGTATCTTCAATAATACTGTTCTTAGACCCACGGAGTTAAGAAAATCAGAAACTAACTAGAGGTTAGTTAAGTTGAATGGTCTCTTGGGTATTGATCTGATGTTGGTTTCGGCCTTCGGGGTTAATACTTAGGGAATTGCTCACTTGCTAATTTACGGTTAGGGACTGATTGAAATGTGATGTGATTTTGGGTTTATCGTGAACCGTGTTTTAAATGACACTGATTCTTTAACCCAGTCACAGATTAAAACTAAGTGGAGTTTTAATGAATCTTTAATTAGATTGAAATGATCGAGAATGGAGTATCACCAGTTTTGCTCCAGGAGATAGTTAAATCTTTAATTAGATTTAAACGTGAAATGGTAATTAAATTTACCGATAACACTGTGGTGTTAGATATGAAGTAAGACCCGTTTTACTTCATGGGATGAATAGGTTGGGATTGGGAAATTAAAACAAACGATTACTTCGGTAAGGTTTGTTAATCCCGACTAGTTTGACTTGATATTCAAAAGTAGATTAAAGAATAAATTAAAGAATTTATCTTTGATAAAATTTATGGGAACCTTTCCCTATGAATGTGAAATTTAGAAACTGACTGTAGGTTAGCTAAGCAGAACGGTTTCCTGGGTATTGATCTGATGTTAGTTTCGGCCTTCGGGGTTAATAATTAGGGGATTATTCTCTTGATTAATTTACGGTTAGTGACTGATGAGTTGGAATGAGGCGTATGTTGTGTTTGTGTAACACTTGTTTAAAATATACGCGAGTTATTCAGAAAGACCGGGTTTATCCCATTCTGAATAACTGATACGACGATAAGTCGAAGATGAAGACGGTGGTCGAAGACCATAGGTCTTCATGTCATTTGGGTGATTACTGATGATCTTGATTGGGATGTACACCTAAGAAGATGGAAACAGATGGTGGTCGTCCAGACGTACTTGGAGATCGATGGATATGCGGGGTACTAGGTGCCTCCGGTTTCGTTCAGACCTAGAACGAACTTGTAAATGGACTGTGTGTCTGACATTGGATTTCAGTCTGTGTGATTGATTTCTATTAAATATATATCTGTTTGGCGGCGGAGAATTTATTCTCTTGCTTAACGCCCTTCTCTGAGACGTACGATCTCAGGGGTTATATACTGATGGATATCAAACGCATAGAGTGAATTGCCTGTGTGGCATACCTAAGTGGCGAATAATCAAGGCTTCTGTTGAAAAGCAAAGTCTTGTGTTTGATGATCGAAGCACGGCCTTTGTGGCGTAGCTTTGTGTAACGTTTACTTCGCGAGTTTCACACCCGGTGTGAACCAGAAATGGGAGAGGACCTCAGGGAGGGCATGCGTTTCCTTCTAGCTAAAAAGTGGCGTCAGTGGTTTTACACGCCCTGACGAGTTTGACTTATGTGGTTGTTGCTTTTGCGAGGCGCCTCGGTTTGATCGGACGATCCAGGTCCGATGTAGTCATTTATTGGCTCACTTACGCCCCAAAGGGTGGGGAAACGCAGTGTTCAGGAATTTTAATCCACATTGGTGGACTGGCCCTGACGATCCAAGGGTCACTCGAGCTCTGATCCTGAGGCTCGGGCTAGAGAGTCTCGAATCAGTAGAGGACGATCCCTAGCCTCAGTTCATACCATAAATGATAAACCAACTTCCAAATACGTGACATTTGCGGTTTTGATTGTAGAGCCTAGTATGGCGACATGATATATGGTACCCATGCCGTCTATGATTGATATTTATGATTTGAAGATGTTTTATACACTGTGCACTTATAATAGTATCAAATGATTTGTTTTAAACGTACTAAGTATGTTTGGCTATTATAAGGAAAAACCTATCCCCCGGCTTGCGTTGCATTATGTGATAGGACCTGGGTCTTATAATAGCTTCATTTTTCTTTATTTAGCATTGTGTTGTTTGTTTTATGCACTGGTATTCTTGGGAGGAAACCCGTTCCGTGTTATACGGCGTGGTCCCTTGATTTACCGAACTTTAAAAATAAAGATTAATAACTGTTTTAGTTCTCACACCAGTCCCATGACTGACCTGGAGTTTATTGTTTTAACCTAAACTCTGGGTGCCCCTGTTTTGACATGGGCAGCTAGTAGTTTTGGTTTTGCAGATTTATATTCATAGGATCCTGGTTTACAGCTGGAATGATATCCGGAAAGCTTTGTATCCGTATGTCTCCTCTAGTTGTGTATTGTATTATTTTCCGCTGCTTTGTAATGTATTGTAATCTCTGATATTTCTGTGTAATATTTATCCATTTATACTCTGTATATTTTTGTATTCTGATGGAATTGTTGTAATATACAATGAAATGTTCTTCCGTCTACTTTCTGTTGTGGCTTGTCCTCGAACTATCCGCTCTTTCCTTCACGGGGAAGTTACGGGTTTTTACATTTCTTCAAGGGAAAAAAATAGATCTCCATAAAATTGAAATCAATTGCTACAAAATCGTATAAATCCTAATCTATATATGTTTGAATTCGCGAGTGGATTCTCTTCATCCCAGTATGATTTTTATTTTGCTCGATCTCGTTTTCTTATTACTAGAAACTCGCGCAGTAGCTAGGGCTTGGGTTTATGAGCAATATTGGCGATTTGAGTGGTTTTAGAGTTTAGATTTGAGATTGTAGTGGAGATTGTCATCGACTGGAGGAAACAGGGGTGGTTCGGTGATATTTGAGGTCGGTACTTAACTGTACAGTGACTGTGGGGTAGAACGACGGAAATGGGTTGGTGGCGTCGAGTTTAGAGATAAGGGGATGGTCGAGTAGAGGGTTTGTTGCCGAGAATAATGGTGGCTTCAGTTTGGTGTTTAGTTAAGCATGGAGGAGGAGAGGTCGATGGGAAGGATCGAAAATGGTATGTTTTAGAAGAGGAAGTCACGACATTTGAGTTTGGGGAAGAAGCATTTCGTGTGGGCGGATAGAAGGAAGATGGGCCGAACTATTTGGGTAAAGCCCAAAGTGTAAATAAATTAGGTTTAAATTCTATTTAATAGCATATTAAATTGTAAATGCGATAACTTATTCATGTGTTATCAAAATTCTACGAAACAAGATCCGTTAGGATCGTATGGACGGGAGCAATACAATGGAACTGACTGAGAGTTACTTGAGGCTCGTTAAAATTTGTAGCAAAATAAATTGTTGGATCTGAATCAAATCAAAGTCAGTTATCATTATTTGACGATGATCGTCCAATGTGAGTAAAACTCACCAACTCTGAACAGTTATATTTCTATAACGTATTCTTAAAAATGATAATTTTCTGTTGATTGCTGTGTGTTAACTATTTGGTTGAATTGCTTATGTATTGGTTGAAATTATAGATAACGATTTATATATATAAATCGTTAATCAAATATTGATTCTATTTAGCAGAATATTTCATAGTGAAATTAAATCGATGTTAATTATATTGTTTAACATATGTGATGCAGGGAAACAGGTTAGAGGGACCCAACTGGGTTCCTCAATATATAAAATACTGTTTTGTTTCATATATTATGATATATGATGTGATATATAATCTGTTGTTGATTATGTGTGTTTAAATGATATCGATCACTGTTGTTTGCTATTTTAAATACCGTAAGAAAACCCTGGGATGAAAAAGGAAAATTTCAATAACTATATTGAAATAAAATATTATACAAAATCGAAAGATTTTATACAGAAGGAAGATTTCAAACTGTATACTGGAATAGAATATTTATAAAATCAAAGGATTTTATATAAAGGAATATTTATAAAATCAAGGGATTTTATAAAGGAAATTATTTGTAAAACAAATATAAAGGAAATTATTTGTAAAACAAATATAAAGGAAATTATTTGTAAGACAAATATAAGGGAAATATTTGTAAAACAAATAGAAAGAGAAATATTTGTAAAACATTTACAAATAAAATAGAAAGAGAAATATTTGTAAAACATTTACAAATAAAACAGAAAGAGAAATATTTGTAAAACACTTACAAATAAAACAGAAAGAGAAATATTGGTAAAACACTTATAAATAGAATTAAAAAGAGAATATTTGTTAGAAAACAAATAGAATTAAAAAGGGAATATTTGTTAGAAAACAAATAGAATTAAAAAAGGAATATTTGTTAGAAATAAATGAAAAAATAAAGGCATATTTATTTAGAAATAAACAGAAATATACAGGAGTATTTATCAAGAAAATAAATAGAATTAGAAAAGGGATATTTATTTAGAAAATAAATAGAATTACTTAAAAGGGAAATATTTCGAAAATAAATATTTCAGGATTTACAAAGGTATAAAAGGGGATATTAGGAAAATAAATATCAATTAGAGTCAATCGAATTTAGTTATTCAAAAGGTGTTAATCGAATTTAGTTATTCGAAGGAGTTAGTCGAATTTAGTTATTCGAAGAAAGTAAATCAAATATAAGTTAATCGAATACGGTATTCGAAAGTTAGTTAATCGAATATGTTGTTCGAAAAGAGTTAATCGAGTCGAGTTGGTCGAGTCGAGTTAGTCGAGTCAAGTTAGTCGAGTCGAGTTAATCGAATATGGTTAGTTAAACCAAGTTAGTCGAATATGGTCCGTCAAACCAAGTTAGTCGAGTTAGTCGAATATGGTTAGTAGAATTAGAGTTAACTAGTTAGAGTTAATCAGTTAGAGTTAATCAGTTAGAGTTAACCAGTTAGAGTTAATCAATTAGAGTTAACCAATTAGAGTTAATCAGTTAGAGTTAACCAGTTAGAGTTAATCAATTAGAGTTAATCAGTTAGAGTTAACCAGTTAGAGAGTCAGTTAGAGTTAACCAGTTAGAGTTAATCAGTTAGAGTTAATCAGTTAGAGTTAACCAGTTAGAGTTAATCAATTAGAATAAATCTATTGGAGTTAAAACAAACTCGAGTTATTCAATTAGAGTTAATCGAGTTAGTCGAATATTAGTTTATTCGAATAGGAAAAGAACTTATCGAATATAGTTTATTCGAAAGGAGTTATCGAATATTAGTTATTCAAAGGGAGTTATCGAATATAGTTTATTCGGAAGGAATTATCGAATAAAGGTTATTTGAAGAAAAGGAGTTATCAAATATTAGTTATTCAAAAGGAGTTATCGAATATTAGTTATTCGAAAGAGTTATCGAATATTAGTTATTCGAAAGGAGTTATCGAATATTAGTTATTCGAAAGGAGTTATCGAATATAGTTTATTCGAAAGGAATTATCGAAGAAAAGGAGTTATCGAATATTAGTTATTCGAAAGGAGTTATCGAATATTAGTTATTCGAAAGGAGTTATCGAATATTATTTATTCAAAAGAGTTACTGAATAAGGTTATTCGAAGAAAAGGAGTTATAGAATATTAGTTATTCGAAAGGAGTTAATAGAATATAATTTTTTCGAATAGAGTTAAAAGAGTTAATCGAATATGGTTTATTCGAATATAGTTATAGGAGTTGATCGAATATTGTTTATTCGAATATAGTTATAGGAGTTAATCGAATATAGTTTATTCGAATAGAGATAAAGAAGTTAATCGATTGTTGTTTTTTTGAAAGGAGTTAAGTGATAAGAATTAATGAATTAAAGTTAATCGAGTTAAAGTTAATGGAGTTAGGGTTAATTGATTTGAGTTAGTCGAGTTATATTTTGGAATTAGATATTTAAGAAGTAGGGATTATAACGCTATAGTTATAATCAATGTTTTTCAATAAAGAAGTGGATTCGTAAATAGAATCTAAAAGTTTTGTAAGGAAGTTTGTTAAAGATTTAAAAGATAAACTTTGACTATTTCGAAGTTAAAACGTTGTTCAGTTAAGGTCTGAGAGGTAATTATACCCCAACTTGATTGACTTCCTTCTTAACTAAGGAATGGTAAGGTTTGATAGTGAATGATGGTTAAGTGAATTTAGTTAATGAGCGAAATGGTTTGACTTGGCATGGTGATGTTTGATTTAAACATCAGTTTAAATCCAGTGAAGGAGTTTTGGAAATGTTTTCCAAATAAGAATCAGAAATGTTTTCTGATAATAGAAAATAAGAATTTAGAATATATGGAAACAGGAGATAAGTAAATTAATGAACTAAAGGGATAAATGTTGAATGATGATTAATCGATAAAATTTCCATCTGGAAATAATATCGTTGTTTGCACACATGTTTTTCTTTGATAGTTAAATCACGGACTATCAAAGTTTTGACCATTTTTCCGTCGTCAATACGGAGAGACCGGTTGGATTCTTATCCAAAGAACCAATTCGTATAGGAGTTAGCATTTCGAATCAAATAGATCGAAGACAAATTGAACACGGGGTAAAGTACAAGGGCTGTTGTATAAGTCCTGGGTAGATATTGCCTAGGATGGATCTGCATAATAGTGCCTTCGGTTTGTCCAGTCCCAGGACAACTTGAATGGACGAATGTTTGACAGAGTATGTCTGGTAGATCATGTAAGTTGATCGTTTCGAACGTATTTACATTGGTGGCGGAGGAATTCGTTTCTCTTAGCTTATACCCTGGTATTTTTGGGGAAATCAATTTGTGATTTGACAGGTATGACGATGTGGCATTCAAAGTGATGAATGAGTAATCTGTTGAAAGATACGTTATGACCTCCAGCCTCATCAACTGGGAAAGGACAGAAATCGGGCAGGCAGCATGGCTAAGTTGTTCGCAACCAAGTAAGGTATATTGTCACCAACTTGAGAATATTCATATTTGTTACTTCTTTCAATTCTGTATCTCCTGGGAATGGTTATATTGGTTTACCAACTGTAAGGTGACAATATATTCGATACACTCAAGTGAAATGAGTGGTCGGTCATGTGTGGCCGAGTTGCAAGATGTTCTTGTTGAACTCCAGTGTATCGCTTCTAGATTACACTAAGCGGAAGGTGGATCCATACCTTGTCATAGTTGGAAATCCATTCCCTAAATAAGAGCCCGTGGTTTTGATTGTATATTATATATGTAGAACGTTAGATGCAAGCGTTTCTACTAGATTTATATTACTTGTGTTAGACATTATTATAATATTAGAAGAATATTGTTTACAAATGATTTGGGTTATCGTAAGGTAAAAACCATCCGTGTTTATGTGTGGATTGGTCTTACGATTATTCTTTCTTTTGAAAGGATTTTTAAAGTTAAACAAATGATTTGAGTTTACTCACACCAGTCATATGACTGACCCGGAGTTTATTTTATTTTGTTTTCCCTAAACTCTTGGTTGCCCAATTTTGTATGGGCAGTCAAGTGGTCGGGATTTACAGATACATGAGGAGCTGGAGCAGGAGGCTTCAGAATTATATAGCTATGGTTTTTCCACTGTGTTATAAGCGTTGTACTTTGGAAATGATATGTATATTCAAGTACAGATTTATATTTCAAAGTTATGTTATGAAATATATTTATTCCGCTGTGAGATTCGTGTTTACTCTGATGTTGTTTGTTCTTCTTCTTCTATTCTAAGTTTCTATCTTATCTATCCTCACCCTCTAATTTCTTTCATTAACTACCGGTATTTACGATCCTTGGATGTTCGATATGTGTTGTATATCGAATAACCAAGATCGACTTTTTCCAGGACATTATTGTTGGTATCAGAGCTGAAGGTTAAGTTATTACCTTGGCTCTGTGGCGTAACTCAGTAGAGATGGGGTTAGCAATACCCTAGATTAAGTTGAGTGTATATATACGAGTAAACGTATTTGTTATTTAATATAAAATGGTTTTATATTGTGGAAATTTATTGGTTGAGTTGTTTATGGGTTCTGGTCGATCAGTTTGATCCACTTATTGGTAGGGGTTTTAAACACTCGAATACGATGGGTCGACACGATATGTTTGAAAAGAGGGTAAATGAAATAATTTTACCCAAATTATATTTTGATATAAAGGAATTATATTGAAATGATTATAATATATTGGAATATTGGTTGTTATTATAATCGAGTAAGATTATAATTAAATGGTTATGTAAATAACCAATCGGAATTCACATAATTGTAATATATGAAATAAGATGAAATAAATCTGAATTTAGAATCAGAATTGGAATTGAAATTCCCAAAATTTGGAGAAGTGTTTGTAAATGGAATTGAATTGTATAAATGAGAATTTTAAAATCCTGGGAGATTTTAAATTGGTTACAAGCATCGAAAAGAATATTTTGAAATTAATTTCAAAATGGAAGTGTTTAAATATGGTTTTGAAATTGTTATAGTATTGAACTCACTTTGACAACTGGGAAATAACTCTGATGATGCTGGCCACATCCTCAGTGTTCATTTTCGAATTCTAAAGTGACGGATTACTACCAGAGATATTGTTTTTGAATTAATTTGAGAAAAGCAAGTGTTTTGAATTCCGAAAAGAAATGTTTGATTTTGAAAATCTAAGTTATTTAAAATTCCCAGGAAAAGATGGTTTGAATTGAAATCAGTTAAGTAAGTGGAAATTTAACTGGATTAGAATGATATTGAGAAATTTGGATTTGTGTCATAGGAATTCGAAATGGTATTAAATTGAGGAGTTAAGAGTTGAAAATCAAGAATGTAACCTTGGTTTGAAATGGAATTCAATGTGGATATAAGAGAATGGTTGTGTTGGAGATAAAATTGGTTGGAGTTTGACTGGGATAACATTGGTATATGCTAAGTTGATAGCATATGGAAGTGATGGAGTTGTAAAGCCTGACAAAAAGGTACAAGTTTATTTGTATATGGGTTTGGTGATTTATGAGCAGATTTGGCAAGCTGCTTGGCTGTTTGATTTTCTTTTGGGTTGGAGAAGGCCCAGAGAGGCGAGTTGGAGTTTGAGCTATTGACCCGTACAAAGGAGGTGCTGGCGAATTTTTTCAGAAATTTCGGGTGTTAGATAATTTTCAAGATTTTTGAAAATATTCGTTAATAGAAATGAATTAATAATTTAATTGAAATTAAATTGGTTCAGTTGAAACTGAAGTTAAAGAAGTAAAAATAATTTTTAATCCAATCAATAGGGTTTGTTTTCTACCTTAGAAATTTCGAGGACAAATTTATTTTAATGGGGGAAGAATGTAACGACCCGTATTTTCAGCGATGTATAATTAATTTATTTGATTATTTAAATAGTGAAAATGGTTGTTTAATTAAATTATTTTGAATATTTAATTAAAATAAATAATAGAATAATATACTTAATTTCTGAAATAATCAGAAATAGTGGATTGACAATATAATGTGAACTGGACAATTCAAAGTATTTAATTCATCTTAAAATTGAATTAGAATGACGAATATATTATTTGAACGATAGTTTGAACGTATAGTTATATTATAATTAAAATCAAGCTCGAAATGGTGCTGCAGTTCGTAATTTGGCGATTCGAACTTCAACTGAATATACAGGGTCCGTTTTAAATCGGATTTTTGTGAAACAAGAAACGTTCGGAGCTGGTGAAGTATATTTTTCTAATGGAAGAGAAAAATCGGGATTTCATTGTGTAGATTTTGATTTATGTCCAAATTAAATTTTAGAAAAGTCGCTATGGAATTCCCTTATAATTTATATCGATTTATTTATATTTTAAAATGGATTTTTAAATATAAATCGAATATTGATGTAACACTGGATTTGGAATATCGAGTTATAAATCCAATTGGAGCTGTACAATATTCTACTATGAATATATACAATAATATTTATTTTTAAATATTAAATTTAATTGTTTTTAAATATATTTATATATTTAAAAGGGTTATTTAGGGCTTTAAAAATAGCCAGTTTTGCAAACGACCTCAGAATTCGACGAAACCAATTTTGTTGGATTCGTAATATGAAATTATTGTTAGATTTCAATTTTCGTGATTTTTGAAGTCAGTATGTTACCATACCGGTTTATAATGTAAGAAATAGTCAGTATTTTGATGGTTAAAAATACTCTATGTGAGCAAACAGAGTCGGAATTCGACGAAACCAGTTTCGTTGGGACCGTAATGTCGAACTGTAGCTGCATGGCCATTTTCATGATTTTTTGGGAATCGTATGTGGTCACAGGAATTCTTAAAAGAGAAGTACAAGTAGCGTTTGACTAAAAAGGATATTATAATCAAAATATCTCCTACCCCTTATCCTATATAAACTCTTCTAACTGATCAAAAGAAGGCCATGCCACATTTTTCTCAACCGTCACTTTTTCTCTTTTGTTTCTTCCAGGAAAAAATTTGGATCTTCATATAATTGAAATCAATTGCTATAAAATCGTATAAATCCTAATCTATATATATTTGAATTCGCGAGTGGATTCTCTTCATCCCAGTATGATTTTTATTTGGCTCGATCTCATTTTCTTGTTACTGGAAACTCACGCAGTAGCTAGGGCTTGGGTTTATGAGCGATATTGGCGACTTGAGTGGTTTTAGAGTTTAGATTTGAGATTGTAGTGGAGATTGTCATTGACTGGAGGAAACTGGGGTGGTGGTGATATTTGAGGTCGGTACTTTACTGTACAATGACCGTGGGGTAGAACGACAGAAATGGGTTGGTGGCGTCGAGTTTAGAGATGAGGGGATGGTCGAGTAGAGGGTTTGTTGCTGAGAATAATGGTGGCTTCAGTTTGGTGTTTAGTTAAGCATGGAGGAGGAGAGTTCGATGGGAAGGATCGGAAATCGTATGTTTTAGAAGAGGAAGTCACGACATTTGAGTTTGGGGAAGAAGCATCTCGTATGGGCGGATAGAAGGAAGATGAGCTGAACTATTTGGGTAAATCCCAAAGTGTAAATAAATTATTTTTAAATTCTATTTAATAGTATATTAAATTGTAATGCGATAGCTTATTCATGTGTTATCAGAATTCCACGAAACAAGATCTGTTAGGATCGTATGGATGGGAGCAACACAATGGAACTGACTGGGAGTGACTTGAGGCTCGTTAAAATTTATAGCAAAATAAATTGTCGGATCTGAGTCAAATCAAAGACTGTTATCGTTATTTAACGATGATCGTCCAATGTGAGTAAAACTCACCAACTCCGAATAGTTATATTTCTATAACGTATTCTTAGAACTGATAATTTTCTGTTGATTATTGTGTGTTAACTGTTTGGTTGAATTTCTTATGTATTGGTTGAAATTATAGATAACGATATATATATACATATATATACATATATATATATATAAATCATTAATCAAATATTGATTCTGTTTAGCAGAATATTTCATAGTGAAATGAAATTGATGTTAATTATATTGTTTAACATCTGTGATGCAGGGAAACAGGTTAGAGGGACCCAACTGGGTTTCTCAATATATAAAATACTGTTTTGTTTCATATATTGTGATATATGATGTGATATGTAATATGTTGTTGATTATGTGTGTTTGAATGATATCGATCACTGTTGTTTGCTATTTTAAATACCGTAAGAAAACCCTGGGATGAAAAAGGAAAATTTCAATAACTATATTGAAATAAAATATTATATAAAATCGAAAGATTTTATATAGAAGGAAGATTTCAAACAATATATTGGAATAGAATATTTATAAAATCAAAGGATTTTATATAAAGGAATATTTATAAAATCAAGGGATTTAATAAAGGAAATTATTTGTAAAACAAATATAAAGGAAATTATTTGTAAAACAAATATAAATGAAATTATTTGAAAACAAATAGAAAGAGAAATATTTGTAAAACGATTACTAATAAAATAGAAAGAGAAATATTTGTAAGACATTTACAAATAAAACAGAAAGAGAAATATTTGTAAAACATTTACAAATAAAACAGAAAGAGAAATATTGGTAAAACATTTATAAATAGAATTAAAACGGGAATATTTGTTAGAAAAGAATATTTGTTAGAAAACAAATAGAATTTAAAAAGGAATATTTGTTAGAAATAATAGATAAATAAAGGCATATTTATTTAGAAATAAATAGAAATATAAAGGAGTATTTATCTGGAAAATAGATAGAATTAGAAAAGGGATATTTATTTAGAAAATAAATAGAAGTACTTAATAGGGAAATATTTCGGAAATAAATATTTCTGGATTTAACAGAAGTATAAAAGGGGATATTTGGAAAATAAATATCAATTAGAGTCAATCGAATTTAGTTATTCGAAAGGTGTAAATCGAATTTAGTTATTCGAAGTAGTTAGTCGAATTTAGTTATTCGAAGAAAGTTAATCAAATATAAGTTAATCGAATACGATATTCGAAAGTTGGTTAATCGAACATGGTATTCGAAAAGAGTTAATCATGTCAAGTTGGTCGAGTTGAGTTAGTCGAGTCAAGTTAGTCGAGTCGAGTTAGTCGAGTCGAGTTAATCGAATATGTTTAGTCAAAACAAGTTAGTCGAATATGGCCAGTCGAACCAAGTTAGTCGAGTTAGTCGAATATGGTTAGTAGAATTAGAGTTAACCAGTTAGAGTTAATCAGTTAGAGTTAATCAGTTAGAGTTATTCAGTTAGAGTTAACCTGTTAGATTTAATCTGTTAGAGTTAATCAGTAAGAGTTAACCAGCTAGAGTAAATCAGTTAGAGTAAATCAGTTAGAGTTCATCAGTTAGAGTTAACTAGTTAGAGAATCAGTTAGAGTTAACCAGTTAGAGTTAATCGGTTAGAGTTAATCAGTTAGAGTTAACCAGTTAGAGTTAATCAATTAGAATAAATCAATTGGAGTTAAAACGAACTAGAGTTAATCAATTAGACTTAATCGAGTTAGTCGAATATTAGTTTATTCGAATAGGAAAAGAACCTATCGAATATAGTTTATTCGAAAGGAGTTATCGAATATTAGTTATTTGAAAGGAGTTATCGAATATAGTTTATTTGAAGGGAATTATCGAATAAAGGTTATTCGAAGAAAAGGAGATATCGAATATTAGTTATTCGAAAGGAGTTATCGAATATTAGTTATTCGAAAGAGTTATCGAATATTAGTTATTCGAAAAGAGTTATTGAATATTAGTTTTTCGAAAGGAGTTATTGAATATAGTTTATTCGAAAGGAATTATCGAATAAAGGTTATTCAAAGAAAAGGAGTTATCGAATATTAGTTATTCGAAGGGAGTTATCAAATATTAGTTATTCGAAAGGAGTTATCGAATATTAGTTATTCGAAAGAGTTATCGAATAAGGTTAATCGAAGAACAGGATTTATCGAATATTAGTTATTTAAAGGAGTTAATAGAATATAGTTTATTCGAATAGAGTTAAAAGAGTTAATCGAATATGGTTTATTCGAATATAGTTATAAGAGTTAATCGAATATGGTTTATTCGAACATAGTTATAGGAGTTAATCGAATATAGTTTATTCGAATATAGTTATAGGAGTAAAAATAGTTTATTCGAATAGAGTTAAAGGAGTTAATCGAATATAGTTTATTCAAAAGGAGTTAAGTGATAAGAATTAATGAATTAAAGTTAATCGAGTTAAAGTTAATGGAGTTAGGGTTAATTGATTTGAGTTAGTCGAGTTATATTTTGGAAATAGATATTTCAGAAGTGGGGATTACAACGCTATAGTTATAATCAATGTTTTTCAATAAAGAAGTGGATTCGTAAATAGAATCCGAGAGTTTCGTAAGGAATTTTGTTAAAGATTTAAAAGATACACTTTGACTATTTCGAAGTTAAAACGTTGTTCAGTTAAGGTCTGAGAGGTAATTATACCCCAACTTGATTGACTTCCTTCTTAACTAAGGAATGGTAAGGTTTGATAGTGAATGAAGGTTAAGTGAATTTAGTTAATGAGTGAAATGGTTTGAGTTGGCATGGCGATGTTTGATTTAAACATCAGTTTAAATCCAGTGAAGGAGTTTTGGAAATGTTTTCCAAATAAGAATCAGAAATGTTTTCTGATAATAGAAAATAAGAATTTAGAATATATGGAAACAGGAGATAAGTAAATTAATGAACTAAAGGGATAAATGTTGAATGATGATTGATCGATAAAATTTTCATCTGGAAATAATATCGTTGTTCGCACATGTGTTTTTCTTTGATAGTTAAATCATAGACTATCAAAGTTCTAACCATTTTTCCGTCGTCAATACGGAGAGACAGGTTGGATTCTTATCCAAAGAACCACTCCATATGGGCGTTAGCGTTTCGAATCAAATAGATCGAAGACTAATTGAAGATGGAGTAAAGTGCAAGGGCTGTTGTATAAGTCCTAGGTAGAGATTTCCTAGGATGGATGTACGGAATAGTGCCTTCGGTTTGTCCAGTCCCAGGACAACTTAAATGGACAAATGTTTGACAGAGTATATCTGGTATATCACATAAGTTGATCGCTTCAAACGTATTTACGTTGGTGGCGGAGGAATTCATTTCTCTTAGCTTATACCCGTGGTATTTTTAGGGAAATCAATTTGTGATTTGACGGGTATGACGATGTGGCATTCAAAGTGAATGAATGAGTAATCTGTTGAAAGATACGTTATAACCTCCAGCCTCATCAACTGTGAAATGACATAAATCGGGCAGGCAGCATGACTAAGTGGTTCGCAACCAAGTAGGGTATATTGTCACCATCTAGAGAATATTCATATTTGTTAATTCTTTCAATTTTGTATCTCCTGAGAATGGTTATGTTGGTTTACCAACTGTAAGGTGACAACATATTTGATACACTCAAGCGAAATGAGTGGTCGGTCATGTGTGGCCGAGTTGCAAGATATTCTTGTTGATCTCCAGTGTATCGCTTCTAGAGTACACTGAGCGGAAGGTGGATCCATACCTTGTCACAGTTTGAAATCCATTCCCCAAATAAGAACCCACGGTTTTGATTGTATATTATATATATATAACGTTAGATGCAAGCGTTTCTACTTGATTGATATTACTTGTGTTAGACATTGTTATAATATCAGAAGAATATTGTTTACAAATGATTTGGGTTATCGTAAGGTAAAAACCTTCTATATTTATGTGTGGATCGGTCTTACGATTACTCTTTCTTTGAAAGGATTTTTAAAGTTAAACAAATGATTTGAGTTTACTCACACCAGTCACATGACTGACCCGAAGTTTATTTTGTTTTGTTTTCCCTAAACTCTTGAGTGCCCAATTTTGTATGGGCAGTCAAGTAGTCGGGATTTACATATACTTGAAGAGCTAGAGCAAGAGGCTTCAAATTATATAGCTATGGTTTTTCCACTGTGTTGTAAGTGCTGTACTTTGGAAATGATATGTATATTCAAGTACAGATTTACATTTCCAAGTTATGTTATGAAATATATTTATTTGTTCCGCTATGAGATTCGTGTTTACTATGATGTTGTATGTTTTTCTTCTTCTATTCTAAGTTTCTATCTTATCTATCCTCATCCTCTATTTTCTTTCATTAACTACCGGTATTTTCGATCCTTGGATGTTCAATATGTGTTGTATATCGGATAACCAAGATCGACTTTTTTTGGGACGTTACAGATTTGGTCCAGACCTAGCATTCCATTGCTCTACTAACTGAATCTAGAACTTAAATAACTGTGGATCCACAATTCTCAACTAAAAGAAAAAGGGAACATAGAGGATAAATTTAAATTGACCAGATCCAAGAATTTACCTCTACTCGATCAGAATTCTGAACATCCATTTGCAGATATACATTCTTTTCCTCCATATCTTGAATTAGAATTTCCTTTGACTAATTATTCTATTTTCTGAAGAGATTTGAGGAGGAAGAAGAATGGCAGTGTCTAGACATCCTCTTGGAAAAAATAATATTTAGGCTAGGCTCTGCTAGCCTATTTATAGGTGTTTAAGATCTTATCGTACACGCAACATTGAGTCAGCAATGAACGTGGTTTGAAAAATAGTCCAGGTTCATCACATGAACCTGCCCAGATCAGGGGTGGGTAGACCCACTTACCCCCTGGGTCGAGCCAGCCAGGTGTGGGTCGACCCATTTTGGGTCCATCGAGTTGTTTTGTTAATGTTCTTAATTTTAAATGTTTGTCACTTTCTTGTTTTACTTCTCTTGATTTATTTTGTTTTACTTAATTAAAAATGCGGGGTGTTACATTCTCCTACTCTTAGGAAATTTCGTCCCCGAAATTTAGCAAGGGTAAAATCAAGTAATTTCTCACATAAGGCGCAACCATCATATGCGCATTCAATTTTTGCAGCCATTTGTGTAATAATTCAAACTGTAATTCAACATAATAATACATGAATGAAATGAATGCCTAAGCGGTACCTCCTATATAAATGCAATTTTTTCTTAAAAATCTCTTTGAAAACATGATGCACACATCCTAAATATACTGGAATTTCTATATGAATGCAATATTAGAAACCCAAAATACTTTTTCATCAAAATTTTCCCACACTTTACCGAGCAAGAGTGTAGTTCATCCAATTTTTGCATCCAAAGCCCTAGCAAGCAACTTTATTTTTTGAATTTCAGAAAAATCTAATTTTCTAAATTCCATTTCTTATGGTACAAAAAGGTGGAAAATGGAAAGCTTCAAATCTGTCGTTTTTCTTTTAGTCACCTTTTTCTATCCATACTTAGATTTTATGTAACTATTATATAAAGATTCCTTATTTTCCTATCCAAGCACAGCCGACATAAGAAAACTTTCTTTATTACAGATTTTTATTTTCAAGTTATCTTAGAATTTTTTTTACTCTTATTCACCATTTCTTAAAATTTTCCATTTTTCTTTAACTGTCATGTTTGCTGCTTTACTGAATTTGTTATTTTTCTTGTTTAATAGTACCATTACTCTTTTCTTAGCTTATTTAACTTAATCCTCAGATCTAAGTTTAGTTTCAAATAAGACTTCTAGTCCTTCAACTAGAATAGGAAAACAAATGCTCTACATACCTGCTACTAAGGGCCAACAACCTCTGGACTATGTCCTCCTCAGACAGAAAAGTTCAAACCAAGGGATCAGTGACAAGTTTAGGTGTTACCCTAACTACCCAAAAGGAACAAAATAATAGAACGATCCCAACAGAAATGTAGTAAGGGTTTTACCTCAATAGGAAAAATTAGCTACAGGATCAAAACATTAACTTGCCCTCTCACTATCTAGTAGTCACACCTCGTCCTGCCTGTGTACTAACAGTCATTTCCAAGTAACACCCTAGGCTTTTCAGTGCTTACACATTTAACGGGAACTTATCATTATTCCAAGATAATTATCACTATCTACTCCATAGCCTCAAAAACTTTTCCCGTCTTCCCTAGGCACTAATCCTTACCTACTCCATGATTTTTAAAATGTGGTTTGGCTTCCTCATTTTATTATCCTTCCCAAAAGTTAAAAGGGTTAAAACTTCATTTTTCTCTTGAAAACTTTTTTTTGCTAAACCATAAAAACATGCCATCTCATAAAAATGCAAATCATCATTTTCTTTCAAAGCAAAAAATTGGAGTAGACAAGGACAACTATTACTCAGTCAGGTTTACAACTATTCTTACTTACAATTAGGTGCAAGCATCTACTTTATTCATAATTTCTACAACTTATTTTGTCCGCCCAACAAAATTTTATGTCAAAAAAATTATAAAAAATGATTGTTAAAAGAATAGAGATTTCAAAACTTTCTTTATTGAAAATTCTAGCTTTGAACAAAATGCAACACATTTTTTTCCATACCATATAACTTGAAAACTAGCTAGTTATACATGCATTTTAGTGTGCACCTTTTTCTGAGAGAATCCATTTTAGACAAAAATTTCACAAGAAATCACTGTTTCCAAAATATACCCCATTTTACATCAAAACTGAATATGTACTTTTTAAATATGTTCTTTACATATTTTTTTTTCAAACATCAAAAACACTTTTAAGATCAAAACTTGAAAACATCATAAACCTCTTCCAAACGCTTTTACAATTTCAAGTTCTTAAAAGTTAATAATGGGGTTAGACTCCAAAGTGGGTTTCCAACTTAACTAGGCTTTCCTTGACACTCCCACAAAGTCAATTCTCTCAACTATATATACTCCTAATCCATTTTTCTCTTTTTAACCTTTTTCCAATTTATAAGGTTTTACTGCAAAACCCACTTATCTGAAATACGAACATATGCGATCCACCTTTCTCCAATACAAAACATATTGCATGCCTCCCACCCAAATTACCAATGGGTCTTAGATTTATATCCATTCATTTAGTGTACAAAACAGATATCCCAATTCTTACCATATTCTGCACATTCTATTTATGGGTTTCTCTTATGGATCTAGGTATATATATATATATATATAATATTTATATTTAAAAAAATACAAATACATTCACTTACAATCTATACAGGAATCCTAAACCTAGGCTCTGATACCATATGTAACAACTTAAATTCCGACAGACCGAATTTTTTTCAAAATTCTAATCTACCGAAACCTGTGTTGATTTGTCTGGTATCATGCAGAAAAGAGGGAGATAATGAACATATCATAGCTCAGAAAACATCTCACAGCGAAATGGAATAAAAATATAATATAATCAAAATATAGCATTACCCAAATAATAATATTGCCTGACCAATATCCAAAGCTATCATAACTCTGCCACAAATCTAACCTGCGTATGTTATGAGGAAGGGGTCAGAACACAAGTTCTGGTGACTTGATTTAAACTACACATTTTGGATAAGACTACATATACCGTTCAGTTACATTTTATTATTTATTAGGTTACTTGGGTTAACAACACTCAAGGCTTACACACACGTCGTACCCATCTACTCCCCAGCAGATTAACCTAATACAGTATATATGTAGCTACCCGCAATATTAAGGTACACCCCATGGTACCCCACTCGCACGGTCTTCGCCGTAACGCCATAGAATTACACGCAATCCCTCATCTAATGCTAGAACGACGTACAAATTTCTATACAACAATGCTATGTTCCTCATAGAGCTTCCATCACCATGCTACGTAAGCGTACAGACTGTCACCTTCGAACCATTCGATCAAATCAGATTTCATCATAGAGTAATGCCCTAAAGTCTACGATACACCACCCAGAGCAGACAAGCATGTATCCAGTATTTCTCACATACGTATTGTTAATTGTACTCGATGCCTTAACCACGACGATACACCATCTGGAAATGGTATGCATGTATCCTCACGTACACTACTACAAAAGTGGGCATATTTGACACTATTTTGCTTTGGCCGTAGATCAAAAAAGAATTGTCGTAGGTCCTTTTTTCAAACAGGCAACACCAGGGGTGCATGGCATTCGCGGACGTTTCACTAGCCATCTTAGGAAAGGCTTTTGCCCATCTACGGCCATGGACAGAAAGTGTTTTCTTTAGTAGATCTTTTGCCCTATTGCAACAGTGTATGCATGTAATGCAGCAACATACAACGTTGCCTTAAGTAGAAGCCAGAGCCTGGCTTCCAGGTCATGATAGCAGGGTTCACATGGAATTTCCACGTCATCTTCCAACATGTCACATGCCACGTCATCTCGCCACGTCAGCTATCCACATGGCGCCACGTAAGTTGTGGGCCCCACGTGCTTTACCATTGTGGAATTAATAATATTACACTTAATGCAACACTACAGCAAAGTCTAATGCAACACCACAGCATAGTCTAACGCAACACCACAACACAGTCGTACGCAACACCACAGCAATCTAATGTAACACCATAATACATCAACTGCAATGGTAAAAAATCAACTACGACACCAAAAAAAATCAACTGCAGCTGTAATACAACCCTATAATTACAGGTTCTGCAGTACATATATTCAATTCAAAACATTGTACCACATTCATACATATATACCAAAATATTAATACAACAAATCCTCCCAAAACATTCATCACCACAGTCATACCAACCAAGTATATATACCAACCAAGTATATATACCAACTCACAAGTGTCATCACCAACACATTCCACAAGTGCCATCATCGAAACATACCACAAGTGCCATCACGAACACATACGACAAGTGCCATCATTTAAAAGAACAATCTGAATATATCACAAGTGCTATCACATAGCATCCAAATACTTCCGTCAGTTGCCGGGGTTGAAGGTGTACAAATGTCATCATCTTCATCACTTGTTGTGGTGACACAAAAGTCTCCGATATCTAAATTAAGGTCTGGATTGGCTTCACCTAGCTTTTTTAACACCCGTGACAAGTTCTCTTTCACCTTTCTATTTAACTTTTCTTCCAAATCCACCTCAAGCTCTTGCCTTAATTTTTTTGTCAGCTCTTGCACATAACTGTCCAAAGAACCATGAGTTGTTGGAGACTTTTCAGCCAATTTACCTCGCCTTTCTACAAGCCAGTTTCGCGTGTGGATTTTCCCACCAGAAACAAGTGCATTTGCCTTATCAATGTTTCCTGCATCCACCATTACTTGAACCTTTACCTATAAAATGAAAACTAGGAAAGCATATAGATAAATAGGCAGCTGGCAGGAATGAATTTATTAACAGAACTGGTTCTCTTTCAAACTAACTATGTGTTCGATTTAATAAGCAGCTCCAGCAAACGTACAATGCGCCAATTATACTGACACAAGTATTGCTATTTTAGTATCTAGTTATATATGTACTCACGTATTTGGATGTTAGTTCATCCGTGTTAGTCTTGTAACTTCTACCCGGTTCTCATTTATATGTTTCCAAATAAACCAAGGCAGCGGATGGGGTGGCTTTTTCTGGGTCCTTCTTTCTCTGTCAAGTATTAGGATTACCAATAATTCAATGATATAAAAAATTAGAATTATCATGTGGTCAATTCAACTCAATCACAATAGAAAATAACTTAAGTTCAAAAAAACACATACTATCTTTTCTTTGGCTACTGCATTAGTTTTGGGACCCATGGTATGTGTCTCATTTAATGAATTACGATGCGCGGAATTAGTATCAGCTATGGCATGGAAATCCAAAAAAAATAGTACTAAACAAGGATAATGTGAACTACAAAAGAAAAGATTAGCATTAACCAAGATATTGTGAACTACTAAACATTATACAAATGTGAATATCATTAAAGCTATACCTGAACTGCTTCATCCCCCCAGTATTCCATGAGCATTTTAAAATACTCCAACGGAATTGTACTGGGCCTATTTGCAGGCCTTTACTCATCAGTTGAATATTTTTTTATAATACCTTGCTTTGATGTGGGACTTGTACTACCTCCAAGAGTCGTTAAGCTTGTTCAAGACCCACTTATGTCCTTCTTCCGGTATGACATACCTAGCCTAAAATATACCAATCACAAAATTCAGGAGACAAACTAATTAATTAAAACCAAACATTTAGGAAGTCAGTTGAACTGTATATGGTTAAGGAAATTAGATTGTACCAAAGCATAATCCAACATTTATCGCTTTAATTGATCAGGAACAACATGCCAATTGATTTAAGTAAAAGACACATTATCCTTTGCTAGTGTACCAAGAAAATTGCTTAACTCTGTAATATTATCAGATACTGGCTGACCATCCTCATTCAGCTCAATGAATACTTTATCATCAGGGGTTCTAGCATGCACCTTGGTCATTTTTGACTTCCCTCTACGTTTTTTTGGACCTTGTACTTTACTACCAGGTTCAAAAATGTGAATAGAAAAAAGACACACTCAATAGTGCAGTGCAGTGCACAGATAAAGAAACATTATATTGTACCTGTACCTGCTTCATCTTCCTATGTAATCCATTCCTGCTCTAATCGACCAGTAAGATTTTCCATTTTTAGAGGTGCTTCAACATTCTACTTTTGATGTTTCTGCATCGCTAAATAAGAAGCAACTGAACCAGCAGCTTCACATGAATTGGTTGTTTGTTTGAACAGTTTGCTACATGTAGGTTTTAAAACGGATGGACGAGACGTTTTAGGTTTTAAAACTCCTGAAAAAGACGGTGTAGGGTTCGTCAATTTCTTTAATGTTTATATGAATTTATCCCGGTTACTGAGTTTATTTGTACTAGGAGTGTGTGTCATGATCAACTCCTTGTTGGAGCCAGCTTTCTTTGGAGGGGGGTGCGCTTCACCGCTTCCTTCTCAATTTCAATGGCTGCATTGGTTCGCGCATGAGTTCTCGGTCCAGGTAAAGGATCCTTCGACTTAAAATTTTTTATTCTCTACAATTAAGTCGAGATTTTTTACGTTCATAAAGACAAAGACAATAAGTAATGAACAAATAACTTCTTTATACCTCCGAATCCGATGAATCATCAGTGACGTCTTCACCAGCATTTTCTTGGATGTATTCATCACTTCCAGCAACATCTTTACTTTTATCTTTCTTATTTCGTGCAGCTGCCTCTTGCATACAACTAACCAATAAAGGCACCCCAAGTGATCTACTAACTGCATCATTTCTTGCATTCACGCGATTCGCTCTTGTTCATACTTCGTCAAAACTGATGGTTGTGAGAACTACAAGCATATTAGCATTATTACTCACCATAGATGATAAATTTAAGCTAGTTAACCAAATAGAGTCAACGTATAAATAGTTCTTGCTATTCTAACAGAATGCATGCACAAAGAAAAATTAGTTACTTGAATTAGCTGCAGCCTTCATGGTCTGAATAAGATTCCATCTGGATTAATAAAACTGAAATGAAAACTAAAAAATACCTGAACATCAGCTTCATTCTCTCGGGTATCATCATCATTACCTGTTTCATTTTCTACATTTAATTTCCTCCTGGTTCCTTTGTCCATCACAATAACATCTTCTTCATCATCATTCATATCAGGCACCGGCGATAGTTTCTTCTGAACCACTTTGAGTTGGGTTTTTTTCATCATTTTGTGTTGCTGCTGAAGTTTGTGTGTAGTATTTACACTTGCGCTTTACAACCGGCTTCTTAGCAGAACCTGGAACAATAAAAATAATAACGATGGCCTCCTTCATAGTTCTTTACACACACAGAGATATATATAAGAATGGGTCTATATTACATATACATATATACCTTGAACTATGTTTTTCCTTGGCCATATGATTACATTTGACTGCAGTTGAATCAACGGCTCACTGTATTGGTCAATGGTGTTACCGATGTAAAAAACCACTTCTTCTTGCTTATTATAGCCCTGTACGTACTCGTTTACGTCCTTTTCATTCAATATTGGCTGCCAGCCACCCCTCTTTCCTTTGTAGATATAGACTTCTCCTATTTCAGTGTAATGGAGACAATCGTTAACAAAGTCCATAAGCACACTGTAAGAAAACCGGTCTACATCATATTTTGTTACTACGAAGGATTCTCTGCCGACGTAACATGTCCTTCAAAACTATCCGCCATGTTGCAGTCGGATATTAATAAGTTCATCAATCTGTACAAACTGGATACATTAGAACAAGGTACATGCATGTTAAAGTGGACAAAAAACAATAACTATAACATTTTGGTCTATAACCAATTTAGATGACAGTAAAGAGAGACATTAAATCATGAACCATGTGAACAGTGTAGATTGCAATATGAGAAAAAAGTGCCAAATACATTCATCAAAGATAATAATTTCTAGCTAAAAAAAAGTGCCAAATACATTATAAATTAGACCAAATTAAAGCAATAAGAAAGAGGAATTTTTTGTCCTAACGAGACAGAACAGGATCAGGAACTTGTGCTTCTAGTTCTGTTTCTAGTTGTATTACGAAGGCATCATCCCTAATCCAACCCCCATCAATAACTTCTAGTTCTAGTTCACCACCTATGCCCATATCATGTGAATGTATATTTCTCATGTCTTCTTCCATTGCATTCTGATTTTCAGTATCACACCAATCTCTCGGAATTTTTTTAATAACGTAATGACTGTTCTTTTCAATTGCATCTTCCACATCCATCTTCCATATAAAATACTTGTTGCACTTGCGAAGACAGGACATAAGGATCAGTTTTATAGCACTTGCTAAAATTTATTCGAGTAAGACCATATGAATCTTTTTCCTCTTGGTACCAGCAACACTTAAAAAGGACCACTATGAAAGCTCCCCAATAATCAAGCTCAAAAATTTCTTTGATTAATCCGTAGTAATTGACATCACCCACTATTGGGTTTTGGTCTTTCGAACTTGCAAAGCTGGTGGTTTTGGCAGTCAAAAATACACCACTATTTTGTGTGGTACATCGAGAATCCCTAAATTTTGTGTGGAATCTATATCCATTTACTATATAACTAATAAACTTCCTAGCTACTCGATTAGGACCTAATGCAAACAACTCTAAATCTGTTGAAATATTATCCTTTTTCAGAACCTCTTCTTTAAGACAATTCCAAAACTCTTCGAAATGTTCTCGTTCCCTCTTGTATCTTCTTCGATTTGCAAGACCATCCACAAGATCTCGATGAACCCTAAATAATAATTAAGGTCAAAAAACTACGAAATGCAGATGTTAATTTATAGTTAAGGAAAATGATATAGGAACTTAAGAACTTACTCGATCAAACTCTCAATTTCTTTATTATCGGAATTGAACAGAATATAGTGATGCATTGCCTTCCAATCTGCATCTTTCAAATTGAACATCTTTCCATCTTTATTCTTCTTTGTTCCAATATGATATTCCAAATCTGTTGGACATCTTCCAAAATCAATCGACGTGTTTTCTATTCCTCCATCAATGCTTAAAAATCTTGAACATAAGGTCACACACTCTTCTGCCAAGTAACCTTCTGCAATCGAACCTTCTAGTCTGTTTCTATTTCGCACATAAGATTTCAACTTTCCTAAATATCGCTCAATTGGGTACATACATCTAAGATGTTCAGGCCCGCCGTATTCAATTTCTCTGCATAAATGAACATGCAAGTGTACCATTATATCGAAAACAGCCTGTGGAAAAATCATTTCAAAATGACAAAGTATCTCAACAATTTCTTTTTGCAGCCTCTTGATATCATCCACTGCAATAACCTTGCTCCGTAGTCCTCTAAGGAATGCACTAAATCTGATCATTGATAACACAACCTCGGGTTTTGACGTTTTCTTCACGGCAAATTGTAACAAATAGTGGAGTATGAAATGAGCATCATGGCTCTTATATCCCACAACCATTCTTTCTTTTACGTGCACGTACTGACTGACATTCGAGGCACAACCGTAAGGAAATTTGGCATTCTTCAATATAGGGCAAAAGATTTCTTTTTCCTTATTTGTCATACAAAATATTGCAGCTCCAATTTCAACATGCTTTCCATCACCACATTCAATAGGATGAAGGGCCTTCCTTATGCCCAATTCCTGTAAATCCAAATGAGCGTTTAGGTGATCCTTCGACATGTGACCTATATTAAGTAAAGTACCTAATATTTTGTCACATATGTTATTCTCTATGTGCATGGCTACCAGGTTATGTCGAAGGGGATTATGACACCAACATGGTAAGTCAAATAGTATTGAATTTTTTTTAAAAGGGCCGTCACTTTTATCAGGTTTCTTCGTCTTATCCCTAAACTGATTTTTGAACCCCTGCAATAACTCTTCAATATCAGTTCTTGATAATATTTCTGAAATGCTCTCCATTTCGGTTTCTCCATTAAATCTCCTCTTATCCAGCCTCCACTTATGTGTCGGATCAAGAAACTTTCTATGGTGCATGTAACACATTTTTTTGCTATTCTTCAAATAATTTGAAGAAGTTTCATAATGGCATACTGGACATGCTAGTTTCCCCTTCGTGCTCCAATCTGACAACATGGCATATCCCGGAAAATCGCTAATGGTCCATATGATACTTGCACGTAAATTAAAATTCCCATCAGTCAAGGAATCATATGTTTCGACGCCAACATTCCATAACGCTTTTAATTCTGCAATTAAAGGTTGCATATATACGTCAATACTGTTCTTTGGAGAATCTGGACCAGATATTAATGTTGAAAGAATTAAATTCTATTGTTTCATACATAACCAAGGCGGAAGGTTGTAGTTTACCAACACAATTGGCCATGTACTATAACTTGAATTCATTGAATGATATGGATTAAATCCACCAGATGCTAGACCTAATCTAACATTATGATTTTCTGATGAAAAATCAGGATAGCTAGCATCCATCATCTTCCATGCCACACCATCAGCCGAATGTCTTAGTTTTCCATCTTCATTTCGTTCCACTTGGTGCCATCTCATAAGTTTGGAATTTTTTTGCACATAAACATCCTTTGTAACCTTGGTCTTAGAGGAAAGTACCTCATAACATTTGCCGGCACTTTGGGAATTGACTTTGGTGGACCATTATTACCAGCGATGTCTTCTTTTTCTTTAATAGCCCATCTCGAAAAACCACAAATGTCACAAGCCTCTTTATCTTTATTCTCTCCCCAATATAACATGCAATGGTTTGGGCAGGCATGTATTTTATGGTAATTAAGACATAAATCCTTAATTACATTCTTTGCAGTGTAGGAAGACAAAGGCAGCTGGGCATCAGGAAAGGCTTCTGTTATAAGCTTTAGTAATTCCCCAAACGCAGACTCGTTAATTTCATAAGCACACTTTAAATGATAAAGCGTGATCAAGAAACTTAGTCGAGAAAATTTATTGCAGCTAGGATATAATGGTTTTTTTCCTTCTTTAACATGCCGATAAAATTTTTCGGCCTCTGGATTTAGTTCTACTACAAAGTTCTTGGGATTTTGACCAAATTTGTAACCCGCACATTTGAACATCACATATAAATTATCCTCAAAATCCATCTCTGTTGCACAATCCATATGGTCATCAACGCCTATTAATTTTGTTTGTGTAACTTCACAAATCCACCCGGTATGTAATGGAGAAGGTATATGACATTTTCACAATACCAATTACGTTCTATACATTTTTTGCAGGGGCACTTCATCTCATCACCTACTTTATAAATGGGAAATGCATTTCTTAAAAAAGCTGTTACCCCTCTTATGTATTCTGCACTCGATCTCGGAAGTCCTATCCATATGTAGTACTCACTATCCATTGCCACAATCTAACCACGGCCTAGTAAGACTAAATTTGATACCACTAAGAGTTTCACGACACAAACAAGGGCTACCCTGTAATATTTGACTAAATTAGAGAAAAAAAAAACAAGTTAATAATTTACAAATTTACATAATCAGTGTGATGATACAAAGACGATTGTTTTGATATAAATTATCACTAACTTTTGAAACTGAGTTATTAGGAGAAGGGTGCATTTTTTAGAGGTCCCTGTTTACTTTTAAAATATAAAAAAAAACCCGGCCATAGTTTATAATATAAACCCGCCCCCTCTTTTTAAATTCACGCCTCCTATTTCTTTGGATCCGCTTCCTTATTTCATGGTGCGGCCTCACGCATTTTAGCCTTCGCTTCCTCCAATTTGTTCCAGAAAAAAAGTGCGGTAGGTATTAAAAAAAAATTCTAAAATCTGCAAATAATATGAGAAGGCCACGCAAATCAAAAAAAAAGTTGCATATATGTATGCAACTTTTGCCTATAGTTGCACACATATATGCAATTATTGCATATAGAAAATTAAGCAAATGTTTTGCCTTCAGATTTGTTGCACATATGTGTGCATGTTTTCATAATATTTGCATACATAAATGCAAATAAAAATGTACGGAGTTAAACGGTTATGCAATATTTGCACGTATAAATGCAAGAAATCTGAAAAAGTGCATAAAATTATGCATTTAACTGCATTTTTTCGCTGTTTTCTTTTGTTTTTCTTTTTTTTTGCATCTATTTTGATTTTTTTAACTGATTTTTGTACCAAATGCATAACTTATTTAAATAATATTTTTTGTTATTTTTTTATTTTTATTTTATTTTTTTCGCTACTTTTGAAAAATAGGGACCTAATTTATAATAAGTTTACCACTGGATGTGAGCCTAATTAAGTTTGCTTTTAGGGACCTGAGCCTTATTTTCACTTAGAAGAATACATAAAACAAGCAACTAAGGATACTACACATAAATTCATAACATTACATGACTGCACCAAAACAAAATAGTATAGATACAAAGACTATACATGTGATACAAAGACACTACATTGTACCTAATAAAAAGAATGATGCAATAATTTAATTTTGTCTTCTAATGTTTAGCCCTTGAAGCTAGTCGTTAAGTCTACTAACGTCAGTTCAAAAACCAATAACCCGAGCAGCGTTGTAAGTTGATGTTGTAATTCATTTGCGTACTCAGTGACTTGACTTGGAAACTGTTGGTCAATCCACTGCCAAAAGGTACACCCTGTGAGATAAACAAGACATTGGAAATAATGACGACCAATGTTGAATCCAATCAAAATAACATCTTCTACAGCGGCATTCTAATTCATTTCAACTTAATCCAATCGTTTTAACTTATTCCGTTAAGTGATTTTCAAATTACTGGTTTGCCCATTTCACCTTTTTATTTGAATATACATGTTCACACATTATGATTGGTGAGTCAGTTTGTTGTTCGTTAATTACTGGGTTATTTTGATGTTGACGACGCAAGGCAGCACGACTATGCCGTCGCATCGCCCTTTCTTCACGTCATTCTTCTTCTTGCCATTGTCTTCGGAGTTCTTCTTGCTCTAGTTCATACTCACGCAAATCATCGTAGTGCCTTTCTTGCATCTCTATATAAAAATCAATAGGAGTTTCTGGTGATGATGGGTTTGACAGTCGTAGATCACCCATGCCCAGGGTATCTTCATAGTCATACGATGTAGGAAGATAGATAGGCATTATTTAACTACAAACAAAAATAGACATTTAAACATTTAAATTGGATTTCTTTTGTCCTCTAAACTTTGTTTCCGCCTTTCGAAATAAGCATTATTTACTAATACATCAATGGTTTGGTAAACATAAAAATACAGAATATGCACAATTTCAACACATGCAAACATATAAATACAACACTTCAAGTATGAAAACCCTAATTTAAGGCAATCGGTATACCCAAATCACCCAGAGACTTTGAACGTAGACCAAAATAAGTTAGAGATGAAATCAACTAAATAAAAATGAAATAATGAAGCCCTAACTTCTTGTAATTATCCTAAATGATCCAAATTGGAGGTGTAAAGTTTGTAAAATAAGAGCATTCGAAGGTTTATATTCTGTAACCTGAGGATGAGTACCAATCGGAGGTGTTCTTCGATGGATTTCGTGGAGAGAGAAATGGACAGAAGGAGGAATACAAGAGAATTTTTTTTGGGGGAAGTATTTTGTGAATGGGGAAACTATCGCGCCAAATTTTCACTAAGTTGTAGCAAGGTTCGGCTTGAACCGTTGGGTTAATCAACATCTACAGTTATTTATTTGTTTAAACTGATAACGCGGATCGCTGATCTGGCATGTATTTATGTAATGCAACACTTTGAACTGGTGTTACGTCATAGCACAAGAATTCCAACCGCAACACTGCGTTCACATCTAATGCAACAACAAATGAATGTTGTTGTAGAAAATCATCTTTCGCTACACTTTTCATGCAACGCACACAAAATAGTGTCGAATATGCCCACTTTTGTAGTAGTGGTATTTTCTATTGTGCACCGAGTTCCGTGACAGGGCTATATTATATACACAGAACTCGGTTGGGAGCCTTTTCAGATATCTGTATACATAGATGCTATGGTCTACATTTTCACAATGGTTATGGTTCCACCTGACCCCTACCTCAACTTGTGAAATACAAATAGAATTGAGAGCTAGTGACATGGCCAAGTAAAGCAACAAGTAACAAATCATAGTTGGTTCGTTCCTCACCCAAAGTCTTTATAGTAAAAAGTTGATGGTCTATTGGTTTAGCTCTCCGTCTTTCCGCATTACGCATCACGCTGACTATCGATGACCGGTACCCGACGATTACTATCAATCAGATGGTTAGACCAGCCTAAGGTCAAACAAATAAAATGGTCATAACCCGCCTAGTCACAGGCTCCAAATTCGTAGAATCACTTAAGCCACCTTACAGCCTTTTGACTGCCCACTATTGTGGCAATCAAGATATACTCACTGGGTAGTAATGCGCAGACCCAACCTCTGCGAGCACAGCCTCAACATTGCCATCGCACAGAGGACTACCAGGAGTATCCTCCACGTCCCAGGAAGCCACATGCTTCCCCTTCCTGTCCTTCGGAGTCAGCAGAATATTAGTAGAACATCAAGCAGAATAATCAGATGGACGTGCGCTCCCCTCGTATCTCATGACACTACAATGATCTACCCATTGAGTTCTTCATTTCCAAACGTACGGACTGGTCCAAGCACTTCAGGTTGACATGTTATTAGGCCTTATGTCCAAATGTTTAATTACATGCTTGCTCAACCTCATTAGACTCCCAGTTAACTTAGTTATTTCAAGTCATATTAACTTCTTATTTAGGTTACCAAGTTCCTCTTGTTTATTAATTTCAGTTATATAAATTAACCCATTTAAGTTCTTTAATAAGCCTATATCATGTTATCCTTATTAGCAAATTTCAGTTTCTTAGGTTTACAGATTACTTAGCTAAAATTAAGTACAACTTATTGCATTTAATAAGTTTTCCCTTCTTTTCTCTACTTATTGCAAACAACAGGTTTTAGGTTTCGAGATTAAAGTACAACTTATGTTATTACACAAGTTATCTCATTCCCCCTATCATTTATTGTAACCTAAGTCATAATTTCCACTTGTCCCTAGGACAAGCCTACCTGTTATCTTTCCTTTTCACCTTCAGGTTTACTCATAATAGGTTATTATCATTCCCTGTTCATTCCAATTCTTTTACTGTTGTAATTTTCCTTTAATTCCATTAATTACAAGTAATGCCATTTACTTATATCCTGTTATATACATATATTCATATATATGTTTATGCACCTGACCTCTCACATTAAGCTGACCACTTGTGGATGTTGGATTTACTAGGTGGTTCCGGGTAGAATTCTACCACAAGTTGGACTTAACCTCATCTCTAAGTGTGGTTGCAATTTTCTATTTACTGTAAATTTAGGCTTATAAATTCTTCCAAATTTTACTGTAATTCTTATTTACAACTTTTGGCACAATAATATTCTTAACAAATGTTTAATGTAAATTTCATAATTATAGTGTTCATAGAAATTCCCAATTCAGGCAGGTGACTAATGGAAATAGGCTTTTGTATAACCCCAACAGATTAAACAGGTTAAGTATTATAGGTTAACAGATTCATATAACCCCGATAGCTTAAGCAGGTTTACTTAACCCCACAAATTCGATTGGTTTACTTAACCCCACAGATTCAATAGGTTTACTTAACCCTACAGATTCAAACGTTTACTTACAATTTCATTAACATGTTCCACTTAATCTTGAATTAAGCCTACAGATTTACATGTTTATACAAACCCAAATTTCCAATAATATTCCATGGTACTTAATTTCAAAAGATTTCATCATGTTAATCGTTTTAGTAGAATAAACATTTTCAGCAGATTTATTATATGTAACGAACCATGGATTTTCGACCCTGAAAATCGACACCAAACACCGTGTCGACTAATCAAGCATTGAAAACACTATCATTAATAGGAAGAGATTAGAGGGTGAGATAAGAAAGAAATATTTGAATAGAAGAAGAAGAACCAAATACAACACAGAGTCTCACATGGTAGCGGAACCAAATATAATATAAAAATAAATCTTTACTGAGAGCTCTAAAAATACTTATAATAATTAGAGTACATCAACACAGTTGGACAATTATAAAAATCTATCCTCATATACAACACACAGCGGAATACACACCAAATATATATATCATACGTCTGAACTCCTCTAGCACGTCTCCTAAACTTCGCAACATCCGATAACCTGGACCTGTACAACTCGGTTTAACCCAAGCATTACAAGCATCGGATCAGTCTTGTGAAGCAGGGTGAGAAAAGCAACAAAGTTTAAAGGTATCACACAGTTTGATTTTAAAGTCAAATCTTTTCGAAAGAAAAGGATAATCGTAAGACCAATCCACACATAAATACGGACGGTTTTTACCTTGCAATGACCCAAAACGTTTTTGAATAGATATCTTTCTGATATTACAATAATGTCTAAATACAAATAAATAGCAATCTAGCGGAACACTTGCATCTCACGCTCCACATACATAGTATATGATCAAAACCACGAGCGTTTACTGGAGAATGGATTTCCATGGCGAGGTATGGGCAACCACCTGTCCGACAGTGTATCTGTAGAGAGGAATACGCCGAGTTCAACAAGAACATCTTCCAACTCAGGCTAAACATGACCGGCCCCTCATTTCGCTTGAGAGTACCGAATATATTGTCACCTATGGTTGGATCCAACATAACCATTCCCGGGAGATACAGAAGAGGAGAGGAGAACTAATATGAATATTCTCTAATTGGTGACAATACACCCTAATGGGAGCGACCCATATAGCCATGCGACGTACCCGATTTTTATCATTTCCCTATTGAGGAGGCTTGAGGTTTAAATCACCTTTCAGAACATCTGGCTACCATTTCCTTTGAATGCCACATTATCAAATTCATTAAATCACTAGTTGACATCCAAAAATATACTCTAGGTATAAAATAAGTGCCCCTCTTTGCCACTGACTCGGTATATTTGTAAAAATCAATGTACATGGTTTTTAGGAAATACTCTATCAGACATTCGCCCATACAAGTCATCTAGGAATAGGATGAACCGAAGGTACTCTCCTACTGTATCAAATATATGAAACCCCATGGATCATTTTGCAATCCGTAGATTCCAACCATGAAAGAACCACAGTTTATCTCTGGTTGCAATCCCAGCGATTATTAGCGATACTTCGTTATAATGAAGATTCATGGTCTTCAATTTCTCCATCTCGAATTAACATCTTCACGTATTTGCTGGTTCAGAATGGTTTTCGAATATAAATTCGGACACGACTTTCCGTACCAACAATCATATGGACCAGATTTGATAGTTGGCTATTTAACTATAAAATAAATAATCAAGGAAATAAAATGGGATCAGTGATTCAGTACTCAGCGTTACTTGGCCTTTATATAAAATAATTAATGAATGGTTAATTTAAATCTCTAGATCTTTCAATAATTTTAACACAGTATTCACTTCTTATTTTATTTCAAAGCGTATTCGCAAAACTATTTCAAATAAATCAGAAATTGATCATATATATTCCTAACTTTGATTTTATTGAATTCCATGTAAAATATCGTTACTTGAAAACAATATCCAACTCCTTCTCTTCCAGAATAAACTTATTCCAAAACTCAACTTTTATTTCCTTTTACTTTTGGAAATATCATTATATATATATTCAAATCTTCCCATTTCCATTACTTTGGAAATCTCATGATATATTCTCAAATCTTGCAATTAACGTTGTGTTATTATTTCTCATAGGGAAATAATAAATTATTCTTAAACTCTTTCCCATTACAAACTAATATCATTCTCAGATAATCCTGAATTCATTCAAGTTGAGGTATTCATTTTCCTCTCAGACCTTGATCAACAACGTTCTTATCTTAAGATAGATATGAATTGTAATTCAAAAACTGATATTTATTCTAATATCAAACAAATCTCATTAAACAATTTTATTTAAAGTACGGTTTATAAAAACTTCTTACTTTAGGAATATCTCTTATTAAATATAACTTAGTATTAATTAATATGTTAATTAAGTAATTTCATAATAACATCCTTCTTAACCTTAACTTCTTACAAAGAATTCATTTTATAACTTGAATCATTTTTACCAAATCCTTTACCAAATTCAATTACAAATCCCTTTTAATCATTTCCTTTTCGAAAATCTCATTTTGACTCCATTCATTTCTCTCAATTCCATTATTTAATAATGTTAATTTAAAATTAACACTTTAACTTCACATCTCTTTACATAAACATTGTTTATATAATTCTGGTTTAAGATAAACTCTCTTATTTCTGAAATCTCTTTTACTTAATTCAAACATTAAGTAACCATTAATATAGGCTCTCGTATTCGCTTAAAATTCCTTTTTATAACTTCATCATAAAATCTCTACTTTATTTTAAAACCTGTTCCTAAATTCCTTCCATAATTCAAGTAGATTTCATTTCCACTTATATTACTTTATAAATGTATTTCAATTAAAAAAATTTCCTAAATTATTATTAATTAAAATAACAATTTACTTCAATCATTAACTACTGTAAAAGTAGTTAATTTCTTTATTAAATAAAATAAATAGTAAAATCCTTTTTAAAATCTTACTAAAATTAAAACAAATATTCATTAAACTATTACAATAGATTAATTAAAAATGAACTAATTAAATTAACAATCCCAGTTAAAATGGTTGACTTAGTCAATTCAAAACACGATTAATTCGTTAATCGATTCAATTATAGTCCTTCCGTTAAGTTAATTAATAATATAATTAATTTAAATAATTCCATTAAATTGTTTCTTAGAAACAATTATCCAGCTCTTAACCGTTAGGTTAATTTTGTACTCTTTGGCTTATAAATCTGATTAACTTCAGAATCAATTTTATAAAATCAATTAATAATCACTTATAAACTTTAATAATAATTATTTATTTTCTTTTAATAATTTTATTCCAAATAATATATTTCAAAATCTACCTTCAGTTACAAAAATATATTTTATAACTTCAGTTTTGTCGATTCACCTAACGGTAAATCAATATATGGAGAACGGTTGATTTATAGGCCATATACTGCCAATTACTCAACCAATTATGCCCATTGGTTTAAACAAAATAAATATTGAATTTCAAGTCAACTGTCAACAACCAAATAAATATTTTTAGAACAGTTCATATGATTATAATATGATAACAATTAACATCTAATATCTTTGAGGAATCCAATTGGATCCCTCCAACCTGTTCTTTCCTGTATTCACATGGATTATTTCAAATAATGCTATTCAATTCAATTTAGCTGATAATTTCAATCAAAGCAAATAACAATTATTTAGCGTCAACCAATTTATTTAACACAAAAAGCAATTCATTAAAATAAACATGTTTATTTTATAAAAATGACCAAAAAAGTAGGTTACCTTAATTGGGTCCCATCGTGAAAATAACGATTTGGTGTTTCATTGAAATTAAACAACTTTAATTTTTTCGGTTCAATCAATATATAAAGATATATTTAACAAACAGTCAATTATTAGCAATCATAGCACATAAAATAAAAAACTGACTTATATAAAAATATAAGTGGGAAGAACTGAGTGAGTTTAACTCACCTTGATTCCGTTTATCGTTGAAGCTATTCGGTTACAGTTAAATTAAACAATTGTTCAATTTAACTGTTAGTTGTTGTTGTTTCCATTTCTGTCCAAAATAGTTCCAAAATGTTGTATTCTCTATCACAATCCCATTTTAATTTGTTCCATTTGATTCTGATAAAATTTGAATCAGTTATTAATGTTTTAAGTTAGTATAATTAAATTATTAAATAATATTCCTTAATTAAGTTTAAAATTTAATTAATTACCTTTTAATAAAATGAGTCGATCCCTTTTCTCTCCACTGGTTCGTTTGTTCCATAATGCCCACACCATGACTATAAGAAATTCACAATTTAGTTAACACGATTTTTAATTTCTAACCACAATAATTATAAACTAATTAATTAATAACTTAATTTTCTAATTAGGTTTTAATATCTGATTAGCAATCGGTTCCTGTGTTTTCCCCATTGCAATAATCCCTCCTTATGTGTTCAGCTCCCATTCAAGAACCGGTATCAGTACGATTTTAAACTAATGATTAAATATTAATTATATGATTAATTATTATTAATTGTGTCCACATTTCAATACCAGGCCGAATTCGTTCCTTTTGCAGTAGCTGCCAAAAATGATTTCCTGCTTCAAACAAAAGAGTCGACTTTTATTTTCTTTCATTTCAAACTGTCCTCATCATTCTTGTTTCATCACCAAAACCCATGCTGCCCTTTAAAATTTTCCGCCGCAGACACCATCAAACCCCCCGACGATGATCCGAGGCCACCCACCAAAGCCCTTCAGCTTCGTCTGCCACCTCCACGAGTCCCATACCACTCGATCAAAGCCTTCCGCCTTTAAATCCCTTTCGAACATCGGCAGTTTCATGTCAAGATCCGGTCAACTTGCTACTCAATGGAAGATCACCAAAATCCATTAGATGGATCTCGATGTGCCAAATGACTTCGGTGTTGAACGATTTTCCATTTGAACAATGGATCGTGAGATTAATGGGGAAAAATAAGAGAGTTTTTTTAGCTATTGATATCGTTTAGATGGAGGCACAAATGGTTTGCCCATGGAATTTCTGTGTTAATAAGGTTCGGGTTGTTGACCTATATATATATATATATATGTGTGTGTGTGTGTGTGTATGTATGTGAAATAATATTATTTAATTTTGTACGAAACTTTATGATGAGGTATCATAATAAAACTAACACATACATTATCCAATTTGGACGAAACTCTTAATTTTAGCATAAAACAATATTCCGGACGCGATGGGACAGGTTTTGTCGAATTCCGAGGTTATTTGTAAATCGTCCTTTATAAATAACAGGCTAAAGGTCACGCGATTAAATTCCCCACGAACACAAAATAAATCCAGTCAACTAGAAACTTTGAAATTCTACTAGACCTCTTCCTTATGGATCCAATGAAATTTGTTTTATTAAAATCAGAATTCATTTGGCTAGTCGTTTAATCCTTTAAAATTACCCCTGTTTAAATTAGCCAAAAGATTATAATTGATTAAGGCGTTTATTGTTGCCAGGATCAAATGGTAAGTTCGATTGACAAGAAAATTGAAATCTCATAATAATTAATTAATATGAATCCAACGGCACAAGTTTCATTGCATTTCAAGACTGTTTCCTGGTATACTATTTTTATGCGCCAAACATCGTTATTTTCGACACCAAAATACCCAATGTCCAAAAATAACAAACTACTTGCCTATTCTGATTCTAGTCATCAATATGAACTCAACGAAATTGGTTTCGTGGCTTAATTCGATTGTCTGCTCAAGTTATGCACAAATACCCCTCTGTTAAATTAAATTAATTTGACTACAGCCTAAAGAAAATGACTAGGCGTCTACGGCTATCGTTGTCACATACGGCATCAGTTTGCCACGAAATTTATCATCGTGCACCAATTTAACGTCATGGTTCCAATGAAACTAATTTCATCAAAGACTAAGCCCATTTACAAAATTGCCTTTTTTAAAGCTTATAAAATATCGATAAAATATTATTTAAATTCAAAACTAATTCAAATAAAAATAATAATATATTATTATCATCCTATTTATCCAAATAAAATTATCATGAAGCGAGCTGAACTTCCCCGGTCGCCGAAGAGAAGAGAAATAACGAATTACTTTGAGGACAATACGAATCAGAACACATACAGAAGAACATTTCATTGCTTATTACAACAATTCCATCAGAATAAAAGAATATCACAGAGTATGAATCAATATAAAAATTTGAAAAATATCAGAGATTTAAATTACATTTAAATACATAGCAGTGGAAAAATAATACAACACACAACTGAAAGAAATACACGGATACAGAGCTTTCCGAGTATCACTCCAGCTGTAAACCATGATCCTGTGAACATAAATCTGCAAAACCCAACTACTAGCTGCCCGTGCTGAAAATAAGGGCACCCAGAGTTTAGGTTAAAACAATAAACTCCAGGTCAGTCATGTGACTGGTGTGAGAACTAAAACAGTTATTTAAAACTTGACTTTAGAAATAAAGTAAATCAAGGGACCACGCCGTATAACATGGAACGAGTTTGCTCCCGAGAATACCAGTGCATAAACAGTTATAAACAACGTAATGCTTTTTGGAAAAATGAAGCTATTATAAGACCCAGGTCCCATCACATATTGCAACGCAAGCCGGAGGATAGGGTTTTCCCTTATAATAGCCCAATAATGCTTGATACGTTCAAAACAAATCATTTGATACTATTATAAGTGTATAGTGTCAAAAACAACTTTGAATATAAATGTATCAATCATAGACGGCATAGTATCCCATGCTACTATGTCGCCATACTAGGCTCTACAAATAAAACCGAATGTCACGTATTGGAAATTGGATTTCCGTCATGAGTCGAGGCAAAGGGCAAGCTCCTCTCCATTTGAGACACTCTAGCAAATGTCTCAGGACCACACACAACGATCCTGGATCTTCAGGGCCGGTCTTCTCTTACTTTTGAGGATTAGTTATTCCTGAACACACGTTTCCCGGTCCTATCAGACCTATATCCGAGGCGCCTCGCATCCAACAACCACACAGGTAAAAAGTATATAAATGTCAGGGTTTGTAGGTCACTGACATCACCCATAGATAGAAAGAAATGTTGTGCTCTCCCTGCAGTCACTATCCCATTTTTGACTCATACCGAGGTGTGAGGCTCGCGAATTAACACTATACACAAAGCTATGCTACATAGGCCGTGCTTTGATCATCAACCACAAGACTTTGCTTTTCAACATAAGCCTTGATCATCTGCCACTTAAGCATGCCACATAGGCAATTCATGACATGCGATTGATATCTATTGATATATAACCTCTAAGCTCGTACATCTCAAAGAAGGGCGTTAAGCAAGAGGATAAATTCTCTGCCGCCAAACAGGTATATATTTAATAGAAATCAATCACACAGAATAAAATCCAATGTCAGAAACAGAGTCCATTTACAAGTTTGTTCTGGGTCTGAACAAAACCGGAGGCACCTTATTCCTCGCATATCCATCGATCTCTAAGTACGTCTGGACGATCACCAACTGATTCCCTCCTCTTGGGTGTACAGCCCAATCAAGATCATCAGTAATCGTCCAAACGATGTAAAGACCTCCAGTCTTCTACCACCGTCTTTATCTTCGACTTATCGCCGAATCAGTTATTCATAATTGGTATAAACCCGACCTTTACGAATAACTCGCGCATATAATAATCAAGTGCTACACAAACACAACATATGCCTCATTCCAATTCAGAATATTCTTCTATTCAAAAATTCACATTCTTAGGGAAAGGTTCCCATTACTTTTATCAAAGATAAATTCTTCTAAAATTTTTCTTTAATCTTCCTTTGGATATCATTTCAAACCGTGTTAAGGTTTTCCAAACTAGTCGGGATTAGCGAACCAAACCGAAGTAATCTGTAACGACCCAGATTTTTGAACAGTTTATTTTAAATATTTAGTATGGTTTTAAATATTGAATTCATAATATAAATGAATTTTATATTGAATTTATCGAATGAATAATCGATATGCGAATTAATATCAAATATATTGGATATCGTAATACGAAACAATAATAATTTGCAGTTAAAAACTGATTCGAAATGATTCAGTCGATCAATATAATTCTAGTTGAATATAGACGAGTTATTTTCAATGACTTTAACCGTTTATTTGATATTGATAGTCTGTATAAGCAAACGAATTAAATTTCAGAATATGCTCAGTTAAGTTTAGAATAACGTAAAAATCTGGTAGCATCGGTCGTTGTGTTAAATAGCGGTTCAGGGTTTTAATTTTAAGGACCACAAGATATTTAGCTTTTTAATCAAAATAAAAATACATCAGCCGACCTATTTAACAATACAACCACCCTATAATTTTATCGCGTAGACCTAGGTTCTCTTCGAGTTGATAAAATTGTCTCCTGCCATCGTTATCGAGCAAACACAAATTTAATGGCCAAAGTACTATCTGTTTCCTTCTGCACCTCTATATATTGAGGCCATCGCCCTTTGTAATTCACAAGCCTCAGAAATCCAAACAATAAAAATGGCGAACTCCTCAGCTAAAAATCGAAACTTCCAGGGACCGATAATCGAATTCAAAATCACCCCTAACTTCCTCTTTCATATTAGAAATCAAATCCAGTTCAGGGTTTGAGGCCGACGCAGTACCAACCGTGGGTCGCGATGGAGTTTTCCAGGCTCGAGTTCTTCGAGCATCAATTCTGGAGCGACGCACTTTGGGGGTTTCAGCGAATTCAAGGGAGGTCGAGGTCGTGTTTCGATGCAGCGATGGTATAGGGGAAAATGAAGTTCGAAGCATCAGATGTTGAGCTGGGGTTAGAAGAGACGGAGGTTGAACTTGGAATTAGGTTCGACAGTGGGATGCTGGGATGTTCAGGGTTCGTGAATTCGGAGGGTCGAACTGGGTGACTAGCAGTCGACGTTGAAGCTGAGGTAGGGAGGCCAATACCAGTAGTGAGGAGCAATTTCCGAGAGTGAAGGGGAAGTGCTCGGTGAAATACCAAGGAGAAAGAAGTAATTAAGGTAATATAAATTATTTAATTTAATTCTAAATTGCAAGTTAATAACGAATGTTAAATTTGTTAATAACATTTTTTTTATAAAGTGATTAGGATTTTTAAGTTAGTTTATATAAAGAGATTAGTTAGTTAGAAATAAAATCTGTAAAGTAATCAGTTAAGATTTTAGTTGGAATTTAATTAACCCATAAGTAATTAATTTAAAGTAAGTTAAAAATTAAATTTAGTTTATCTTTAATCCTATTAGTCGATATAATCTGTATATCTGATAAAGGCAAAATTTAAATTTATACAAGGTAATTAAATCGAGAAGCCAGTTCCTTAGAATATAGTTGCGGAAAATACTATTGGATGTTGGATTGGAAATTTCTAAAATCAATTGGATCAGAATGGATCGAACAATGCAAATCCTGGTGAGTAAATCTCACTCACCTTTAGAATTATTTTTATTTCATTAAAAATAATTGTTTGTTGCTTGTGTGAATGTTTTATGGTTGTTTTATATATATTAGTTATTTAGGCTATATATATATATATATATTGGGTTGATTGATTGGTTGGATTCCCGCAGTCTCATTAGCGGATGCCCGCAGTTTCATAGCGGATGATTACCCTATACGCCCCACGCTATGATTAGTGGATGACCTTCTATACCGCGATATTCTGCCACGAAGCAGAATGGGTATTATTTATGTACTAACGTCTGTGGATGCAGGGAAACAGGTTGGAGAAATCCAACAGGATTCCTCAAAAATATATTATCTGTTTGTTTATTTGTTTGCATATATATTTTTATATATGATGTGTTAGAAAAATAAATAATTCGTTGCTTTGTGTGTTTAAATATCACTGGGCCAATTGAAAGGATATTTGAGATTTTAAAAGAAAAATTTCTATTTTTAAATAGAATTTGAATTTTCAATGGAATAAAAATATAAAACTTGTTTTTGAAAAATAAAACAAGTAGTTTCTTCATAAACGAAGTTTTTAAATAGTTCTTTTATAACGAAGTTATAAATGAAGTGAAAGAATTATCATTTGATAATTTAGAAATAGAAATACAAGTGTGAAATTGGAATTTGAAATGAAATTTCAAAACAGGATGTGAAATGAAAATTTTAAATATATAACTCAAATGAAATTTGAGTATAACATTTGAATTTTAAAGGGAGTTCAAATATTTGAATTTTAAAAGGAGATTGAATATTAGAAATTCAAATAGAAGTTCAAATTGAATTTGAATAGACGAAGTTAGAATGAAAAATAGAATTTGAATTCAAGGAATTAAAATAAAATTTGAATTCAAAGGAATTCGAATAAAGAAATTCAAATAGAGATTTGAATGTAGAATTTCAAAATAGAATTTGAAGTAAACTTTGGAAATAGGATTTCAAAGTAGAATTGGAAATAGAATTTCAAATGGGATTTCAAAATAGGAAATCCAAATGATTTTGAAATGGAATTTGAATTCAAGGGAATTCAAATGGATTTGAGTAAAGAAGTTCAAATGGTGTAAAAAAAAATAGATTTGAATATAGAAATTCAAATGAAGTTTGAAAATAGATTTGAATATAGAAATTCAAATGAAGTTTTGAAAATAGATTTGAATATAGAAATTCAAATAAAAGGATTTAAATAGAATTTGAATGATAAAATTAAAAAGGGGTTGAATATTTGAAATTTCAAAATAGAATTGAATCGGAGTTTGGATATTTGAAATTCAAAAAAAAAGAATAAATATAGAATTTGAATTCAAAGAGGATTAAATAGGGAATTTGAATGTAGAATTCAAAAAGGAATTCAAATGGAATTTAAATTATAGAATTTGAATATAGCATTCAAATGAAATTTTAAACTATGGAAATTTGAATCTAGAATTCAAAAAGGAGTTCGAATATTTGAAATTCAATAGAATTCAAATATAGAAATTGGAATATAGAATTCAAAAGTGAGATTGGAATTTGAATCAAGGAATTCAAATAGAGTTAAAATGGAATTGAATTCATTTTAAGAAGTTTAAAAGTTTATATATATAAATATAACGAACTCGCCGCAGCAATGCAGTTCGTAAATTGGCGACTCGAACTTAAATCGAGTATACCGAACTCAATTGAAGTCGAAATTCTTTGAAAC
The DNA here is from genome assembly GCA_030737875.1 of Allium sativum. Lineage (NCBI taxonomy): Eukaryota > Viridiplantae > Streptophyta > Magnoliopsida > Asparagales > Amaryllidaceae > Allium > Allium sativum. Next base: position 67,410,981 of record CM060911.1, read on the forward strand.
AAGAAACGTCAGGACCGGTTTGATAATAGTTTTCTAATGAAGGAGAAAAATCTGGATTTCGTCGTATAGATTTTTAGATATGTCAAAATCAAATTTTCAGAAAAACAGCGCCATAATCGTTTTAAAACCATAATGGTTTATTTAATATTATAAAAGGATTTTAAGCAAGAAAATCCGAAGTTTCTATTTAGAAAATTCCAGAGTTGAGTTGTAAAATATATGCGAATTCAAGTTGTGTAAATGAATATGATTTTTGAAACAGAAACCAGATTTTGATTTATTGAATGGAATTAACTAAATTGAATAGAAATTAGTTAAGGAACTTTTGAATGGATATTGGGCCTTAAGTAAGTGAATTCGATTTGAAAATTTATATTCGAAATAGAAAAGGAAACTAGAGTTGAAATCGAAATTCGATTTGGTTATGAACGAGTTAAATATTTTGTTTGAACATGTTATGTTCAAACAAAGAAGTGAAATAGGCAAATAAAAGGCTAATTAAAGAATAATTGAGCGACACTGAATTCAAACGATTCAAAGTTTAATTCAAACGAATGGATTGAGTTGAATTGAATTGAAAACAGGTAAACAGGTGAACAGGTGTTTATAACTGTTCCAGAAATGACTGTTGTGCTCTGATGATGGTATGTATATAAAGTTACTGATTTGTATTTCAGAAGTTATGTTATATAATATATTTTATTCGTCCCGCTGTGAGTTGGGGATCTTTGTTTTCTTCTATTCTAATATTTCTTTCTTTCTATTTCTCATACTCTAACTTCTTTCTAATAATGAGTCGTATTTCTGTGTAATTTGAGTTGGGCGTGTGGTGTTTTTAGTCAACTCAGATAGCACGGATTTGCGGGCCTTTACAGTTGGTATCAGAGCTGGTTGCTTAATTGGTACGGATGATAGGGGGTTCTCGCTTCGCGTTAGGTGGCGAACGGGAGACTCTTACCCCTACATCTCCCGACAATGTGGGTTGGTCGAGTCGAGAGGCTGGCCATAAAAGCAGTTCTGAGGTATCTCTGTAAGCCACGGTGGGAGGTTAGCCCACTGCCCTTGTGGTCGTTACAGTTGGTATCAGAGCTTAGGTTGAGCGAATACCTAGGCTTGATAGGGTTGTGCTCATTAGAGATAGGGTCAGTAATACCCTAGAATGAGTTGAGTCTGTATATACGAGAGAGCGTATTTGTAAATTGATATAAAACTTGTTTTATATTGTGTTGGCTTGTCTGTTGAGTGGTTTATGAATTCTGGTCGAATCATGGGACGCCACGATATCGATAGGAATTTCTAAACACTTGAACGGGGTTGTTCGACATGATATTGTTTTTAAGTGGGTAAATGAAATAATTTAACCCAAAATTTCTACTTTGATATAGAAAGAATAATTTTCTAGAATTATTATTATATGGATGTGTTGGATGTTAATTTTATAATCAAATGAGATTATAAAATTAAAATGGTTATTTATAACCAAATAGAATTTGTATAGGAATTAAATATACCAATGAGATGAATTAGAATTAAATTCAAACCAGAATTAAGCATTCAAAATCCTGGGAAGTTGAAAATATTTTTCAAAGTATATTAAAATAATATAGATTTGTTTTAAAGGGATTTGAAAGAAAATCATGGATTTTGAAATAATAAGGCACTGAACTCACTTCAGTGGCTGGGAAATAATTCTGATGATGATTGCAACATCATCAGTGTTCATTTCCGAGTTTCTAAGTGATGAATTGCTACCTTAGAAAAAGTTTTTGACGGAAATTTGTTTGGAAGAAAACAAATTGGTTTGAATATTCAAATGTTTTGAATTTGAAATGAAAATGAATATATGTATATATTTATGGGATTTCAAAAGAATTTGAAAAGAAAACCTAAGGATTTGAATTCTGGAATTGAAATTTAACTTAAACAAGTTAAATGGGTCGAAGTGAGTGAATTGATTAGAATCAATTTGAATAGGTTTATTGGAATATAGATTGGATATAAATGGATTGATCGTAGATCATTCGAATCAAATGTGTGAAGACCAAAGGTTTTGGTGGAATTAAAATTTGTTGAAATATGAGGAGTTGGGTTTCAACATAAGAGAGATATTGAAAAGAAATGGATTTGTACCCTTTTTCCTACCTTAGCAATTTCGAGGACGAAATTATTTTAAGGGGGGAAGAATGTAACGACCCAGATTTTTGAACAGTTTATTTTAAATATTTAGTATGGTTTTAAATATTGAATTCATAATATAAATGAATTTTATATTGAATTTATCGAATGAATAATCGATATGCGAATTAATATCAAATATATTGGATATCGTAATACGAAACGATAATAATTTGCAGTTAAAAACTGATTCGAAATGATTCAGTCGATCAATATAATTCTAGTTGAATATAGACGAGTTATTTTCAATGACTTTAATCGTTTATTTGATATTGATAGTCTGTATAAGAAAACGAATTAAATTTCAGAATATGCTCAGTTAAGTTTAGAATAACGTGAAAATCTGGTAGCATCGGTCGTTGTGTTAAATAGCGGTTCAGGGTTTTAATTTTAAGGACCACAAGATATTTAGCTTTTTAATCAAAATAAAAATACATCAGCCGACCTATTTAACAATACAACCACCCTATAATTTTATCGCGCAGACCTAGGTTCTCTTCGAGTTGATAAAATTGTCTCCTGCCATCGTTATCGAGCAAACACAAATTTAATGGCCAAAGTACTATCTGTTTCCTTCTGCACCTCTATATATTGAGGCCATCGCCCTTTGTAATTCACAAGCCTCAGAAATCCAAACAATAAAAATGGCGAACTCCTCAGCTAAAAATCGAAACTTCCAGGGACCGATAATCGAATTCAAAATCGCCCCTAACTTCCTCTTTCATATTAGAAATCAAATCCAGTTCAGGGTTTGAGGCCGACGCAGTACCAACCGTGGGTCGCGATGGAGTTTTCCAGGCTCGAGTTCTTCGAGCATCAATTCTGGAGCGACGCACTTTGGGGGTTTCAGCGAATTCAAGGGAGGTCGAGGTCGTGTTTCGATGCAGCGATGGTATAGGGGAAAATGAAGTTCGAAGCATCAGATGTTGAGCTGGGGTTAGAAGAGACGGAGGTTGAACTTGGAATTAGGTTCGACAGTGGGATGCTGGGATGTTCAGGGTTCGTGAATTCGGAGGGTCGAACTGGGTGACTAGCAGTCGACGTTGAAGCTGAGGTAGGGAGGCTAATACCAGTAGTGAGGAGCAATTTCCGAGAGTGAAGGGGAAGTGCTCGGTGAAATACCAAGGAGAAAGAAGTAATTAAGGTAATATAAATTATTTAATTTAATTCTAAATTGCAAGTTAATAACGGATGTTAAATTTGTTAATAACATTTTTTTTTATAAAGTGATTAGGATTTTTAAGTTAGTTTATATAAAGAGATTAGTTAGTTAGAAATAAAATCTGTAAAGTAATCAGTTAAGATTTTAGTTGGAATTTAATTAACCCATAAGTAATTAATTTAAAGTAAGTTAAAAATTAAATTTAGTTTATCTTTAATCCTATTAGTCGATATAATCTGTATATCTGATAAAGGCAAAATTTAAATTTATACAAGGTAATTAAATCGAGAAGCCAGTTCCTTAGAATATAGTTGCGGAAAATACTATTGGATGTTGGATTGGAAATTTCTAAAATCAATTGGATCAGAATGGATCGAACAATGCAAATCCTGGTGAGTAAATCTCACTCACCTTTAGAATTATTTTTATTTCATTAAAAATAATTGTTTGTTGCTTGTGTGAATGTTTTATGGTTGTTTTATATATATTAGTTATTTAGGCTATATATATATATATATATATATTGGGTTGATTGATTGGTTGGATTCCCGCAGTCTCATTAGCGGATGCCCGTAGTTTCATAGCGGATGATTACCCTATACGCCCCACGCTATGATTAGTGGATGACCTTCTATACCGCGATATTCTGCCACGAAGCAGAATGGGTATTATTTATGTACTAACGTCTGTGGATGCAGGGAAACAGGTTGGAGAAATCCAACAGGATTCCTCAAAAATATATTATCTGTTTGTTTATTTGTTTGCATATATATTTTTATATATGATGTGTTAGAAAAATAAATAATTCGTTGCTTTGTGTGTTTAAATATCACTGGGCCAATTGAAAGGATATTTGAGATTTTAAAAGAAAAAATTCTATTTTTAAATAGAATTTTAATTTTCAATGGAATAAAAATATAAAACTTGTTTTTGAAAAATAAAACAAGTAGTTTCTTCATAAACGAAGTTTTTAAATAGTTCTTTTATAACGAAGTTATAAATGAAGTGAAAGAATTATCATTTGATAATTTAGAAATAGAAATACAAGTGTGAAATTGGAATTTGAAATGAAATTTCAAAACAGGATGTGAAATGAAAATTTTAAATATATAACTCAAATGAAATTTGAGTATAACATTTGAATTTTAAAGGGAGTTTAAATATTTGAATTTTAAAAGGAGATTGAATATTAGAAATTCAAATAGAAGTTCAAATTGAATTTGAATAGACGAAGTTAGAATGAAAAATAGAATTTGAATTCAAGGAATTAAAATAAAATTTGAATTCAAAGGAATTCGAATAAAGAAATTCAAATAGAGATTTGAATGTAGAATTTCAAAATAGAATTTGAAGTAAACTTTGGAAATAGGATTTCAAAGTAGAATTGGAAATAGAATTTCAAATGGGATTTCAAAATAGGAAATCCAAATGATTTTGAAATGGAATTTGAATTCAAGGGAATTCAAATGGATTTGAGTAAAGAAGTTCAAATGGTGTAAAAAAAATAGATTTGAATATAGAAATTCAAATGAAGTTTGAAAATAAATTTGAATATAGAAATTCAAATGAAGTTTTGAAAATAGATTTGAATATAGAAATTCAAATAAAAGGATTTAAATAGAATTTGAATGATAAAATTAAAAAGGGGTTGAATATTTGAAATTTCAAAATAGAATTGAATCGGAGTTTGGATATTTGAAATTCAAAAAAAAAGAATAAATATAGAATTTGAATTCAAAGAGGATTAAATAGGGAATTTGAATGTAGAATTCAAAAAGGAATTCAAATGGAATTTAAATTATAGAATTTGAATATAGCATTCAAATGAAATTTTAAACTATGGAAATTTGAATCTAGAATTCAAAAAGGAGTTCGAATATTTGAAATTCAATAGAATTCAAATATAGAAATTGGAATATAGAATTCAAAAGTGAGATTGGAATTTGAATCAAGGAATTCAAATAGAGTTAAAATGGAATTGAATTCATTTTAAGAAGTTTAAAAGTTTATATATATAAATATAACGAACTCGCCGCAGCAATGCAGTTCGTAAATTGGCGACTCGAACTTAAATCGAGTATACCGAACTCAATTGAAGTCGAAATTCTTTGAAACAAGAAACGTCAGGACCGGTTTGATAATAGTTTTCTAATGAAGGAGAAAAATCTGGATTTCGTCGTATAGATTTTTAGATATGTCAAAATCAAATTTTCAGAAAAACAGCGCCATAATCGTTTTAAAACCATAATGGTTTATTTAATATTATAAAAGGATTTTAAGCAAGAAAATCCGAAGTTTCTATTTAGAAAATTCCAGAGTTGAGTTGTAAAATATATGCGAATTCAAGTTGTGTAAATGAATATGATTTTTGAAACAGAAACCAGATTTTGATTTATTGAATGGAATTAACTAAATTGAATAGAAATTAGTTAAGGAACTTTTGAATGGATATTGGGCCTTAAGTAAGTGAATTTGATTTGAAAATTTATATTCGAAATAGAAAAGGAAACTAGAATTGAAATCGAAATTCGATTTGGTTATGAACGAGTTAAATATTTTGTTTGAACATGTTATGTTCAAACAAAGAAGTGAAATAGGCAAATAAAAGGCTAATTAAAGAATAATTGAGCGACACTGAATTCAAACGATTCAAAGTTTAATTCAAACGAATGGATTGAGTTGAATTGAATTGAAAACAGGTAAACAGGTGAACAGGTGTTTATAACTGTTCCAGAAATGACTGTTGTGCTCTGATGATGGTATGTATATAAAGTTACTGATTTGTATTTCAGAAGTTATGTTATATAATATATTTTATTCGTCCCGCTGTGAGTTGGGGATCTTTGTTTTCTTCTATTCTAATATTTCTTTCTTTCTATTTCTCATACTCTAACTTCTTTCTAATAATGAGTCGTATTTCTGTGTAATTTGAGTTGGACGTGTGGTGTTTTTAGTCAACTCAGATAGCACGGATTTGCTGGCCTTTACATAATCATTTATTTTATTTCCCAATCCCAACCTATTTATCCCATGGAGCAAAACTGGTAATACTCCATATCTAACACCACGGTGTTATCGGTAAATATTAATTACCATTTCACGTTCAAATCTAATTAAAGATTTAAATATCACTTTGGAGCAAAACTGGTGATACTCCATTCTCGATCACTTTAATCTAATTAAAGATTCATTAAACATCCACTTAGTTTTAATCTTCCCAAAAATCAATATCCTGTCTTTAACTGGGTTAATGAACCAATGTCATCTAGAACACGGTTCACGACAAATGTAACAACCCGGAAAATGTGAACCAATTTAAAATTTTTAAAATTGGTTATTGTCAAAGAATTTAAACAATAGAAATGGAATTTTTCAATAAAATAATGTATTGGAAATAGTGAGGCAGTTTGAAAATTTGAACTCAAACTTTGACTGACTGTACCGGGTGGAAAATATAATAGATTTTGGTGAAACCAAAATTATTTAAATCTGTTTATGAATACCTTTCTAACGAATCTGAAAAATTGAAGTTTCATAGAAGGAATCAAAAGTTATGGCCAAATGAATTTTCAGAAAGGTCGCTATATAGAATATATAGCCCTTGAAAATAGACATTTTGCAAACGATCTCGGAATTCGACGAAACCACTTTTGTTGGATCCGGGATGTCAAACTATTGCTAGGTTTCAAATTTCATAATTTTTGAAGCTAGCATGTGAGCGGGCAAAAGAAAATGTGATTGGTCAATTTTTGTTAAAATGGGTCGACCAGAAAATGGTCTTTTTGCAAACAATCTCAGAATTCGACGAAACTAGTTTTGTTGGGACCGTATCGTCAAAACATAGCTAGATTTATTTTTCTGGAATTTTTCGATTCAGTTTGTGGCCCTGGCAAATTGAAATGTACGTTCAAATTGAATATTAAATGTTTTATACTTTAATTTGAAAAATAACTGACTGTAACAGTTGAATTGGCCAGAATTGGCCAACGAAACATATCCCATTGTGTCCAGGATGGGGGTATTTAGTTAGAGGCAACAGTCGTTGGGTTGAAATTGGTGATCGTTTGTTCTAAGGGATAATTTTGGAATTTAAAATTTAAAATTTAAATATAATGGGCCACCCCCTTTATTTTCTCTCACTAAGTTTGACCAGTCAAGACTCGATCGAAAGCCCCCCCCTCCACGAACGACGGAAAACTATTCAGAGCTTCCAGGCCCGATTGCTGCCGCCACGCGCGTTTTCACCGCCCCCTCCAGTTAGCTTTTCTGTTCATCTTCCCCTCCTCTATCAATCCATCCAACCCTCGTCGGATATAGTGTGATATTCATGTCGAATTTCTACGAGGAAGACGTTGTCTTTGGAGCGCCGCCGCTCATCGCAGGGACCACCGAGTTGAGTGCCACCACCGGCGCTGGAGACCCTGTTCGAAGCTCTTCGACGTTGCTGGACCTGATCGTGACAATACTTCACGGATCGATCGTGAAATTAAAACCTAGTTTGGAAGATTTGAAAAGTCGATACCTTTGTTTTGTCTGAACTTTGTAAAATAATATCTTTCACGTGTGTTGACGAAATTCGATGAAACAGGAAACATCGGGACCGCAAGGAGGCTCTCTACCATCTAGTAGAGACCGCGGATTTTTCTAATCTACCTACGATTTTTAGCACTTCAAAAACCAATGTGAGGAATCTAAATTAAATTGTGTGAATGAAATCGTGTTGTATAAATTATATAAGCGAAGTGTAAATTATATACGCATTGCATACCTCATGTACATGTGATGTATAAGTTATATTAGCGATGTATAAATTATACAAGCGTTGTATGAAACATATATGCTTTGAATTGTGTTTAAATGGAAGTGAAATATAGAAATAATATATATATATATATACTCCCCTCGTCCATAGACCATGGACGATATTTATTGCTTGTGATTGGTGTAAAAATATATAGTATGACGAATGGTTGGAAATAATTGTTTGTGGTTGATATTGTGGTTGAAAAATACCTTTGTGGTTGAAAAATACCCTCTTGTGGTTGAAACAAATTAGAATAGGATTGTGGAAATGAAAATAAAACATGCCGCCTGCGTGCAAACTAGATGCATGATTCCCCATTGTCAAAAACCGCTAGGTTTTAAGGTAGAGCGAGGAGCCGTACTAGGGACGGTCCCGGTTTTAACTACCCTGCCGTTATGCTGCCGAAATTTTCTGAAATAATCATGTGTTAGAATAATTTTCATTTGTCGAAATTATTTTCATATGTTGAAACCGATATTCATGTGTTGAATTGAAATTCATGTGTTGAATGTTATTTGAATTTTAAATAAATAGCTTTAATGGTAAAAATCACATTTATATATATATACAAACTGTAAAGAATATTCATGTGTTGAATTGAAATTCATTCGTTGAATTGAAATTCATGTGTTGAATGTTATTCGAATTTTAAATAAATAGCTTTAACGATAAAAATCACATTTTTATATATATACAAACTGTAATGAATATTCATGCGTTGAATTGAAATTCATTCGTTGAATTGAAATTCATGTGTTGAATGTTATTCGAATTTTAAATAAATAGCTTTAACGATAAAAATCACATTTTTATATATATACAAAATGTAAAGAATATTCATGTGTTGAATTGAAATTCATTCGTTGAGTTGAAATTCATGTGTTGAATGTTATTCGAATTTTAAATAAATTGATTAAACAATAAAAATTACATTTTATTGTGAATATGAAGTGTTAAAAACATTCACGTGTTGAATAAATATTTTTGATGATAAAAATATTACTTTTATCATGTATACGCTTTGATAAAAATACACACGTGTTGAAACAAATATTAGTTCGCTAGAAATATTATTATTAGTTTTGTTCTACATATATATACATGTGTCGAACAGGGAAAATGGATTAGCTGTAGAGTAAAGAAATTATTTGCGTGCCCGACAAATAGGTAAGCCTTGATGAGTTGGCTGCGCAATTTTATTTTTAAATCAACTCCTGTGAATGCCATTGGATGCGGAGTGCTGGTTATTCTGTGTGTAATAATAAACATAGCCATAGGATAGTAACAATTAATTTTGAACTGCACTATATGGCATACTTCTTGACGATAGGCATACTTCATCATATTCCACATAAGCATTTGGAGCTTGTGTGACGAGGTTGAAGATTTACCATACGAGCGAGAGGCTTGTATGGCGATGATTATATATTACAGGTTGAACTGATGACTGATATGGACTATATAAAATATAATGATAAATTGCCAGATTAATAAAAACCCCACACGGGTCTGGAGTTGACAATAATCACATCTCTCTAGTCATCAGATACGGCACATGGACTATTTATTCCCACACGGGACGAGGTGACGAGGATTTATCCTCTAAAGTAATTAAAAATACACGCTCCCTCAGGCTTGACAGGGTGACGAGAATTTATTCTCTGGAGTTATTATCTATACACGCTCCCCTGTGAACACCAGAATATATCACTATAAATATGTGTATGCTTTATAGGATTTATTGGGTACCTAACACGGCCCAATAAATTTCCAAACCCCTTCCCGTACAAAGGAGGTAATGGCGAATTTTTTTGAAATATAAAGGCGTTAGTGAAATATTTGAAGTGAAAACGATGTTGAAATTAAAGAATGAACTATATTTATATATATAAATTTAAATAGAATTGGAAGGAATCGAAGCCGTGCAGTTCGTGTTTTGAAATCGTAATTTGAATCGATTAGTACGAGAGATCCGACCATCAGATTTTCCTGAAACCGCAACCGCTGGGTTCACCTTGGAAATATCTTTCCAACGGCACCAACTTTGTAAAAATCCAACGGTTGGATTGTCTGGAATGTTTAATTGAAATCTGAAGAAAAATAGCGCCAGAATCGTTTATATTTATATATAAATATAGTTAAATTAAATCGAATAACGACGCTGTAGTTCGTATTCTGAAACCGTAACTTCAAACGACTAGTGTGGAAGATCTGACCGTCGGATTTTCACGAAACTGGAACTGTTGGATTCGCTTTGGGAATATCTTCCCAGTGGTATAGACTTTGTAGAAATCCAACGGTTAGATTTTCCGATATGTGTAAAACAAACTAGTGGAAAAACAGCGCCAGTGCCACGGCACGACCTGAAACGCCGTCTAATTAAATATGGCCATTTTTAAATAAATAAAAATGGCAAAAAATCATTATAAAATATTATAAGCAACATGGATTGGAAATAAACCAATTTTGCTTGACCTGCTTGATATTTGATGGTTGTATGTGTTTGACATGAAAATAATACTAAAGAACTGAAATGTGAATGTCGAATAATATAACCATGGAAAGAATTGATTTGAATTCTAATTATACATGAATTATTTGAAAAGGCCGAGTTAACCGTCATTTCAAATAATTGGTCGAACGGTTCGAAGTTGAAAATACGAAGACGGTTCAAGACCGACGATCTTCATATCGGATGGATGGGCGCTGCTGCGGTTCCTGATTGGAGTAGCTACCGTGAAGGAACGGAAGTGTAGTCGTCTAAACATATGTGTTGATTGTACGGATATACGAGGAATATGGTGCCTCCGGTTTCATTCAGACCCAGAATGGACTTATAAATGGACTGTGTGTCTGACATTGGATTTCGTTTTATACTGATTGATCTCTGTTAAATATATATCTGTTTGGCGGCGGGGAATTTATTCTTTTGCTTAACGCCCTTCTCTGAGACGTACGAGCTCAGAGGTTATATATCGATAGAAATCAGTCGTATGAAGTGGATTGTCTATGTGGCATGCCAAGATGCAGTGATCAAGGCTTCTGTTGCAAAGCAAAGTCTTATGTTCGATGATTAAAGCATGGCCTACGTGGCCTGGCTTTGTGTATAGCGTGGATTCGCGAGCCTCACACCTCGGTATGAGTTAAAAATGGGATAAGGACTACAGGGAGAGCACGACGTTTCTTTCTAGCTATGGTGGTGTCAGTGACCTACCAGCCCTGACATTTATATCTACTTTTCACCTATGTGGTTGTTGGAATGCAAGGCGCCTCGATATAAAGGTCTGTTAGGATCGGGAAACATGTGCTCAGGAATAATTAATCCTCAAACGTAAGGGAGGACCGGCCCTGAAGCATCCAAGGGTTACCTAGTGTGTGTAGTCCTGAGGCATTTGCTAGAGTGTCTCGAAGCGGAGAGGAGCTTGCCCCTTGCCTCGACTCATGACGGAAATCCAATTTCCAATACGAAATAACGTATTTGATTGTAGAACTAGTATGGAGACATAGTATATGGTAGGTATGCCGCCTATGATTGACATTTATGATGATATTCGTTTTTGAAACATATATGCACTAGTAATAGTATCAAATGATTTTGCTTTACACGTATTAAGCATATTTGGCCATTATAAGGTAAAACTCTATCCTCTGGTTTGCGTTGCATTGTATGATGGGACTTGAGTCTTATAACGGCTATATTCTTTTTAAAAGCATTGCGTTGATTTAAAGAATTTACTTTGTTTTAAATGCACCAGCAATCACTGGAGTAAACCCGTTTCGCAAAAGTGACGTGGTCCTATGATTTGCTTATTACTATTGTTTAAACTGCTAAGTAGATTTCTCATACCAGTCCCATGACTGACTCGTTGTTTGTTTCACTTTGCAAACTCGGGTGCCCTTATTTTCACACGGGCAGCCTAGTTCACAGATGGCATGTTGTTTTGGCTTGGCACAACAATACGGAGTGCACTTTTGGCTTGATGGCGATGGATTGGATTTGTATTTTGGCTATTGACTTTCCGCCTGTCTTATGTATACGACTCCGCCTATGGCGATGCAGACTGTTTTACTTCCAGTATTTATTATCGTATGTATATGTACCGCCTCAGGCGATGTAGACTGATACCCTTATTATGTCTCACTATATGTATATATTCCGCCTATGGCGATGGTGACTGATCATTCCCCGTTTATTTACTAAGTTATATCCTACGTTGTGCTATTCTGATGTTGTTACATATTATGATTCCACTGTCATATGTATGTAAAATTATTCCATTTATTCTTTTTGCTATTATCTGTACTTTGCTATGATGATTAATGTGTTATATTCCAATGATTATCCTTAGTACCGTCACACGGATTTTGGGATCGTCACAGTTGGTATCAGATCTTTGGTTAACCATAGTTCTGGAATCTAACACATTAAACACCTCGTCAGAATAGAATCAGTAGTGTTCTAAGGCGAGTAGCTCATTAGAGATAGGACTAGAGATGTCCTAGAATGAGCTAAGCAGATTAGCAAAACAATTTGATCAGTACATCATTACCTTTCCTTATGTTCTCCTGCTTTATCTTATATGAAAGTTATCATTTCTGTGAGCTTGACTCTTTTCCTTGCTTATACAGTACTTTACTTGATGGCTACGCGAGCAGCTGCAGCCAGAGGTGGCCGAGGAGGCCGAACAGGCAGAGTTGGAGGACGGGGGAATATCCCCATAGCAGCTGAGGGTCCTATGATTCAGCCACCAGCACCACAGGACTTCGATCTTGATCGACTAGAAAAGAGGTACAGAAACCTTGGTGGCAAACCTTTTTCAGGCATTGGCACAGTGACAGGGGCTTTGGCATGGTTAAAGACATGCGAGAAGATTTTTACAGGCATGAGACTTGGAACCCACGACAAGGCGATTTTGGGTGCTTGGCTCTTACAGGAGGAGGCCGAGTTGTGGTGGGAAGCCGTCACCAGTGAGGATGAGGAGGACACTGTTAGGACCTGGGAAGAGTTCAAGACCCTGTTCAAGGGAAAGTTCATCCCTGAGCAGGCCTTAGAGCGAATGCGTAATCAGTTTGCTAATCTCCAGCAGGGAGACCTCTCTATCCAAGACTACCTCAAAAAATTCACTCAGCTATCACGCTATGCTCCAGAGCTTGTTTTGACATCCAAAGCTAAGAATAAGAGGTTTATATTGGGGCTACGGCGTAAGTACCAGGACTGGGCCATGAGCAACATCAAACTCCCATTTTCAGAATTAGTAGAGATGGCCTGCAACTACGAAGATCCGAATGAGAGAAACTCCAACCTAGACCGCGCCAAAAGCCAAGCTGGAAACAAGCGCAAAGCTTCAGGAGATCAGCCAGAGTCCAGCAATGCAGCAGCCGCTACTCAGCAATCTGGAAAGATACCTAAAGGAAGTTGCTACAACTGCGGAAAGAAGGGGCATTATTCAAATGTGTGCACCGCCCCAAAGAGACTGAAGGCAAATCCAGAAAGATCAAACCCGAACCCCCGCAGCTCAGCCGAATGCTACAACTGCCATCAAAAGGGGCACTATAGCAGGAATTGTCCTTTGAAGAAGAATGCGCAGGTGGCTCATGTTTATGACGGGGAGACCCCGCCAGCTATCACCGATGGATCAGGTAAACCCGACATCTTGGGAGGTACCCTTACTATTAAAAATATTCATGTTTCTGTACTTTTTGATACTAGTGCATCACGTAGCTTCATTTCTAGTAACACTGTTAGTAAGTTAAAGTTAAAAGTAAGAAGTCTAAAAGAACCAATTAAAGTTCAAAACCCGATAGGAGGCTCTCTCGTTCTCTGTTCATATTGCAGAGTGCCTATCTCTTATTCTTGTTACAAGTTTCCCATTAGCTTAATCATCATGAATTTCTCTGAATTCGATGTTATTCTCGGTTTGGAATGGTTAACAAAATATAAGGCGGAAGTTAGATGTGCCGAAAGAATCGTTAAAGTCGAAACGAAGCTTGGACATATATATATACCATGCCATGGCTCAAAAACTGATAGAAAAGAATTTTGGTCTGCTTTAGAAGTTACTCCCACTTCATTAGAAAAGATACCGGTCGTTAAAAACTATGCGGATGTGTTTGAAGAAGTCAAAAACTTACCTCCGTAAAGAGAAATTGAATTCAGAATAGATCTAGTTCCGAATGCCCGACTAGTAGTACACCCAATTAGAAGAATGGCCCCGAAAGAAAAAGAAGAGTTAGGCAGCAAACTCGAGAATTGCTTTGGAAAGGTCTGATCAGACCAAGCTTTTCATATTGGGGAGCAGCAGTAGTGTTTGTCCCGAAATCAGACGGTACTCTACGACTTTGTGTTGACTACCGAGATCTCAATAAGCAGACACTGAAGAATAAATATCCCTTGCCACGTATAGATGATCTGTTGGATCAATTAAATGGGCGACAGTATTCTCCAAGATGGACCTAGCTACAGGTTTCCACCAATTACGTATAGCCGAAGACTGTGTTCCTTTGACAACCTTCAGGGGTCCCGATTTATTCTACGAATGGTTAGTGATGTCGTTCGGCTTGTATAACGCTCCAGCATACTTCGTAGATCTTATGAACAGAGTGTTCCGTGGTGTTTTGAATAAATTTGTTCTGGTCTTCATCGATGACATTTTAATCTACTCCAAGTCGGAAGGCGAGCATGCAAAACATTTAGAACATGTGTTGGTAATTCTGAGGAGAAATGTTTTGAAAGCTAAATTTTCTAAGTGTATCTTCTGGCGGGATGAAGTTAAGTTCCTTGGCCATGTCGTATCAAAAGAAGGGATTGCTATAGATCCAAGCAAAATTACAGCGATTCAGGACTGGAAACAGCCTACTACCCCCACAGAAGTTCGAAGTTTCCTTGGATTGGCTAGTTAATATCGGAAATTCGTTAAGGATTTTTCGAAGATATCTGGTGTGTTAACAAAGCTTACAAAGAAGCATGAGAAATTCAAATGGACTCCCGATGTGAAGAAGCTTTCCAGGAGCTGAAACTGAAATTGACAACTGCTCCAGTACTAACAATTATAGAAGGCAACCAGGACTTGACTGTATGGACAGATGCTTCTATTAGAGGGATTGGTGCAGTAATAATGCAAAAAGGCCAAGTGGTCGCTTATGCCAACCATCAGCTGAAACCGCATGAAAGAAACTATGCAACTCATGATCTTGAGTTGTTAGCTATCGTGTTTGCTTTGAGAATCTGGAGGCATTATTTATTGGGCGAGAGGTTCGAGCTGTTTACTAATCATCAATTGTTGAAGTATCTATTCACTTAGAAAGATCTAAACTTGAGACAACATCGTTGGTTAGAATTCCTTGCAGCATATGATTTTGAGATTCTATACACTCCAGGGAAAGCCAATGTTGTAGCAGATGTGCTCAGTAGAAAGAATGAAATCATCGCCAGCTTTATCATCACGTCTTCATTGATTGACAAGATTTCAGACCTTCAGAAAGGCGAAGAATTTATTTAGAGGATCAGTCAGAGAGTCAAGGGAGGTGAATCCACAAGTTTCCAGCTCGATGATAATGGAGTTCTTAGATTAAAGGGCAGAATTTGCATCCCAAATCTTCCAGAGCTTCGAAAAGAAATACTTGATGAATGTTATAAGTCCGAACTAAGCATCCATCCAGGGGTGAGCAAAATGTACAATGATATCAAGCGCACATTCTGGTGGAGGTCAATGAAAAGAGATATTTCATTATATGTTAGAAGATGCTCCACTTGTCAGCTAGTTAAGAGCGATTGGCAGAAATTGGCTGGATTATTACAACCATTAGAAATTCCAGGATGGAAGTGGGAGCAAATTTCGATGGACTTCATTGATGGTTTGCCTCGAACTAAGAAAGGAAACGACAGTATTTGGGTGATCATAGATCGCTTCACGAAGACTGCCCATTTCATACCTGTCAGATCCAACAGAACAGCTCAAAGTTTAGCACAGATTTACTTCAAAGAAATAGTTAAACTGCATGGAGTGCCGCTCAATATAGTCAGTGATAGGGATCCACTCTTTACTAGCAAATTCTGGGAAGCATTCCAGACAGAATTGGGAACCAAATTGAATCTAAGCACCGCTTATCACCCTCAGACAGATGGCCAAATTGAGCGGGTGAATAAAATTCTAGAAGATTTACTGCGGGCTTGCATTATTGATTTTGGCGGGTCATGGGAAGATCACTTACATTTAGCTGAATTCTCTTATAACAATAGCTATCAAGCAAGTTTGCAAATGTCGCCATTTGAAGCATTATACGGTAGACCGTGCAGATCTCCTGCATGTTGGGTAGAACCTGGCAACAGACTTGTGTTGGGGCCCGATATGATTCGAGAAGCATCTGATAAAGTCGATTTCATCAAGAAGCAATTGAAAACCGCACAAAGCCGACATAAGAGTTATGCTGATGCGAGAAGAAGAGATTTATCATTTGCCGTTAGCGATTATGTTTATTTAAGAGTTTCTCCTATGAGGGGAGTAATCAGATTTGGTAAAACTGGGAAGTTGGCACCGAGATTTATTGGTCCCTTTCCTATACTCGAACGGATTGGAACTCTTGCATATAGGGTTTCATTACCTGATTAGTTGCCTGGAGCGCATGATGTGTTCCATGTGTCTCAACTCAGAAAACATGTGCATGATCCGGATCTTGTTGTAGAAGAAGCAGCACAACAGGACTTGGAAATTACTCCAGAATTAGCAGTCAGAAGAGAGCCATTGAAGATCGTTGGCAAAGAAACTAGAGAGCTAAGGAGCAAAAAGATTCATTTAGTTAAAGTGCAGTGGAGTAGTGATCCTAGAGACTGTACTTGGGAGGCAGAGGAAAGCATTAAACAAGCCTACCCCAAATGCAGAGTGGACATCTCTGACTAACTCTGGTGCAAGGTACCTTTACAATACTTTGCATTTAAATTTTGTTTCCTACTTTGCTGTTGTTTCCTTTTCGGGGAAGAAAAGTTTTAAGTGGGGGAGATTGTAACAACCCGGAAAATGTGAACCAATTTAAAATTTTTAAAATAGGTTATTGTCAAAGAATTTAAACAATAGAAATGGAATATTTCAGTAAAATAATGTATTGGAAATAGTGAGGCAGTTTAAAATTTTGAACTCAAACTTTGACTGACTGTACCGGGTGGAAAATATAACAGATTTTGGTGAAACCAAAAATATTTAAATCTGTTTATGAATACCGTTCTAACGAATCTGAAAAATCAAAGTTTCATAGCAGGAATCAAAATTTATGGCCAAATGAATTTTCAGAAAGGTCGCTATATAGAATATATAGCCCTTGAAAATAGACATTTTGCAAACGACCTCGGAATTCGACGAAACCACTTTTGTTGGATCCGGGATGTCAAACTATTGCTAGGTTTCAAATTTCATAATTTTTGAAGCTAGTATGTGAGCGGGGCAAAAGAAAATGTGATTGGTCAATTTCTATTAAAATGGGTCGACCAGAAAATGGTCTTTTTGCAAACGATCTCAGAATTCAACGAAACTAGTTTTGTTGGGACCGTATCGTCAAAACATAGCTAGATTTATTTTTCTGTAATTTTTTGATTCAGTTTGTGGCCCTGGAAAATTGAAATGTACGTTCAAATTGAATATTAAATGTTTTATACTTTAATTGGAAAAATAACTGACTGTAACAGTCGAATTGGCCAACGAAACATATCCCATTGTGTCCGGGATGAGGGTATTTAGCTAGGGGCGATAGTCGTTGGGTTGAAATTGGTGATCGTTTGTTCAAAGGGATAATTTTGGAATTTAAAATTTAAATATAATGGGCCACCCCCTTTATTTTTTCTCACTAAGTTTGACCAGTTAAGACTCGATCGATACCCCCCCCCCCCGAACGACGGAAAACCATTCAGAGCTTGCAGGCTTGATCGTCGCCGCCACACGCATTTTCACTGCCCCCTCTAGTTAGCTTTTCTGTTCATCTTCCCCTCCTCTATCAATCCATCCAACCCTCGTCGGATATAGTGTGATATTCGTGTCGAATTTCTGCGAGGAAGACGTTGTCTTTGGAGCGCCGCCGCTCATCGCAGGGACCACCGAGTTGAGTGCCACCACCAGCGCTGGAGACCCTGTTCGAAGCTCTTCGACGTTGCAGCACCTGATCGTGACAATACTTCACGGATCGATCGTGAAATTAAAACCTAGTTTGGAAGATTTGAAAAGGTGATACCTTTGTTTTATCTGAACTTTGAAAAATAATATCTTTCACGTGTGTTGACGAAATTCGATGAAACAGGAAACGTCGGGACCGCAAGGAGGCTCTCTTCCATCTAGCAGAGACAGCGGATTTTTCTGATCTACCTACGATTTTTAGCACTTCAAAAACCAATGTGAGGAATCTAAATTAAATTGTGTGAATGAAATCGTGTTGTATAAATTATATAAGCGAAATGTAAATTATATACGCATTGTATACCTCATGTACATGTGATGTATAAGTTATATTAGCGATGTATAAATTATACAAGCGTTGTATGAGACATATATGCTTTGAATTGTGTTTAAATACAAGTGAAATATAGAAATAATATATATATACTCCCCTCGTCCACAGAAAATGGACGATATTTATTGCTTGTGATTGGCGTGAAAATATATAGTATGACGAATGGTTGGAAATAATTGTTTGTGGTTGATATTGTGGTTGAAAAATATCTTTGTGGTTGAAAAATACCTTTGTAGTTGAAAAATACCCTCTTGTAGTTGAAACAAATTAGAATAGGATTGTGGAAATGAAAATAAAACATGCCGCCTGCGTGCGAACTAGATGCATGATTCCCCATTGTCAAAAACCGCGAGGTTTTAAGGTAGAGCGAGGAGCCGTACTAGGGACGGTCCCGGTTTTAACTACCCTGCCGTTATGCTGCCGAAATTTTCTGAAATATTCATGTGTTAGAATAATTTTCATTTGTTGAAATTATTTTCATACGTTGAAACCGATATTCATGTGTTAAATTGAAATTCATTCGTTGAATTGAAATTCATGTGTTGAATGTTATTCGAATTTTAAATAAATAGCTTTAACGATAAAAATCACATTTTTATATATATACAAAATGTAAAGAATATTCATGTGTTGAATTGAAATTCTTTCGTTGAATTGAAATTCATGTGTTGAATGTTATTCGAATTTTAAATAAATAGCTTTAACGATAAAAATCACATTTTTATATATATACAAACTATAAAGAATATTCATGTGTTGAATTGAAATTCATTCGTTGAATAGAAATTCTTGTGTTGAATGTTATTCGAATTTTAAATAAATAGCTTTAACGATAAAAATCACATTTTTATGTATATACAAACTTTAAAGAATATTCAAGTATTGAATTGAAATTCATTCGTTGAATTGAAATTCATGTGTTGAATGTTATTCGAATTTTAAATAAATTGATTAAACAATAAAAATTACATTTTATTGTGAATATGAAGTGTTAAAAATATTCATGTGTTGAATAAATATTTTGATGATAAAAATATTACTTTTATCATGTATACTCTTTGATAAAAATACACACGTGTTGAAACAAATATTAGTTTGCTAGAAATATTATTATTAGCTTTGTTCTGCATATATATACATGTGTCGAACACGGAAAATGGATTAGCTGTAGAGTAAAGAAATTATTTGTGTGCCCGACAAATAGGTAAGCCTTGATGAGTTGGCTGCGCAATTTTATTTTTATATCAACTCCTGTGAATGCCATTGGATGCGGAGTGCTGGTTATTCTGTGTGTAATAATAAACATCGCCATAGGATAGTAACAATTAATTTTGAAATACACTACATGACATACTTCTTGACGATAGGCATACTTCATCATATTCCACATAAGCATTTGGAGCTTGTGTGGCGAGGTTGAAGATTTACCATACGAGCAAGAGGCTTGTATGGCGATGATTATATATTACAGGTTGAACTGATGACTGATATGGACTATATAAAATATAACGATAAATTGCCAGATTAATAAAAACCCCACACGGTTCTGGAGTTGACAATAATCACGTCTCTCTAGTCATTAGATATGGCACATGGACTATTTATTCCTACACGGGACGAGGTGACGAGGATTTATCCTCTGGAGTAATTAAAAATACACACTCCCTCAGGCTTGACAGGGTGACGAAAATTTATTCTCTGAAGTTATTATCTATACACGCTTCCCTGTAAATACCAGAATATCACTATAAATATGTGTATGCTTTATAGGATTTATTGGGTGCACAAAAGAGGTTATGGCGAAATTTTTCGAAATTTAAAGGTGTTAGTGAAATATTTGAAGTGAAAACGATGTTGAAATTAAAGAACTGAAATGTGAATATCTTCCCAGTGGTATAGACTTCAAACGACTAGTGTGGAAGATCCGACCGTAACTTCAAACGACTAGTGTGGAAGATCCGACCGTCGGATCTTCACGAAACTGGAACCGTTGGATTCGCTTTGGGAATATCTTCCCAGTGGTATAGACGTTGTAGAAATCTAACGGTAAGATTTTCCGATATGTGTAAAACAAATAAGGGGAAAAACAGCGCCAGTGCCACGGCACGACCTTAAACGCCGTTTAATTAAATATGGCCATTTTTAAATAAATAAAAATGGCAAAAAATCGTTATAAAATATTATAAGCAACATGGATTGGAAATAAACCAATTTTGCTTGACCTGCTTGATATTTGATGGTTGTATGTGTTTGACATGAAAATAATACTAAAGAACTGAAATGTGAATGTCGAATAATATAACCATGGAAAGAATTGACTTGAATTCTAATTATACGTGAATTATTTGAAAAGGCCGAGCTAACCCTTATTTCAAATAATAGTTCAAACGGTTCAAAGTTGAAAATACGAAGACGGTTCAAGACCGACGATCTTCGTATCGGATGGATGGGCGCTGCTGAGGTTCCTGATTGGAGTAGCTACCATGAAGGAACGGAAGTAGTAGCCGTCTGAACGTATGTGTTGATTGTACGGATATACGAGGAATATAGTGCCTTCGGTTTCGTTCAGACCCAGAATGGACTTGTAAATGGACTGTGTGTCTGACATTGGATTTTGTTCTATACTGATTGATCTCTGTTAAATATATATTTGTTTGGCGGGGGGATTTATTCTTTTGCTTAACGCCCTTCTCTGAGACGTACGAGCTCAGAGGTTATATATCGATAGAAATCAGTCGTATGGAGTGGATTGTCTATGTGGCATGCCAAGATGCAGTGATCAAGGCTTCTGTTGCAAAGCAAAGTCTTGTGTTCGATGATCAAAGCACGGCCTATGTGGCCTGGCTTTGTGTATAGCGTGGATTCGCGAGCCTCACACCTCGGTATGAGTTAAAAACGGGATAAGGGCTGCAGGGAGAGCACGACGTTTCTTTCTAGCTATGGTGGTGTCAGTGACCTACCAGCCCTGACATTTATATCTACTTTTCACCTATGTGGTTGTTGGAATGCGAGGCGCCTCGATATTAGGTCTATTAGGACCGGGAAACGTGTGCTCAGGATTAATTAATCCTCAAACGTAAGGGAGGACCGGCCCTAAAGCATCCAAGGGTTACCCAGAGTGTGTAGTCCTGAGGCATTTGCTAGATTGTCTCGAAGCGGAGAGGAGCTTGCCCCTTGCCTCGACTAATGACGGAAATCCAATTTCCAATACGAAATAATGGATTTGATTGTTGAACTAGTATGGCAACATAGTATATGGTAGCTGTGCCGCCTATGATTGATATTTATGATGATATTCGTTTTTGAAACATATATGCACTAGTAATAATATCAAATGATTTTGCTTTACACGTATTAAGCATATTTGGCCATTATAAGGTAAAACTCTATCCTCTGGTTTGCGTTGCATTGTATGATGGGACTTGAGTCTTATAACGGCTATATTCTTTTTAATAGCATTGCGTTGTTTTAAAGAATTTACTTTGTTTTAAATGCACCAGCAATCACTGGAGTAAACACGTTCCGCGAAAGTGGCGTAGTCCTATGATTTGCTTATTATTGTTGTTTAAACTGTTAAGTAGATTTCCCATACCGGTCCCATGACTGACTCGTCGTTTGTTTCACTTTGCAAACTCGGGTGCCCTTATTTTCACACGGGCAGCCTCGTTTACAGATGACAGGTTGTTTTGGCTTGGCACTGCAATACGGAGTGCACTTTTGGCTTGATGGCGATGGATTGGATTTGTATTTTGGCTATTGACTTTCCGCCTGTCTTATGTATATGATTCTGCCTATGGCAATGCAGACTGTTTTACTTCCAGTATTTATTATCGTATGTATATGTACCACCTCAGGCGATGTAGACTGATACCCTTATTATGTCTCACTGTATGTATATATTCCGCCTATGGCGATGGTGACTGATCATTCCCCTTTTATTTACTAAGTTATATCCTACGTTGTGCTATTATGATGTTGCTACATATTATGATTCCGCTGTCATATCTATGTAAAATTATTCCATTTATTGTTTTTGCTATTATCTGTACTCTGCTATGATGATTGATGTGTTATATTACAATGATTATCCTTAATACCGTCACACGGATTTTGGGATCGCCACAACAAACCCAAAATCACATTCCATTGTTAATCAGGTTAAAGAACAGGTGTTATTCAAAACACCGCTCACGATAAACCCCAAAAACTAATTTAAATTCGATTCCAATTAAATACTAATTAACTGGACAATTTCACTAAATCTTAAATAAAAGATTTATTCTTTTCTAAACTGGGTTCAAGAACGGTGTTATTTAAGACACCATTCACGACGAACCCAAAATCCCATTTGATATTAAATACGGCTCTGAATAGAAAATATATCGGCTTATATTCAGTATCAAATTCTGAAACCAACAAATATAGTATTGGAAATAAGATATAATATATCTTTCAAATTTCCACAACCATATCTGTATAATCACCAAATCCAACATAGAAATATTCCGAAGATAATTTCGATTCAAATCCATTCCAATTCGTATATTGGAAATTCTAATTATTTTTTAAACCACTTCAAATCCAATTTATTTTTTCAAAAACATTGGATTATAATTCTAGTTCATAACTAGTTCATTTTGATAAAAATATATTTTTATCCTTACAAATGTGGAATTTTTCATCCCAATTCTTTCCAATTCATATAATATGATTTTACACAAATAATTAATAATTTTAATAATTTTATCAAGGCCCGTGCAGTCGGTTTTCAATTACGGCCACTGAATTGCACTTACAGCGACATTTTCCAAATTTGATTTAGACATAATTCCAAATCCAGCCGTTAGATTTCAAATTTCTAATATTAATTGGAAAGCTCTTTTCGATACGAACCGAACGTTTCTGGTTTCAGGAGAATCCGACGGTCGTATCTCCCGTAACGTCAATTCAAAGTCAATGGTCGAAATTTGCGAACTACTGCGGTGCGGAGTGTTCTATTCAGGCCATTTAATATATAAAATAAATATATTATATATATTTCGTCGATTTCTATTCAAAACGTATTTTATAATTCGTTTTCAACTTCATATTCAATTTCAAATCAAAATTGAATATTTCATATCATTAATATAGAAATGATAATATTTTCAAAATATTAGATTTTGAAATCACTTCCTTTTCTATATTCATTATAAAACAAATATAATCGATATAAATATCGTTCGCGTCAAAATGGCGCATATCTAATCAACACGGCTTTATATATTTCAATAACATCGTTATTCTATCCAACAAATGAATATTTTCTTCAACACATGAATATATATATTATTCAACACATGAATATTTATTCATTCTTACTTACAATAAAAATGTAAATTTTATTGTATAAATATTTTATCAACACATGAATATTCTCAACACATGAGTATTGTCAACACATAAGTATTGTCAACACATGACTATTATGTTTATTCAACACATGAATACAATTTATTATAATCTTTATTTTCTAAATTGGAATGAGGCCCAATCAATTACCATATAATGTTAATTATATGGATTCCATACAACACATGTATATAATAGCAATGATAAATAATCAACCATCATCCAAAGTGCACTACACAACTGTATGTCAACCTATCGATTGACATACAACTAAACAATCAAGATTAGTGTACGTCAAATATCATCCCAATACCCATGTGGGGTTTCAGTCAACAAACACAGATTATTATTTGTGCAGTTGGGCGATGTGTAAAATTTATCGTCCCAATAATATCCTTCAAACGGGTGTACATAAACAAATCGTTCGATTTGTAAATGAATATTTATTTATTCACATTCACGTTAAATTTATATTTTTAACTGTAAATAATTTATTTCAACGCATGAATATATTTCCATTCATTCCACATCACAATCAATTTTCACCACACAACAAAATCAAACAAGTCGTCCATGGTCTATGTACGATGGGTGTCGGGTGCTGCTAAGCACCGTCTGCATCCTAGTATATAATTTTAACTAGAAAACAAGAATTAAAGTGAGAAGTTCTCACAGATGGTTCCACTCCGCCACTCTTTATTTCAGAACGGTTCGGACTTCGTTTTCCACCAGTTCCATCGCAATTCTTTTTACGCTGTTCATAGTAAAAATCATATTTTTATCGCTTTATCCCAACAAATAAAAATCATATTTTTATTTCTACTTCATATATTTTTACAACGCTTCCTTCTATATAAAGATTATATTTTTATATCTCTACTTCTTGTATAAAGATCGAATTTTTATTTTGCTTCATATATAATAAAATCGAATTTTTATCGTTACTTCATATATATAAAAATCGCTACTTCATATATATATAAATAGAATTTTTATATCGATGTTCATATAATAAAAATCATAATTTTCTTTCGCCATTCTCTATATAAAAATCACATTGTTATATATAAAGATCATATTTTTATATCTCTACTACATATGTAAAAATCACTCCTTTACACCGCTACTTCCATGATAAAAATTATATTTTATCTTGCTAGTAATATAATAAAAATTATATTTTTACTTCTAAAATAAAAATCACATTTTTGTTTAAAATCTAAAATAGTTTCATTACCACTTTAAAAATCATTTCTTTGTATCAATGAAAATTATAACTTTATATTTATTAAAATCTTACCTTTTAAATAAATAAAAATCGACCCTTTAAATAATAATAAAACAAATCTTTATTTATTTCAAAATCAAATCTTTCTCTTCTTTTATTTAAAATCATCGTCTTTCCTTATTTAAAAATCTCGTTTTTCATTTAAAAATCTCGTCTTTCATTATCTATATTAAAAATCAAATCTTTTATAGTTTAAAAATTCCATTCTTTTATAGTCTAAAAAGTCACTTTTCTTCTAAATTAAAAATCATTCTTTTTCTCTATATCATTACATAAAAATCCGACTTTTATGATATGTTATTTATATAACTAAAAACTGAAGTTAAACAATGTATTTAAATAAAAACTGAAATTAAAATAAAATAATGAAGGAGCTTACCGTTTTTATAGCTCGGAGGAGGGAGGAAGGGCTGAGGTGGCGCGGCTTCCATTGTGGATGAGGGCTTTTCAAAAGAGGAGAGAGAAGGGAGCGAGAGGGGAGGGGGGCGGATTTGGATCGGAGGAGGTGTCGGAAGGGGGTGGGGATTGGTGGCTGTCGCGAGGAGGTTGGGGGGGTTTCGCGTTAACTGTTGCTCGACTTGGAGAAGGGAGGGAGGCACTGGAGGTAGGGGGTCACGGGAGGGGGTGCGCCGTTGACTGAAGGGGGCGGCGGAGCTCCGATGGAGGCGTGGAGGCGACGGAATCGGCGGATTCCCCCTTCGAAGCGGTTTTTTTAAATTATTTTTTTCTTTTTTTCCAAATCGATTTTGAAATGAACGTGGAGGGGGCTGCGTTGACCAGTTATGGAGAGAAAGGGGAAAAGGAAGGCTTATAATAATATATATAATATAAATAATATAAATAATTCGTGCAAAGGTGCTATCTTCGTCTAACCCCAAATTAAACCTAACGACTATCGTCCCTAGCTAATTACCCCCATTCCGAACACAATGGGATATGTCACGAAGGCCAATTCGATCGTTATGATCAGTTTTCGTTCAAATCAAAATATAACTTTATATATTGAATTTGAACGCACATTTCAATTTACCGGGGCCACATACGAACTCTAAAAATTTCCGAAAAATATTTTCTAGCTTAGTATTGACGATATGTTCCTAACACAACTAATTTCGTCGAATTCTGAGACCGTTTGAAAAATGGCCATTTTAAAGGGCCATAATTCCATAGCGACTATTCTGAATTTTCAACTGGGCATAACTTTTGATTCCCGCTATGAAATTTCAATTTTTCGGATTCACTAGAAAGATATTTTCAAATAGACTCTAATATTTTTGGTTTTGCTAAAATCCGGTTTATTTTGAATCCTGCACATTCGTTTGAAATTTGAAATCGAATTTTCGAACTACCGCGCCATTTTCAATTCTTTTATAATTAAAAGTATGTATTTATATTCTAACATCGATCTATATAAATATAGACATTCTAATTCTATTCAAAATAAATTTCTCGTCGTTATTATTTAAAATAAATAACTTTAAATATTCAAAATTCATTAAAATTTCCAAAATAAAAATTTTAAATTGGCTCATAATTTCCGGGTTGTTACAATCTCCCCCACTTAAAATCTTTTCGTCCTCGAAAAGGAAAGAAGCTTAAAGTTGTTTAACTAACCAACTCAACTTTCATTATTTTAATTATGGCTTAAGTTCTTCAACTTTTCAGTTTCTAAGAACTTTTCAAATTTTCCAAAAATTTGGCTAATACCCTAATTTTCGAAAAATTTCGCCATAACCTCCCCTGCACGAGAGCACCAGGAAAATCCCGAAATTGCCATACAGGCCTCTCCAATCCAAAAAAGAAAAAGAAATAGCCAAGTGGCTAGCCAATCGGCTCATAAAATCTTCCAAACCCAATAAATCTGTAAACATGTACCTATTTGTCGGGCAAACAATTTTATTCCTCTTCTCTAGCTTCCTTGCTATGACCTGTTCAATAGATGTACATGTATATGCATGCAATTGTAATCATTTTTCAATACAGTTCAATATTCAGTTCCATTAGGCTAAATGGTTCAAAATTTTAATTAATCAAACCAACAATCAAATAATACAACCAGCAATCAATTAGTGGATTATCGTTTCAAATTCATAATTTTGATATATATAGAGAAAATCATGTTTTTGATGCAAAATCACAACAATAAGCCCTATCTAGTTTTGGTTCTCACACCAGTCTAATGGAAATATATAGATATCACACCTTTCGAAACTCAAACATAAATATTGTTGATGTCATGACAATTATCAGTGCCATCTCCGGGCGACTAGAGTATGATTCTACATCTATCCAATATATTAAAACTTCGAATATACGTTCATGATGCGTATATACAAAATCTTTATATACTCGATTGTCCAAATTCAATACAAATAAAATATTCAAATACATATACTTGAATTTAATTTTCAAAACAAAATTCGTTTTCGTTTTTATTTTAAAAATAACACTCTTCACACTCGTTCTAGGACACTGCTGATCCCATCTCTAACGAGTTATTCTCATTGGATATTACTAATCCAATCTCTGATGAATTCTTTTGTTTGGTTCTAATTTGTCTTGTTCTCGAGCTCTGTAAACCAAAGCTCTGATACCAAATGAAGCGACTCGAACTTCCCCGGTCTCCGAAGAGAAGAGAAAGAATGAATTACTTTGAGGACAAGACAAATCAGAACACAAACAGAAGAATATTTCACTGCTTATTACAACAATTCCATCAGAGTACAAGAATATATAGAGTATGAATCAATATTACACATTTGACAAATATCAGAGATTTATATTACATTTAAATACATAGCAGCAGAAAAATAATACAACATACAACTGAAAGGAATACACGGATATAGAGCTTTCCGAGTATCACTCCAGCTGTAAACCAGGATCCTGTGAATATAAATCTGCAAAACCCAACTACTAGCTGCCCGTGCGGAAAATAAGGGCACCCAGAGTTTAGGTTAAAACAATAAACTCCAAGTCAGTCATGTGACTGGTGTGAGAACTAAAACAGTTATTTAAAACTTGACTTTAGAAATAAAGTAAATCAAGGGACCACGCCGTATAACATGGAACGGGTTTCCTCCCGAGAATACTAGTGCATAAACAGTTATAAACAACGCAACGCTATTTGAAAAAATGAAGCTATTATAAGACCCAGGTCCCATCACACAATGCAATGCAAGCCGGAGGATAGGGTTTTCCCTTATAATAGCCAAATAATGCTTGATACGTTTAAAACAAATCATTTGATACTATTATAAGTGTATAGTGTCAAAAACAACTTTGAATATAAATGTATCAACCATAAACGGCATAGTAACCCATGCTACTATGTCGCCATACTAGGCTCTACAAATAAAACTCAATGTCACGTATTGGAAATTGGATTTCCGTCATGAGTCGAGGCAAGGGGCAAGCTCCTCTCCGTTCGAGACACTCTAGCAAATGTCTGAGGACCACACACAACGATCCTGGATCTTCAGGGCCGGTCCTCTCTTACTTTCGAGGATTAGTTATTGCTGAACGCACGTTTATCGGTCCTATCAGACCTGTATCTGAGGCGCCTCGCAACCAACAACCACACAGGTAAAAAGTATATAAATGTCAGGGCTGGTAGGTCACTGACATCACCCATAGCTAGAAAGAAACGTCGTGCTCTCCCTGCAGCCACTGTCCCGTTTTTGACTCATACCGACGTGTGAGGCTCACGAATTAACCTATACACAAAACTGTGCCACATAGGCCATGCTTTGATCATCAACCACAAGACTTTGCTTGTCAACAGATTCCTTGATCATCTTCCACTTAGGCATGCCACACATGATATTCATGCCATGCGATTGATATCTATTGATATATAATGTCTAAGCTCGTACGTCTCAGAGAAGGGTGTTAAGAAAGAGAATAAATTCTCCGCCACCAAACAGATATATATTTAATAGAAATCAATCACATAGAATAAAATCCAATGACAGACACACAGTCCATTTACAAGTTCGTTCTGCGTCTGAACGAAATTGGAGGCACCTTATTCCTCACATATTCATCGATCTCCAAGTACGTCTGGACGATCACCAACTGATTCCCTCCTCTTAGGTGTACAACCCAATCAAGATCATCAGTAATCATCCAAATGATGTGAAGATCTCCGGTCTTCTACCACCGTCTTCATCTTCGACTTATCGCCGAATCAGTTATTCCGAATGGGTATAAACCCGGCCTTTCTGAATAACTCGCGTACACAATAAACAGGTGCTACACAAACACAACATACTCCTCATTCCAATTCCGAATATTCTTCTATTCAAATATTCACATTCTTAGGGAAAGGTTCCCATTACTTTTATCAAAGATAAATTCTTTTAAATTTATTCTTTAATCTTCCTTTGGATATCATTTCAAACCATGTTAAGGTTTTCCAAACTAGTCGGGATTAGCAAACCACACCGAAGTAATCATTTATTTTATTTCCCAATCTCAACCTATTCATCCCATGGAGAAAAACTGGTAATACTCCATATCCAACACCACGGTTTTATCAGTAAATATTAATTACCATTTCACACTCAAATCTAATTAAAGATTTAACTATCGCTTTGAAACAAAACTGTTGATACTCCATTCTCGATCACTTTAATCTAATTAAAGATTCATTAAAACTCCACTTAGTTTTAATCTTCCCAAAAATCAATATCCTGTTTTTAACTGGGTTAAAGAACCAATGTCATCTAAAACACGGTTCACGAAAAACGCAAAATAACATTCCATTGTTAATTGGGTTAAAGAACAGGTGTTGTTCAAAACACCGCTCACGATAAACCCCAAAAAACAATTTAAATTCGGTTCCAATTAAATACTAATTAACTGGATAATTTCACTAAATCTTAATTAAAAGATTTTTTCTTTTCTAAACTGGGTTCAAGAACAGTGTTATTTATGACACTATTCACGACGAGCCAAAATCCCATTTGATATTAAATACAAGGCTCTGAATAGAAAATATATCGGCTTATATTCAATATCAAATTCTGAAACCAACAAATATCGTATTGGAAATAAGATATAATATATATTTCAAATTTCCGTAACCATATCTGTATAATCACCAAATCCAACATCGAAATATTTAGAAGATAATTTCGATTCAAATCCATTCCAATTTGTATATTGGAAATTCTGACTATTTTTAAAACCACTTCAAATCCAATTTATTTATTCAAAAACATTTGATTATAATTCTAGTTCATAACTAGTTCATTTCGATAAAAATTATTTTTATCCTTACAAATGTAGAATTTTTCATCCCAGTTCTTCCCAATTCATATATTATGATTTTACACAATTTATTAATATTTTTATCAAGGCCCGTACAATCGGTTTTCAATAACGGCCGCCGAACTGCACTTACAACGACCTTTTCCAAATTTGATTTGGAAATAATTCCAAATCCAACCATTTGATTTCAAATTTCTAATATTCATTGGAAAGCTCTTTTTGATACGAACTCAACGGTTCCGGTTTCAGGAGAATCCGACGGTCGGATCTCCCGTAACTTCAATTCAAAGTCAATGGTCGAAATTCGCGAACTATTGCGGCGTGGAGCGTTCTACTCAGGCCATTAAATATATATAACATATATATTATATATATTTCATCAATTCCAATTCAAAACGTATTTTATAATTCGTTTTAAATTCGTTTTCAAAACAATTTCAACTTCATATTCAATTTTAAATCAAAATTGAATATTTCATATCATTAATATATAAATGACAATATTTTCAAAATATTAGATTTTGAAATCACTTCCTTTTCTATATTCATTATAAAACGAATATAATTGATATAAATATTGTTTGCGTCAAAATGGCGTGTATCTAATCAAAACAACTTTGTATATTTCAATAACTTCGTTATTCTATCCAACAAATGAATTTTTTCTTTAACACATGAATATATATTTTATTAAACACATGAATATTAATTCATTCTTACTTATAATAAAAATGTAAATTTTATTATATGAATATTTTATTCAACACAATAATATTCTCAACACATGAGTATTGTCAACACAAGACTATTTTGTTTATTCAACACATGAATATACTTTATTATAATCTTTATTTTCTAAATTGGAATGAGGCCCAATCAATTACCATATAATGTTAATTATATGGATTCCATACAACACATGTATATAATGACAATGATAAATAATCAACCATCATCCAAAGTGCACTACACAATCGGGATTAGTGTACGTCAAATATCATCCCAATACCCGTGTGGGGTTTCAGTCAACAAACATAGATTATTATTTGTGTAGTTGGGCGATGTGTAAAATTTATCGTCCCAATCAATATCCTTCAAATGGGTGTACATAAACAAATCGTTTGATTTGTAAATGAATATTTATTTATTCACATTCATGTTAAATTTATATTATTAACTTTAAATAACTTATTTCAACACATGAATATATTTCCATTCATTCCACATCACAATCAATTTTGACCACACAACAAAATCAAACAAGTCGTCCATGGTCTGTGGACGACGGGTGTCGGGTGCTGCTAAGCACCGTCTGCATCCTAGTATATAATTTTAACTAAAAAACAAGAATTAAAGTGAGAAGTTCTCACAGAGGGTTCCACTCCGCCACTCTTTATTTCTGAACGGTTCGGACTTCATTTTCCACCAGTTCCATCGCAATTCTTTTCACACTGTTCATAGTAAAAATCATATTTTTATCTCTTTATCCCAACAAATAAAAATCATATTTTTATTTCTACTTCATATATTTTTACAATGCTTCCTTCTATATAAAAATTATATTTTTATATCTCTACTTCTTATATAAAGATCGAATTTTTATTTCACTTCATATATAATAAAAATCGAATTTTTATCGTTACTTCATATATATAAAAATCGCTACTTCATATATATAAAAATCGAATTTTTATATCGATGTTCATACAATAAAAATCATAATTTTCTTTCGCCATTCTCTATATAAAAATCACATTGTTTTATATAAAGATCGTATTTTTATATCTCTACTACATATGTAAAAATCACTCCTTTACACCGCTACTTCCATGATAAAAATTATATTTTTATCTTGCTAGTAATATAATAAAAATTATATTTTTACTTCTAAAATAAAAATCACATTTTTGTTTAAAATCTAAAATAGTTTCATTACCACTTTAAAAATCATTTCTTTGTATCAATTAAAATTATAACTTAATATTTATAAAAATCTTACCTTTTAAATAAATAAAAATCGAACCTTTAAATCATAAAAAAACAAATCTTTATTTCAAAATCAAATTGTGATAATCCGTGACTTCCCCCGTAAGGATAGCACGAATTGCTTTGAGAACAAGACAAATCAGAACACAAACAGAAGAACATTTCATTGTTTATTACAACAATTCCATCAGAATACAAGAATATACAGAGTATGAATAAATATTACACATTTGACAGATATCAGAGATTTAAATTACATTTAAATACATAGCAGCGGAAAGATAATACAACATAACTGAAAGGAGATATACGGATATAGAGCTTTTCGAATATCACTTCAGCTATAAACCAGGATCCTGTGAATATAAATCTACAAAACCAAAACTACTAGCTGCCCGTGTCGAAAATAAGGGCACCCAGAGTTTAGGTTAAAACAATAAACTCCAGGTCAGTCATGTGACTGGTGTGAGAACTTAAACAGTTATTAATTGTGACGCCCCGCCCCGCACCAACCGACATTTACTCCAAAAGTGCGTAGTACACATGTCCAGTTAGCACGGGGCGGATCGTCAGAAGAAAAGGGAAGAAGGAAATGAACTAACAAGGAACCTGTAGAATGTCTCACAGCGCATAGAACAAAATATAATAGTAACATACTTGACATAAAACAAGTGAGACGGTGCATAAGCTGAAACAACTAACATAGCAGCGGAAAATCCAAGTACAGCTTATGATCCAAAGTTAAACATTATTACAACTTTTCAAACTGTCTCAAAAGAAAAAGCAAGATAAAGGAGGTACACTACTAGTGCCCAAGTAGCGACCACCAATGGCACAGGGAGAATATCTATATATCATACGTGGAAGCCTCCTGCTCGCCTCCGAATCAGCTACTCGCGCATCACCAGCTAACCTGTCTCTAGTCTGCTCGTGAGAGCACCCAGAGTAATAAGAGGAGACATAAAACTCTGGGTCAGACATAAAGCCTGGTATGAGCGATAAGCATCTAAACAGAACAATAACAGGTAGACTAAAACATACCTGAACCTGGATCTGCAACCAAAGAGTTAGCACTACATACTGTACAACACTCTAAGGTGCCATTTTAAATGGTGTAAAGATAACGGGGGTGGGGGTGTGCATGTCATAGTGATGGCAAATAATCAAACATAGCAACCATCCTCACATCTCTCACTCAGTGCATAAAGCATACGATATTCACCACTTCGATCACCCAACATACCTTGCTACGATCACTTTGCCCCCATGAAGTCATAAATGGCTTCACTGCATTGATAACGTAGCCACTAATCCTTTACTACGTCCACTTTGCCCCATGGAGTCGCAATGACCCCACTGCACTGGCTCATAGCCTCACTAATCCTTTACTATGTCCACTCTGCCCCATGGAGTCACAATGACCCCACTGCACTGGCTCATAGTCTTACTATGCATCACTTTGCCCCTCGAGTCGTAATGACTCTACTGCACTGATAACGTAGTCTTGCTACCATCATCTTGCCCCTCGAGTCATAATGACTCTACTGCACTGATAAGTAGCCTATCATCCATTTTCAGTGGTGAATCGAAGTTATGAA
This sequence comes from Allium sativum, assembly GCA_030737875.1. Lineage (NCBI taxonomy): Eukaryota > Viridiplantae > Streptophyta > Magnoliopsida > Asparagales > Amaryllidaceae > Allium > Allium sativum. Next base: position 67,445,150 of record CM060911.1, read on the forward strand.
TGTCGACAACTCCTTAGCACACGTCCTGCAGCAAAGCCCAACCATGAAGTGAACTCATTGGTTCCCAACTGGATCCTGAGCTCAAACTTCCATTTGGACTACCTTTGCATCTCGGGTTATTGGTCATCACCGGATCAGTTCAGATTTCCTCCTAATCACCAGGTCGGTTCAGATCGGAATGCTTCCCTTCACTGGATCGGATCGGATATCTCTAGTTCCCTCCCAATATGTCGGTTCAGATCGGAAGACGTCGCCTCGAGGGGATTGGGTCGGGTTCTTCAATTCCATTTACCATGCGTCGGTTCGGTTCGGTGGTGATTATGTGGATCAGATCGGATGATGTAAGTCATGAGAAATGCAAGTGGATAGAAGCTTCCCCAGTCCTTGTTGTCCTACTCTGTTCGGATCGGATGTGGAGCGTAGGAGCGGATCAGAGTTTCTGAATTCGAGTGAGGGGTTCGGATCGGGTCCTCCTAACCGATCCGATCCGGTTCGGATGTCTGCCTGCACTTTTTCCAGCAAGCAATTTACGCCACTCGACGGCGTTTTCGACCATTCCAACTATTCTAATCAATCACAAAGCATACTATACAGTCATAGCAACATGCATAATCAACCAGAAACATCAAAACATCATTATGATAGGTTAGAATGGATCAAACATACCCAAAACCCCATATTTCCCCTTAAGCATGTTTAGGTGAAACTAATGATGTGATTAGCAAAACTTAACCAAATTAACCCAAATTCATATCAGAGGTCTAAAACATCATTTTGAATTTTATAAATATTTTTCCATAATTTTATCATGTTTAAATTCGCTAATTAACACTAATTACCCTTAATTAGCCACAATTAGTGAGGAACTATGCAAATCACTCACCTTAGCCACAAATAAACTAAGATCTGAAATAAATCTCTGATTTGATGCGAATCCCGATGCTAATCAGCAGCTCCAATGTTGATTTGGTGTAGATCTCCCTTGATTTGATGTTGCTAAGCTTAATCCTTGATTAGAAGATGATTTGGAGGTGATTTAGAGGTTGGAGGCCATTTTTAGGGTTTCTTGGAGATAAGTGGAGGCTAGAAAACTGAAATGGAATGATTCTCTAACTCTTTTCAGCCTCTCCATAACCCTAATTCCGAAATAGGTTATGGGCCTATTCACTAATCACCCTATTTGGCCCGGTTAAGCAGTTTTTCACCTTTCAAACCTTATTTCAGCCATATCTCCCAAACGGTAAGTCCGTTTTTCACATGTGACCACTCTACGGAAAGGTAAACCATCAAACGAATCTAATGGAAGTGGTTTCAGGTCAAATTTCATTTCCAATCAAAAGTTATGGCCAAAACAAGATCAGCTAGGGGCAAAACGGTCATTTAAAAATCGACAAAAATCATGAATATGGGAAATGAGTCAAATGGTTGTTTCCCAAAGTTACATGACCATACGACCTCATATGGGAAAGAAATAAGTATTCTACGATCCTCCGATGCGTAGAATGCGGGTTGTTACATTCTCCCCCCCTTAAGAAATTTCGCCCCCGAAATTCCCTAACCAAAACACACAAAGGGTCCTGCATGCCTGTCAACCATAAAACAACCATCAAACGTGCAAAACAAGCAAAACAAGTCTATCCTAGCATGCGGAATAACTAAATTACAAGGTAAATCTTACCAGGCAAAGAGTTCTGCATACGTCCTTCTAATGCTCTCCTCTGTCTCCCAAGTGCAGTCATTCTCATTCTCGCCCCACTGAACCTTGACTAGCCTCACCGCCTTCCTTCGAAGTTGCTTCGTATTGTGTTCGACAATACAGATCGGCTTGCGGTTCCCAACCGCCTCAGGTTCTACTTCGAAGCCCTCTAATTGATCAGGTGAAATAGTCATATCTGGGTAGTGAACGAACTTCCTTAGTTGGGAAACATGAAATACGTTGTGAACTCCCGCCATCTTCTCTAGTAAGTCAACTCTATATGCCAAATTCCCGACTAGTTCAAGAACAGGGAATGGGCCAACAAATCTTGGTGCCAACTTGCCTCTCCTGCCAAATCGTATCATGCTCTTCAACAGAGAAATCTTGACAAACACCAAGTCACCAACGGAGAATTTTAAGTCTCTTCTCCTCTTATCAGCATAACTCTTCTGCCTATCTTGGGCAGCCTTCATTCGTTGTTGAATGGTCTTAATCTTATCTGAAATTTCCCTCGCCACATCTGGTCCAAGCATAAACTTCTCGCCAGTCTCTATCCAACATGATGGTGAGTTGCACAGTCTTCCGTACAAAGCTTCATATGGAGCCATACCGATACTGGATTGGTAGCTATTATTATATTCAAACTCTACTAAATGAAAATGGTCATCCCATGATCCACCAAAATCCAATATACAAGCTCTCAAGAGATCTTCCAATATACGATTCACCCTCTCCGTCTGACCGTTGGTCTGAGGCTGATATGCGGTACTGAGATGTAATTCTGACCCTAGAGCCTCTTGTAAGCTCTTCCAAAACCCACTAGTAAACAACGGGTCTCGGTCACTCACAATGCTTTTAGGTACTCCATGAAATCTCACTACCCACTTCATATAAAATTCTGCTAACTTAGCTGCCGTTCTGGTCGATTTGACTGGTATAAATCTTGCACTCTTAGTCAATCGATCCACAATTACCCAAATGCTATCATATCCCGATCTAGTCCTTGGTAAACCATCGATGAAATCCATCGAGACTTTGCTCCCATTTCCATTCGAGAATTTCTAATGGTTGCAACAACCACTAGGCTTCTTTTGCTCGGCTTTAACTAGATGGCAATTCATGCATTTGGATATAAACCTTCCGACGTCTCTTTTCATCCCTTCCCAGTAGTAAGTCTGCTTCATGTCTCGATACATCTTATTACCACCAGGATGTATAGTCAGTTTTGAGTGATGACATTCTCTAAGCACTTCATCTCCCAAACCATTCACATTGGGTACGACTAGTCTTCCATTCTTTCTAAGCCATCCATCTCGATCAAGCCCATACAAATTCATCTCCTCACCGTCGATGTTCATCCCTAACCTGGAGATGATTTCCAATAGATTAAGATCGTCCCTCTGGCTGGAACCAATCCGCTCTATCAAAGTGGGTCTGATCGTCAAACTAGTTAGCACTTCTGGATCCAATTCGCACTTTGGTCTGAAATCAAACCCCGCGATATACTCCAGTTGCTTCCATTCAAGAAACATAGCCCCTAAACTGGCATGTCTCCTACTCAAGGCATCGGCTACCACATTACCTTTCCCAAGTGTGTATGCGATATCAAAATCATACGAAGCCAAGAACTCTAACCATCTCTACTGACGGAGATTTAGATCCTTCTGGGAGAAGAGATACTTTAACGATTTATGATTGGTGAACAACTCAAATCTTTCTCCCAAGAGATAATGTCTCCACATCTTCAGCGCAAACATGATCGCTGCTAATTCCAAATCATGGGTAGGATACTTCTTCTCATGCGGCTTTAGTTGCCGACTAGCATAAGCTACAACCCTACCTCCTTGCATCAATACAGCACCTAATCTGGTACCACAAGCATCCGTGTATACCGTCATCTCTTCATTCCCTTTAGGAATGACTAATACTGGCGCACGCGTCAACTTTTCTTTTAGACTCTTGAATGCATTCTCACACACTCCGTCCCAGACGAAGGACTGATTCTTCTTAGTCAACTGAGTCAACGGTGCTGCTATCTTGGAGAAGTCCTGGATAAACTTACGATAATATCCAGCTAACCCAAAGAAACTTCTTACATCTGTTACATTCTTGGGTGTAGGCCAATCCTGTAACGTAGCCACCTTTGCGGGGTCCACGGCAATACCATTCTCTGAAACAACATGGCCCAAGAATCTCACTTCCCTTCTCCAAAAATGACACTTAGAGAATTTCTCTTTCAATTGGTGTTTCCTCAACACCTCCATCACTATCCTCGAGTGCCCCTTGTCTTCCTCCTCTGTCCTTGAGTAAACAAGGATATCGTCTACGAACACAAGAACAAACTTATTCAACTGATCTCTGAATACTCGATTCATAAGATCCAAAAAATAGGCTGGTGCATTGGTCAACCCAAATGGCATGACCAACCACTCATAGAATCCAGACGGCGTCCTAAATGCCGTTTTCGGAACACTCTCATCCGCTACTCGAAGCTGATGAAATCTTGTCGCGAGGTCCAACTGGGAGAACACTCTTGCTCCTTCTAGTTGATCAAACAAATCATCTATCCGCGGTAGAGGATACTTGTTCTTCCTCGTTACCTTATTCAACTCGCGATAGTCCACACATAAACGAAGGGAACCATCTGCCTTAGTGGCAAACACAATCGGTGCTCCCCACTCGGAGACACTTCTTCTAATAAATCCCTTCTTCAAAAGATTGCTGACTTGCACCCCGAGCTCTCGCTGCTCCGTTGGCACCATACGACGAAGTGGCATCACTATAGGTCTGGCATCTTTCACTAAATCAATACGGAACTCAATCTCTCGGTGTGGTGGAAGCCCGGTCACCTCCTCGAAGACGTCCGGATACTGGCCAACCACGGGCACATCTGACAGCTCATCCTGCGGGATGTCGAGGGAATTTATAAAACTAGCCATTACCCCATCACTAGGTGGACTACCAAACACTACCCTCCGCCCATCATCCGCCCTAACTGTCACCAAAAAGCCCTCACAGTCTACCACCACCCTGTATCTTTGGAACCAATCGACTCCCAATATAATGCCATACCCAGTAAAGCCCAAAACAAAGCAATCACAAACAAACATACATCCATGACTCGATAAGACCACATTTCGGAAAATCATACCAAGGCTAGTCGAACCACCAATCGGGTTCGTCACAACCAATGGTCTATTGACTATCTCGGGTTCCAGTCCCAACCTATCTACCAGGTCACTAGATATGAAGGAACGGGAAGCCGCAGTATCAAACAAAACTCGAACTGGTACATCATAAATAGAAAGCATACCTTGAATAACGACATTCTTTCCTTCCTCCACCGCAGTTGGGGCATTCAACGAAGAAGGAACAACATCAATAGCATATGCTTTCACAATCTGCTTCTCCTTAGGAGGTTGCGGACACTTATCCTTATGATGTCCCACTTGGCCACAGTTGTAGCACTTCCTTTCCGCTGGCTTGGCCCGACATTCTTTAGCATAATGGCCCTTCTTACCACAGCTGAAGCACTCAACATCTTTCTTGTTCTTTCTCTGGACATCCTTAGATTGGCTCTGCTTCCTCTTATTCTGAGAGTTATTCTTGCCTCCACCGCCTGCTTGCAGCTTCAGCCCTTCTGCAGATGCAGCCTTAGTCTTTGGCTTAGGGTAAAGACTCTCTGATCTCAAAGCTTTCCCCACAATCGATTCAAAAGTCTCATCGATGTGGTTGATAAGCCTCTCAACCAAGTATCCATCCAAACCAGTAATGAACTTCTCATTCTTCTTCTCAGGAGTATCGATAAGAGATAGTCCATACTTCAACAAAGTGTCAAACTCGGCAATATAGTCCGAGACTGCCCTACCATTCTTCTTGAGTTCCAAGAATCTCTTAAACAACACTGACTTCTGGGCAGCTGGAATGAACTTCTTACTAAAGCGAGCCTTGAACTGATCCCAAGTAACCTGATCCTCTGGAGTAGCTGTTCTAATGGCATTCCACCAATTCATTGCTCGCCCTTGTAGCTGACGAGACGCTAGCCTTATCTTCATCGCATCCTCAAGATCCAAGTCATCGAAGACACGATCACGGATATCCATCCAATCTTGAACATCTATGGCCGACTCCGTTCCGTGGAACGGCTTCCTACGAAGGTTAGTGTAATCCTTGCACAACTTGGCGAAATCGACCCTAGGCGCCTGCACTACGGGACCACCACCATTTCCGGGATTGGGAACTGCCCCTCGCACCTCCCTAAGCATGTCTCTCATGAGGTCAGTAAACATCGCCCTCATGTCAGCAGCATTCCTATTATTGGCTCCCCTACCAGCACCTCTAGCATATCGGCTCATCGTCAATCTGTAAAAGGGGAAACGATTAACGACCCCATAGTGGTGCTAGTGCAATACGACTTCATTCTTATACTACTAATAGTATATATATATATAGCTTCTGAAAACCAAAGTAATCACAAATACGCGCTCTCATATACGTACTATCTCTCCCTAGTGTCTTTCCCTAGGTTAACTACGCAACCTAGAGATCTGATACCAAATGTGACGCCCCGCCCCGCACCAACCAACATTTACTCCAAAAGTACACCATACACATGTCCAGTTAGCACGGGGCGGATCGTCAGAAGAAAAGGGAAGAAGGAAATGAACTAACAAGGAACCTGTAGAATGTCTCACAGCGCATAGAACAAAATATAATAGTAACATACTTGACATAAAACAGGTGAGACGGTGCATAAGCTGAAACAATTAACATAGCAGTGGAAAATCCAAGTACAGCTTATGATCCAAAGTTAAACAATATTATAACTTTTCAAACTGTCTCAAAAGCAAAAGCAAGATAAAGGAGGTACACTACTAGTGCCCAAGTAGCCACCACTAACGACATAGGAAGAATATCTATATATCATACGTGGAAGCCTCCTGCTCGCCTCCGAATCAGCTACTCGCGCATCACCAGCTAACCTGTCTCTAGTCTGCTCGTGTGAGCACCCAGAGTAATAAGAGGAGACATAAAACTCTGGGTCAGACATAAAGCCTGGTATGAGCGATAAGCATCTAAACAGAACAATAACAGGTAGACTAAAACATACCTGAACCTGGACCTGCAACCAAAGAGTTAGCACTACATACTGTACAACACTCTAAGGTGCCATTTCAAATGGTGTAAAGATAACGTGGGTGGGGGTGTGCATGTCATAGTGATGGCAAACAATCAAACATAACAACCATCCTCACATCTCTCACTCAGTGCATAAAGCATACGATATTCACCACTTCGATCACCCAACATACCTTGCTACGATCACTTTGCCCCATGAAGTCATAAATGGCTTCACTGCACTGATAACGTAGCCACTAATCCTTTTGCTACGTCCACTTTGCCCCATGGAGTCGCAATGACCCCACTGCACTGGCTCATAGCCTCACTAATCCTTTACTATGTCCACTCTGCCCCATGGAGTCACAATGACCCCACTGCACTGGCTCATAGTCTTACTACGCATCACTTTTCCCCTCGAGTCGTAATGACTCTACTACACTGATAACGTAGTCTTGCTACCATCACCTTGCCCCTCGAGTCATAATGACTTTACTGCACTGATAAGTAGCCCATCATCCATTTTCAGTGGTGAATTGAAGTTATGAACGTCGACAACTCCTTAGCACACGTCCCGCAGCAAAGCCCAACCATGAAGTGAACTCATTGGTTCCTAACTGGATCCTGAGCTCTAACTTCCATTTGGACTACCTTTGCATCTCGGGTTATTGGTCATCACCGGATCGGTTCAGATTTCCCCCTAATCACTAGGTCGGTTCGGATCGGAATGCTTCCCTTCACTGGATCGGATCGGATATCTCGAGCTCCCTCCCAATATGTCGATTCGGACCGGAAGACGTCGCCTCGAGGGGATCGGGTCGGGTTCTTCAATTCCATTTACCACGCGTCGGTTCGGTTCGGAGGTGATTATGCGGATCGGATCGGAAGATGCATGTCACGAGAAATGCAAGTGGATAGAAGCTTCCCCAGTCCTTGTTGTCCTCCTCTGTTCGGATCGGGTGTGGAGCGTAGGAGCGGATCAGAGCTTCTGAATTCGAGTGAGGGGTTCGGATCGGGTCCTCCTAACCGATCCGATCCGGTTCGGATGACTGCCTGCACTTTTTCCAGCAAGCAATTTACGCCACTCGACGACGTTTTCGACCATTCCAACTATTCTAATCAATCACAAAGCATACTATACAGTCATAGCAACATGCATAATCAACCACAAACATAAAAAATCATTATGATAGGTTAAAATGGATCAAACATACCCAAAACCCCATATTTCCCCTTAAGCATGTTTAGGTGAAACTAATGATGTGATTAGCAAAACTTAACCAAATTAACCCAAATTCATATCAGAGGTCTAAAACATCATTTCGAATTTTATAAATATTTTTCTAGAATTTTATCATGTTTAAATTCGCTAATTAACACTAATTACCCTTAATTAGCCACAATTAGTGAGGAACTATGCAAATCACTCACCTTAGCCACAAATAAACTAAGATCTGAAATAAATCTCTGATTTGATGCGAATACCGATGCTAATCAGCAGCTCCAATGTTGATTTGGTGTAGATCTCCCTTGATTTGATGTTGCTAAGCTTAATCCTTAATTAGAAGATGATTTGGAGGTGATTTAGAGGTTGGAGGCCATTTTTACGGTTTCTTGGAGATAAGTGGAGGCTAGAAAACTGAAATGGAATGATTCTCTAACTCTTTTCAGCCTCCCCATAACCCTAATCCCGAAATGGGTTATGGGCCTATTCACTAATCACCCTATTTGGCCCGATTAAGCAGTTTTTCACCTTCCAAACCTTATTTCAGCCATATCTTCCAAACGGTAAGTCCGTTTTTCACATGTGACCACTCTACGGAAAGGTAAACCATCAAACGAATCTAATGGAAGTGGTTTCAGGTCAAAATCCCTTTCCAATCAAAAGTTATGGCCAAAACAAGATCAGCTAGGGGCAAAATGGTCATTTAAAAATCGACAAAAATCATGAACATGGGAAATGAGTCAAATGGTTGTCTCCCAAAGTTACATGACCATACGACCTCATACGGGAAAGAAATAAGTATTCTACGATCCTCCGATGCGTAGAATGCAGGTTGTTACATTAATCTTTATTTTTTTTAAGTTAGGTAAATCAAGGGACCACGCCGTATAACACGGAACGGGTTTCCTCCCAAGAATACCAGTGCATAAAACAAGCAGCGCAATGCTAAATAAAGAAAAATGAAGCTATTATAAGACCCAGGTCCCATCACACAATGCAACGCAAGCCGGAGGATAGGGTTTTACCTTATAATAGCCAAAGAATGCTTAATACTTTTAAAACAAATAATTTTGATATTACTATAAGTATATAGTGTCAAAACAATTTCAATCATAAGTATCAATCATAGGCGGCATAGCTACCATCTACTATGTCGTCATACTAGGTTCTATAAATAAAACCGAATTATCACGTATTTGAAATTGGATTCCATCATGAGTCGAGGCAAGGGGCAAGCTCCTCTCCGTTCGAGACACTCTAGCAAATGTCTCAGGACCACACACAGCGATCCTTGGAATTGGTTGGGTCGGTCCTCTCTTACTTTTGAGGATTGTCAATTCCTGAACACATGTTTCCCAGTTCTATCGGACCTATATATAATGGTCTGTACTCGACTCACATAGTGCCAGTTATCAACCATATATTCGAGGCACCTCGCTTCCAACAACCACACAGGTAAAAAGTATATAAATGTCAAGGCTGGTAGGTCACTGACATCACCCATTGCTAGAAAGAAACGTCGTGTTCTACCAACGGTCCGTATCCCGTTTTTGACTCATACCGAGGTGTGAGGCTCGCGAATTCATGCTATACACAAAGCTATGCCACACAGGCCGTGCTTTGATCATCAACCACAAGACTTTGCTTTTCAACAGAAGCCTTGATCATTTGCCACTTAGGCGTGCCACACAGGCAATTCACTCCATGCGACTGATGTCCATCGATATACAACCTCTGAGATCGAACGTCTCAGAGAAGGTCGTTAAGCAAGAGAATAAATTCTCCGCCGCCAAATAGATGTATATTTAATAGAGATCAATCAACACAAAATAAAATCCAATGTCAGACACATGGTCCATTTACAAGTTCGTTCTGGGTCTGAATGAAACCGGAGGCACTTTCCTCGCATATCCATCGATCTCCAAGTACGTCTGGACGATCACTAACTGATTCCCTCATCTTGGGTGTACAGCCCAATCAAGATCATCAGTAATCACCCAAATGATGTGAAGACTTCTGGTCTTCAACCACCGTCTTCATCTTCGAATTATCGTCGAATAGGTTATCCAGAATGGTTATAAACCCGGCCTTTCCGAATAACCCGCGTATATAACAAACAAATGTTACACAAACCCAACATACGTGTAATGACCCGCATTCTGATGGGTTAATTTTAACTATTTAATACAGATTTAAATATTGGGTGGATAATATAAATGGAAATTTTTATATTAGAGTTATCGATTTGATAATCAATTTCGATTTAATATCGAATATATTAAATTATCAAAATAAGGAATTAGCAAATAACTGAATTCGAAGTCAAACACTGAGTTGAAAACAGTTCAAATAACTAATATGAAATTTATAATGATAATAATATTTATTTATTATCGAGGAGAATAAATTGTCTGAAATTAATTTTTATTGATTTAAATTAATATCTCCTTCAGATGATCGAAGTGGACTTCGTGACCTATCCCAGTGTGTTCGCAACAGGGGTATTACCCTAAAATCGTCAGTTGTTGGGTTCAGAAAGGAGTTTGACACCATGGGTATTTTAAATTAAAGGATACCAGTTTAATTTAATTAAATTAGAATATAATAAAAATAAAGAGAAAGGAAATTCCTTTCCTTTTCTGCGGACATAAGCAAGGGACGTTAAGTCCTTAATCTCCACAAATTAATACCTTGGTGTTCAATGTAAAGCCACATCTTTCCCTTATAAACCCACGGCCATACCTCCTTTACTTTCTCCCCCTCGTTCAATCCGACTAAACGAATAAAAATCGAAGCCCCATAGGCGTTCGAATTAGGGTAGCTCAAGGTCACGGTGTTGTCCGTCTCGCGAAGAGCTCGAGAACGTCGTTGTGCTTCTGTCTGAAGCATGACGTTGCGATAAGCCCACTTAGGGTTGAATTCGAATTCGACAAATGGTACTGGAAGAGGTACGAGATTCTGGAAGCAACAGTTGGATTCTATTTTGGACTTGGAAGGGAAGGGTGCGAAGCTGATTTTGGGTGGTTCGATGTTCAATTGGGTATCGCGATTTGGGTGTTCGGTGATGGTCTGTGGAACTAGTTCGAAGCTTTGTGCTTCAACCTGGAAGAAGTCGAAGTGTAGATTTGGGATTCAGACGGAAATCGAAATCAAAGACCCGCTGGCTCCCTGATGCTAGACTTCGAACTAGAGTTTTGATTGCGTTTGGAACTGGCGACGTAGGAAAAACAGATCAGGATCTTTTCTGATGGAAGGAGTCGTGATCGAGAAGGAGCGGTGCGATGTATGTTGGGTTTTGGGCTGTCAGTGATGGAAGCAGTAGTCTGAATTGGTCAGTATGGGTCCAGATGCTTAAATGAAGAAGCACCAGCGATGAACATCAATCGTTCGATGAAATGCCAGAATGAATAGTGGCAGTTTTGTTGGGGCTGATTTGCAGCAAAGCTGATCGGTGAGTGTTGAGGTTGTTCAGGGATTTAGTCGAATGGTTTGCAAAGTAAGGTATACATTTTCTTTTAGAAAATTTATCCATAAGATAATTTATTTAATTTGGTTTATAGAATGTAATCGATAAATTGAAATACATAAACGTAGGTGCAAGGTAATCAACTCGAGAAAATTCGTAGTTGGGACGATTTGGAAATTAGATGGATATTCAGCAATTTAGAATCTGGTGAGTAAACCTCACTCACCATTTAATTAGAATTATTTTTATATAATTGTCTGTGCTTGTTTGAATGCCGTCTGATTGTTTTAAAATATATATATAGTTATTTAGGATTGGTTGACTATTATATATATATTGGGTTGATGATTGGTTGGATTCCCGCAGTTTCATTAGCGGATGCCCGCAGTTTCATAGCGGATGATTACCCTATACGCCCCACGCTATGATTAGTGGATGACCTTCTATACCGCGATATCCTGCCTCGAAGCAGGATAGTTATTACTATGTTGACTAACATCTGTGGATGCAGGAAAACAGGTTGGAGGAATCCAACTGGATTCCTCAAAAAAAAAATATTCTGTTGTTTGTTTGATTTCATATATATTCATATATGATGTGTTAAAAATCAAATGATTGAAAATTGGTTGGTTTGATTGTTTAAAATATCCCTAGAGCTTGAATATTGATTCATAAAAATATCAGAAAGGGTATTTGATATTTAAAAGGAAATTCTATTTTTATAAATAGAATTTGAATTTTAAATAAAACTATAGAAAATATTAACTTGTTTGAAGGTATATAAAACAAGTAATCGAATTTATAAACTTTGTTTATAAAAGGGAAGATGGGATTTGAATCGAATTTATAAACTTTGTTTATAAATGGGAGATGAGATTTGAATTGAATTTATAAACTTTGTTTATAAATGAAAATATGGGATTTGAATTGAATTTATAAACGTTGTTTATAAATAGAAAGGTGGGATTTGAATTGAAGTTATAATCGTTGTTTATAAATAATGCAGAGAATTCAAACGGAGTTTAACTATAGAATTTGAATATAGTATTTCAAATAGAATTTGAATATAGTATTTCAAATGGAATTTGAATATAGAAATTCAAATAGACTTTGAATATAGATTTGAATATAGAAATTCAAATGGACTTTAAACTATAGATTTGAATATAGAAATTCAAATGGACTTTAAACTATAGATTTGAATATAGAAATTCAAATGGACTTTAAACGATTTGAATATAGGATTTAAATGGAATTTAAACAATAGAATTTGAATAGATTTGAATAATAGAATTCAAATGGAGTTTAACTACAGAATTTGAATATAGAATTCAAATGAAGTTTAAATATAGGGATGCAAATAGAATTCAAATGAAGTTTAAATAAAAAGAATTCAAATAGAATTGATTTGGAATTTGAATAAGAAGTCGACAAGGGAAAGAGAGTATTAGTATAATTAGAATGTGTAATATGCAATTAAAATATATTCGAACATGTCATGTTCAAATATGAAGGTGAAATAGACTGAAAAGTTAAGTAACAGATTTAATTAACAAATTGTAACGACCCACCTTTTTGCCCGATTCTCGACGGTAATTAAACCGACTAAAAACGTTCACAAAGACGGATTGTTATGGGTACTTACATATTCGAACAAAAATAACATAACTTTTATTTCATTTCATTGATTACATCAGATATTACAAAGAATATCAGAGTACCATATATGCTCAGGGGAAGTCTAATGCTCTCAGCGGAAGAAGAAAAACATCAACACAAGACTCTAGCTTTGAATCTGCATCCAGCTCTGAAATCTAAACCTGCAAACTAAACTTCTAGCTGCCCGTGCAAAACATGGGCACCCAGAGTTTAGGTGTCGAAACAATAAACTCCAGGTCAGTCGTGGGACTGGTGTGAGAATTCAAAAGAGTTTTAGGATTTATTTTAAAGTTGGGAACTTCACCGGATCACGCCGCTAACGCGGAACGGATTTACTCCATGTGTTTACCCGTGCATATAAATGCGCAATGTCTTTTGAAAATGAAGCTATCATAAGCTCGTCCCACATCACACAATGCAAGCGCACACCAGATGGGCGAGTTTTATCTTATGACGACCAAATATGCTTTCATACGAAAAATCCTCTTCAATACCATAATATATATATAGTGTGGAAACATTTCGCAAGTAAATGTATTAATCCTAGACAGCATATACCCCATAATATATGTTGCCATATATATACACAATCAAAATCGTATGGCTCGCATAAGGAATTTGGGTTTCCAACTTGATGATTCCTGGCACGAAAGATCAATCAGGGATACAAAACGAAGTGCCTCAACGGCTTTTTCGACCATACGCGGACACCGACTACACATCGTCAGGGCAGATCAACGGTTTTCGACCAGGCACGGCCCCCCGAACATACCCAACTTCCCCAGGTTCATAAGTGGTTTCCCACTGCTGCGCAGCTTCATCATCAATTCATATAAGTATGAAACCTAACTGCCAGTTTCTCATCAATCCGGGGTGTGAGGTTTGTCGCTGTCACGTCATACACAAAGCGATGCTTCGATAAGCCATTCTTTGATCATCACTAGCTCGTTTCATAACTCGGGTATGCCACATTGACAATTCACGACATATCACTGATTTTCAACCAATGCATACCCTCTAAGTTCATATGACTTAGAGACGGAGATAATATATTGCCACACATCCGATATATATTAAGGGAAATCAGTGTTATGTGGTCAATTTCAATGTCAGACACACCATCCATACAAGTCCGTCCTGGGTCTGAACGGAACGAAAGTTCTCCCCATACGTTCGTACTTTCTGCCACTTCGATACTAGGGGCATCTCTCTACTGTAGCTAGCAGTAAAGAAACCAATCAGCAGACAGCCCGTTCGATTGTGAAGAACCACGGTCTTCATTCGTCGATTCCAAGTCTTGAATATGCTTCATGCGTCGTATTATTACTTGGAATGGTTTTCGGACTTAAATCCGATCCCGGTCTTCCAAGTAATAAGCGTATTTATAAAACAATAGTCATGGACCACACAGGGTTACAAATTCAAATCTCCTTTCCAAATATTGTCGCTTTACTTCGAATTAAGGTTAGATTCAAATTCTCGTAAACTCGTTATCATCTTAACCCTTATTCTCGAAAGTTCAACATTCAAATTCCAACCTTATATTTCAAAACAACTTCATTTATTCGTTGTTATCGCGAAACTACCAAATCTTTATTTGGGGTTAAACAATTTATTTTCAAATATAAGTTTAAATAGAATCTTATCGACTTATATTTGATATTGATTCACCAACTCAGGCAAACACAATCAGAATCTGGATATGGATATGTTTTTGGATAGTTCTGATCGTATTTGTCTGCTCCGGTAACTCCATATCGAATATCAGACGACCAATTCTATCCAAAACGCATTCACTCTTCAATTCAAATCTTATTTCAATTCCATATCATATATTTAAATTCTTTTATATCTTCATTCTCATTCCAGATACATCCTGTTCGCAAAGTTCACATTTTCCTATCGACGGGAAAAATCTCTTGTAACCTTTTATTCAAAATACCACCACGCTTCTGCTACGCACTCTGATTTGGCGTATCTAAGTTTCAAAACAGTATTGTTTCCAATATTACATTAGAATGTATTTCAAATTCTTGGAACCAAATTCTCAAGTATTCAAATCCCAAATCTTCTTACATACGATGGATTCAATATATTAACTACTATGTAGATTCATTTAACAAATGTAACATAGTATTGAAGACCAAAAATCAACTTGAGAGTTCATTTGGAAAAATCTTTCCAAATTATATTTTGATTTCCAATTCCAAAATATTTTCTCATTACTAAGTTAGTTCATAAATCATTTCCCATTACCAAATTTTCATTTCAAATGAAATAGGGATCTTTATGCTTTTCAAACCTTGTTCCATTATTATTCAAAATTCTCATGAAATTGAGTATTCATATAAAACCCATTTCTTTCAAATTTGGTGGATTCTTCATAACATATTTCATTAAATATTATGATTATTCTAAACTTGTTCAATCCATTTCCAGCATAAACAGTTCAAAATAATCACATTAAATTGAACATTATATGGTAATATTCCGGTCTCGTTCAACCTTTTCAGAACAACTAAAGTTGTCGTAACAAATTTCACACTTTTAATATTTATCAACTTGATTAATCATTTACCATCGATCATTCAAATTGTATATTCAAATCAACGTTAAACGATATTTCCCAATCCTTATCAAATATTTGAATAACATATGAACGGTCTAAATTTTTGTTCAAAACCATTTCGTTCCATTCGAATAGATTTTTTTTCTCAATTCAATTCCAAATAGTTTTAAAAATTTATTTTAAAACTACATTATCATTTCAAATTTTTTTTTGTTTTTGTTTTTTTTTTTATTTAAATTGGAAAGGAGATTTAAATTAATCACACGTGCGGTTCCACCACTATGGTGTATGTGATTTTCTCAATCAAATTTAGCTACAAATATGATCACGTTGACAGTCATGAATCCATTCATCACAATGATTTTCACAACCAAATAACGGTGCGCAAGCGTTACTGCGAATAACGCTTGGTGTATAAAGTGTTATACTACATAAACATCCATATGTAACCACAACAGTTAAAAAAAATAAATTTACTGTGCGTAGAGTGTTATAGTCTGTAACGCTTCGTGTTTACAGTGTTTTAACTGCATAATTATTTTTCGAACAACCAGTGGCAATCATCCATAACAATTCATAATGAATTATAATTAACACTAATTATAATTAACCAAATTGTCTAATTTAAATAAATTTAAATTAGAATTCTCACCGAACTAGCTCTCCAAATATCCATCGTCGAGACCCATATCAACTGAGCACCACTCTACGAACGATTATAGACATTTTTCGCGGACACCGCTCTCGTTGCGCACATACACTACTCACATGCAAGCTCCACGGACGACGCACACAACTTCACTGCAAATATGCTCCTTTGCAACTTTCTTCGGAACCCCGTACAACTCAACCAAACGCGCTTTTCCATGTGAATCCTTCTTCTTTTACTTGCGTTGGAGCTGAAGTCGTAACTTGGGTTTGTTTCTCTCTCTCTCTCTCTCTCTTTTTTTATAAATACAAGAAGTGGACTGTTTTTATGAAGTAGAAGAGGAGAAGTGAGGTTACAGAGTGAGGGGACTTGGAGCTGCCGTATGCATCAAAAGAGGAGGGACAAAAGACGATGGGGTAAGAAGTGATGAGGTTGCGGACTGTTTTTGCAAAGTGGGTGGTTGGAGCTGAGTTGCTGATGGGAAAGGCTACGGCAACTTTCAGGAAGGAGGAGAGAGGGGAAAGCGGTCTAAGTGGAGGGGTGCTGGGCGGTGTAGAAGGTGGTGGCAACTGTAGATGGAGTTGGCGGTGTTGTGTGAGAGCAGGGTGACGGAGAAGCGGACGGAGATGCTGGAATAGTGGAGGACGAGGTGGTTTATGAGGGGAACCGTTGGTTTTAAGAAGGAAAGGAGAAAGAGAAGGTGGATTGAATGGCGGTGGAGTTGGAGGAGGAAAGCGGTATGTTGGTGGTTGGACTGGCGGTTGAAAGGAGAAGCTGATATGAGCGGTGGAGTTGATGTTGCACTGATCTTTCTAAAAGGAGAAAGGGTGGACAAAGGACTGTTAGCGGTAGTAGGCTGTGGTGGAGTGAGCAATGGAGAAGTGGACGTTTGGAAGTGGGATGTTTTTGCGGAGAAACTAAGCGAGAAGATGAGAGATGCAAAAAGAACGGATGCCAGAAATTTCAAGGAGCTGATCATATATTTACTTTTGCATTTAGGGGTAATACCGTACATTAAACCAAGGACACTTGTCCATGTAAAAATTTGTTCTTCTCATGCATTGCTACACTTGTGAAGACACATGGTGTCATATAAAACTTCTTACATGCATGCTTGCCAAATTGGCATATTTATTTATTTAATTAAAATTTAATTTTAGTAACAACATTGTAATATTCATATATGTAACCTATTTCTTCATACATATATGTGAAAATTTTAGATAACACTATACTTCATGAAACATATATTTATAAAAGTTTATATTTCAAAATTTGTAAATATAATTATAACTAAGATTTTAAACTTATAGGAACTCTTATTTTAAAATAAATCATACTTTTCAAAGTATATTAACATCACTATATGCTATCGAATTTAAATTACTTAACAAATATAAACATTAAATAAAATCTTAAATAAAATAACTATTTTTTTTATATCTTACTATACATTCTTATCAAAATTAACTTTTAAAATAACTTTGTATTACCAAATATACAAAATTCATAAGACATTATATATATATATATATCAAAATAATATTGCTTATAAAAATCATTATATCTTTATATATATATATATAAATTTAAATATTCAAAAGATATTTGTAAAATCCTACGTACTATATAAATAATATTTTATACACTAAATCCTTTATATATCATCAAAATTAGATAGTAGTTCATATAAAATCTTAAGAATATCCTTAAAATAAGAATTTGTATAATAAAATTATTTATTCAAGTTAGTAAAGGCATTTATCAATATTTAAACCTTATAAATTTCAAAAATACATATAGAAAATTCCAAATTACTTTGGAAAAAAAATATTGGGTTGTTACATTCACCCCCCCTTAAGACTTTTCGTCCTCGAAAAGGGAAATAGTAAATTTTAAACTTCTATATAAACTATAAATCAAACTTTTTTATAGGTTCTATAAATATTCAAAACAACAGAATTAATTTAAAAGGTGGAACACACACATATCATAGTCAATCCAAAATGTCGTGTCATACAGATTATTCAAGCGAGCGTACAAGATGTAACCATCCCTACCTAAGTGTGTACTACGTACTTGGGGTAGTCCAAAATACAGTCACCAAAAGTGTACCTAGCTATCTGGTACTAGTCCCTCAAAATCGACCTAGCCCAAAACATCTTAGTGCATCTAGGCACTTCATATATACACTATATACAAGGTCCAAACTCATCGCAAACTAAACATCTGATGCATCTGATCCATCATCGGATGGACCAGACAAACTAATCTCCTCGGGCTCCTCATCAGCAAATTCCTCCTCGTCATTAGCAAAGAAAGTACCATCATCAATAATCTCCCCATCGTCATCGTGTCCTATGATGAATCCATCCTTATCTACTATGAATGCATCTTGCTCATTACCTATAAATTCGTCTTCATTAGCCTCGTCCAAGGGCTGTTCTATATCCTCCATTTCCTCATCAAACTCAACATCTCCTACTTCTGGAAGTGGGTCATCCTCGAATATAGGTTGCTCGATCTCACCATCATCTGCCACAATACCGTCATCATCTGTTACTACATCATCATCATTTACTACGACATCATCATCATGCAGGGGCTGCTCCATAACATCATCAAATCCATCATCTCCCACCTCTGGAAGTGGGTCGTCTTCGGCTACAACTGCCGATTTCCCTAACCCATGTAGCAACACATCAAACTGCTCAACTATTGTTGGGTCCAAATCTAAGCCAGGGTCCTCTGGTACCAGGACCTGTCCTAATAACTTCTGGTCTCTCTCATCAAAGACCTATTGCCATAAAGCCTTTAATGTATCCTTATCCATAACTGGGAAATCTAAATCCCAAAATGGGATGTTGCCTCAACCCCTATCATTCTATCACTAATCGTCGGGCCTGGGGCATACTCACATAACATCATAGGGTCGTCTTGTTGTGAGGTTGGGTCTATTCTTAACATATCAAGATAATGGTCAGAACTACTGTGCATGTCGCTATCAGGGTACTCGATCTGATCCTCAATTGGGATGGAATCTGATGGAATCTCAATTTCCCTAATGGTTACTCGAGTTATTGGAAATATATATATGATTGAATTCTCTATTAATGCTACCCCAAGGACGAAACTAAGCAAGATATTATCATACACCTAGCCATTTACTACCCTAAAATTAAAATTTTAAAGCTTATGGGTCATCCAAATCTACTATTTAAAACTCATCATCAACTTAACCAAAACGATTCTAGTTAAGTGTTTATACCCAAATTTCCTTTTTCAAGGTTATTTAGAATTTGCAAAGGGGTTTATTTACTAAAATCAAACAAGTGGTTAAGGGTCCTAATCGAGTCATCCTAATTTCTAACAAACCAATCCAGAAATCATTCTTATACAAAATGCTTGGTAAACTTTACTTAAGTTTTAAATGCAATTCTAATATTTCCACAACTACCAATTAAAGGATTTTATACTTAAGTTATCCAATTTCATTTATACCAAACAAATATTAATACTTAGGATTTTAAGTTCACAAATTTCATTAAAATACGTTGATTTTAATAAGGAAAGACGCTCTCTCGAATGTAATACTCCGGAATCTCATTCTAGGGTATTTCTAACCCTATCTCTAATGAGATATTGTAACTCTGATGAGTTCTATCTTCTTGTTCAAATATGTCGTACCCCATAGCTTTGTATAAACCAAAGCTCTGATACCACTTGTAACGACCCGCCTTTTTGCCCGATTCTCGACTGTAATTAAACCGACTAAAAACGTTCACAAAGACGGATTGTTATAGGTACTTACATATTCGAACAAAAATAACAGAACTTTTATTTCATTTCATTGATTACATCAGATATTACAAAGAATATCAGAGTACCATATATGCTCAGCGGAAGTCTAATGCTCTCAGCGGAAGAAGAAAAACATCAACACAAGACTCTAGCTTTGAATCTGCATCCAGCTCTGAAATCTAAACCTGCAAACTAAACTTCTAGCTACCCGTGCAAAACATGGGCACCCAGAGTTTAGGTGTCGAAACAATAAACTCCAGGTCAGTCGTGGGACTGGTGTGAGAATTCAAAACAGTTTTAGGATTTATTTTAAAGTTGGGAACTTCACCGGATCACGCCGCTAACGCGGAACGGATTTACTCCATGTGTTTACCCGTGCATATAAATGCGCAATGTCTTTTGAAAATGAAGCTATCATAAGCTCGTCCCACATCACACAATGCAAGCGCACACCAGATGGGCGAGTTTTATCTTATGACGACCAAATATGCTTTCATACGAAAAATCCTCTTCAATACCATAATATATATATAGTGTGGAAACATTTCGCAAGTAAATGTATTAATCCTAGACAGCATATACCCCATAATATATGTTGCCATATATATATACAATCAAAATCGTATGGCTCGCATAAGGAATTTGGGTTTCCAACTTGATGATTCCTGGCACGAAAGATCAATCAGGGATACAAAACTTAGTGCCTCAACGGCTTTTTCGACCATACGCGGACACTGACTACACATCGTCAGGGCAGATCAACGGTTTTCGACCGGGCACGGCCCCCCGAACATACCCAACTTCCCCAGGTTCATAAGTGGTTTCCCACTGCTGCGTAGCTTCATCATCAATTCATATAAGTATAAAACCTAACCGCCAGTTTCTCATCAATCCGGGGAGTAAGGTTTGTCGCTGTCACATCATACACAAAGTGATGCTTCGATAAGCCATTCTTTGATCATCACTAGCTCGTTTCATAACTCGGGTATGCCACATTGACAATTCACGACATATCACTGATTTTCAACCAATGCATACCCTCTAAGTTCATATGACTTAGAGACGGAGATAATATATTGCCACACATCCGATATATATTAAGGGAAATCAGTGTTATGTGGTCAATTTCAATGTCAGACACACCATCCATACAAGTCCGTCCTGGGTCTGAACGGAACGAAAGTTCTCCCCATACGTTCGTACTTTCTGCCACTTCGATACTAGGGGCATCTCTCTACTGTAGCTAGCAGTAAAGAAACCAATCAGCAGACAGCCCGTTCGATTGTGAAGAACCACGGTCTTCATTCGTAGATTCCAAGTCTTGAATATGCTTCATGCGTCGTATTATTACTTGGAATGGTTTTCGGACTTAAATCCGATCCCGGTCTTCCAAGTAATAAGCGTATTTATAAAACAATAGTCATGGACCACACAGGGTTACAAATTCAAATCTCCTTTCCAAATATTGTCTCTTTACTTAGAATTAAGGTTAGATTCAAATTCTCGTAAACTCGTTATCATCTTAACCTTTATTCTCGAAAGTTCAACATTCAAATTCCAACCTTATATTTCAAAACAACTTCATTTATTCGTTGTTATCGCGAAACTACCAAATCTTTATTTGGGGTTAAACAATTTATTTTCAAATATAAGTTTAAATAGAATC
The DNA here is from genome assembly GCA_030737875.1 of Allium sativum. Classification (NCBI taxonomy): domain Eukaryota; kingdom Viridiplantae; phylum Streptophyta; class Magnoliopsida; order Asparagales; family Amaryllidaceae; genus Allium; species Allium sativum. The sequence continues at coordinate 67,466,999 of CM060911.1, forward strand.
TTATCGACTTATATTTGATATTGATTCACCAACTCAGGCAAACACAATCAGAATCTGGATATGTTTTTGGGTAGTTCTGATCGTATTTGTCTGCTCCGGTAACTCCATATCGAATATCAGACGACCAATTCTATCCAAAACGCATTCACTCTTCAATTCAAATCTTATTTCAATTCCATATCATATATTTAAATTCTTTTATATCTTCATTCTCATTCCAGATACATCATGTTCGCAAAGTTCACATTTTCCTATCGACGGGAAAAATCTCTTGTAACCTTTTATTCAAAATACCACCACGCTTCTGCTACGCACTCTGATTTGGCATATCTAAGTTTCAAAACAGTATTGTTTCCAATATTACATTAGAATGTATTTCAAATTCTTGGAACCAAATTCTCAAGTATTCAAATCCCAAATCTTCTTGCATACGATGGATTCAATATTTTAACTACTATGTAGATTCATTTAACAAATGTAACATAGTATTGAAGACCAAAAATCAACTTGAGAGTTTATTTGGAAAAATCTTTCCAAATTATATTTTGATTTCCAATTCCAAAATATTTTCTCATTACTAAGTTAGTTCATAAATCATTTCCCATTACCAAATTTTCATTTCAAATGAAATAGGGATCTTTATGCTTTTCAAACCTTGTTCCATTATTATTCAAAATTCTCATGAAATTGAATATTCATATAAAATCCATTTCTTTCAAATTTGTCGGATTCTTCATAACATATTTCATTAAATATTATGATTATTCTAAACTTGTTCAATCTATTTCCAGCATAAACATTTCAAAATAATCACATTAAATTGAACATTATATGGTAATATTCCGGTCTCGTTCAACCTTTTCAGAACAACTAAAGTTGTCGTAACAAATTTCACACTTTTAATATTTATCAACTTGATTAATCATTTACCATCGATCATTCAAATTGTATATTCAAATCAACGTTAAACGATATTTCCCAATCCTTATCAAATATTTGAATAACATATGAACGGTCTAAATTTTTGTTCAAAACCATTTCGTTCCATTCGAATAGATTTTTTTCTCAATTCAATTCCAAATAGTTTTAAAAATTTATTTTAAAACTACATTATCATTTCAAAAAATTTTTTTGTTTTTTTTTATTTAAAATGGAAAGGAGATTTAAATTAATCACACGTGTGGTTCCACCACTATGGTGTATGTGATTTTCTCAATCAAATTTAGCTACAAATATGATCACGTTGACAGTCATGAATCCATTCATCACAATGATTTTCACAACCAAATAATGGTGCGCAAGCGTTACTGCGAATAACGCTTGGTGTATAAAGTGTTATACTGCATAAACATCCATCAACAAACACAACAGTTAAAAAAAAAATTTACTGTGCGTAGAGTGTTACAGTCTGTAACGCTTCGTGTTTACAGTGTTTTAACTGCATAATTATTTATCGAACAACCAGTGGCAATCATCCATAACAATTCATAATGAATTATAATTAACACTAATTATAATTAACCAAATTGTCTAATTTAAATAAATTTAAATTAGAATTCTCACCGAACTAGCTCTCCAAATATCCATCGTCGAGACCCATATCAACTGAGCACCACTCTACGAACGATTATAGACATTTTTCGCGGACACCGCTCTCGTTGCGCACATACACTACTCACATGCAAGCTCCACGGACGACGCACACAACTTCACTGCAAATATGCTCCTTTGCAACTTTCTTCGGAACCCCGTACAACTCAACCAAACGCGCTTTTCCACGTGAATCCTTCTTCTTTTACTTGCGTTGGAGCTGAAGTCGTAACTTGGGTTTGTTTCTCTCTCTCTCTCTCTCTCTTTATTTTTTAATTAATACAAGAAGTGGACTGTTTTTATGAAGTAGAAGAGGAGAAGTGAGGTTACAGAGTGAGGGGACTTGGAGCTGCCGTATGCATCAAAAGAGGAGGGACAAAAGACGGTGGGGGTAAGAAGTGATGAGGTTGCGGACTGTTTTTGCAAAGTGGGTGGTTGGAGCTGAGTTGCTGATGGGAAAGGCCACGGAAACTTTCAGGAAGGAGGAGAGAGGGGAAAGCGGTCTAAGTGGAGGGGTGCTGGGCGGTGTAGAAGGTGGTGGCAACTGTAGATGGAGTTGGCGGTGTTGTGTGAGAGCAGGGTGACGGAGAAGCGGACGGAGATGCTGGAACAGTGGAGGATGAGGTGGTTTATGAGGGGAACCGTTGGTTTTAAGAAGGAAAGGAGAAAGAGAAGGTGGATTGAATGGCGGTGGAGTTGGAGGAGGAAAGCGGTCTGTTGGTGGTTGGACTGGCGGTTGAAAGGAGAAGCTGATATGAGCGGTGGAGTTGATGTTGCACTGATCTTTCTAAAAGGAGAAAGGGTGGACAGAGGACTGTTAGCGGTAGTAGGCTGTGGTGGAGTGAGCAATGGAGAAGTGGACGTTTGGAAGTGGGATGTTTTTGCGGAGAAACTAAGCGAGAAGATGAGAGATGCAAAAAGAACGGATGCCAGAAATTTCAAGGAGCTGATCATATATTTACTTTTACATTTAGGGGTAATACCGTACATTAAACCAAGGACACTTGTCCATGTAAAAATTTGTTCTTCTCATGCATTGCTACACTTGTGAAGACACATGGTGTCATATAAAACTTCTTACATGCATGCTTGCCAAATTGGCATATTTATTTATTTAATTAAAATTTAATTTTAGTAACAACATTGTAATATTCATATATGTAACCTATTTCTTCATACATATATGTGAAAATTTTAGATAACACTATACTTCATGAAACATATATTTATAAAAGTTTATATTTCGAAATTTGTAAATATAATTGTAACTAAGATTTTAAACTTATAGGAACTCTTATTTTAAAATAAATCATACTTTTCAAAGTATATTAACATCACTATATGCTATCGAATTTAAATTACTTAACAAATATAAACATTAAATAAAATCTTAAATAAAATAACTATTTTTTTTATATCTTACTATACATTCTTATCAAAATTAACTTTTAAAATAACTTTGTATTACCAAATATACAAAATTCATAAGACATTATATATATATATATATCAAAATAATATTGCTTATAAAAATCATTATATCTTTATATATATATATATATATATATATAAATTTAAATATTCAAAAGATATTTGTAAAATCCTACGTACTATATAAATAATATTTTATACACTAAATCCTTTATATATCATCAAAATTAGATAGTAGTTCATATAAAATCTTAAGAATATCCTTAAAATAAGAAATTTGTAAAATAAAATTATTTATTCAAGTTAGTAAAGGCATTTATCAATATTTAAACCTTACATATAGAAAATTCCAAATTACTTTGGAAAAAAAATATTGGGTTGTTACACAAATTGACTTAAAACGATTGATATAGTTAAAATAGATTGGACAGGTATAAACATACAGGAGACAGGTTTGGAATAAAGTATAGAAGTGAAATAAATAGAATGCCCGACAAAAAGTTACGTATTTAATTCATATATGAGATTTTATGCGCCGTATCGGCAAGCCTCTTGGCTTTTTCTTTTTCTTTTTGAGATGAGAAGGACCGGGAAAGCTATTTGAAATTTCCCGATGCTCCCGGTACAAAGGAGGTTATGGCGAATTTTTCCGGGAATTTAAGGAGATAGAATATTTTTAAGATAATTTGATAGTTAGAAATTAACATATCAAAATATATAGAAGTCGATAAGAAAACGAACTTAGAAATAGAATAGTATAATCAAAAAGGAAGTATAAGAATAAAATCTAGTAAGAATAGAAAGAAAAAGTGTATACGTGTTTAAAAGTGAATCAGTAGTTGTATGGTATTGATTATTCGAGTAAGTAGTCATATCTGTTTTGACGTTATAAATGTTATTCAGTCAAGGTCTGAGAGGTAGTTATACCCCAACTTGATTGATTTCATTATTAACAAATGAATAGTAAGATTTCAGGCTCAAAGATCAATGTTGAATAAGATTAGTTAAATACTGTATTTGGGTTGTCGTAACGATGTTTTACACAACATCTGTTTTAACCCAAATGAAATGTTAGCTTGGAAATAGAATATAGATTATTTTCTAAGTATAGAAATAAACGAGATTGGGAAAAGAGATAAGTAATTGGAATATTTTCCAATTATAAATAACATATATTTTCTAAAGTTTAGAAAATAAAAAGAAGGCGATATATGGAAATGTTTTCCAAAGAACGTAAAAGGGCAATATGGTTATTGAAATATTTGATTAACAAATATTGATAAAGAAATAGAAAAGAGATTTAATTAATGGAATATTAATTAAAGGTTCAGTGATTGTTGGATGTTTGGATGAACACTTGTTTTATTCGATAGTTAAATCATCGACTATCGAAACACTTGTTTTTATTCGATAGTTAAATCACAGACTATCGAAGTTTTGACCATCGTTGTCAATATGGAAAGACCGGTTGGATTATTATCCGAAGAACCACTCCATATCGGCAGTAGCGTGCGAATCAGATTATATAAAGATAATCGAAGACGGAGTAGAGTGCAAGGACTTTTTCTATTAATAGAAATAGTGCCTTCAGTTCATCCTGTTCCTGGGTGACTTGTATGGATGAATGTTTGACAGAGTATTTCCAGAAAGGTCACGTACATTGATTTCTTCAACTGTACCAAGAGTGGAAGCGGAGAAGGAAACTTCTTTTAGCTGACACGTAATGTATTGTTGTCGACGTCAATTAGTGATTTTCGATGGATCTGACGATGTGACATTCGAAGTGAATCTGGTGTGATAATAAAGCGTAGCTTCTAGCCTCAACATCCGGTAAATGACAGAAATCGGGCAAGCAGCATGGCTATGTAGGTCGCACCTATTAGGGTGTATAATCACCTGATCTAGTGTTTCATTTACTTCTAAAAATCTATTGTCGATGCTGTCCCATTCGGGAAACGGTTGCTGATCCCAATCGTTGGTGATATACATTCGATACACTCAAGCGAAATGAGTGGTCGGTCATGTGTGGCTGAGTTGCAAGATGTTCTTGTTGAACTCGGTGTATTCTCCTCTAGAGATATACCAGCGGAAGGTGATTCCATACCTTGTCATAGTTGGAAATCCATTACCCAATATGTGCTTGCGGGTTTGATTGTATATATATGTGGAACGTGAGATGCAAACATTCCACTAGATTGTTATCTACTTGATTTAGACATTATTATAATATGTAAAGAGTTTTGATATAAAGATTATCGTTCCTTTCAAAGGGATTTTGAAAGTTAAGTCAAGTGTTTGGATTCTTATAAGGGAAAAACCCGTTCCGTGTTATACGGCGTGGTCTTATGAGATATCAATTAGTTTTCTGAAACTGTTTTAAACTGTTTACTCATACCAGTCCCATGACTGACCCGGAGTTTATTTGTTTTGTTCTACCTAAACTCTTGGGTGCCTAAATTTGTACGGGCAGTCAAGTAGTGCAGGATTTTTCAGATATATCTAAAGGAGCTTGGAGCAGGAGGCTTCAGCGTTATCTAGTTATAGTTTGTTCCGCTATGTTGTAAGTGTTGTACTCTGATAAGTGTATATTATACAGTGAAATTTTGTATTTCAAAAGTTATGATATATTATATTTTGTTCCGCTGCGATGTGAGATTCTGTGTTGTTATTTCTGTTCTTCTTCTATCTCTTTCTTCTAAAAAAAAAGGTTCCGTATTTTCGTAATATTTGGGTTGGACGTGGATGTATATAGTCAACTCCGATGTTATGGAAATCTGTGTCATTACACTTGGTATCAGAGCTTAGGTTGAGCGAATACCTAGGCTTGTTGGAATGTGCTCATTAGAGATAGGATCAGTAGTATCCTAGAATGAGTTGAGTGTATATATATACGAGAGAGCGTATTTGTTATTTGATATAAAAACTGTTTTATATTGTGTTGACTAGTCTGTTGAGTGGATTATGAATTTTGGTCGAATCGTGGGACACCACGAAGTCGATAGGAATTTATAAACATTTGAACAGAAGATTGGACATGATATTGTTTTAAATAGTTAAGTTGATTGTTAGGGTTATAATCAAATGAGATATTAAAACAGAAATAGTTATATATATAACCAACGAAATTTGTATATGAAATCAAATATACATATGTGATAAATTGAAATTGAATTCCAACTAGAATTCAGAAATTTAAAATCCTGGGAAGTTGGAAAAAAGTATATTAAAATAATATAGCTTTATTTTGGAAGGATTTTTGAATAAAAATCACTTGAATGGATTTTGAAAGAAATATAGCACTGGACTCATTCAGTGGCTGGGAAATAATTCTGATGATGATCGCAACATCATCAATGTTCATTTTCGAGTTTCTAAGTGATAAATTGCTGCCTTAGAAAAGTTTTGATGGAAATTTGTTTGAAAGGAAAACAAGTTGTTTGAAAATTCAAATGTTTTAAATTTGGGATATATATAATTATATGTATATATTTATATTACTTCAAAGGAATTTTGAAATGGGAATTGGAATATAGATTTCAAATAGATGTAAAATAAAGGAATTTGAATATATATAATTCAAATAGAAGTGAAATAGAATTTGAATTCAAAGGAATTCAAATGAGTTTCAATAAAGAAAATTCAAATAAAAATTGTATAAGAAAATTGAAATGGAATTTGAATTCAAAGGAATTCAAGTGGATTTGAATAAAGAAAAGTCAAATAGAGATTTGAATATTAGAATTCAAATGGAATTTGGTTAAATAGAATTTCAAAGAAGAATAAAGTTTGAAATAAAATTTAAATTCAAAGGATTTCAAATATAAATTGAATAAAGGAGTTAAAATAGAATTTAAATTGAACAAAGGATTTCAGATGGATTTTGAATAAAGGAATTCAAATAGAAATTGAAGATAAGAAATTCAAATAGAATCTGAAGATAAGGAAATTGAATTAGAATTTGAATCGAAGAAAATTCAAATAGAAATTGAATAGAAGGAAATTCAAATGAGTTGGAATAAAGAAATTCAAATGGAATTTGAATATTGTAAATATATAGAATTTCAAATAGTAATGAAATAGATCGGAAATATTATGAAATGGATTTGATATATGTATCAGAATGGAGATTGAATTTATTATAAACAAAGTTAAAAAGTTTATATTTATAAATATAATTAAAACGAGCTCGCCGTAACGCGGCAGTTCGTAAATTGGCGATTCGAACTTCAGTTTAGTATACAGAACTCAATTGAAGTCGGAATTCTCTGAAACAAGAATCATCGGGACCGGTTGAACAATAGTTTTCTAATGAAAGAGAAAAATCTGGATTTCGTCGTATAGATTTTGAGATAGGTCAAAATCAAATTTCAAAAAGTGCAGCGCCAGAAACCATTAAAAACCACAATGGTTTATATATATAAGTAAAAGGATTTTTAAAGTAAATAAAATCCGAATGGCCATGAGGAAAATATAGACTTGAGTTATAAAATAAATATGAACTTCAGTGAAGTAAGTGAAATGATTTTTAAGACAAAAATCATATTTTAAATGGTTAAATAGAATTAACTAAATTGGAGAATAATTAGTTAAAGGAAATTTGAATCGAAATTGGGTTTTTGGATAAGTGAAAGAGATTGAGAATTTATATTCGAAATCGAATATATAACTCGAGTTGAAAATATAATTAGATTAGTTTATAATTAAGTTGACATATATTTGAACAAGTTATATTCAAATAAAAAGGGTGAAATAGGCAAAATGGTTAATTAGCAACTAGTTAATGGGAATGTGAATGATTTGAAATTAAATTAACTTAAGTAAGTTAAATGGATCGAAATTAATAAATTGAGTAAAAGCAATGTGAATGAAATATGAATTGGGAAATATAAAGGAAATGTATTTGTAAAACAAATAAAGTTATGTGCAAACAAATAGAAGGGAATATTTGTAAAACGTTTACAAATAGATTCAATGGAAATATTTATTTATTTGTTAAATAAATAGAATGTTATAAATGAGATATTTATTTGTTAAATAAATAGAATTTAATCAAAGGAATGTTTAGAAGATGAATAGAAAATGGAAATCTGTTTTTAACAGATAGATAGAAAAGATTAATTTATAAATAAACAGTTTATAAATTAAATTAAATATTTATCATTCGATAAATGAATATATAAGTCTGAACTTATATAGAGAAGAGATATTGGTTTTTAACACCGATAGTTTTAAATAAAAGGGGTACACAACACTTATATAAGTGAAGTAACGTTATTAAAGAGAACATTTATAAAGTGAAGAACCGTTACTAAAAGTAAATCTTTACAAATGAATAAACGCTATCGAATAGGAGTTATTCGAATAGGAGAAGTCGACTGGAGTTAGAATAAATCGATTAGAGAAAGAGTTGACCAGATAGAGTAAATTGAACATAGTTAATCGAATTAGGATTTAATTGAATGTTAGTTATTCAATTAAAGTTGATCGAATATAGTTTATTCGAAAGAAGTTATCGATTAGAAGTAAATCGAAGGAGTTATCGATTATTTGTTAATCGAAATGAGCTATCGATTATAGTTTAATCGAAAAGAGTTATCGATTAGTTTAATCGAAGTGAGTTATAGAATATTGGTTATTCGAAGGAGTTATCGAATTTAGTTATTCAATGGAGTTAATTGATAAGAGTAAATCCAATAGAGTTAATTGATAAGAGTAAATTGAATGGAGTAAATCGAATATAGTTTATTCGAAGAAAGGTTTTCGAATCTAGTTATTCGAAAGATAGATTATCAAATATAGTTATTCGAAGGGAGGAGTTATCGAATAGGGATTCATTCAACAGAGAGTTACATATTGAAATTTGAAATGTTGAGTATCAACAAAAATAAGTTCTGAAAAGTTAATGGGTTGTAGCACTTTTTCTACCTTAGCAATTTCGAGGACGAAATTATTTTAAGCGGGGAAGATTGTAATGACCCGCATTCTGATGGGTTAATTTTAACTATTTAATATAGATTTAAATATTGGGTGGATAATATAAATGGAAATTTTTATATTAGAGTTATCGATTTGATAATCAATTTCGATTTAATATCGAATATATTAAATTATCAAAATAAGGAATTAGCAAATAACTGAATTCGAAGTCAAACACTGAGTTGAAAACAGTTCAAATAACTAATATGAAATTTATAACGATAATAATATTTATTTATTATCGAGGAGAATAAATTGTCTGAAATTAATTTTTATTGATTTAAATTAATATCTCCTTCAGATGATCGAAGTGGACTTTGTGACCTATCCCAGTGTGTTCGCAACAGGGGTATTACCCTAAAATCGTCAGTTGTTGGGTTCAGAAAGGAGTTTGACACCATGGGTATTTTAAATTAAAGGATACCAGTTTAATTTAATTAAATTAGAATATAATAAAAATAAAGAGAAAGGAAATTCCTTTCCTTTTCTGCGGACATAAGCAAGGGACGTTAAGTCCTTAATCTCCACAAATTAATACCTTGGTGTTCAATGTAAAGCCACATCTTTCCCTTATAAACCCACGGCCATACCTCCTTTACTTTCTCCCCCTCGTTCAATCCAACTAAACGAATAAAAATCGAAGCCCCATAGGCTTTCGAATTAGGGTAGCTCAAGGTCACGGTGTTGACCGTCTCGCGAAGAGCTCGAGAACGTCGTTGTGCTTCTGCCTGAAGCATGACGTTGCGATAAGCCCACTTAGGGCTGAATTCGAATTCGACAAATGGTACTGGAAGAGGTACGAGATTCTGGAAGCAACAGTTGGATTCTATTTCTGACTTGGAAGGGAAGGGTGCGAAGCTGATTTTGGGTGGTTCGATGTTCAATTGGGTATCGCGATATGGGTGTTCGGTGATGGTCTGTGGAACTAGTTCGAAGCTTTGTGCTTCAACCTGGAAGAAGTCGAAGTGTAGATTTGGGATTCAGACGGAAATCGAAATCAAAGACCCGCTGCCTCCCTGATGCTAGACTTCGAACTAGAGTTTTGATCGCGTTTGGTACTGGCGACGTAGGAAAAACAGATCGGGATCTTTTCTGATGGAAGGAGTCGTGATCGAGAAGGAGCGGTGCAATGTCTGTTGGGTTTTGGGCTGTCAGTGATGGAAGCAGTAGTCTGAATTGGTCAGTATGGGTCCAGATGCTTAAATGAAGAAGCACCAGCGATGAACATCAATCGTTCGATGAAATGCCAGAATGAATAGTGGCAGTTTGGTTGGGGCTGATTTGCAGCAAAGCTAATCGGTGAGTGTTGAGGTTGTTCAGGGATTTAGTCGAATGGTTTGCAAAGTAAGGTATACATTTTCTTTTAGAAAATTTATCCATAAGATAATTTATTTAATTTGGTTTATAGAATGTAATCGATAAATTGAAATACATAAACGTAGGTGCAAGGTAATCAACTCGAGAAAATTCGTAGTTGGGACGATTTGGAAATTAGATGGATATTCAGCAATTTAGAATCTGGTGAGTAAACCTCACTCACCATTTAATTAGAATTATTTTTATATAATTGTCTGTGCTTGTTTGAATGCCGTCTGATTGTTTCAAAATATATATATAGTTATTTAGGATTGGTTGACTATTATATATATATATATATATTGGGTTGATGATTGGTTGGATTCCCGCAGTTTCATTAGCGAATGCCCGCAGTTTCATAGCGGATGATTACCCTATACGCCCCACGCTATGATTAGTGGATGACCTTCTATACCGCGATATCCTGCCTCGAAGCAGGATGGGTATTACTATGTTGACTAACATCTGTGGATGCAGGAAAACAGGTTGGAGGAATCCAACTGGATTCCTCAAAAATATATATATTCTGTTGTTTGTTTGATTTCATATATATTCATATATGATGTGTTAAAAATCAAATGATTGAAAATTGGTTGGTTTGATTGTTTAAAATATCCCTAGAGCTTGAATATTGATTCATAAAAATATCGGAAAGGGTATTTGATATCTAAAAAGGAAATTCTATTTTTATAAATAGAATTTGAATTTTAAATAAAACTATAGAAAATATTAACTTGTTTGAAGGTATATAAAACAAGTAATCGAATTTATAAACTTTGTTTATAAAAAGGAAGATGGGATTTGAATCGAATTTATAAACTTTGTTTATAAATGGGAGATGAGATTTGAATTGAATTTATAAACTTTGTTTATAAATGAAAATATGGGATTTGAATTGAATTTATAAACGTTGTTTATAAATAGAAAGGTGGGATTTGAATTGAAGTTATAATCGTTGTTTATAAATAATGCCGAGAATTCAAATGGAGTTTAACTATAGAATTTGAATATAGTATTTCAAATAGAATTTGAATATAGTATTTCAAATGGAATTTGAATATAGAAATTCAAATAGACTTTGAATATAGATTTGAATATAGAAATTCAAATGGACTTTAAACTATAGATTTGAATATAGAAATTCAAATGGACTTTAAACTATAGATTTGAATATAGAAATTCAAATGGACTTTAAACGATTTGAATATAGGATTTAAATGGAATTTAAACAATAGAATTTGAATAGATTTGAATAATAGAATTCAAATGGAGTTTAACTATAGAATTTGAATATAGAATTCAAATGAAGTTTAAATATAGGGATGCAAATAGAATTCAAATGAAGTTTAAATAAAAAGAATTCAAATAGAATTGATTTGGAATTTGAATAAGAAGTCGATATAGGAACGAGAGTATTAGTATAATTAGAATTTGTAATATGCAGTTAAAATATATTTGAACATGTAATGTTCAAATATGAAGGTGAAATAAACTGAAAAGTTAAGTAATAGATTTAATTAACAAATTGAGTTAAAACGATTGATATAGTTAAAATAGATTGGACAGGTATAAACATACAGGAGACAGGTTTGGAATAAAGTATAGAAGTGAAATAAATAGAATGCCCGACAAAAAGGTACGTATTTAATTCATATATGAGATTTTATGCGCCGTATCGGCAAGCCGCTTGGCTTTTTCTTTTTCTTTTTGAGATGAGAAGGACCGGGAAAGCTATTTGAAATTTCCTGATGCTCCCGGTACAAAGGAGGTTATGGCGAATTTTTCCGGGATTTTAAGGAGATAGAATATTTTTAAGATAATTTGATAGTTAGAAATTAACATATCAAAATATATAGAAGTCGATAAGAAAACGAACTTAGAAATAGAATAGTATAATCAAAAAGGAAGTATAAGAATAAAATCTAGTAAGAATAGAAAGAAAAAGTGTATACGTGTTTAAAAGTGAATCAGGAGTTGTATGGTATTGATTATTCGAGTAAGTAGTCATATCTGTTTTGATGTTATAAATGTTATTCAGTCAAGGTCTGAGAGGTAGTTATACCCCAACTTGATTGATTTCATTATTAACAAATGAATAGTAAGATTTCAGGCTCGAAGATCAATGTTGAATAAGATTAGTTAAATACTTTATTTGGGTTGTCGTAACGATGTTTTACACAACATCTGTTTTAACCCAAATGAAATGTAAGCTTGGAAATAGAATATAGATTATTTTCTAAGTATAGAAATAAACGAGATTGGGAAAAGAGATAAGTAATTGGAATATTTTCCAATTATAAATAACATATATTTTCTAAAGTTTAGAAAATAAAAAGAAGGCGATATATGGAAATGTTTTCCAAAGAACGTAAAAGGGCAATATGGTTATTGAAATATTTGATTAACAAATATTGATAAAGAAATAGAAAAGAGATTTAATTAATGGAATATTAATTAAAGGTTCAGTGATTGTTGGATGTTTGGATGAACACTTGTTTTATTCGATAGTTAAATCATCGATTATCGAAACACTTGTTTTTATTCGATAGTTAAATCACAGACTATCGAAGTTTTGACCATCGTTGTCAATATGGAGAGACCGGTTGGATTATTATCCGAAGAACCACTCCATATCGGCAGTAGCGTGCGAATCAGATTATATAAAGATAATCGAAGACGGAGTAGAGTGCAAGGACTTTTTCTATTAATAGAAATAGTGCCTTCAGTTCATCCTGTTCCTGGGTGACTTGTATGGATGAATGTCTGACAGAGTATTTCCAGAAAGGTCACGTACATTGATTTCTTCAACTGTACCAAGAGTGGAAGCGGAGAAGGAAACTTCTTTTAGCTGACACGTAAAGTATTGTTGTCGACGTCAATTAGTGATTTTCGATGGATCTGACGATGTGACATTCGAAGTGAATCTGGTGTGATGATAAAGCGTAGCTTCTAGCCTCAACATCCGGTAAATGAAAGAAATCGGGCAAGCAGCATGGCTATGTAGGTCGCACCTATTAGGGTGTATAATCACCTGATCTAGAGTTTCATTTACTTCTAAAAATCTATTGTCGATGCTGTCCCATTCGGGAAACGGTTGCTGATCCCAATCGTTGGTGATATACATTCGATACACTCAAGCGAAATGAGTGGTCGGTCGTGTGTGGCTGAGTTGCAAGATGTTCTTGTTGAACTCGGTGTATTCTCCTCTAGAGATATACCAGCGGAAGGTGATTCCATACCTTATCATAGTTGGAAATCTATTACCCAATACGTGCTTGCGGTTTTGATTGTATATATATGTGGAACGTGAGATGCAAACGTTCCACTAGATTGTTATCTACTTGATTTAGACATTATTATAATATCTAAAGAGTTTTGATATAAAGATTATCGTTCCTTTCAAAGGGATTTTGAAAGTTAAGTCAAGTGTTTGGATTCTCATAAGGGAAAAACCCGTTCCGTGTTATACGGCGTGGTCTTATGAGATATCAATTAGTTTTCTGAAACTGTTTTAAACTGTTTACTCATACCAGTCCCATGACTGACCCGGAGTTTATTTGTTTTGTTCTACCTAAACTCTTGGGTGCCTAAATTTGTACGGGCAGTCAAGTAGTGCAGGATTTTTCAGATATATCTAAAGGAGCTTGGAGCAGGAGGCTTCAGCGTTATCTAGTTATAGTTTGTTCTGCTATGTTGTAAGTGTTGTACTCTGATAAGTGTATATTATACAGTGAAATTTTGTATTTCAAAAGTTATGATATATTATATTTTGTTCCGCTGCGATGTGAGATTCTGTGTTGTTATTTATGTTCTTCTTCTATCTCTTTCTTCTAAAAAAAATGTTCCGTATTTTCGTAATATTTGGGTTGGACGTGGATGTATATAGTCAACTCCGATGTTATGGAAATCTGGGTCATTACAATACGCCTCATTCCAATTCAGAATATTCTTTTATTCAAAAATTCACATTCTTAGGGAAAGGTTCCCATTAATTTTTTCAAAGATAAATTCTTCTAAATTTATTCTTTAATCTTCCTTTGGATATCGTCTCAAACCATGTTAAGGTTTTCCAAACTACTCGGGATTAGCGAACCACACCGAAGTAATTATTTATTTTATTTCCCAATCCCAACCTATTCATCCCATGGAGCAAAACTGGTAATACTCCATATCTAACACAACGGTGTTATCGGTAAATATTAATTACCATTTCACGTTCAAATCTAATTAAAGATTTAATTATCACTTTGGAGCAAAACTGGTAATACTCCATTCTTGATCACTTTCCAAATTTGATAATTTAAATCATCAATTCACATTTCAATCTAATTACAGATTCATTAAAACTCCACTTAGTTTTAATCTTCTCAAAAATTAATATCCTGTCTTTAACTAGGTTAAAGAACCAATGTCATCAAAAACACGGTTCACGATAAACCCAAAATCACATTCAAATTCAATTCCAATTAAATATTATTTAATTTGTACACTTTAACAAAATCTTAATTAAAAGATTTATTCTTTTCTAAATTGGGTTCAAGAACAGTGTTCTTTAAGACACCATTCACGATGAACCCAAAATCCCATTTGATATTAAATACAAGGCTCTAAATAGAAAATATATCGGCTTATTTTCAATACCAAACTTTGAAATCAACAGATATCGTATTGGAAATAACGATATAAATATATCTTTCAAATTTCCACAACCATATCTATATAATCATGGAATCCAACATCAAAATATTCCAAAGATAATTTCGCTTCAAATACATTCCAATTCACGTATTGGAAATTCTGATTATTTTCAAAACTATTTTAAATCCAATTTATTTATTTTAAAAATAAATGGAGTTACAATTCTAGTTCAAAACTAGTTCATTTCGATAAAAATCTATTTTTATCTTTACAAATGTGGAAATTTTCATCCCAGTTCTTCACAAATCATTTCTTATGATTTCACACAAATTATTGATATTTTTAATAATTTTATCAAGGCCCGTACAGTCGATTTCCATCAACGGACATCGAACTGCACTTACAACGACCTTTTCCAAATTTGATTTGGACATAATTCCATATCCAACCGTTATATTTCAAATTTCTAATACTCATTGGAAAGATCTTTTCGATACGAACCCAACGGTTCCAGTTTCAGGAGAATCCGACGGTCGGATCTCCCATAATGTCCATTCGAAGTCAATGGTCGAAATTCACGAACTACCGCAGCGCAACGCGTTCTATTCAGGCATTATATATATTTATATATATATTTCATCAATTTCCTTTTAAAACGTATTTTATAAATCGTTTTATATTCATTTTCGAAACGATTTCAACTTCATATCAATTTCGGATCAAGATTGAATAATCCACATCATCGATATACGAATGATAATATTTTCAAAACGTTATATTTTGAAATCACTTCTTTTTCTATATTCATTATAATAACGAATATAATCGATATAAATACCATTCGCGTCAAAATGGCGCATCTCTAATCAACATGGCTTTATATATTTTAATAACTTTGTTATTCTATTCAACAAATGAATATTTTCTATTCAACACATGAATCTATATTTCTTTCAACACATGAATATTCTCAACACATGAGCATCGTCAACACATGACAATTTATTCTATTCAACACATGAATCTTTATTTTATAATATTCTTTATTTTCCAAATTGGAATGAGGCCCAATCAATTACCATATAATGTTAGTTATATGGATTTCCATATAACACATGTATATAATAGCAACAATAAATAATCACCCATCATCCAAAGTGCACCACACAACTGCATAAGCATTAAATATTAATAATTAACGCTTACACAGTCTGTCAATCAAACGATCGACATACCACTAAACAATTGGGATTAGTGTACGTCAAATATCATCCCAACACCCGTGTGGGGTTTCAATCCACAAACACCGAATATTATTTGTGCAGTTGGGCAACGTGTAAAATTTATCATCCTAATCAATATCCTTCAAATGGGTGTACATAAACAAACCGTCCGGTTTGTAAATGAATATTTATTTAATCACATTCACATTAAAAATTATATTTCTAACGATAATTAATTTATTTCAACACATGAATGTTTTATTATTCATTTCACATCAACATCACAAACAAATTTCACAACACATCAAACAAGCATATAAGTCGTCCATGGTCTGTGGACGACGGGTGTCGGGTGCTGCTAAGCACCATCTGCATCCTAGTATATAATTTTAACTAGAAAAACAAGATTTAAAGTGAGAAGTTCTCACCGACTAGCTAAACCAACGCCACGACTCTTCATATGTAGAAATCTTCGTTGTGCTCGCCTCTTGTCAATTTCATTGTCCGTGGACACTACATATAAAATCACATTTTTATATTGTTGCTATGTATATAAAAATTCTATTTTCACACCGCTACTATATAGATAAAAATTCTATTTTTACATCGCTACTATATCGATAAAAATTCTATTTTTACACCGCTACTATATAGATAAAAATTCTATTTTTACACCGCTACTATATAGATAAAAATTCTATTTTTACACCGGTGTTCATATAATAAAGATTATATTTTTATCACTTCATTCCAATAAATAAAAATCATATTCTTGTTTCTACTTCATATATTTTTACAACGCTTCTTCCTATATAAAAATTATATTTTTATATTTCTACTTCATATATAAAGAACGAATTTCTATATCATTGCTATAAAAATCACATTTTTATTTCAACATATATATAAGAATAATCAGATTTTTATTTCGCTACATATATAAAGATCATATTTTTACTTCGCTTTTAATATGATAAAAATCGATTCCTTACTTCGCTTTTATATTTTTCAAAACCATGTCTTTATATAAATAAAAACAATAAAAATCCTACTCTAACCTGCTTAAAAATCACATTTTTATGGTGTTAAAAATTGAAAACAAAAATTAAATAATAAAATAGAAAGACTCACTCGCAAGAAGAGGAAGGATTGTGCGTTAGAGGTGGTCGGAGGGTCTGAAAAGGGGGAGGGGTTTCACGGTTTCTACCTGAGCAGGGAAGGGGTTTTTTGGGTGCGATGGTGGCCAAAAGGGGGCGAGGTGGAGCGCGGCGGCGGAAGTGGATGGTGGCGCAGCGGGTGTGGGTGAGTGGGGTCATGGATTCCGGAGTTGGGGGGGGTTTCGAGATGGTGGAAGGAGGGAGAGGTTCGGGAGGAGAAGAGGGGGGTTCGGTGGTGGTCGGCGCCACTTAGGGGGCGCGATGGGGTTAGTAGCGGCGGTTCCCCCCTCCCCGTCACTCCTTCATTCTCCCCTTTTTTTTGATTTGTTTTGAAATGAATGACAGAGAAAAGGGGGGGCTAAGGAGATAAAGGGTTTGACTTTCTCTTTTTATTTTATTATTTAGTTTCAAAAAGAAACTTTTAGTTTCGAACTCGAAATCGAACCCACCGACTGTCGTTTATAGCTAATTACCCCCATTCCGAACACAATGGGATATGTATCGCAGGCTGATTTGACTGTTTCGACCAGTTTCCGCCAAAATCAAAATATAACTCTATATATTGAATTTGAACGCACATTTCAATTTACCAGGGCCACATACTAACTAGAAAATTCCCGAAAAATATTTTCTAGCTTTGTATTGATGATACGGTCCTAACAAAACTGATTTCATCAAATTCTGAGACCGTTTAAAAAATAGCCATTTTCCAGTCGATTAAAATCAACTAAAATGGGTCAAACACGTTTTCCTTTGCCACGCTCACATATTGATTCGAAAAATTACGAATTTTGGAATCTAGCAATAACTTGATATCACGGATTCAACAAAAGTGGTTTCATCAAAAACCGAGGTCGTTTATAAAATTTCCATTTTTAACGGCCAAAATTCCATAGCGACTATTCTGAATTTTCAACTGGACGTAACTTTTGATTCCCGCTATGAAAATTTGATTTTTCGGGTTCATTGGAAAGATAGTCTCAATTAGATTCTAATATTTTTGGTTTCGCTAAAATCCGGTTTATTTTGAATCATGTATATTCATTTGAACTTTGAAATCGAAATTTCAAACTACCGCGCCAATTTCAATTCCTTTTATAATTTAAAATAAATATTTATATTCTAACGACGATCTATATAAATAAATACGTTTGAATTCTATTCAAAATAAATTTTCCGTCGTTATTATTTAAAATAATTCATTTTAAATATTCAAAATTCATCAAAATTTCCAAAATAAAAATTTTAAATTGGCTCAGATTTTCGGGTTGTTACACAAATCTTTCTCTTCTTTCATTTAAAATCATCGTCTTTCCTTGTTTAAAAATCTCGTCTTTCATTTAAAAATCTCGTCTTTCATTATCTATATTAAAAATCGAATCTTTTATAGTTTAAAAATCCAATCTTTTATAGTCTAAAAAGTCACTTTCTTCTAATTTAAAAATCATTCTTTTTCTCTATATCATTATATAAAAATCCGACTTTTATGCTATGTTGTTTATAAAACTAAAAACCGAAGTTAAACAATGTATTTAAATAAAACTGAACTTAAAATAAAATATAATAAAATAAAGAAGGAGCTTAATGTTTTTATTGCTCGAAGGAGGGAGGAAGGGCTGAGGTGGCGCGGATTCTGTTGTGGATGACGGCTTTTCAGAAGAGGAGAGAGAAGGGAGCGAGAGGGGAGGGGGCGGATTTGGATCGGAGGAGGCGTCGAAAGGGGGTGGGGATTGGTGGTTGTCGCGAGGAGGTAGAGGGTTTTTGCGTTGACTGCTGCTCGACTTAGAGAAGGGAGGGAGGCGCTGGAGGTGGGGGGGGGGGGTCCGGGAGGGGGTGCGCCGTTGACTAGAGAGGGCGGCGGAGCTCCGGTGGAGGCGTGGAGGCGACTGAATCAGCGGATCCCCCCTTCAACGCAATTTTTTTAATTCTTTTTTCTTTTTTTTCCATATCGAATTTGAAATGAACGTGGGGGGAGGGGGCTGCGTTGACCAGTTATGGAGAGAAAGGGGAAAAGAAAGGCTTATAATAATATATATAATATAAATAATTCGTGAAAAGGTGCTATCTTCTTCTAACCCCAAATCAAACCTAACGACTGTCGTCCCTAGCTAATTACCCCCATTATGAACACAATGGGATATGTCACGAAGGCCAATTCGATCGTTACGATCAGTTTTCGTTCAAATCAAAATATAACTCTATATATTGAATTTGAACGACATTTCAATTTGCCGGGGCCACATACGGACTCTAAAAATTCCCGAAAAATATTTTCTAGCTTTGTATTGACGATATGGTCCTAACAAAACTAATTTCATCAAATTCTGAGACCGTTTGAAAAATGGTCATTTTTAAGGGCCAGAATTCCATAGCGACTATTCTGGATTTTCAACTGGGCATAACTTTTGAACCCCCTATGAAATTTCAATTTTTCGGATTCGTTGGAAAGATATTTTCAAATAGATTCTAAAATTTTTGGTTTCACTAAAATCCGGTTTATTTTGAATCCTGCACATTCATTTAAAATTTAAATCGAATTTTCAAACTACCGCGCCATTTTCAATTCGTTTTATAATTAAAAATAAATATTTATATTATAACATCGATCTATATAAATATAGACATTCTAATTCTATTCAAAATAATTTTATCGTCGTTATTATTTAAAATAAATCACTTTAAATATTCAAAATTCATTAAAATTGCCAAAATAAAAATTTTAAATTGGCTCAGAGTTTCCGGATTGTTACATATCATCTAGTTGTATAACTCCATATCAACATTTCGAGTTAAAATGGTATTCAAATTATATTAAAAATCCCTTTTATTAATTAATAAATGTTATATTTTAATAATGATTTCCATAGCAACTATTTTAAAATTTGAATTAGACATAAGTAACAATCTATAACACGAAATCCGAATTTTTCTCTTTCATATGAAAATTATAATCAACAAGATTTAAACATTTCTTGTTTCACGGAAATCTGACTTATATCGGATCCTGTATATTCAATTGAAGTTCAAAACTCAATATTACGAACTACCACGCAATTTCAAATTCATTTTATATTATAATAAAATTGACATTTCAACTTCTTTTTGATAAACGAATTCAATATTAAATCGATTGGTATTCCAAATATAATATTTAAAACAATAAAATAATTTAAATATTCGACGACCAAAAATATGGGACATTACATTCTTTCCACCTTAAAAGAATATCGTCAACGAAATTACTAAGGCAAGAAAATTGTTGTAAACCCATTATCTTTCAAAATCCAATTTTATTATAAATCAAAAACCAATTTAATATCATAATTAAAAAAATTTCAAAAATATCGAAAATTTTATAACACTTTAAATTTCTGGAAAAATTCAGCAAAGTCTCCCTTGTACGGAGTGACTTCTGCGATATCACAGGAAAAAACAATATATATACATCAATCCATACTGTAACAACCCGGTATTTCTAAACCAATTAAAAATTTTGATTTTAGCAATTTTAGTGGATTTTGATTATTTAAATTGATTTATTTCAAATAATAACAATTTAAAATTTATTTAAGTCGAAGTTAGAACGTATATATTTATTTTAATTACAAAACGAGCTTGAAATGGCGCAGTATTTTGAAAATTCAATTTTTAATTTCAATTGAATGTATAGAATTCAAAATAAATCAGATTTCAGTAAAACCAGAAACGTTAGAATCTGTTTAATTATAATTTCTAATGAAATTGAATATTTTAAATTAAATGTTAAGTCCAGTTTAAATTTTAAAATAGTCGCTATGGAATTTTTACATATTTTATAATATACAGCCCTTATTTTGCAAAAGACCTCCGTTTTTGATGAAACCACTTTTTTTGGATCCGAAATTTCAAATTATTGTTAGGTTTCAAATTTCATAAATTTTTGGACTTATTATGTGAGCGTGGTAAATTTAAACATGTTTTGTAATTTTAGTTTGAATTGGATTAACCAGAAAAAGGCCATTTTTCAAACGGTATCCAAATTCTATGAAATTAGCTTTGTTAGGACTGTATCGTCAAAACATAGCTAGATTTATTTTTCTCGAATTTTTGGAGTTAGTATATGGCCGCGGTAATTTAAAATGTACGTTGAAATCAATATTGAATGTTATATTAATTTATATTTTAATTTTGATAAAAACTGATCGAAACAGTCGAATTGGCTTATGAAACATATTCCATTGTGTCCGGAATGGGGGTATCTAGCTAGAAACGATAGTCGTTGAGTTTTATTTGGAGTTCGAATTGAAAAGAATTAAATTTGGAATAAAATAATAACATAATTTTATATAAATAACCCTCAACTCATTAAGAACACTAATCCTAGAAAACCGGCCACCGCTCTAGGCGATTAAAGGCCATAATCGCTCCAGAATTCGCACCTCAATTTCTCCAAATCTACTTAATGAAATTCCAAACTTCATGAAGGAAAATTCAAGAACATCCCACATTCTACAAACTGAACGGTTATAATCGTGATTCATTTTGTGATTCTCTTGAATTTCGTGTTATTTTCGCCGCCATTTGAATGCGTTTTGAGGATGAGGTGGGCCGTTGGGTTGGCCGTGCTTGGTGGCGGTGGTGGCTCTTAGGGCCCTGCTTCATGTGGGGTCCTCCGATTGAGCTCCGGTTAATTGAGGAAGCGGCGGTGGCGTGAAGATCGACGGGATCGATGGGTTCAAATATGCTCTAGAAAATTAACGGGGAGAGGAGGGTTAAGTGAATTAATTAATTAATTAATTATAAAAGTTATTAATGTATAAACGATTGTCACTCATTTCATATTTAATCAGAATCGAACGAGGTTGAGTGCGTTGGAATCCTATCAGTGAGCATTACACGATGAGACTGACCAAAACGGAAATGGAGCAAATTAGAATTTGAGACAAATTTGAACTCAAACAGTATTAAAATCTTTTGATAAAGAATGAAGGAGTGGAAACCAATGTGAGAACCCCTTCTCACAAAATTATATTTTATCATGTTATTGTATTCATGTATAAAAATATATAGAATTGCTAGTGTAGATTTTTATCAGTTTTAATTATTATAAATTGTATATGGTGCCTGTTAGCTTACCTTCCTCGTCCACAGATCATGGATGATTTAATTGACTGTACTGTGTTTTGATTATGAGGTTGTGATGATTAACATATTAAAAATAATGTTAATATTAACGTGGAAATTAAAATTAAATCATAATCATTTATTTATAATTTAAATAGTAAAAATTGGTAAATCAAAAAAATAATTCAAATCGAATTAGAACCGGTTAAATTAATTAACCAGTGATTACTTTGAATAGATTATTATTGTTTGAAAACCCCACACAGGTCTGGGGATGGTAATTTATTCACATCTCCCCTGAATTTAATTATATGTCAATCGATGGGTTGACAGACTGTGATGAGCATTATTTATTTATTTTAACGATTATACAGTGGTAAAATGCACTCTTAATGACATGTGGATGTTTAATGATTATTTATCATTATTGTGAATACACGCAATGTATGGAAATCCACAAAAATATATTTATATGGTAATTGATTGAGTCTGATTCCAATTCAGAAATAATGAGTAGTTTTAAAATAATATATAGTATAATTTTCAAATATTATTCAGTATAGTTTTAAATTAATATTCTGTACAGTTTAAAAATAATATTCAGTGAAGAATCAAGATATGATTTTGATGTCCGATTTTGGATGGGCATGAAAATATTGTAATATTCAGAACTGAAATGAATATGAAGCCGAGTTAAGCAGTTGAACGCCAATTTTAACTCGAACGGGTTTATCGATCGATTTTATTTATTTTATAAATAATATCAAAAAGAATTGATTTTAAAATCTGATATTTTGAAAATATTATCATTTTAATATTATAATGATATGGAATATTCAGTTTTGATTTAAAAATTGAAGTAGAAGTAGGAATTGTTTTAAAACGATTTAATAAATATGTTTTTAATGGAAATCGACAATATATATATATATATATATATATTATTGTATATTTAATGGCCTGAATAAAACGCGCCGCGTGGCGATCGTTCGCGAATTTTGAACATTAACTTCAAATTGACGTAACGGGAGATCCGTACGTCAAATTCTCCTAAACCAGAACCGTTGGGTTCATATCGAAAAGAGCTTTCCATGAATATAAGAGATTTGGAAAAGGTCATTATGGATGCAGTTCGGTGGCCGTTATTGGAAACCAACTTAAGGGCCTAAATAAAATTATTAATAATATGGAAAATTAGTGTAAAATTATAATAAATGATTTGGAAAGATTTTGGACGAAAAAATATAAGTTTGAATAGTTAAAAATATATTTTTATCGAAATGAACTAGTTATTAAATACAATAATAATCCAATTATTTTTAAATATATAAATTGGACTTGAAAACGGGTTTTAAAATGACTAGAATTTTTCTAGCATATGAATTGGAATGGAAATAATCTTCGGAATATTTCGATATTGGACTCCGTGATTATACGGATATTGTTGAGAAATTTGGAAGACATAAATATCATTATTCCTAATACGATATTTGTTGGTTTCAGAATTTGATATTGAATATAAGCCGATAAAATTTCTAATTAGAGCCTTGCATTTAATGTCAAATTAGATTTTGGGTTTGTCGTGAATGGTGCATTAAATAACACTGTTCTTAAGCCCTATTGAGAAAAGAATAAATCTTTTAATTAAGATTAATGAAGTTTACCAATTAATTAATATTTATTTGGAACTGAATTGAAATTGGATTTTTGGGTTTATAGTGAACGGTGTTTTAAATAACACTTGTTCTTTAAACCAATTAACAGTAAAGTTATGATTTGGAATTATAAATCTTTTATTAAGATTTAATGGAAATTTTCCAAAGTAAAGTTTTCTAATTTAATAGATTAAATTGGAATTGAATGGATTTCAATTTGGTAATAATCGAGATGAGCTTCTGTGAATGAAAACTTTTACTATATATGGAATTTAAAAGCCTTTGCTGCTATTCCATTTATATATATTGTATGATACGGGAATTTATATCGATTATACACTGTTATGATTTCCGTGTAGATTCCATTTTGATGGAAGATGATGTTGGTTTTATCGTGAACGATGTTTTAAAGGACATCGTTCTTTAACCCAGTTAAAGAAGGGATTTACTTGCTAAATTTGAATAATCATTAAATAATGATTTTTGGAGATTAAAACTAAGTGGAGTTTTAATGAATCTTTAATTAGATTAGAAGGTCAATTTGGTAATTAAATTTGCCAAATTTGAGAAATGGTCGAGAATGGAATACCACCAGTTTTACTCCATACGATAGTTAAATCGTTAATTAGATTTGAATGGGAAATGGTAATTAAATTTACCGATAACACCATGGGTGTTAGATATGGAGTATTAACAGTTTTGCTCCATGGGATGAATAGGCTGGAAATGGAACAATAAATAAAAGATTACTTCGGCAAGGCTCGATAATCACGACTAGTTTGATGAACCTTAATTTGATTTAAATTGTTAAAGGATAAAATAAAATCTTTTAAAATTGATATCCAAAGCAAGATTAAAGAATAAGTTTAAAAGAATTTATCTTTGATAAAATTAATGGGAACTTTTCCCTAGAGATGTGAATATTGGAATAAAGGAATATTCTGAATTGGAATAAGGCGTAAGATGTGTTTTTATAACACTTGATTATTGATTATAAAATACATGAATTATTTAGAAATACTGGGTTTATTCCATTCTAAATAACTAATACGACGACTAAAAGTTGATGATGAAGACGGTGGTTGAAGACTGAAGATCTTCATGTCGTTTGGATGATTACTGATGTCTTGATTGGGCTGTACACCTAGGACAAGGTAATAAGTGGTGATTGTCCAGACATACTTGGAGATCGATCAGATATGCGAGGACCTCTCTCTTGTATTGGACATATAGGACGAGGAATAAGGCGCCTCTGGTTTCGTTCAGACCCAGAACAGACTTGTAAATGGATGTGTGTCTGACATTGGATTTCATTCTTTGTTGATTGATTTCTATTAAATATATATTTGTTTGGTGGTGGAGAATTATTCTCTGGCTTAACACCCTTCTCTGAGACGTACAAGCTTAGAGGATATATATTGATAGACATCAGTTGCATGGCGTGAATTGTCAGTGTGGCATGCATAGATGCAAGTGATCAAGGATTTTGTTGAAAAGCAGAGTCTTGTGGTTGATGATCAAAGCATGACTTTAAATAGCATAGCTTTGTGTATAGCGTTAATTCGCGAACCTTACACCCGGTATGAGTTAAAAATGGGATCGTGACTCTAGGGAGTGCACGATGTTTCCTTCTAGCTAGAAGTGGTGTCATGGTATGGAGCCTATACATTTTTACTTATGTGGATGTTGGACTGTGAGGCGCCTCAGATATTGAGTCCCTAGTGGCCCAGAGATTGGTCTGATAGGACCGAGAAACGTGTGTTCATGAATAACTAATCCACTAAAGTTAGTGTGGAGCGGCCCTGAAGACCCAAGGGCTCGCCAGCATCCGAGCCCTTAGGCATTTGCTAGAGCTTCTCGAAATCGATGAGGAGCCATCCCTTGCCTCGACTCATAGATGGAAATCCAATTTCCAATACGACATTTTTCGGTTTTAGTTGTAGAACTAGTATGGCGACATGATATATGGTACCCATGTCGTCTATGATTGATACATTTGTATTTGAAGTTGATTTTGACACTATGCACTTATAGTAATATCAAAATGATTTGTTTTAAACGTACCAAGAATGTTTGGCTACTATAAGGGAAAACTCTATCCTCTAACTTGCGTTGCATTGTGTAATGGGACTTGAGTCTTATAATAGCTTCATTTTTCAAAAAGCATAGCATTGTTTTATTTTAAACTTGGATTCATGTGGAGTAAGCCCGTTCCGTGTTATACGGCGTGGTCCCATGATTTCCCAACTTTTAAATTAAAGATGTGATAACTGTTTTAGTTCTCACACTAGTCCTATGACTGACTCGGAGTTTATTATTTTAACCTAAACTCTAGGTGCCTCTAGTTTCCACATAGCAGCTAATAGTTTTGGTATTTGCAGATATTTCTTTTCAAAGGATCCTGGATTACAGTTGGAGCTATATTTGGAAAGATATGTATCCATATATCTTTTTCAGTGGTGTTAGTTGTTATTTTTCACTGCACATTATATATTTGTATATATTTTCTGCTGTTTGGTAATTTAAATCTCTGATATTTTTCAGTTGTATATTATTTGAACTCTGTTATATCCTTATACTATGATGTAAATTGTTGTAATAACAATGAAATGTTCTATTATTTGTATGCTGATGCATCGTGTTCTCAAAGCAATCCGGGCTTTCCCGTAAGGGGAAGTTTGGGTTGTTTCAGTTGGTATTAGAGCTTTGGCTTACAAAGCACGAGAACAATACCCATTAGAACCAAACAGAAGAATTCATCAGAGATAGGATTAGTAATATTCTATGAGAATGACTCGTTAGAGATAGGGTCAGTAATACCCTAGAATGAGTTTGAAGATTATTACTTATTAAAAACAAATTTAATTTTGAAAATTATATCTCATTATTCGTATATGAGTATTTTATTTTAAATTGATTATGGACTATCGTGTATAAGAAAAAATTTAATATACGTCTGATCCACGTGTACTGGAAGTCTCAAATATACTAGGTAGATATAGAATCACACTCTTGTCGCCAGGAGATGATTCTGATGATAGCTCGAGCATCATCAGAATTTATGTTCGATTTTCGAAAGTGGGATATCTATATATTTCCAATTGACTGGTGTGAGAACTAAAACTTAGTTAGAGTTTATTGCTGTGATTTGACACTAAAAATATGATTTTTTTAGTACATCAAAGATATATGTTTGAAAATTTAATCAACAAATTGATTGTTGGTTGTGTTGTGTGATTATTAGTTTAACTAATAAAAATATTGGAATAATTAAACCAATATGAGAATGAATGATAAATAAAGCCAAATCGAATCAAATATTGAATTAAATTGAAAATTGATTGGAATTGCATATATGTACATGTGTATATAATGAACAGGTCATAGCATGGAGGCTAAGAAGAGGAATAAAATGTATGCCCGACAAATAGGTACATATTTAATGTATTTATTGGGTTTTGATGATTTTATGAGCCGCTTGGCTTTTTCTTTTTATTTTCGATTGACGAGGGCCATGTGAGGCAAGTTGTGGTTTTACCGATAGGGTTGTACAAAGGAGGTTATTGCGAAATTTTTCAGAAATTTAGGGTGTTAGCCAAATTTTTGAGAAATTGGAGAATTCTTAGAAACTGAAAAGTTGAAGAATGAACACCAGAATGAAACTTTAGTTGGTTAGTTAAACAACTTTCAGCTCCGTTCCTTTTCTAGGACGAAAATATTTTAAGTGGGGGAGATTGTAACAACCCAGAATTTATGAACCAATTTAAAATTTTGATTTTAGCAATTTTAATGGATTTTGATTATTTAAAATGATTTATTTCAAATATTAACAATTTAAAATTTATTTAAATCGAAGTTAGAACGTATATTTTTATTTTAATTACAAAACGAGCTTGAAATGGCACGGTAGTTTGAAATTTCGATTTTTAATTTCAGTTGAATGTATAGAATTCAAAATAAATCGGATTTCAGTAAAAGTAGAAACGTTAGAATCTATTGAACTGTATTTTTCCAATGAATGTGAAAAATTCATATTTCATAATATAAATTGAAAGTTATGTCCGGTTTAAATTTTAAATAGTCGCTATGGAATTTATATATATTTTTATAATATATAGCCTTTAAAAATAGCTATTTTGCAAGTGACCTCCGTTTTCGACGAAACCACTTTTGTTCGATCTTAAATGTCAAATTATTGTTAGGTTTCAAATTTCGTAATTTTGAAACTATTATGTGAGTGTTGTAAATTTAAACGCGTTTGGTAATTTCAGTTTGAATTGGATCGACCAGAAAAAGGCCATTTTTCGAACGGTCTCCAAATTCGATGAAACTAGTTTTGTTTAGACCGTATCGTCAAAACATTGCTAGATTTATTTTTATGGAATTTTTGGAGTCAGTATGTGGCCCCGGTAATTTAAAATATACGTTGAAATCGATATTTAACGTTATATTAATTTGAATTTTAATTTTGATAAAAACTAATCAAAACATATTCCATTGTGTCCGAAATGGGGGTACTTAGCTAGGAACGACAGTCATTGGGTTTGATTTAGAGTTCAGATTGAAAAACAAGTAAATTTGGAATTAAATAATAATATAATTTTATATAATAGCCCTCAACACATTAAGAATCCTGACCCTAGAATACCGGCCGCCGCTTCAGGTGATTAAACGCCAGGATCGCTCCAGAATTCGCACCTCGATTTCTCTAAATCCACTTAACGAAATTCCAAACTTCATGAATGAAAATTAAAGAACATTCCACGATCTACAAACTAAGCCATTATGATCGTGATTCGTGTTGTAATTCTCTCGAATATCGTGCTATTGTCACTGTCGTTCGAAGGAGTTTTGGCGATGAGGCGGGCCGCCGAGTTGGCCGTGTTTGGTGGCGGTGGTGGCTCTCAGGGCGGCGCTTCATGTGGGCTCCTCCGATCGAGCTTCAGTCCACTGAGGAAGCGGCGGTGGCGTGAAGATCGACAGGATCGATGGGTTCAAATATGCTCTAGGAAATTAATGGGAGAGGAGGGTTACGTGAATTAATTATTTAATTAATTTTAAAAGTGATTAATGTATAAATGATTGTAACTCGTTCATATTTAATTAGAATCGAACGAGGTTGAGTGCATTGGAATCGTATTAGCGAGGATTACACAATGAGACTGACCAGAACGGAAATGGAGCAAATTAGAATTTGAGACAAATTTGAACTCGAATTGTATTAAAATCTTCGGATAAAGAGTGACGGAGTGGAAACCAATGTGAGAATTCCTTCTCACTAAATTATATTTTATCATGTTATTTTAGTCATGTATAAAAATATATAGAATTGCCAATGTAGATTTTATCAGTTTTAACTATTATAAGTTGTATACGGTGCCTGTTAGCTCACCTCCTTCGTCCATAGACCATGGACGAGTTAATTAAGGGTATTGTGTTTTGATTGTAAGGTTGTGATGATTAACATATTAAAAATAATGTTATCACTAATGGGGTAATTAAAATTAAATTATAAATACATATTTATAATTTAAACAGTGAAAATGGTAAATCAGAAAAATAGTTTAAATCGAATTAGAACTGGTTAAATTAATTAACCAGTGATTACTTTGAATAGACTAGTGTTGTTTGAAAAGCCCACACGGGTCTGGGGATGGTAATAGTCACATCTCCCGTGAGTTTACTTATATGTAAATTGATGGGTTGACAGACTATGATGAGCACTGTTTATTTATTTTAACGCTTATACAGTGATAGAATGCACTCTAGATGATGTGTGGATGTTTAATGATTATTTATCATTATTGTGAATACATGCAATGTATGGAAATCCATATAAATATATTTATATGGTAATTGGTTGAGTCTGATTCCAATTCAGAAATAACGAATAGTTTTAAAATAATATATAGTATAGTTTTTAAATATTATTCAGTATAGTTTCAGATTAATATTCTGTATAGTTTTGAAATAATATTCAGTGAAGAATGAAGATATGATTTTGATGTCTGATTTTGGATGGGCACGAAAAAATTGTAATATTCAGAATTGAAATGAATATGAAGCCGAGTTAAGCAGTTGAACGCCATTTTTAACCCGAATGGATTTATCAATTGATTTTATTTATTTTATAAATAATATCGAAAAGAATTGATTTTAAAATCTGATATTTTGAAAATATTATCATTTTAATATTATAATGATATGGAATATTCAATTTTGATTAAAAATTGAAGTAGAAGTTAGAATCGTTTTAAAACGAATTTGTAAATGATTTGTAAAATACATTTTAAATGGAAAATATATTATATTATATTATATATTTAATGGCCTGAATAAAATGCGCCGCACGGTGATCGTTTGCGAATTTCGACCATTAACTTCAAATTGACGTAACGGGAGATCCATTCATCAGATTCTCCTAAAACCGGAACCGTTGGGTTCATATTGAAAAGAGCTTTCCAATGAATATAAGAGATTTGAAATCTAACAGTTAGATTTTAAAATATGTCTAAATCAATTTTGTAAAAGGTCGTTATGGATGCAGTTCGATGGTCGTTATTGGAAACCGACTGTAAGGGCCTAAATAAAATTATTAATAATATGGAAAAATGTGTAAAATCATAATAAATGATTTGGAAAGATTTTGGATGAAAAATTCCAAGTTTGAAAAGATAAAAATATTTTTTTTATCGAGATGAACTAGTTAATAACTAGAATAATAATCCAATTATTTTTAAATAAATAAATTGGACTTGAAAATGGGTTTTAAAATAACCAGAATTTTTCCAACGTATGAGTTGGAGTGGATTGGAATGGAAATAATCTTCAGAATATTTCGATATTGGATTTTGTAATTATACGGATATTGTTGAGGAATTTGGAAGATATAAATATCGTTATTCCCAATACGATATTTGTTGGTTTCAGAATTTGATATTGAATATAAGCCGATAAAATCTCTTTTCAGTGCCTTGTATTTAATGTCAAACTAGATTTTGGGTTTGTCGCGAATGATGTCTTAAATAACAATGTTCTTAAACCTGGTTGAGAAAAGAATAAATCTTTTAATTAAGATTAATGAAGTTTACCAATTAATTAATATTTAATTGGAGTTGAATTGAAATTGGACTTTCGGGTTTATCGTGAACGGTGTTTTAAATAACAATTGTTCTTTAACCAATTAACAACGAAGTTATGATTCGGAATTTATAAATATTTTATTAAGATTTAATGGAAATTTCCAATGTAAAGTTTTCCAATTTAATAGATTAAATTGTAATTGAATGGATTTCGATTTGGTAATAATCGAAATAAGATTCTATGAATGAAGACTGTTACTATATATGGAATTTAAAAGGATTTGCCGCTATTCCATTTATATTATTAGTCTGATATGGGAATTTATATTGATTATACACTATTATGATTTCCGTATAGCCATTTTGATGAAAGATGATTTAGGGTTTATCTTGAACGATGTTTTAATTGACACTCGTTCTTTAACCCAGTTAAAGACGGGATTTATTTCCTAAATTTGAATAATCATTAAATAATGATTTTTGGAGATTAAAACTAAGCGGATTTTTAATGAATCTTTAATTAGATTGAAAGGTTAATGTGGTAATTAAATTTTCCAAATTTGAGAAATGGTCAAGAATGGAGTACCACCAGTTTTACTCCATATGATAGTTAAATCTTTAATTAGATTTGAATGGGAAACGGTAATTAAATTTACCGATAACACCGTAGGTGTTAGATATGGAGTACTACCAGTTTTGCTCCATGGGTTGAATAGGCTGGGAATGGAACAATAAAATAAATGATTACTTCGGTAAGACTCGATAATCCCGACTAGTTTGATGAGCCTTAATTTGGTTTAAATTGTTAAAGGATAAAATGTAACAACCCGAAATTCTGAGCCAGTTTAAAATTTTTATTTTGGAAATTTTGATGAATTTTGATTATTTAAAATGAATTATTTTAAATAATATCGAAAAAAAATTTATTTTGAATAGAATTCGAACGTATATATTTATATAGCTCGACGTTGGAATATAAATATTTATTTATAATTATAAAAGGAATTGAAAATGGCGTGGTAGTTCGCTAATTCGATTTCAAAATTCAAATGAATGTATGGGATTCAAAATGAACCGGAATTTAGCGAAACCAAAAATAATAGAATCTAATTGATAACATCTTTCTAACGAACCCGAAAAATTTAAATTTCATAGCGGGAATCAAAAGATATGTCTAGTTGAAAATTCTGAATAGTCGCTATGGAATTCAGGCCCTTAAAATAGAAATTTTGCAAACGACCTCGGATTTCGATGAAACCAGTTTTGTTGGATCCGTGATGTCAAATTATTGCTAGATTCCAAATTTCATAATTTTTCGAATCAATATGTGAGCATGGCAAAGGAAAACGTGTTTGACCTGTTTCAGTTGATTTTAATCGACTGGAAAATGGCCATTTTTCAAACGGTCTCAAAATTCGACGAAACTAGTTTTGTTAGGACCATATCGTCAGTACCAAGCTAGAAAATATTTTTCTGGAATTTTTCGAGTTAGTATGTGGCCCCAGTAAATTGAAATGTGCGTTCAAATTCAGTATATAGATTTTGATGGAAACAGATCATAACATTCGAATTGGCCTACGATACATATCCCATTGTGTTCGGAATGGGGGTAAAACGCTAGGGACGACAGTCGGCATGTTTGATTTCGAGGCCGTATGAAAAGTCCACTTTAGGGAATTAAAAATAATATTATTATATAATATATATACTCTCTCTTGGCCCCCCTTATATAAACCCAAATCGATTTCAGAAAAAAAAAAAAAAAACAAAACCGTTGACCGCTCTAACCCCCGAACCCCGTCGCCCTCCGACAGCCGCCCCGCCACCGCTACCTACCAGCGCCGCTGCAACGCTTCCCTCTCCTCCGATCATCCCCTTACCCCTCCTCCCTATCCTCGCGTTAAAGCCCTCCCCCAAGCCCCAAATCGCGCCGCCAGCCCATCCCTTGGCCCACCGCCCGCTTGAGCCGCTCACCCCAGACTGCAGCTCCGACGCCTACACCCCCTGCCGCGCCACCAACAACGAAACCCATTCCCCTCTCCTTCAAGGCCAATGTAAGTTTCTAAATTCGAGTTTTATTTATTTTCTTAGCTTTAAAAACTAATTTCTGTTAATAATAAAAACTGATTTTTTGATTTTAAAAGTTTAGATTTTTAGTTGTACAAAGATTTGATTTGTATTAACAAGAAAGATTATATTTTTATTTACTAAAGATTAGATTTTTAAAATAGAAAAGATTAGATTTTTAAAATAGAAAAGATTAGATTTTTAAAATAGAAAAGATTAGATTTTTTAAATAGAAAAGATGAGATTTTTAAAGTAGAAAAGATTAGATTTTTAAAATAGAAAAGATTAGATTTTTAAAATAGAAAAGGTACGATTTTTAGCAGTGTAAAAATAGAATTTTTATCTATATAGTAGTAGTATAAAATGTGATTTTTATACACATGACAACAATATAAAAATTCGATTTTTATATATTGAATAGCGAAGTAAAAATTCAATTTTTATATATTGAATAGCGAAATAAAAATTCGATTTTTATATATTGAATAGCGAAGTAAAAATTCGATTTTTGTATATTGAATAGCGAAGTAAAAATTCGATTTTTATATATTGAATAGCGAAGTAAAAATTCGATTTTTATATATTGAATAGCGAAGTAAAAATTCGATTTTTATATATTGAATAGCGAAGTAAAAATTCGATTTTTATATAGGTAGTGAATACGAATGACGAAAGTGATGAAAGTAGAAACGGTGGAGATTTTCTACATATGAAGTGTCGTGGAGTTGGGATAGCTTTGGTGAGAACTTCTCACCTTTTAATTTTGTTTTTCTAGTTAAAATATATACTAGGATGCAGACGGTGTTTAGTAACACCCGACACCCGTCGTCCACAGACCATGGACGACTTGTATGCTTGTTTGTTTGATTTTGATGTGTAGTTGATTGCGTGATGTGATGTGAAATGAAATAAAATATTTATATAGATGAAATAAAATATTTTATAGTTAAAAATAGAATTTTTAACGTGTATATGAAATGAAATAAAAATAAACAGATTGGACGATTTGTTTATATACACACATTTGACTGATATTGATTGGGACGGTAAATTCTACACATCACCCAACTACACAAATAAAATCTGTGTTTGATTGTTTGAAACCCCACATGGGTATTGGGATGATATTTGACGTACACTAATCCTGATTGTTTAGTTGCATGTCGATCGATTGATTGACAGACTGTTATGAGCGTTTAATATTTATATTTGATGCTTATACAGTGTAGAATGCACTTTGGATGATGGTTGATTATTCATCGTTGTTATTGTATACATGTGTTGTAGAAAATCCATATAATTAACATTATATGGTAATTGATTGGGCCTCATTCCAGTTTTGAAATAGAATATTTGAAAATAGAAATATATGAAGCCGTGTTGATTAGATTGACGCCATTTTGACGTGAACGATATTTATATCGATTTTATTCATTTTTTAATGAATATCGAAAGTGATTTCAAATTCTGATATTTTGAAAAGAATTGAAATTCGAACTGAAACTGAATAGAAATGAATTCAAATTGAAATCAAATAGAAATTAATTCGAATTGAAATTGAATTGAATTGAAAACGAATTGAAATTGAATTAGAAATCAATTTGAATTGAAATCAATTTGAAATGAATTTAAATCGAATTTATAAGGAAAAATTCAATTTTGATTTGAATTTGAAAAGAAGTTGAAATCGTTTTGAAAAAGAATTTAAAACAATTTATATAATACGTTTTAAAAGGAAATCGACAAAGTATATATTATATATATTATATATATAATATAATGGTCTGAATAGAACGCGCCGCATCGCGGCAGTTCACGAATTTCGACCATTGACTTCGAACAGATATTAAGGGAGATCCGACCGTCGGATTCTCCTAAAACCGGAACCGTTGGGTTCGTATCGAAAAGATCTTTCTAACGAATATTAGAAATTAGTAATCTAACGGTTGGATTTGGAATTATGTCCAAATCAAATTTGGAAAAGGTCGATGTAAGTGCAGTTCGATGGCCGTTGATGGAAATCGACTGTACGGGCCTTGATAAAATTATTAAAAATATCAATAATTTGTGTAAAATCATAAGAAATGATTTGGGAAGAATCGGGATGAAAAACACCATATTTGAAAAGATAAAAATAGATTTTTATCGAAATGAACTAGCTTCGAACTAGAATTATAATTCTATTTATTTTTAAATAAATAAATTGGATTTGAAATGGATTTGAAAATAACCAGAATTTCCAATAATTGAATTGGAATGGATTTGAATCGAAATTGTCTTCGGAATATTTCAATGTTGGGCTTCGTGATTATACAGTTATTGTTATGGAAATTTGAAAGATATATATATCGTTATTTCCAATACGATATTTATTGTTCGTAGAATTTGATATTGAATATAAGCCGGTATATTTTCTATTCAGAGCCTTGTATTTAATGTAAAATGTGATTTGGGTTTATCGTGAATGGTGTCTTTATTAACACTGTTCTTGAACCCAGTTGAGAAAAGATTAAATCTTTTTATTTAGATTTAATGAAGTGTACCAATTAAATAATATTTAATTGGAATTGAATTGGTATTGATATTTGGGTTTATCGCGAACAGTGTTTTAAATAACACTTGTTCTTTAACCCGATAATTAATGGAACGTGATTTTGGGTTGTCGTGAACGGTATCTTCAATAATACTGACCCAAAGGAGTTAAGAAGATCAGAAACGAACTAGAGATTAGTTAAGTTGAATGGTTTCTGGGGTATTGATCTGATGTTGGTTTCGGCCTTCGGGGTTAATACTTAGGGAATTGCTCACTTGCTAATTTACGGTTAGGGACTGATTGAAATGTGATGTGATTTTGGGTTTATCGTGAACCGTGTTTTAAATGACACTGATTCTTTAACCCAGTTAAAGATTAAAACTAAGTGAAGTTTTAATGAATCTTTAATTAGATTGAAAAGATCGAGAATGGAGTATCGCCAGTTTTTCTCCAGGCGATAGTTAAATCTTTAATCAGATTTAAACGTGAAATGGTAATTGAATTTACTGATACCACCATGGTGTTAGATATGAAGTATAACCAGTTATACTTCATGGGATGAATAGGTTGGGATTGGGAAATTAAAACAAATGATTACTTCGGTAAGGTTCGTTAATCCCGACTAGTTGAATCGAAATTCAAAAGAAGATTAAAGAATAAATTAAAGGAATTAATCTTTGATAAAATTAATGGGAACCTTTCCCTATGAATGTGAAATTTAGAAACTAACTGTCAGTTAGCTAAGCAGAATGGTTTTCTGGATATTGATCTGATGTTGGTTTCGGCCTTCGGGGTTAATATTTGGGGAATTATTCTCTTGATTAATTTACGGTTAGTGACTGATGAATTGGAATGAGGCGTATGTTGTGTTTGTGTAACACTTATTTAAATATACGCGAGTTATTCGGAAAGACCGGGTTTATCCCATTCTGAATAACTGATACGACGATAAGTTGAAGATGAAGACGGTGGTCGAAGACCGGAGGTCTTCATGTCGTTTGGGTGATTACTAATGATCTTGATTGGGATGTACACCCAAGAAGATGGAAACAGTTGGTGATCGTCTAGACGTACTTGGAGATCGATGGATTTGCGGGGTACTAGGTGCCTCCGGTTTCGTTCAGACCTAGAACGAACTTGTAAATGGACTGTGTGTCTGACAATGGATTTTAGTCTGTGTGATTGATTTCTATTAAATATATATCTGTTTGGCGGCGGAGAATTTATTCTCTTTCTTAACGCCCTTCTCTGAGACGTACGAGCTCAGGGGTTATATACTGATGGATATCAAACGCATTGAGTGAATTGCCTGTGTGGCATGCCTAAGTGGCAAATGATCAAGGCTTCTGTTGAAAAGCAAAGTCTTGTGGTTGATAATCGAAGCACGGCCTTTGTGGCGTAGCTTTGTGTAACGTTTACTTCGCGAGTTTCACACCCGGTATGAACCAAAAACAGGAGAAGGACCTCAGGGAGGACATCTGTTTCTTTCTAGTTAGAAGTGGCGTCAGTGGTTTTACACGCCCTGACGAGTTTGACTTATGTGGCTGTTGCTGTTGCGAGGCGCCTCGGTTTGATCGGACGATCCGGATCCGATGGAGTCATTCGTTGGCTCATTGACACCCCATAGGGTGGGGAAACGCAGTGTTCAGGCATTTTAATCTGCATCGGTGGACCGGCCCTGTCGCTCCAATGGCTTGACTGAGTACTTGCCTGAGACACGGGCAAGAGCGTCTCGAATCGGTAGAGGACGATCCCTGGCCTCGGTTCATAAATGGAAATCCAATTTCCAAATACGTGATTCTGCGGTTTTATTTGTAGAGCCTAGTATGGCGACATGATATATGGTACCCATGCCGTCTATGATTGATACTTATGATGTGAAGATGTTTTATACACTATGCACTTATAATAGTATCAAATGATTTGTTTTAAACGTATCAAGCATTCTTGGCTATCATAAGGTAAAAACCCTATCCTCCGGCTTGCGTTGCATTGTGTGATGGGAACTGGGTCTTATAATAGCTTCATTGTTCTTTATTCAGCATTGCGTAGTTGTTTTATGCACTGGTATTCTTGGAAGGAAACCCGTTCCGTGTTATACGGCGTGGTCCCTTGATTTACCTAACTTTAAAATAAAGATTAATAACTGTTTTAGTTCTCACACCAATCCCATAACTGACCTGGAGTTTATTGTTTTAACCTAAACTCTGGGTGCCCCTATTTTGACACGGGCAACTAGTAGTTTTGGTTTTGCAGATTTATATTCACAGGATCCTGGTTTACAGCTGGAATGATATCCGGAAAGCTTTGTATCCGTATATCTCCATCAGTTTGTGTATTGTATTATTTTCCGCTGCTATGTAATGTATTGTAATCTCTGATATTTTCTGTTGTATAATATTTTTGTTTATACTCTGTATATTCTTGTATTCTAATGGAATTGTTGTAATATACAATGAAATATTCTTCCGTCTGCGTTCTTCTGTGGCTTGTTCTCGAACTATCTGCGCTTTCCTCACCGAGGAAGTTACGGGTCTTTACATAAAATAAAACTTTTAAAATTGATATCCAAAGCAAGATTAAAGAATAAGTTTAAAAGAATTTATCTTTGATAAAAATTTTGGGAACCTTTCCCTAGAGATGTAAATATTGGAATAAAGGAATATTCTGAATTGGAATATGGCGTAAGATGTGTTTTTATAGCACTTGATTATTGATTATAAAATACGCGAATTATTTTGAAATATCGGGTTTATTCCATTCTGAATAACTAATACGACGACTAAAAGTCGACGATGAAGACGGTGGTTGAAGACCGGAGATCTTCTCAATAATTTAATAAAAATCTTTTTTTTTCTATATAAACATATAATTTGGATAAAATTATTTCATTTACCCTCTTTACAAAACAATATTGTATCCATTGCCCGTTCAATGCTTCTCAACACTTTGAACCGGTCAAACAACACAATAAAAAGCATTTGTATATAAATCTACAAATACGCGCTCTCATATATAAATACTCAACTCAAACTAAGGTATTACTAACCCCTGAAACTGCTTTGGACTACGTTGAAAGCAACCGAAACAACCCATTTTGATGATGAATGGAAACCCAAGGTGAGTTAAACTCACTCAATTATCCCACCTATATTTTATATAAGTCGGGTTTGTTATTTGTGTGCTATGTTTGCTAGTTGTTGAATGATTTGATGGTTGTTTGCCTAGGTACTGAATATTTTTATATATAACCAATTTAAATAAAATGTTCGTTTAATTTGAATGAAATCTAATCGTTATTTTTAACGATTGTTTCCAAATAAGGTAATTTACCTTGTTGGTTACGTTTATACTAACATGAACGTATTAAATTTAATTTCCTGCTTGTATTGTTGTCTGTTGACCATTATCTGTTGAATTGATTGTTCATGTTTATTATGTCTATCGTACACTACAAGAAAACACTGAGTTAGGGTCGAATATTTAGAAGCGGAAATTTCCGTCGCTAATTTGCGACGGATTTCTATGTGATTTGCAAGGGATAGTTTTTTGTATTTTCAAACTTTTTTCTTTTATTTGTTACCGTCGTCTTCGGTCACCCCTCACTAATCCGTTGCAAATTGCGTCAAATTACCGACAAAAAATTTATGTCGCTATTTTCCGCTGCAAATACAGGCAGAATACCGACGAATATTTATTGAGGCTATTTTGCAGTAGAATTCCAACAGATTTGCTAGAGATGAAAATATCAGTTTATTATAATAATTATGTAATAATTAATAATAAAATTTAATACTTATGAAATGGTATCTAGTATTCAATAATTAATTTTATATAATTGTATTTAATAAGTACAGTTGAAATTATAGTTGATACTTACATTTTATAATTATATTTGATTATTGTATTTTATATTTTGAAAATTTTAAATAATTAATGTAATAATATATAAATAATAAATAATAAATAATTACTATTAAAAGTAAGTAATATTCGATAGTTAGTATTGATTAAAAGTAAATAATATTCGATAATTATTAAATGTTTTACATCTGTAAGAAATATTTTCTAGAATTTTTTATTTGAACTTGTTTCAAAATATTACCATCAAGTTCTATTTAATATTATGAATAATTGATAACTTATCCAGAATTATTGGATGTATATATTTTGTTGCAAATATTTATAATTTAATAATAAATATTCGAACTTATGAAATATTGTAACTTCAAATGTATAAAATTCGATTTGTTGGTCAATACTGTACGACTTCAGGAAATGATACAGGAAAAAAAAAACTAAAATAGCGGACTAGAAAAAAAGGGCGGGCTGCCAAATAATTTCTTACCGATTCATTGTCTACATTTCCACTTTGGTCATTTCGCAATTCCCTCGCTTCACTTTCCTCTCATTCCAGATCTAATTCAAAACCCTAAGCCTCATTCTCAACCCAAGTATCACAAAGCTGCTATTATGATTTCCTCTCCCATGGGGAAAGGAAGAAGAGGCAATCCTCGATTCCTCTAACCGTCTCCTCCAAACATTTGTTCGTCACCAACCTCACAATCGAGCCATCGTAGATATGTACTTACCATCTTATGGTGGATCTCTTCGGCAAAATCGACACTTCAATTTCGATCCAAGTATCAAGTCTCAACGAATTGGGGATTCGGCTAATTCAGATTCAATTTAAACAACTCAAGGGAATCTTTCCCTATTCTCACAACTGATTCTTACACGAGATAAGATCTGGTGATAATCGAGTTTCCTATTCAATCTACAAATGGTAAGTACCCTGCCATTGGTTTCAAACTATCAGCTTTTTTTTTGAAATTGGTTATAAACTTCAGTTTGGCTAGAGGTATGCCTTTTCACTTAGTATAATTCTATAGCTTCAACCAACCTATTTGTGCCTTTCAATAAGATGAGAGTCAACCTTAATTTGAGCAAAATTGAATTTTAAACCTGATGAGGTAACAATAAGCCTTCATCTTCTAATTGTTTATATACTCTGGAGGATAAACATTAGTAAGGTGTTCCCTTCTGAATACAAGCCAGGCTTTAGATCAACTGATGTTGATATTGATTTGCTAATTTAAGTTGCATTACTTATTTAAGTTCTAAATGTGCAGGTTAAGGAGTTGCAAGGGGATGATGTTGTCTGTGTGATAAATAACACGTCTAGATTGGTTGATCTTTGTTTACTTTTGCATATTTCTCAAACACATATAGACTTGCCTACGCTGTCAGATGCTGACAAAGACGTATGTACTATAAAGCACCTGTTTTCTTCAGATTATGTTTGTTTATATATACTCTTAAGTCTACTGAGATTTATAGGTTTTTCTACTAGCAAAATTGTTGAAAGCATGGTTTTTATTTTTATATCGAGATCCTTGCAATCCTATGGACTACTTCGCATTCCTAGTTTGCAGTAAATCATGTATATCTTAGTTAGAAAATACCTAAGCTTGTACATATTGTTACATATTTACCTTCAATAAATAATTTGTTAACTAAGATTTATTGTTGTAGGTTATTAGAGAATGAGGTGTTCGGAGCAATATTGATTTTCTGTCATTATCTTGTACAAGGCATATAGAAGACGTCCACCATGTAAGACTCATTTGTATTCAACTGAAATGTGCATTTTCAAGTGTGATAATCTTACCCATACCATTTGGCGTATTGTTGATTGTTGGAATTCTTAAATTTTCAAGTGTGATAATCTTACCCATATCATTTTAAATTTAAGTTTCACATTTACCATTTTACTTAATTGGATATTGCAATGCAGATGATAGATTAAGCATTTGCTAATTCTGTTTCAATGGATTTGGTGAACATATATGCTCTTGAATCAATTTGCTCAGGTGAGTTCATACTTCATATTCACTGTCTGGTTTTCCATTTTTAATCTAAATTTTCCTTAAAGCAACAAATATATGGTTTCTCTTTTATTTAAGCAAATGTTGATAAAGTTTGTATGGTGACTGGTGAGAATACATTTCCATGGTCAAAAGCGCAAAATAACTAATACTCACTGTTCAACCAATATTTTGTGAAATTTTAAAACCATTTGCTAGTTGTTGTTGGATAACACGGGATAATGATTTTGTCAATATTTAATGCTAAGTTAATTTATTATTGACTTTTTTGTTTGTGTATTATTGTGCTTGCAAAGATCAGTAACCTGGACTATAACATGAAACCATTGTTCATTTAGTAGACATGTGAATTATCTACTAATATTGGCAGTTACAGTAGAACATTTATGTACGAACATACTATGACACATAACAGTGCTAAAAGGCATATGTGGATATCATATGTTGAATGTTTTATACCAACCCAGCCTCTTAGGGCCTTATTAGATTATTTCACTATTTAAAAATGGAGTAAATAAACTATGCATCTCCTATGCACACATGCAAGACCATTCTCTCAACTCCTGTCGTGCACCATCAACAACGCTTTAGCTACACTTCTCACCTCAACCCTGTAAGCTCCATTGCATCACATGCCGGTCTGGCAGCGCAACTATTGCTATTTCCATTCTCTTTACTTCCTTTGCATTAGTTCGATTTACGGTAAAAAATACTCTGCTTATTTTTGTATACATTTTGCTTGATCATCTAAGTGAAGATCCACTAGATTTGTAACAGCTAATAATATGTACATTTTTGTATGGATTTTTAGTTTTAATAGAATATGAATGCTCTTCTGAAATTAGGACCGTTGTTTGAATTAAAAAAACCGAACGATATATTTCTTTATATTTTTGTAGAATTTATACTCTTCCGACCAGAAGTAAGTTGGGGCGATATTGTATTAATATTTTAATATAAAATATATATAAAAAATCTTCGCATCACGTATCATATGCGCGTGACTCCCATCCTGTATTTACATACATATAAATATGCCAAAAGGACTTATAATTTCGTTAATGCAAACTTCCTGAATACCAAATAGACTTCTATATACATACATATATATATATAAATATGCGTGTGAAAATTACTAATTTCACTGGTGATTAGGAATCCTAATGGGATGTACATCACTTTTTTGTAATAACCCGAAAATCTGGGCCAGTTTAAAAATTTTATTTTGGCAATTTTAGCGAATTTTGATTATTTAAAATAGATTATTTTTAATATAATATCGACGGAAAATTTATTTTTAATATAATTCGACGTAT
The DNA here is from genome assembly GCA_030737875.1 of Allium sativum. Classification (NCBI taxonomy): domain Eukaryota; kingdom Viridiplantae; phylum Streptophyta; class Magnoliopsida; order Asparagales; family Amaryllidaceae; genus Allium; species Allium sativum. The sequence continues at coordinate 67,510,014 of CM060911.1, forward strand.
ATATTATACGCGTCGTCGTTAGAATATAAATAATTATATATAATTATAAAAGGGATTGAAAATGGCGTGGTAGTTCGATAATTCGATTTCAAACTTCAATTGAATGTACCGGGTGTAAAACAATCCGGATTTTAGTAAAACCAGAAATCATAGGATCTATTTGATAGTATCTTTCCAACGAATCCGAAGAATCGAGATTTCATAGCGGGAATCAAAAGACATGTCCAGTTGAAAATTCTGAATAGTCGCTATAGAATTCAGGCCCTTAAAAAAAATAGCCATTTTGTAAACGAGCTCGGATTTCGACGAAACCACTTTTGTTGGATCCGTGATGTAAAGTTATTGCTAGAATTCAAATTTCATATTTTTTCGAATCAATATGTGAGCGTGGCAAAGGAAAACGCGTTTGACCAGTTTTAGTTGATTTTAATCGACTGGAAAATGGCCATTTTTCAAACGGTCTCAGAATTCGACGAAATTAGTTTTGTTAGGACCGTATCGACAATACGAAGCTAGAAAATATTTTTCTGGAATTTTTAGAGACTGTATGTGGCCCCTGTAATTTAAAATGTGCGTTCGAATTGAATATATAAAGATTTATATTTTAAATTCAATGGAAACTGATCGTAACGGTCGAATTGGCCTACGATACATATCCCATTGTGTTCGGAATAGGCGTAAATAGCTAGAGACGACAGTCAGTGGGTTTGGTTTTGAGTTCAAATTTTAAACTAACTTTTTGGAAATAAAAAATAGAATTAAATATATAAATATATATTGGGGTCAACCCCCCCTTTTCTTCCTTCTTCAGTCAAACCCGATTAGGGTAAATAAAAAAAAAAAAAACTGCTCTCGTCGACGATCGATCTCGCCTCCATCGGCGCCGTTCGCCGCCCACCTCCGTTCACCGCCCCTTCCCACAACCTCTCTCCTTCTTCCCCTAGCCCTGCGATCGAACCCGCGCCCAAAACCCGATCCCCTAGTCTCCTCCACCCAAAGCTTCACCGAGCCGGCCACCCCACCACCTGCGACGACGCGCACCCCCCCTGATGACCTCCGATCTCCCCAGCAGGCCTAACCCCCTCCGATTGTAAGTTCTTCTTATTTATTTAATTATTTATGTAGGTAAAAGGGCTGATTTCTTTTATGTATATTTTATAAAAAAAAAATCTGATTTTCTAATGTATATAACATCGTGTAAAGAAAAGATTTTTATATGTTTATGGCGAGAAAGGATAAGATTTTTATGATTTTAAAGCTATAATTTTTATAGTTAAGAAAGGTTTAATTTTTATAGAAAGATAAGGTTTTGAAAAATAAAAAGACTTGATTTTTAATTTGTAAAGGATAGGATTTCTAAGCGTATAAAGATATGGTCTCTAAGCGAGGAAAGATTTCATTTTTAATTAGAGAAAGGTGAGATTTTTAGACAAAGATTCGATTTTTATAAGTATGAAGTGAAGATAAAAATATATTTTTTTATATAGAAGAGATTATAAAAATATGATTTTTATAAGATAGAGAATATAAAGATACGATTTTTATATATGTAGTAGCGAAATAAAAATTCGATTTTTATATGAGTAGCAAATTAAAAATGTAATTTTTATATTTTTAAAGGATTAAAAATATAATTTTTATATTTTTAAAGTATTAAAAATATAATCTTTACTATATAGAAGGCGTAAAAATATGATTTTTATTTATGTAGAGAATTAAAAATATAATTTTTACATGATAGTAATATTAAAAATATCGTCTTTGTATATGTAGCAAAATAAAAATCTGATTTTTATTTTATATACGTTGAAACAAAATATGTTTTTTATAATGACATATTTGAAAAGGTGAAATCTTTCTTTTTGAAAGGGTGAAATCTTTCTTTTTGAAAAGGCGAAATCTTTATTTTTAAAAAAATTCGATTTTTATATATTGAATAGCATAGTAAAAATTCGATTTTTATATATTGAACAATGAAGTAAAAATTCGATTTTTATATATGGAATAGCAAAGTAAAAATGTGATTTTTATATAGGTAGTGAATACGGGCAACGAAATAGATGAAAGAAAAGCACGGTGAAGATTTCCTACCCATGAAGAATTGCGTCATTCAGTTTAGCGAAAGGGTGAGAACTCCTCACTCTAAATTTCTTATTCTAGTTATACATATATATGTATATATATACTAGGATGCAGACGGTGCTTAGTAGCACCCGACACCCGTCATCCACAGACCATGGATGGCTTGTTTGTTAAATTGTTTGGTTGTGTAGTTGGTTAGATTATTTGTTTTGAACTGAATTGTTTGGTGAAATGAAATTGATTTGATTGATGTGTGAATGGCGTGGGCCTTCACTAGACCGGGGATAAGGCTAGGCCTCGTCCCGTTTCTAGTATCGTGCCGTTATGCCGCCGAAATTTTCTAAAATAAGTTAGAAAATAAAAATACCATTTTATTTAAAGAATGAACCGAATAAAAATTCATATGTGAAAATAAAAATGTTTTATCGTTAAAAATATGATTTTTAACGTGAATATGAATATAGTGAATGTGAATAAATAAATATTCATTTACAAACCGGACGGTTTGTTTATGTACACCGATTTGACTGACATTGATTGGGACGATAAATTTTACACATCGCCCAACTGCACAAATAAAATCTGTGTTTGATTGTTTGAAACCCCACACGAGTGTTGGGATGAAATTTGAAGTTCACTCATCCTGATTGATTGAATATGTCGATCGATGGATCGACAGGCTGTTATAAGCATTAGATATCTATATTTGATGCCTATACAGTGTAGTGCACTTTTGATGATGATTGATTATTTATCGTTGCTATTATATACATTTGTTGTATGAAAATCCATATAATTAATTTTATATGGTGATTGATTGGGCCTCACTCCAATTTAGAGAATAAAGAATATTATAAAATAAAAGTTCATGTGTTAACTATACTCATCCGTTGAGATTAGTCATGTGTTGAACGAAATATTTTAATAATAAAATTTACATCTTTATCAATACAAAATAAAGGTTCATGTGTTGACTGTACTCATCCGTTGAGATTAGTCATGTGTTGAACGAAATAATTTAACAAAAATAGTCACACATGGACAGTACTCATTCGTTGAGATTAGTCGTGTGTTGACAAAAATAAATATTCATCTGTTGAATAGAATAAAGGAATATATGAAGCCGTGTTGATTAGATTGACGCCATTTTGACGTGAACGATATTTATATCGATTTTATTCATTTTAAAATGAATAACGAAAAGTAATTTTGGAAATGAATTGAATTGAAAACGATTTCGAAATGAATTGAATTGAAAACGATTTCGAAATGAATTGAATTGAAAACGATTTCGAAATGAATTGAATTGAAATTTGAATTGAATAGAAATGAATTTCAAAACGAATTTATGAAGAAGAATTCAATTTTGATTTGAATTGAAATGGAAGTTGAAATTGTTTTTGAAACGAATTCAAAGCTATTTATAAAATTCGTTTTAAATAGAAATCGACGAAATATATATTATATATATTATATATATAATATAATGGCCTGAATAGAACGCGCCGCGCCGCGGCAGTTCGTGAATTTCGACCATTTATTTCAAACGGACATTACGGGAGATTCGACCGTCGGATTATGAAGCCGTGTTGATTAGATTGACGCCATTTTGACGTGAACGATATTTATATCGATTTTATTCATTTTAAAATGAATATCGAAAAGTAATTTTGGAAATGAATTGAATTGAAAACGATTTCGAAATGAATTGAATTGAAAACGATTTCGAAATGAATTGAATTGAAAACGATTTCGAAATGAATTGAATTGAAATTTGAATTGAATAGAAATGAATTTCAAAACGAATTTATAAAGAAGAATTCAATTTTGATTTGAATTGAAATGGAAGTAGAAATTGTTTTGGAAACGAATTCAAAGCTATTTATAAAATTCGTTTTAAATAGAAATCGACGAAATATATATTATATATATTATATATATAATATAATGGCCTGAATAGAACGCGCCGCGCCGCGGCAGTTCGTGAATTTCGACCATTTATTTCAAACGGACATTACGGGAGATCTGACCGTCGGATTCTCCTAAAACCGGAACCGTTGGGTTCGTATCGAAAAGAGCTTTCTAATGAATATTAGAAATTTGAAATCTAACGGTTGGATTTGGAGATACATCCAAATCAAATTTGAAAAAGGTCGCTGTAAGTGCAGTTCGATGGCCATTGATGAAAATCGACTGTACGGGCCTTGATAAAATTATCAAAAATATCAATAATTTGTGTAAAATCATTAGAAATGATTTGGGAAAATTTGGGATGAAAAACTCCATATTTGAAAAGATAAAAATAGATTTTTATCAAAATGAACTAGTTTGAACTAAATTTAAAACCCGATTTGTTTTTAAATAAATAAATTAGATTTAAAAAGGGGTTTTAAATAATCGGAATTCTTAATATATTTGAATTAAATTAAACTAGAATTGATTCATGGGTTTATCGTGAACTGTGTTTTAAATAACACTAGTTCTTTAACCCGATGATAAATAGAATGTGATTTGGGTTTGTCGTGAACTGTGTTTTAAATAACACCTAGTTCGTTAACCCAGTAAAGGAGTTTTAATGAATCTGCAAATTGATTGAAATGTGAATTGATAATTTAAATTATCAAATTTGGAAAGTGAGCGAGAATGGAGTATCGCCAGTTTTGCTCCAAAGCGATAGTTAAATCTTTAATTAGATTTGAACGTGAAATGGTAATTAATTTTACCGATAACACTGTGGTGTTAGATATGGAGTATTACCAGTTTTGCTTCATGGGATGAATAGGTTGGGATTGGGAAATAAAATAAATAATTACTTCGTTGTGGTTCGCTAATCTCGACTACTTGGAAAAACCATAATTTGGTTTTAAACGACATCCAAAGGAAGATTACAGGATAAATTTTAAAGGATTTATCTTGGATAAAATTAATGGGAACCTTTCCCTAAAAATGTGGAGTTTAGAAACTAGCTGTAGGTTGGCTAAGAAGAATGGTTTCCTGGGTATTGATCTGATGTTGGTTTCGGCCTTCGGGGTTAATGTTTGGGAAATTGTTCTCTTGCTAATTTGCGGTTAGTGACTAATGAATTGGAATGAGGCGTATGCTGTGTTTGTGTAACATTCGTTTTTAATATACGCGGGTTGTTCGGGAAGGCCGGGTTTACACCCATTCTGAATAACCGATTCGACGATAAGTCGAAGATGAAGACGGTGGTCGAAGACCGGAAGTCTTCACATCGTTTGGATGATTACTGACGATCCTGATTGGGCTGTACACCCAAGAGGATGGAAATAGTTGGTGGTCGTCCAGACGTACTTGGAGATGGATGGATATGCGAGGAAAGTGCCTCCGGTTTCGTTTAGACCTAGAACGGACTTGTAAATGGATGGTGTGTCTGGCATTGTATTCCTTTATATTGTATTTGTTGATCTCTGCTAAATATATATCTGTTTGGCGGCGGAGAATTTATTCTCTTGCTTAACGCCCTTCTCTGAGACATATGAGCTCAGAGGTTATATATTGGCAGAAATCAGTGGTACGATATGGATTGATAGTGTGGCATGCTGAGATGCAGTGATCCAGACTTTTGTTGAAAAGCAAAGTTTGGTGGTTGATGATCAAAGCGCAGCTGATATAGCATGGCTTTGTGTATAGCGTTGATCCGCGAGCCTCACACCCCGGTATGGTGGCAAACTGATGGTTTGATCAGTATGCTTTTTTTTCGTGGATGGGCACCTTAGTGGTGTCGTGGATTCGGTCGACCGAGATGAGCCTAGTGCTCAGGGATATATAGAGTAAGCGGTGTTTTCTCTCGCTGGGACGTAAGCCGCGGTGGTACTCTGGTCCCAAATGTGCGGATGCAGACGGTGTTTTCTCTTGTGGGGACGTAAGCCGTGGTGAATTGCATTCCGCGATCGATCTTTCGAATCAGGAGCCACCATGATGGAAATCCAATTTCCGATACGTGTATTGCGGTTTTAATTGTAGAACTAGTATGGCGACATGATATATGGTACCCATGCCGTCTATGATTGATATTTATGATTGGAATTGTTTTGACACTATACACATATTATAGTATCAAATGGTTTGTTTTTAAACGTATCAAGCATGTTTGGCTGTTATAAGGTAAAACCCTATCCTCCGGCTTGCGTTGCATTGTGTGATGGGACCTGGGTCTTATAACAGCTTCATTTTTCGAAAAAGCATTGCGCTGTTTATTCTATGCACTAGTATTCTTGGGAGGAAACCCGTTCCGTGTTATATGGCGTGGTCCCTTAAATTACTCTCTTTTAAAGTGAAGTTTTAAATAACTATTTTAGTTCTCACACCATTCACATGACTGACCTGGAGTTTACTGTTTTAACCTAAACTCTGGGTGCCCCTATTTTCCACACGGGCAGCTAGTAGTTTTGGTTTTGCAGATTTATATTCACCGGATCCTGGTTTACAGCTGGAACGATATCCGGAAAGCTTTGTATCCGTATATCTACTTCTAGTTGTGTATTGTATTATTTTTCCGCTGCAATATATTTAAATGTAATTTAAATCTCTGATATTTCTGTGTTATATTCATTTATACTCTGTATATTCTTGTAATCTGGTGCATTGTTGTAATATACAATGAAATGTTCTTCTGTATGTGTTCTGTTGTGGTTTGTTCTCGAACTATCCGATGCTTTCCTTTACGGGGAAGTTACGGGTTTTCACAGTTGGTATCAGAGCATTGGTTTACAAAGCTCAGAGAACAAGACACATTAGAACCCTACGAAAGAATTCATCAGATATTGGATTAGTAATATCCAATTAGAATGACTCGTTAGAGATGGGATCAGTAGTATGCTAGGACGAGTGTGAAGAGTATATTTTTCAAATAAAAACAAATTTTGTTTTGAAAATCTAAATCAACTATTCGTATTTGATTATTTATTTATATTAAATTTGGACAATTCAGTATATAAAGAATTTGCATATACGCCATGCAAACGTATATTCAAAATTTTAATATATTGAATAGATATAGAATCACACTCTAGTCGCCCGGAGATGATACTGATGGTTGAGATCTCATCATCAGTGTTTATGTTCGAGTTTCGAAAGTGAGATATTTATATATTTCCAATCGACTGGTGTGAGAACCAAACTAGATAGATTTATTGTTGTGATTTGGCATCAAAAACATGATTTTTAGTATATATATAAAAAAATTATACCTTTGAAAGTTAACCAACACATTGATTGCTAGCTGTGATGATTGTTAATTCAACTAATAGAAATACTGGAATGATATATAAAGCATAAATCAAGATATTTGTTAATGAAAAGTAATGCAAACTCTCTTGATAAAATCCACAAATATAATGTAGGAGATGGTTCTCTATGGCTTATCTTATGCTGACTTCACTATGACCCCGAAACAAACAAGGAGGGCCCAGCAGAAAGCAGAAAAAGAAAGGAAGTTGAACTTAGGAGCATACGTGGGTGTTTATTGTCGTATATGCAGAGAAGAAGGGCATTATGCGGTTCGGTGCCCTGAGAGAAAGAGAAGCAAGGAGAAAGAGATAAGAATGGACATAGTTTGTTTTAAGTGCAAAGAAACGGGACATTTTGTGGATAAGTGTCCAAACGTTAAGAAAAAATCCAGAAAATTAGGAAAAGAAAAGAAGTGCTTCCGATGCAAAGATATAGGGCATCTAGCCCGAAATTGCCCGTTAAAGAAGGGTGATAAGAAATCCAAAGGAAAGGAGATATCTACTTTGGAAATTATGCAAGGAGGAGGCACGACTTCCTAGAAAGTTGGGTTTTAATGTAATGAACTAGCATTTTGGATATATGTATGGATGTGTATGATACTTGTATGAACTTAAATATGCTTTTACTTTAAGAATGTATCGATATTGTATAATATAGCTAGTGTAAGAAGAATGATTGAAAAAAAAAATGAATTTAGCACCGCATATTATAATGTTTTGGAATTTGATTGAAATTGCATGCATATACTTGTACTTACATTGAACAGGTCATAGCAAGGAGGCTAGAGCAGAGAATAAAATTTGTTTGCCCGACAAATAGGTACATGTTTACTACATAATTTACTGTTTTGTTTGGGTGATGATGATTTTATGAGCCTATTGGCTAGCCGCTTGGCTTTTTCTTTTTCTTTTTGAGATCTGAAGGACCGGGGAAGCTATTTGAAATTCCCCGATGCTCCCGGTGCAAGGGAGGTTATGGCGAAATTTTTCGAAAATTTAGGGTGTTAGCCAAATTTTTGAAATTTTTGAAAAGTTCTTAGAAACTGAAAAGTTGAAGAACTTAAGCCGTAATCAAAACAATGGAAGTTGATTTGAATTGTTAAACAACTTTCGACTTTGTTCCTTTTCGGGGACGAAAAGTTTTAAGTGGGGGAGATTGTAACAACCCGAAAATCTGGGCCAGTTTAAAAATTTTATTTTGGCAATTTTAGCGAATTTTGATTATTTAAAATAGATTATTTTTAATATAATATCGACGGAAAATTTATTTTTAATATAATTCGACGTATATATTATACGCGTCGTCATTAGAATATAAATAATTATACATAATTATAAAAGGGATTGAAAATGGCGCGGTAGTTCGATAATTCGATTTCAAACTTCAATTGAATGTACCGGGTGCAAAACAATCCGGATTTTAGTAAAACCAGAAATCATAGGATCTATTTGATAGTATCTTTCCAACGAATCCGAAGAATCGAGATTTCATAGCGGGAATCAAAAGATATGTCCAGTTGAAAATTCTGAATAGTCGCTATAAAATTCAGGCTCTTAAAAAAATAGCCATTTTGCAAACGAGCTCGGATTTCGACGAAACCACTTTTGTTGGATCCGTGATGTAAAGTTATTGCTAGATTTCAAATTTCATATTTTTTCGAATCAATATGTGAGCGTGGCAAAGGAAAACGCGTTTGACCAGTTTTAGTTGATTTTAATCGACTGGAAAATGGCCATTTTTCAAACGGTCTCAGAATTCGACGAAATTAGTTTTGTTAGGACCGTATCGACAATACGAAGCTAGAAAATATTTTTCTGGAATTTTTAGAGACTGTATGTGGCCCCTGTAATTTAAAATGTGCGTTCGAATTGAATATATAAAGATTTATATTTTAAATTCAATGGAAACTGATCGTAACGGTCGAATTGGCCTACGATACATATCCCATTGTGTTCGGAATAGGCGTAAATAGCTAGAGACGACAGCCAGTGGGTTTGGTTTTGAGTTCAAATTTTAAACTAACTTTTTGGAAATAAAAAATAGAATTAAATATATAAATATATATTGGGGTCAACCCCCCCTTTTCTTCCTTCTTCAGTCAAACCCGATTAGGGTAAATTAAAAAAAAAAAAAAACTGCTCTCGTCGACGATCGATCTCGCCTCCATCGGCGCCGTTCGCCGCCCACCTCCGTTCACCGCCCCTTCCCACAACCTCTCTCCTTCTTCCCCTAGCCCTGCGATCGAACCCGCGCCCAAAACCCGATCCCCTAGCCTCCTCCACCCAAAGCTTCACCGAGCCGGCCACCCCACCACCTGCGACGACGCGCACCCCCCCCTGATGACCTCCGATCTCCCCAGCAGGCCTAACCCCCTCCGATTGTAAGTTCTTCTTATTTATTTAATTATTTATGTAGGTAAAAGGGCTGATTTCTTTTATGTATATTTTATAAAAAAAAATCTGATTTTCTAATGTATATAACATCGTGTAAAGAAAAGATTTTTATATGTTTATGGCGAGAAAGGATAAGATTTTTATGATTTTAAATCTATAATTTTTATAGTTAAGAAAGGTTTAATTTTTATAGAAAGATAAGGTTTTGGAAAATAAAATGACTTGATTTTTAATTTGTAAAGGATAGGATTTCTAAGCGTATAAAAATATGGTCTCTAAGTGAGGAAAGATTTCATTTTTAATTAGAGAAAGGTGAGATTTTTAGATAAAGATTCGATTTTTATAAGTATGAAGTGAAGATAAAAATATATTTTTTTATATAGCAGAGATTACAAAAATATGATTTTTATAAGATAGAGAATATAAAGATACGATCTTTATATATGTAGTAGCGAAATAAAAATTCGATTTTTATATGAGTAGCAAATTAAAAATGTAATTTTTATATTTTTAAAGGATTAAAAATATAATTTTTAGATTTTTAAAGTATTAAAAATATAATATTTACTATATAGAAGGCGTAAAAATATGATTTTTATTTATGTAGAGAATTAAAAATATAATTTTTACATGATAGTAATATTAAAAATATCGTCTTTGTATATGTAGCAAAATAAAAATATGATTTTTATTTTATATACGTTGAAATAAAATATGTTTTTTATAATGACATATTTGAAAAGGTGAAATCTTTCTTTTTGAAAGGGTGAAATCTTTCTTTTTGAAAAGGCGAAATCTTTATTTTTAAAAAAATTCGATTTTTATATATTGAATAGCATAGTAAAAATTCGATTTTTATATATTGAACAACGAAGTAAAAATTCGATTTTTATATATGGAATAGCAAAGTAAAAATGTGATTTTTATATAGGTAGTGAATACGGGCAACGAAATAGATGAAAGAAAAGCACGGTGAAGATTTCCAACCCATGAAGAATTGCGTCATTCAGTTTAGCGAAAGGGTGAGAACTCCTCACTCTAAATTTCTTATTCTAGTTATACATATATATGTATATATATACTAGGATGCAGACGGTGCTTAGTAGCACCCGACACCCGTCATCCACAGACCATGGATGGCTTGTTTGTTAAATTGTTTGGTTGTGTAGTTGGTTAGATTATTTGTTTTGAACTGAATTGTTTGGTGAAATGAAATTGATTTGATTGATGTGTGAATGGCGTGGGCCTTCACTAGACCGGGGATAAGGCTAGGCCTCGTCCCGTTTCTAGTATCGTGCCGTTATGCCGCCGAAATTTTCTAAAATAAGTTAGAAAATAAAAATACCATTTTATTTAAAGAATGAACCGAATAAAAATTCATATGTGAAAATAAAAATGTTTTATCGTTAAAAATATGATTTTTAACGTGAATATGAATATAGTGAATGTGAATAATTAAATATTCATTTACAAACCAGACGGTTTGTTTATGTACACCGATTTGACTGACATTGATTGGGACGATAAATTTTACACATCGCCCAACTGCACAAATAAAATCTGTGTTTGATTGTTTGAAACCCCACACGGGTGTTGGGATGAAATTTGAAGTTCACTCATCCTGATTGATTGAATATGTCGATCGATGGATCGACATGCTGTTATAAGCATTAGATATCTATATTTGATGCCTATACAGTGTAGTGCACTTTGGATGATGATTGATTATTTATCGTTGCTATTATATACATTTGTTGTATGAAAATCCATATAATTAATTTTATATGGTGATTGATTGGGCCTCACTCCAATTTAGAGAATAAATAATATTATAAAATAAAAGTTCATGTGTTGACTATACTCATCCGTTGAGATTAGTCATGTATTGAACGAAATATTTTAATAATAAAATTTACATCTTTATCAATACAAAATAAAGGTTCATGTGTTGACTGTACTCATCCGTTGAGATTAGTCATGTGTTGAACGAAATAATTTAACAAAAATAGTCACACGTGGATAGTACTCATTCGTTGAGATTAGTCGTGTGTTGACAAAAATAAATATTCATCTGTTGAATAGAATAAAGGAATATATGAAGCCGTGTTGATTAGATTGACGCCATTTTGACGTGAACGATATTTATATCGATTTTATTCATTTTAAAATGAATATCGAAAAGTAATTTTGGAAATGAATTGAATTGAAAACGATTTCGAAATGAATTGAATTGAAAACGATTTCGAAATAAATTGAATTGAAATTTGAATTGAATAGAAATGAATTTCAAAACGAATTTATAAAGAAGAATTCAATTTTGATTTGAATTGAAATGGAAGTTGAAATTTTTTTTGAAACGAATTCAAAGCTATTTATAAAATTCATTTTAAATAGAAATCGACGAAATATATATTATATATATTATATATATAATATAATGGCCTGAATAGAACACGCCGCGCCGCGGCAGTTCGTGAATTTCGACCATTTATTTCAAACGGACATTACGGGAGATCCGACCGTCGGATTATGAAGCCGTGTTGATTAGATTGACGCCATTTTGACGTGAACGATATTTATATCGATTTTATTCATTTTAAAATGAATATCGAAAAGTAATTTTGGAAATGAATTGAATTGAAAACGATTTCGAAATGAATTGAATTGAAAACGATTTCGAAATGAATTGAATTGAAAACGATTTCGAAATGAATTGAATTGAAATTTGAATTGAATAGAAATGAATTTCAAAACGAATTTATAAAGAAGAATTCAATTTTGATTTGAATTGAAATGGAAGTTGAAATTGTTTTTGAAACGAATTCAAAGCTATTTATAAAATTCGTTTTAAATAGAAATCGACGAAATATATATTATATATATTATATATATAATATAATGGCCTGAATAGAACGCGCCGCGCCGCGGCAGTTCGTGAATTTCGACCATTTATTTCAAACGGACATTACGGGAGATCCGACCGTCGGATTCTCCTAAAACCGGAACCATTGGGTTCGTATCGAAAAGAGCTTTCTAATGAATATTAGAAATTTGAAATCTAACGGTTGGATTTGGAGATACGTCCAAATCAAATTTGAAAAAGGTCGCTGTAAGTGCAGTTCGATGGCCATTGATGAAAATCGACTGTACGGGCCTTGATAAAATTATCAAAAATATCAATAATTTGTGTAAAATCATTAGAAATGATTTGGGAAAATTTGGGATGAAAAACTCCATATTTGAAAAGATAAAAATAGATTTTTATCAAAATGAACTAGTTTGAACTAAATTTAAAACCCGATTCATTTTTAAATAAATAAATTAGATTTAAAAAGGGGTTTTAAATAATCGAAATTCTTAATATATTTGAATTAAATTAAACTAGAATTGATTCATGGGTTTATCGTGAACTGTGTTTTAAATAACACTAGTTCTTTAACCCGATGATAAATAGAATGTGATTTGGGTTTGTCGTGAACTGTGTTTTAAATAACACCTAGTTCTTTAACCCAGTAAAGGAGTTTTAATGAATCTGCAAATTGATTGAAATGTGAATTGATAATTTAAATTATCAAATTTGGAAAGTGAGCGAGAATGGAGTATCGCCAGTTTTGCTCCAAAGCGATAGTTAAATCTTTAATTAGATTTGAACGTGAAATGGTAATTAATTTTACCGATAACACTGTGGTGTTAGATATGGAGTATTACCAGTTTTGCTTCATGGGATGAATAGGTTGGGATTGGGAAATAAAATAAATAATTACTTCGTTGTGGTTCGCTAATCTCGACTACTTGGAAAAACCATAATTTGGTTTTAAACGACATCCAAAGGAAGATTACAGGATAAATTTTAAAGGATTTATCTTGGATAAAATTAATGGGAACCTTTCCCTAAAAATGTGGAGTTTAGAAACTAGCTGTAGGTTGGCTAAGAAGAATGGTTTCCTGGGTATTGATCTGATGTTGGTTTCGGCCTTCGGGGTTAATGTTTGGGAAATTGTTCTCTTGCTAATTTGCGGTTAGTGACTAATGAATTGGAATGAGGCGTATGCTGTGTTTATGTAACATTCGTTTTTAATATACGCGGGTTGTTCGGGAAGGCCGGGTTTACACCCATTCTGAATAACCGATTCGACGATAAGTCGAAGATGAATACGGTGGTCGAAGACCGGAAGTCTTCACATCGTTTGGATGATTACTGACGATCCTGATTGGGCTGTCCACCCAAGAGGATGGAAATAGTTGGTGGTCGTCCAGACGTACTTGGAGATGGATGGATATGCGAGGAAAGTGCCTCCGGTTTCGTTCAGACCTAGAACGGACTTGTAAATGGATGGTGTGTCTGGCATTGTATTCCTTTATATTGTATTTGTTGATCTCTGCTAAATATATATCTGTTTGGCGGCGGAGAATTTATTCTCTTGCTTAACGCCCTTCTCTGAGACATATGAGCTCAGAGGTTATATATTGGCAGAAATCAGTGGTACGATATGGATTGATAGTGTGGCATGCTGAGATGCAGTGATCCAGACTTTTGTTGAAAAGCAAAGTTTGGTGGTTGATGATCAAAGCGCAGCTGATATAGCATGGCTTTGTGTATAGCGTTGATCCGCGAGCCTCACACCCCAGTATGGTGGCAAACTGATGGTTTGATCAGTATGCTTTTTTTTCGTGGATGGGAACCTTAGTGGTGTCGTGGATTCGGTCGACCGAGATGAGCCTAGTGCTCAGGGATATATAGAGTAAGCGGTGTTTTCTCTCGCTGGGACGTAAGCCGCGGTGGTACTCTGGTCCCAAATGTGCGGATGCAGACGGTGTTTTCTCTTGTGGGGACGTAAGCCGTGGTGAATTGCATTCCGCGATCGATCTTTCGAATCAGGAGCCACCATGATGGAAATCCAATTTCCGATACGTGTATTGCGGTTTTAATTGTAGAACTAGTATGGCGACATGATATATGGTACCCATGCCGTCTATGATTGATATTTATGATTGGAATTGTTTTGACACTATACACATATTATAGTATCAAATGGTTTGTTTTTAAACGTATCAAGCATGTTTGGCTGTTATAAGGTAAAACCCTATCCTCCGGCTTGCGTTGCATTGTGTGATGGGACCTGGGTCTTATAACAGCTTCATTTTTCGAAAAAGCATTGCGCTGTTTATTCTATGCACTAGTATTCTTGGGAGGAAACCCGTTCCGTGTTATACGGCGTGGTCCCTTGAATTACTCTCTTTTAAAGTGAAGTTTTAAATAACTATTTTAGTTCTCACACCAGTCACATGACTGACCTGGAGTTTATTGTTTTAACCTAAACTCTGGGTGCCCCTATTTTTCACACGGGCAGCTAGTAGTTTTGGTTTTGCAGATTTATATTCACAGGATCCTGGTTTACAGCTGGAACGATATCCGGAAAGCTTTGTATCCGTATATCTACTTCTAGTTGTGTATTGTATTATTTTTCCGCTGCAATATATTTAAATGTAATTTAAATCTCTGATATTTCTGTGTTATATTCATTTATACTCTGTATATTCTTGTAATCTGGTGCATTGTTGTAATATACAATGAAATGTTCTTCTGTATGTGTTCTGTTGTGGGTTGTTCTCGAACTATCCGATGCTTTCCTTTACGGGGAAGTTACGGGTTTTCACAGTTGGTATCAGAGCATTGGTTTACAAAGCTCAGAGAACAAGACACATTAGAACCCTACGAAAGAATTCATCAGATATTGGATTAGTAATATCCAATTAGAATGACTCGTTAGAGATGGGATCAGTAGTATGCTAGGACGAGTGTGAAGAGTATATTTTTCAAATAAAAACAAATTTTGTTTTGAAAATCTAAATCAACTATTCGTATTTGATTATTTATTTATATTAAATTTGGACAATTCAGTATATAAAGAATTTGCATATACGCCTTGCAAACATATATTCAAAGTTTTAATATATTGAATAATATAGAATCACACTCTAGTCGCCCGGAGATGATACTGATGGTTGAGATCTCATCATCAGTGTTTATGTTCGAGTTTCGAAAGTGAGATATTTATATATTTCCAATCGATTGGTGTGAGAACCAAACTAGATAGATTTATTGTTGTGATTTGGCATCAAAAACATGATTTTTAGTATATATATAAAAAAATTATACCTTTGAAAGTTAACCAACACATTGATTGCTAGCTGTGATGATTGTTAATTCAACTAATGGAAATACTGGAATGATATATAAAGCATAAATCAAGATATTTGTTAATGAAAAGTAATGCAAACTCTCTTGATAAAATCCTCAAATATAATGTAGGAGATGGTTCTCTATGGCTTATCTTATGCTGACTTCACTATGACCCCGAAACAAACAAGGAGGGCCCAGCAGAAAGCAGAAAAAGAAAGGAAGTTGAACTTAGGAGCATACGTGGGTGTTTATTGTCGTATATGCAGAGAAGAAGGGCATTATGCGGTTTGGTGCCCTGAGAGAAAGAGAAGCAAGGAGAAAGAGATAAGAATGGACATAGTTTGTTTTAAGTGCAAAGAAACGGGACATTTTGTGGATAAGTGTCCAAACGTTAAGAAAAAATCCAGAAAATTAGGAAAAGAAAAGAAGTGCTTCCGATGCAAAGATATAGGGCATCTAGCCCGAAATTGCCCGTTAAAGAAGGGTGATAAAAAATCCAAAGGAAAGGAGATATCTACTTTGGAAATTATGCAAGGAGGAGGCACGACTTCCTAGAAAGTTGGGTTTTAATGTAATGAACTAGCATTTTGGATATATGTATGGATGTGTATGATACTTGTATGAACTTAAATATGCTTTTACTTTAAGAATGTATCGATATTGTATAATATAGCTAGTGTAAGAAGAATGATTGAAAAAAAAATGAATTTAGCACCGCATATTATAATGTTTTGGAATTTGATTGAAATTGCATGCATATACTTGTACTTACATTGAACAGGTCATAGCAAGGAGGCTAGAGCAGAGAATAAAATTTGTTTGCCCGACAAATAGGTACATGTTTACTACATAATTTACTGTTTTGTTTGGGTGATGATGATTTTATGAGCCTATTGGCTAGCCGCTTGGCTTTTTCTTTTTCTTTTTGAGATCTGAAGGACCGGGGAAGCTATTTGAAATTCCCCGATGCTCCCGGTGCAGGGGAGGTTATGGCGAAATTTTTCGAAAATTTAGGGTGTTAGCCAAATTTTTGAAATTTTTGAAAAGTTCTTAGAAACTGAAAAGTTGAAGAACTTAAGCCGTAATCAAAACAATGGAAGTTGAGTTGAATTGTTAAACAACTTTTGACTTTGTTCCTTTTCGGGGACGAAAAGTTTTAAGTGGGGGAGATTGTAACAACCCGAAAATCTGGGCCAGTTTAAAATTTTTATTTTGGCAATTTTAGCGAATTTTGATTATTTAAAATAGATTATTTTTAATATAATATCGACGGAAAATTTATTTTTAATATAATTCGACGTATATATTATACGCGTCGTCGTTAGAATATAAATAATTATATATAATTATAAAAGGGATTGAAAATGGCGCGGTAGTTCGATAATTCGATTTCAAACTTCAATTGAATGTACCGGGTGCAAAACAATCCGGATTTTAGTAAAACCAGAAATCATAGGATCTATTTGATAGTATCTTTCCAACGAATCCGAAGAATCGAGATTTCATAGCGGGAATCAAAAGATATGTCCAGTTGAAAATTCTGAATAGTCGCTATAGAATTCAGGCCCTTAAAAAAAATAGCCATTTTGCAAACGAGCTCGGATTTCGACGAAACCACTTTTGTTGGATCCGTGATGTAAAGTTATTGCTAGATTTCAAATTTCATATTTTTTCGAATCAATATGTGAGCGTGGCAAAGGAAAACGCGTTTGACCAGTTTTAGTTGATTTTAATCGACTGGAAAATGGCCATTTTTCAAACGGTCTCAGAATTCGACGAAATTAGTTTTGTTAGGACCGTATCGACAATACGAAGCTAGAAAATATTTTTTTGGAATTTTTAGAGACTGTATGTGGCCCCTGTAATTTAAAATGTGCGTTCGAATTGAATATATAAAGATTTATATTTTAAATTCAATGGAAACTGGTCGTAACGGTCGAATTGGCCTACGATACATATCCCATTGTGTTCGGAATAGGCGTAAATAGCTAGAGACGACAGCCAGTGGGTTTGGTTTTGAGTTCAAATTTTAAACTAACTTTTTGGAAATAAAAAATAGAATTAAATATATAAATATATATTGGGGTCAACCCCCCCTTTTCTTCCTTCCTCAGTCAAACCCGATTAGGGTTAATAAAAAAAAAACTGCTCTCGTCGACGATCGATCTCGCCTCCATCGGCGCCGTTCGCCGCCCACCTCCGTTCACCGCCCCTTCCCACAACCTCTCTCCTTCTTCCCCTAGCCCTGCGATCGAACCCGCGCCCAAAACCCGATCCCCTAGCCTCCTCCACCCAAAGCTTCACCGAGCCGGCCACCCCACCACCTGCGACGACGCGCACCCCCCCCCCCCTGATGACCTCCGATCTCCCCAGCAGGCCTAACCCCCTCCGATTGTAAGTTCTTCTTATTTATTTAATTATTTATGTAGGTAAAAGGGCTGATTTCTTTTATGTATATTTTATAAAAAAAAATCTGATTTTCTAATGTATATAACATCGTGTAAAGAAAAGATTTTTATATGTTTATGGTGAGAAAGGATAAGATTTTTATGATTTTAAAGCTATAATTTTTATAGTTAAGAAAGGTTTAATTTTTATAGAAAGACAAGGTTTTGGAAAATAAAATGACTTGATTTTTAATTTGTAAAGGATAGGATTTCTAAGCGTATAAAAATATGGTCTCTAAGCGAGGAAAGATTTCATTTTTAATTAGAGAAAGGTGAGATTTTTAGATAAAGATTCGATTTTTATAAGTATGAAGTGAAGATAAAAATATTTTTTTTTTATATAGCAGAGATTATAAAAATATGATTTTTATAAGATAGAGAATATAAAGATACGATTTTTATATATGTAGTAGCGAAATAAAAATTCGATTTTTATATGAGTAGCAAATTAAAAATGTAATTTTTATATTTTTAAAGGATTAAAAATATAATTTTTATATTTTTAAAGTATTAAAAATATAATCTTTACTATATAGAAGGCGTAAAAATATGATTTTTATTTATGTAGAGAATTAAAAATATAATTTTTACATGATAGTAATATTAAAAATATCGTCTTTGTATATGTAGCAAAATAAAAATCTAATTTTTATTTTATATACGTTGAAATAAAATATGTTTTTTATAATGACATATTTGAAAAGGTGAAATCTTTCTTTTTGAAAGGGTGAAATCTTTCTTTTTGAAAAGGCGAAATCTTTATTTTTTAAAAAATTCGATTTTTATATATTGAATAGCATAGTAAAAATTCGATTTTTATATATTGAACAACGAAGTAAAAATTCGATTTTTATATATGGAATAGCAAAGTAAAAATGTGATTTTTATATAGGTAGTGAATACGGGCAATGAAATAGATGAAAGAAAAGCACGGTGAAGATTTCCTACCCATGAAGAATTGCGTCATTCAGTTTAGCGAAAGGGTGAGAACTCCTCACTCTAAATTTCTTATTCTAGTTATACATATATATGTATATATATACTAGGATGCAGACGGTGCTTAGTAGCACCCGACACCCATCATCCACAGACCATGGATGGCTTGTTTGTTAAATTGTTTGGTTGTGTAGTTGGTTAGATTATTTGTTTTGAACTGAATTGTTTGGTGAAATGAAATTGATTTGATTGATGTGTGAATGGCGTGGGCCTTCACTAGACCGGGGATAAGGCTAGGCCTCGTTCCGTTTCTAGTATCGTGCCGTTATGCCGCCGAAATTTTCTAAAATAAGTTAGAAAATAAAAATACCATTTTATCTATAGAATGAACCGAATAAAAATTCATTTGTGAAAATAAAAATGTTTTATCGTTAAAAATATGATTTTTAACGTGAATATGAATATAGTGAATGTGAATAAATAAATATTCATTTACAAACCGGACGGTTTGTTTATGTACACCGATTTGACTGACATTGATTGGGACGATAAATTTTACACATCGCCCAACTGCACAAATAAAATCTGTGTTTGATTGTTTGAAACCCCACACGGGTGTTGGGATGAAATTTGAAGTTCACTCATCCTGATTGATTGAATATGTCGATCGATGGATCGACATGCTGTTATAAGCATTAGATATCTATATTTGATGCCTATACAGTGTAGTGCACTTTGGATGATGATTGATTATTTATCGTTGCTATTATATACATTTGTTGTATGAAAATCCATATAATTAATTTTATATGGTGATTGATTGGGCCTCACTCCAATTTAGAGAATAAATAATATTATAATACAAAAGTTTATGTGTTGACTATACTCATCCGTTGAGATTAGTCATGTATTGAACGAAATATTTTAATAATAAAATTTACATCTTTATCAATACAAAATAAAGGTTCATGTGTTGACTGTACTAATCCGTTGAGATTAGTCATGTGTTGAACGAAATAATTTAACAAAAATAGTCACACGTGGACAGTACTCATTCGTTGAGATTAGTCGTGTGTTGACAAAAATAAATATTCATCTGTTGAATAGAATAAAGGAATATATGAAGCCGTGTTGATTAGATTGACGCCATTTTGACGTGAACGATATTTATATCGATTTTATTCATTTTAAAATGAATATCGAAAAGTAATTTTGGAAATGAATTGAATTGAAAACGATTTCGAAATGAATTGAATTGAAAACGATTTCGAAATGAATTGAATTGAAAACGATTTCGAAATAAATTGAATTGAAATTTGAATTGAATAGAAATGAATTTCAAAACGAATTTATAAAGAAGAATTCAATTTTGATTTGAATTGAAATGGAAGTTGAAATTGTTTTTGAAACGAATTCAAAGCTATTTATAAAATTCGTTTTAAATAGAAATCGACGAAATATATATTATATATATTATATATATAATATAATGGCCTGAATAGAACGCGCCGCGCCGCGGCAGTTCGTGAATTTCGACCATTTATTTCAAACGGACATTACGGGAGATCCGACCGTCGGATTATGAGGCCGTGTTGATTAGATTGACGCCATTTTGACGTGAACGATATTTATATCGATTTTATTCATTTTGAAATGAATATCGAAAAGTAATTTTGGAAATGAATTGAATTGAAAACGATTTCGAAATGAATTGAATTGAAAACGATTTCGAAATGAATTGAATTGAAAACGATTTCGAAATGAATTGAATTGAAATTTGAATTGAATAGAAATGAATTTCAAAACGAATTTATAAAGAAGAATTCAATTTTGATTTGAATTGAAATGGAAGTTGAAATTGTTTTTGAAACGAATTCAAAGCTATTTATAAAATTCGTTTTAAATAGAAATCGACGAAATATATATTATATATATTATATATATAATATAATGGCCTGAATAGAACGCGCCGCGCCGCGGCAGTTCGTGAATTTCGACCATTTATTTCAAACGGACATTACGGGAGATCCGACCGTCGGATTCTCCTAAAACCGGAACCGTTGGGTTCGTATCGAAAAGAGCTTTCTAATGAATATTAGAAATTTGAAATCTAACGGTTGGATTTGGAGATACGTCCAAATCAAATTTGAAAAAGGTCGCTGTAAGTGCAGTTCGATGGCCATTGATGAAAATCGACTGTACGGGCCTTGATAAAATTATCAAAAATATCAATAATTTGTGTAAAATCATTAGAAATGATTTGGGAAAATTTGGGATGAAAAACTCCATATTTGAAAAGATAAAAATAGATTTTTATCAAAATGAACTAGTTTGAACTAAATTTAAAACCCGATTTGTTTTTAAATAAATAAATTAGATTTAAAAAGGGGTTTTAAATAATCGGAATTCTTAATATATTTGAATTAAATTAAACTAGAATTGATTCATGGTTTTATCGTGAACTGTGTTTTAAATAACACTAGTTCTTTAACCCGATGATAAATAGAATGTGATTTGGGTTTGTCGTGAACTGTGTTTTAAATAACACCTAGTTCTTTAACCCAGTAAAGGAGTTTTAATGAATCTGCAAATTGATTGAAATGTGAATTGATAATTTAAATTATCAAATTTGGAAAGTGAGCGAGAATGGAGTATCGCCAGTTTTGCTCCAAAGCGATAGTTAAATCTTTAATTAGATTTGAACGTGAAATGGTAATTAATTTTACCGATAACACTGTGGTGTTAGATATGGAGTATTACCAGTTTTGCTTCATGGGATGAATAGGTTGGGATTGGAAAATAAAATAAATAATTACTTCGTTGTGGTTCGCTAATCTCGACTACTTGGAAAAACCATAATTTGGTTTTAAACGACATCCAAAGGAAGATTACAGGATAAATTTTAAAGGATTTATCTTGGATAAAATTAATGGGAACCTTTCCCTAAAAATGTGGAGTTTAGAAACTAGCTGTAGGTTGGCTAAGAAGAATGGTTTCCTGGGTATTGATCTGATGTTGGTTTCGGCCTTCGGGGTTAATGTTTGGGAAATTGTTCTCTTGCTAATTTGCGGTTAGTGACTAATGAATTGGAATGAGGCGTATGCTGTGTTTGTGTAACATTCGTTTTTAATATACGCGGGTTGTTCGGGAAGGCCGGGTTTACACCCATTCTGAATAACCGATTCGACGATAAGTCGAAGATGAAGACGGTGGTCGAAGACCGGAAGTCTTCACATCGTTTGTATGATTACTGACGATCCTGATTGGGCTGTACACCCAAGAGGATGGAAATAGTTGGTGGTCGTCCAGACGTACTTGGAGATGGATGGATATGCGAGGAAAGTGCCTCCGGTTTTGTTCAGACCTAGAACGGACTTGTAAATGGATGGTGTGTCTGGCATTGTATTCCTTTATATTGTATTTGTTGATCTCTGCTAAATATATATCTGTTTGGCGGCGGAGAATTTATTCTCTTGCTTAACGCCCTTCTCTGAGACATATGAGCTCAGAGGTTATATATTGGCAGAAATCAGTGGTACGATATGGATTGATAGTGTGGCATGCTAAGATGCAGTGATCCAGACTTTTGTTGAAAAGCAAAGTTTGGTGGTTGATGATCAAAGCGCAGCTGATATAGCATGGCTTTGTGTATAGCGTTGATCCGCGAGCCTCACACCCCGGTGTGGTGGCAAACTGATGGTTTGATCAGTATGCTTTTTTTTCGTGGATGGGCACCTTAGTGGTGTCGTGGATTCGGTCGACCAAGATGAGCCTAGTGCTCATGGATATATAGAGTAAGCGGTGTTTTCTCTCGCTGGGACGTAAGCCGCGGTGGTACTCTGGTCCCAAATGTGCGGATGCAGACGGTGTTTTCTCTTGTGGGGACGTAAGCCGTGGTGAATTGCATTCCGCGATCGATCTTTCGAATCAGGAGCCACCATGATGGAAATCCAATTTCTGATACGTGTATTGCGGTTTTAATTGTAGAACTAGTATGGCGACATGATATATGGTACCCATGCCGTCTATGATTGATATTTATGATTGGAATTGTTTTGACACTATACACATATTATAGTATCAAATGGTTTGTTTTTAAACGTATCAAGCATGTTTGGCTGTTATAAGGTAAAACCCTATCCTCCGGCTTGCGTTGCATTGTGTGATGGGACCTGGGTCTTATAACAGCTTCATTTTTCGAAAAAGCATTGCGCTGTTTATTCTATGCACTAGTATTCTTGGGAGGAAACCCGTTCCGTGTTATACGGCGTGGTCCCTTGAATTACTCTCTTTTAAAGTGAAGTTTTAAATAACTATTTTAGTTCTCACACCAGTCACATGACTGACCTAGAGTTTATTGTTTTAACCTAAACTCTGGGTGCCCCTATTTTCCACACGGGCAGCTAGTAGTTTTGGTTTTGCAGATTTATATTCACAGGATCCTGGTTTACAGCTGGAACGATATCCGGAAAGCTTTGTATCCGTATATCTACTTCTAGTTGTGTATTGTATTATTTTTCCGCTGCAATATATTTAAATGTAATTTAAATCTCTGATATTTCTGTGTTATATTCATTTATACTCTGTATATTCTTGTAATCTGGTGCATTGTTGTAATATACAATGAAATGTTCTTCTGTATGTGTTCTGTTGTGGTTTGTTCTCGAACTATCCGATGCTTTCCTTTACGGGGAAGTTACGGGTTTTCACATTTTGTATCTCTAATTGAACATTTCATTACAGGCTATATAGTTTTCTGGGATATTTCCCTTTCATAACGTAATTTTTTGATCCTATAATTCAGTTTTGATGCTTATAGTTATCAGGGTTGATAAAACTATTTTACTGGGGCGATACAGTTTTCCAGTTTTTGTGTGCTCTTTCCAAAACTTTATATTTGAGCCAATTCGAGGGATAAAAATGGTTCTCCTTACCGTCACCTAAATATTATATTAATTCACATATTATATCATAAGTTTTGAATGAGATGGTGCACGCTCTCTACGTTGAAAATCGGAATTTGTTGTCAATTTATTATGTTATACCACATTTTCTTATTGTACAATAAGTTTACGATGTAACACAACTTTTGGATTTGGGTTAAACAATTGGGCGTAGGTCAATTTTATTATTATAATTTCAGTTTTATTTGGTGAGACATCCCATTTACAATATAAAAGTTGCTAAAAGAATTCATTGTGTTTACAAACATTATAACAACTGATATAGCATCCACCCAACAAACGGTCGAGTCCAGCACATTGACCAATGCCTGTATGTATGTGTCGCCTATGCTTATATTCATTTTACACAAACATTCATTTACACAACTGTTTACTCTTTAATTACAGCAGACCCGCATGTGGATATTAAGGGACAACGGAAAATTTATGAGGTTCTCAACGCATTTCACCCACATTCCATTTTCTACTAAACTGTTACACACAAAATTCTCTATATCTGCTTTTTTGTAGGAGCCCGACGGTACTGAAATTGATCCTAAAGATGGGTACATTGCTGAGCCATGTCACCGTGGCAAACTCATTGGGGTAATATTCTTCCCTGTATTTTATTTAACAACTATTATAACAAACATTTGTTTACTTGAGTTATAAATATACACCGTACTGCTCTTCTCATGTACAACTTATTTTACTACGATTTTCAGGATGAAAACAGTCAGAATCAAGGAAAACCATAGAATCGTCATCAAAAGAGAAAGAAACCACATTTCCACTAGGAATTTTTTTTGAGTTAGCTGTTATTTCCACTACAGTTTGTGTAATTTTTTTAAAAAAAAATTCCATCCTTACAAACTGCACCCGTTGTGTCCAATAAAGTAGTACCATGCATTTATAATTAGATTGTCTGTACCTGTACCGTTGATTTATTAAAATGTGCTTTTTCTTTGTGCCATGTGAAACATTTCTCTGACGAAACTTTTGTATTGTCTTATACTGTGCTCGGTAGGGAGCAACGTACAATAATTACACCAACAGAATTTCTATGTTCACACTGTCAATAAATTTCTATATTCATACTCTGTCCGTATGCGTAGCACGGGCCACACGCTAGTATATATATGTATATGCAGATCAGAAGGGGAATATCGGTGGATTACTAACAATAAAAGTAAGGTTAAGTTTACTTCAATTTAATTTCCGTCGCTAATCCCTTGGCAATTAGTAAGGGTTTACCAACACCGTTTGTAAATGATAATTTATTATAAATTAATTATCCATCGGTAAATAGTCGGTAAATAAATTAAAATAAAATTATTAACTAAATTATATTTTTATTAAATAAATAGTAAAATGATGGAAAATTGTCGGAAAACTCATGCTATATTTCGTCGCTAAATCTGACACAATTACCGTCATGGTTTTTACCGACCACAACGTTATGTAGGAAGTTCGTCGCTAAAGCCTGTTTAGCGACGGATTAGAAGCGGATTCTGCTACTGGTAAATGCTGTTTTTCTTATAGTGGTATGAAATGAATTGTTTATTTGCGTTAACGTATTTGGATGTAGGAAAAAGAAACAGGTTGGAGGGATCCAACAGGATAACTCAAAATTGATTATTTATTTTTATATTACAAATATAGAGCTGCTTAACCCATATGATTGGATGGTTGACTTGATCACTGATTGTTGAATCTCAATTCAACAATTGTTTTGTTATTAACCAATGGGCAGTACTGGTTGAGTATTTGGCAGCATATGACCTATAAATCAATCGTTTTATAAATATCAATTTACCGTCAGGTGGATCGATATAAATGAAGTTATAAAATTTATTTTATAACTGAAAATAGATTTTTAAATCTATTATTTTGAATAAAAGTTTGTTAAATGAAAATTAATATTTGTTATTTATTTTTTAAGCTTGTAATTAATTATTAATTGATTTTATAAAGTAAGTTCTGATGTTAATCAGACTTATAAGCAAGAGAGTAGAAAATTACCCTAACGGTTAAGAGTTGGATAATTGTTTTTAAGAAAAAAATTAAATGGAATTATTTAAATTAACTATATTATGAATTAATTTAAAGGAAGAAGTAATTTGAATCAGTTAACAAAATAACGGTGTTTTGGGTTGACTAAGTCAACTGTTTAAAATGAGAGTGATTTTTAATTTGTTTGTTTTAAATTAATCTAAGGAAATGGTTTATCGAATATTTGTTTTATTTTTTTTATAAGATTTTAAAAATGAATTTATTATTTATTTTTGTTAATTAAGAAATTAACTACTTCTACAGTAGTTAATGATTGAAGTAAAATATTATTTTCAATAATAATTTAAGAGATTACTTTTTTAATTGAATTCATTTAAAAAGAAATCGAAGTTGAAATGAAATTTAATTGAATTATGAAAGGAGTTTATGGACGGCTTTTATATTAAAACCCGAGTCTTTATAACAATGTTATAAAAGATAATTTAAGCAAATACAATAGCTTAAATTAATTCTTAACATGTGAATTAAGTAAAAGAAATTTAGTGAAAAGGGTTTATATTAAACCACAGTTGTATATATAAAGTTTATAAAAAGAGATGAGGTGTTAAAGCATCAATTACCGATACTTAAAAATGAACTTAAGTGAAATGGAGAAAAGTGAAATAGGATTTTCAAAGTGGGAAATGGGTGAAATGGATTAGAAAAAGATGGTTAAGAGTTAATTTGGTAAACCTACGAGTAATCAGATTTTGGGACAAATTTTGAGTTATAAAATGAATTGTTTTAAAAAAGTAGAAGTTAAATGGTGATGTTTTAATGATAAATTACTTTATCAATGAACTTAGTAATAATGGTCATGCTCGAGAAGGAGATTTCCGAAAGTAAGAGGTTTTATAAAACCATATTTTTAAATAAAATAGTTAAATAAGATTTGTTTTTGATATTAAAATAAAATATTGGTTTTAATTATAACTCATATCTTTATTAAGATAAGAACGTTGTTGATCAAGGTCTACAAGGTAAATAAATACCCCAACTTGAATGACTTCAGAATTATTTAGGGATTATATTAGTGTAATAGAAAAGAGGTTAAGGATATTTTATTATTTCCATATGTGAAATAATAACGCAATGTTAACCGCAAGATTTGAGAATATTTATAATGAGATTTCTAAAGTAACGGAAATGGGAAGATTTGAGAATATATATATATATATAATGATATTTCTAAACGTAAAAGGAAATAAAAAGGTTTAGTTTTTGAAATGAGTTTATTCTAAGAATAGAAATTGGATATTGTAGCACCCCATAATTTTTAAGAATATTATGATGATAAACTAAAGAATACTTAATTAAATATTTGGAATTAAGTAAAATGGATGAAACGACCCAAACTCGCCCTTATGGGAAAACCCGGATTGAGTTGAGAACACGACAAACCAGAACACAAATAGAAGAACATTTCATTGCTTTTACAACAATTTACATCAGTATACAAGAATATACAGAGTATGATCAAATAATATACATTTGATAAATATCAGAGATTTACAATTTACAATGTAGCGGAAAATAATACAAAACACAACTGAAAGAGATACGCGGATACAGTGCTTTCCGAATAACATTCCACCTGTAAACCAGGATCCTATGAATAAAAATCTGCAAAACCGAAACTACTAGTTGCCCGTGTGGAAAATAGGGGCACCTAGATTTTAGGTTAAAACAATTAACTCCAGGTCAGTCATGGGACTGGTGTGAGAACAAAAACAGTTATTTAAAACTTTGCTTTAAGATGGAGTAAATCAAGGGACCACGCCGTATAACACAGAACGGGTTTCCTCCTAAGAAGGCCAGTGCATAAAACAAACAGCGCAATGTTTTTTTTTGAAAAAATAAAGCTATTATAAGACTCAGTTCCTATCACACAATGAACGCAAGCCGGAGGATAGAGTTTTATCTTATAATAGCCAAACATGCTTGGTACGTTTAAAACAAATCATTTTGATACAATTACAAGTGCATATATGCTTCAAAAACAATTTCAATCATAATGTATCAATCATAGACGACATTAGCGTCTCATGCCACTATGTCGCCAATAGTATACAACTAAAACCGTAAAATATCGTGTTGGAAGTTGGATTTCCATCTGTGAACCAAGGCAAGGGATCATCCTTACTGCTTCGAGACACTGTAGCCCATGCCTCAGGAACATCCGCAACTGCACCTAGATCGTCAGGGCAGGTCCACATGAAGTGGATTAAAATGCCTGAACGATACGTTTCCCCGCCTTATGGGGGCGTAAATGAGCCATATGACTCAATATCCATTAGCTCCGTAGTAATCAATATATCCGAGGAGCCTCGCTATCCATCAAATAATATGCAACATCCACATGAGTAAAATATCTGGGCTCCATACCATGACACCACTCCGAGGTAGAAGGAAACGCATGCCCTCCCTGAAGTCCTCTCCCGTTTTTGGTTCACACCAGGCTCGTGAATTAACGCTATACACAAAGCTATGCTATATTAAAGTCGTGCTTTGATCATCAACCACAAGACTCTGCTTTTCAACGGAAGCCTTGATCATTTGCATCTCAGCATGCCACACAGGCAATTCACGCCATGCGATCGATGTCTATCGATATATAACCTCTGAGCTCGTACGTCTCAGAGAAGGGTGTTAAGCAAGAGAATAAATTCTTCGCCACCAAATCGATATATATATATATTTAATAGAGATCAATCAACACAGAATAAAAATCAATGTCAGACACACATCCATTTACAAGTTCATTCTGGGTCTGAACGAAACCGGAGGCACCTTATTCCTCATCCCATATGTCCAATACAGGAGAGAGGTCCTGTAACAACCCGAAAAATCAGAACCAATTTAAAATTTTTAGTGAATTTTGAATATTTAAAATGATTTATTTTAAATAATAACAACGAGAAACTTATTTTGAATAGAATTAGAACGTATAAATTTATTTGAATCGAAGTTTGAATATAAATATTTATTTTAATTATAAAAGGAATTGGAAATGGCGCGATAGTTTGAAAATTTGATTTCAAATTTCAAATGAATGTACAGGATTCAAAATAAACTAGATTTTAGTGAAACCAAAAATATTTGAATCTGTTTGAAAATATCTTTCCAATGAATCTGAAGAAATGAAATTTCATAGCGGGAATAAAAAGTTATACCCAGTTGAAAATTCAGAATAGTCGCTATAAAAATATAGCCCTTAAAAATAGCGATTTTGCAAGCGACCTCTGTTTTCGATGAGACCACTTTTGTTGTATTCGGAATGTCAAACTATTGCTAGATTCCAATTTTCATAATTTTTGGAATCAATATGTGAGGGTGGCGGATTTAAACGTGTTTGGTAATTTCAATTTGGATTTAATCGACTGGAAAATGACCGTTTTTCAAACGGTCTCCAAATTCGATGAAATTAGTTTTGTTAGGACCGTATCATCAAAACATAGCTAGATTTATTTTTCTGGAATTTTTGGAGTCCGTATGTGGCTCGGGTAAATTAAAATATGCGTTTGAATTTAAAATATAATGATTTATATTTTAAATTTAGCAGAAACTGATCGTAACAGTTGAGTAGGCTTATGAAACATATCCCATTATGTTCGGAATGGGGGTATTTAGCTAGAGGCGATAGTCTTTGGGTTTGATTTGGAGTTCATAAAAATAAACAAGATAAATATGAATTAAATATTTTCATAGGAGGTCGAATTCCAACGATTTCAGTTGCGTTGGAACCGTGGTGAAAATATCTATGCAATGGAACTCACGAAGATAAAAACGAAGCAAATCAGAATTTCAGACAAATTCAAATCAAAATAGAACAGAAATTCAGAAATAAAACTGAAGGAGTGGATCCCAATGTGAGAGCTTCTCACTAAAATTATTTCTGTACAGTTATTTATTTTATAATTGCATATATGAACTGCTCCCTGTAGTCCACAGACCATGGACGATTTATTGGATTGTATTGTGATGTGAAATGTTGTATAATAAATTATATATATACGATGTGTAAATTATATATATACTATGTGTAAATTATATATATATATATATACGATGTGTAAGTTATATATATATATATATATATATATATATATATACGATATGGAATAATATATATATCAAAGGAAAAATAATATATATATCTGAAATGGAAAAAAAAATATGAAAGGAAAAATAATATACATTTGAAATGAAAATAATATATATATGAAATGAATTATATATATGAAATGAAATGGAAATATATATATATGAAATGGAAAATATTATATATATGAAATGAATTATATATAAGAAGTTAAAATAATATATATGTGAAATAGAAAAATATATAGATATGAAATGAAAAATTATATATATATACATGTATGAAAGGAAAATTAACATATATTTGAAATGAAAATTATATATATATGAAATGAATAATATATATATATATATGAAGTGTGAAAATAATATACATATGAAATGTGAAATATATATATATATATATATATAAATTGTGAAAATAATATATATATAAGGAATGTGAATAAAATATATATTCGATGTGAAAAATATATATATGAAGCGTGAATGAAATAAATATTGGTTGGTTAAAAATATTATTTTTAACATATATATGAGAAGTATAAAATTGTCATGTAATGGAATATTCAATTTTGATTTGAAATTGAATATGAAGTTGAAATCGTTTTGAAAACGAATTTAAAACGATTTATAAAATATGTTTTGAATGGAAATCGACGAAATATATATATCATATATATTTAATGGCCTGAATAGAATGCGCCATGCCGCGGTAGTTCGGGAATTTCGACCATTGACTTCGAACGGACATTATGGGAGATCCGACCGTCGGATTCTCCTAAAACCGGAACCGTTGGCTTCGTATCAAAAAGAGATTTCCAACGAGTATAAGGGATTTGAAATCTAGTGGTTGGATTTGGAATTATGTCCAAATAAAAATTTGGAAAAGGTCGTTGTAAGTGCAATTCGGTGGCCGTTATTGGAAACCGACTGTACGGGCCTTGATAAAATAATTAAAAATATCAATATTTTGTGTAAAATCATAATAAATGATTGGAAAAGAACTGGGATGAAAAATTCCAGTTTTGATAAGATAAAAATATATTTTTAACGAAATGAACTATTATTCACTAGAAATAATAATCCAATATTTTTATATAAATAAATTGGATTTGGAAAGGGTTTTAAAATAACCAAATTTTCCAATGTATGACTTGGGATGGGTTTAAATGAAAATAATCTTCGAAATATTTTGGTATTGGATTCCGTGATTATACAGATATTGTTGTGGGAATTTGGAATATATATATATATATATATATCATCATACCCAATACGATATTTGTTGATTTCAGAATTTGATATTGAATATAAGCCGATATTATTTTCTATTTAGAGCCTTGTATTTAATATCAAATTGAATTTCAGGTTTGTCGTGAATGGTGTCTTCATTAACACTGTTCTTAAACCCAATTGAGAAAAGATTAAATCATTAATTAAGATTTAATGAAGTTTACCAATTAATTAATATTTAATTGGAGTTGAATCGATATTGGATTTTGGGTTTGCCGTGAACTGTGTTTAAATGACACTAGTTCTTTAACCCAAGAAAAAGCAGGATTAATTTTCAGAAAGTTTAACAATCAATAAGAAATGATTTTAGAGATTGAAACCAATTGGGGTTTGAATAAATCTTTAATTATATTGTGAATGAATAAATGGTAATTAAATTACCAACACATGAAATGGGATTGAACCAAATTTACTTGGTTGTTGATATTCATGATTGTGTTTGATTGATTGTTTGGATTGTGCTCAGCCAGTTTATGAGCAAGATATGCTTTTACATTTAGCATTAGGTTGGGTAGAAATACTGGTATGCTAACATCTTGTGAAACACTTCACGATTTGACTATGAGATGTGTAGTGATGTTGTTGTGTTCATTTCAAATTTAATGAATGATTTTGAAATGATATTTTTCTTAAGTGAAAAGAAATGTATTCCCGATTTTGGATAGGGAATGTTTTATAAAACAGAAAGGATTTCGAGGCCTAAGCCCGATGATTTCTAAAATGATTTAGAAATATATTATGTGTTACATTGTTATGATGTTTATAAAAGTCTTCTGTTATTTTTTTTTGTATTGTATGCCCAGAGTTAGCGTATGTTGGATTTGAACGATCGTGGTCGATTTAGCGATCGATTAGGTCCGAGTGAAATCCGTATTGTTACAGTTCTCGCATATCCGGTCGATCTCCAAGTACGTCTAGATGATCACCACTTATTACCTTGTCTTGGGTGTACAACCCAATCAAGACATCAGTAATCATCCAAACGATGTGAAGACCTCCAGTCTTTAACCACCGTCTTCATCTTCGACTTATCGTCGAATCAGTTATTCAGAATGGGTATAGACCCGGACTTTCCGAACAACTCGCGTATATAATAAACAAGTGTTATAAAAACACAACATATGCCTCATTCCAATTCTGAATATTCTTTTATTTAAATATTCATATCCTCTGGGAAAGGTTTCCATTAATTTTATCAAAGATAAATTCTTTAAATTTATTCTTTAATCTTCCTTTGGATATCAATTCAAACCATATTAAGGTTTTCCAAACTAGTCGGGATTAGCGCACCTTATCGAAGTAATCATTTGTTTAATTTTCCAATCCCAACCTACTCATCCCATGGAGCAAAACTAGTCATACCCCATATCTAACACCTCGGTGTTATCGGTAAATTTATTTACCATTTCACGTTCAAATCTAATTAAAGATTTAACTATCGTTAGGAGCAAAACTAGTGATACTCCATTCTCGATCATTTCTCAAATTTGATAATTTAAATTATCAATTCCCCTTTCAATCTAATTAAAGATTCATTAAAACTCCACTTAGTTTTAATCTTCCCAAAAATCAATATTAATGATTATTTAATATTGGAAACACAAACATGTTGCATCGACAATCTACACCGTACTATTGATTTCTGCCGATATATAACCTCTAAGCTCGTACATATTAGAGAAGGGTGTTAAGCAAGAGAATAAATTCTCCGCCACCAAACAGTTATATATTTAGCAGAGATCAACCATACAGTTTGAAATACAATGTTAGACATGTAATCCCGTCTTTAACTGGGTTAAAGAACTAATGTCATTTAAAGCACAATTCACGATAAATCCAAATCACATTCCATTAATTATGAAATCTTCACGGAAAACAAATCAATATATAATCGATATTAGTTTCCGTATTCGACTAATAATATAAATGGAATAACGACAAAGCCTTTTAAATTCCGTACATATTAACAGTCTTCCTCCACAGAAGTTCACCTCGATTATCATCAAATCGAATTCCATTCAATACCAATTTAATATATTAAATTGGAAAACTTTACTTTGGAAAATTTCTGTTAAATCTTAATTAAAAGATTTATAAATTCCAAATCTCATTTCACTTTAATTGGGTTAAAGAATGAATGTCGTTAAAAACACAGTTCACAATCAACCCAATTCACATTCCATTTTATTCCACTTAAATGTTAATTAATTGGAAACTTTAATAATTATAATTAAAAGATTTATTCTTTCCACACTGGGTTTAAGAACAGTGTTATTTAAGACACCATTCATGACAAACCTAAAATCCAATTCAATATTAAATACAAGGCTATGAATAGAAATTATATCGGCTTATATTCAATATCAAATTCTGAAATCAAAAAACATCGTATTGGGAATAATGATATATATATCTTCCAAATTCCTCCGCAGCATCCGTATAATCACGGAGTCCAATATCGAAATATTCCGAAGATAATTTCGATTCCAATCCATTCATATTCATATATTGGAAATTCTTGTTATATTAAAACCATTTCAAATCCAATTTATTTATATAAAAATATAGGATTATAATTCTAGTTCATAACTAGTTCATTCTGATAAAAATATATTTTTATCTTTACAAACATGGACTTTTTTATCCAAAATCTTTCCAAATCATTTATTATGATCTTACACAAATTATTAATATTTTTAATAATTTTATCAAGGCCCGTACAGTCGATTTCCATAAACGGTCATCTAACTGCACTTGCAGCGACCTTTTCCAAATTTGATTTGGACATAATTTCAAATCCAACCGTTAGATTTCAAATTTCTTGTATTTGTTGGAAAGCTCTTTTCGATGCAAACCCATTGGTTCCGGTTTTAGGAGAATCCGGCGGTAGATCTCTCGTAATGTCAATTCGAAGTTAATGGTCGAAATTCGCAAACTGCCGTGGTGCAGCGCGTTCTATTCAGGCCATTAAATATATATAATATACATATTATATATTTCGTCGATTTCCATTTAAATCGTATTTCATCAATCGTTTATAAATTCGTTTTAAAACGATTCCAACTTCATTTTCTATTTTAAATCAAAATTGAATTTTCCTTATAATTATAATATATAAATGATAATATTTTCAAAACATTGGATTTTGAAATCACTTCCTTTTTTATATTCATTATAAAAATGTATAAAATCGATATAAATATCTTTCATGTCAAAATGGCGTTAATCTAATCAACACGACTTCATATATTTAAATATTTTCATGTCCATCCCAAATCAGACATCAAATTCATATTTTTATCCATTACTAAATATTATTTTAAAATATTAGTTATTTTAAAATATTGATTACTCGTCATTTTTAAATATTCTTTAATTTAAAATATTAATTCTTTCCGAATTGGAAGCAGACACAGTCAATTACCATATAATTTTATTTATATGGATTTCATACACACATGTACACAACAATAATCAAACACAGTCGACCATCATCCAGAGTGCATTACACAACTGCATAAGCGTTAAATATAAATAGTTAAAGCTTACGACAGTTTGTCAACCCATCGATTGACATACAACTAAATATTGTGGTTAGTGTATATCCAATATCATCCCAATAGCCATGTGGGGTTTTCAAACAACAAACACTGATTATTATTTGTGTAGTTTGGCGATGTGTAAAATATATCGTCCCAATCAATATCAGTTAAATGTGTGTACATAAACAAATCATCCGATTTGTAATTCATATACGCGTTAAAATTATATTTTTAGCTATAAAATATTTATTTCATCTCATGAATATTTTATAGAGTTCATTTATACAAATAAAATGATATTTTTATTGTTCTAATATTTTTAGAAAATTTCGGCAGCATAACGACGTGATACTAGAACCGGAATAAGGTCGAGCCTTATCCCTCGCCTAATAATGGCTCGCGCCATATACAACCCAAATTCTAATCAATTCATTTCACAAACCAAATTCAACCAAATAATCCAATCAACCCAACAACCAAACAAACATGGTTTCAAACAAAGGTGTTGGGTGCTACTAAGCACCGTCTGTATCCTCGTATATATATTTAACTAGAAAAAAAATTAGATTGAGAAGTTCTCACCTTTAGGATCCACTCCTCCAGTTTTATTTCTGAATTTCTGAACCATTTGGATTTGCCTGAAATTCCAACGCAAACTTTTCCATGCTATTCATAGTAAAATCACATTTATAATATGATGTTTATTGTAACACCCCGCATTTTTAATTATATTAAAAATGCAATGTAACACCCCGCATTTTTAATATAATTAAAAATAAAATAAAATATATGAAAATATGCTTAGACAGGTAAATAATGGTGATGTATAATGAGAATTAATTAATACATGGAAGAGAAGAAAAATAAATTCGATAACAGTGTGTGTAACGGAGAAGATAGTAAAATAAGGATAATTAATTTAAATATCAGGAATTAGGGAAAATGGACATCATCATTGCGTTCCTCCCGAAATTTTACCTGAAATAGGGTCCGAGTTTTCGAAAATCGGAGTCTGTATAAAGGAGTAATGACCTTCAAAAGATTCAGCAAAAAATCAGAAATCAACTAGCCTAGCCAAGAAAAAAAAAAGGCCAGGTCGACCATAGTGTCGACCCCCCCCCCTTTGGGGAGGTCGACCTGTAGCGGGAAATTCGCCCTAGAAGCTGGCCAGGTTCATTTTCAAGCACCTGGATGAGTTTTTGGGCCTGGTACGTTGGTCTAACACCTATATAAACCCCCTAGGCTCATTGTAAACTCCACTACAATTCATGGCAAGGCCATGGCCCTCTTCTAACTTGATTTCTTCTTCCTCAAGCAATTGATCTAAATAAATTTTAGATCTATTCCCCTCTCTTTTCTCTACCACATCTATTCTTAAAATTAAAAGAATAAGATTTAGAACAATGAATGAAATAGAAGAGAGATTCAAATCTAAAGAGAAGATAATGGATTCAGATTCACAAATTTATGCCGCAAAGAGAAATCAAAATTGAATCAAAAGGGGATATCAATCAAATCAAATAGCAATGATCTTCAACAACAATCAATTAAGAAGGTTAATCAACTCCAAATCAGTGAATTGTTCAACTCTCCAATCCAATCAAGGTGAGTGGATTTATAATGCACTATTAGTATAAGATTATTATCTATCGTGCAATCATTCCCTATGTAAACAAATTATTGTGAATAATTGGATCTGAAATGTTTAATTTTTATGCCTACGATTAAATTCCTCCTTTTATTCTTTCCCTTTTTACTTTTATAGCTTGGCTATCTCGAGCCTAGGTCTATCATGAAATAAATACGATTGAATGGTTATTGCGGATGAAAAGGGAAACGCTTGATCTGGGGATTATAATTAGATTTGGAGGATTTGAATATAAATTACCATGAGTTTAGGCAGAATATAATATTCGCAAGATTTGAATGTATAAACCAAGTTGGGAATTGTAAGTATGGACATGGTTTGGGGTTTGGCATAGAATTGACATCATTGAAACATGAATTTGCTAATAAAATTGTTAATGGGTACATGACACTTGAATAAGACATGAATTGTAACTTGGACATGGATAGGAACATGAAATTTACAGTTAAAACTTGGCTTGGAATTTACCTCTAGAACTTAATATGGAATTTATGTAAGTGCGGCATAATTAAATTTGATTATGGAATTGGCATAATTAACGATGTGTAAATTTGATAATATGGAATGGTGAAAGTTAATTGTGACTTGACAAATAAGCCAAAACGATGAATTAAATTATATGCCGGAACGTGGGAACATTTGGAGAACAATGGTTATATGAGATTGGGTATAATTATATTATATGGGAAATTGGCATGAATTACATGGAATTGATGAATTTGCCTATAATTGGATAATATGTGAGATTGGCTAATTAATATTAGTATAATTAATGACAAATAGGCATAATTATGAACATAATTATATGTTGAATTAGAATCACTTGACATGAACTTGGGGTTGGGTGAAATATGATTTTAATGAACCTTTGACACAAGGTTAGGCGCAATTGTGATGTAAGACTGCCCGGAACCGCCCGGCAAATCAACAGTCACAATTGGACGTCTAATGTGAGAGGTCAAAGGAAGTAATTTGAGCGTAACGGTTTATGACACGAGGTTAGACTCGAGTTGTGGTATAAGTCTATCCAGAATCGCCCGGCACATCCAGCAGCCACAAAATGTTAGTCTAATGTAGGAGGTCATACATTGTTATGGCATAATAAATGAATCAAGGAATACTAACCATAATAAGACATGTGGGTGACATGGGTACGGTTAGAGGGTTAAGTGGGTGACATGTAAAAATACGACACGTAAATATAGACTTAACCGTAGCAAGATAAGACATGTAAAACATATATATATGGATTTAACTGTAGTAAGACATGTGTAAGACGTGGAAACAAAAATAAAAGAGTTAAGTAGGACACGGGTGATATGTGAAACAAAATTTAGATATGCTTAACCAAATGGGACCCGTAACGGTATCATAAATTATTTGAATTGGATAAAGTTTAAGTAACGGGTTAAATAAATGGAAAGGGTTAAGTAAATCTAAGTCAATGACAGAATATGGGGAATGATAAATAAACTATTATAAATGAATTTGAATAAGAAAAGGGAGGGTAATAGGTTAGACTTGTCCTAGGGACAAGTGGAAAGTGTAACTTAAGAGATAAGGTAAGTTATAAGAAACGATATAGAAGAATAAGATAGCTTATATGTAAAGATATACTTAATTTTAAATTAAGTTGTTTAGAAAGGAGAAGTGGGAAACGGAAGATAATATAAGTTATATATGGAAAAGAAGAATCATATATGTTGGTTGGGATGAGTAATTCTCCAGGTGCTAGTCTGATGTTGATTTCGGTCTTCGGGGCTAGTGTTTAGGGAGTTATTCTCCTAATCAGTATATATGTGGGATAAGACATAGTTAACTATGAATTAAATATAACATATTGTTGTGACCCAAAAAGGGAATAATTTATGAAATTGGAAGATAACATTTTATAAGGCTTATTAATGGACTTAAATGAGTTAAGTATAAATTTAATTAACAAGCGAGGGTAACTTGGTAAAATTGAAGAGGAAGTTAAATTGAATAACCAAGTTAAAGATGGAAACTGATGAGGTGACACAAGCGCATAATAAATGGTTAGACGTAGGGTCTAATGACATATAAAACTAAGGCGCTTGGGCCAGACCGTACGTTGTAGGATGAATAACCACACGAGGTAGATCATCACGGTGTCATAAGACACGAGGAGGAGCGGACGTCCGACAGATCATATAGAAAGCTCCAACGGACTGGGATATGAAGCACGCAGCTTCGAGGGACGTGAGGGTACTCTTGGTATCCCTTTGTGAGATGCCAGATGATACGCCTGGGCTCACAGAGGTTAAGGTCTGCGTTAGAAGAACCAAGAGTATGCCTTGGTTGCAATATAGTGCAACCTAAAGACTAGGGTGGACCAGCGTGAGTCGTCGATAACTTGTTTAGCCCTGGGATAGCATCTCGTCGACTACCTACCATCTTCAGTCAATCAAACTACGCATGCGGAAAGGCGGAGAACTCCAACAGACCATAATATGCTATCTAATTTATGGGTGAGGGTGGCCAGTAGAAGTGGGGCATAGATAGGGCCGGGGTACAGTTCTCATT
This sequence comes from Allium sativum, assembly GCA_030737875.1. Classification (NCBI taxonomy): domain Eukaryota; kingdom Viridiplantae; phylum Streptophyta; class Magnoliopsida; order Asparagales; family Amaryllidaceae; genus Allium; species Allium sativum. The sequence continues at coordinate 67,549,432 of CM060911.1, forward strand.
CTTAGGTGCCTTTAATTAGTTGAGGGAGGGGTCATGTGGGACCAATAGCCACAGTTAGAAAAATAGACCTTGACATCTGCATCGGCAGATAACTTAAAGCTCCTGACCGAGTTCCGTATATCTTGATTAGCCTTGACAATGGAACTCGGGTAGCACATATAGAGTACATGTGCATCTAGACATTGAAAAGGTCCACGATACATACACGGGGAAGGTCTAGGAACATATATCGCTCTGGATAGTGTGTCCTAGACTAGAGGGCATTATTTGTTAGGTAGCATAATCCCTAATAGCCCTAGGTGGCGTAAATCCTAATCGAATTAAGGAAACGTGGCAGTCAAAACGATTACGAGAATGGTGGCACTACGCTGAGGTAGTATATAGTTACGTAATGAAGTCCGTACGATAAATGGAAAGGGACTGTACACATACATGAAAAGGATAATACGAGTTGGGGGTATCTACATATACGATGTATTAGGTTAATATACTAGTATGTGAACGAGAACGACCTGAGTTTAGCCTTGAGTGCTAATGACGTGATTAACCTAATAAATAAGAAAATATACTAAACGGTATATGTAGGATTATACAGAAGTTTATTATAAGTCCAATCACACAGAACTTATGTTCTGACCCCCTCCTCATTACATACTTCCAGGTTAGTTCAGGACAGAGATGGTATAACTTTGGATACTAGTTTAGCAGTATTGTTAACAAGGTAAAGCTATGTTTTGACTATATTATATTTTAATCCTTCCGCTGTGAGATGCTTACGAGTTCTGACATGTTTCTTTATCTCTGTCTTTTTCTACAGGATACCAGAGCACCCAAATCGGGTCTCGATGGATTGGATTTTGAAAAAAATTCGGTCTGTTGGAATCCAGGTTGTTACATCTAGTATCAGATCTTCGGTTTAGTGGTCTTACGGCGATATGAGTGAACGTATTTATATTTTCTAAAATATAAATATTATATATATATATATAAACCTAGATCCATAGAGTAACCCACTAGATATGGAAAGCATTGGGATATTGGTTTGTACACTAAAGGCATGGACATAGAAACTTTGAAACCATTAGGTGGTTGGGAAAAGTGTACAATATGACTTGGAGCTAGAGAAAGGAAGTAACCCATAAGACAGAAACTAAAATGATAGTATTTCGGAGTATTGGGTCTGGAAGTAAACCTTAGAAAATAGAAAAAGGTTGTAATGTAAAAATGGATTAGGAATATATATAGTCGAGAAAATTTAATTTGTATAAGTGCCTAGGGAAGTTGTAACACCCCGTAATTCTATTAATATTAATATTCACAAATTAAAGAATAACTAATCTCAGACGTGAGAATTGTGGGAAACGGGTTGCGCCATTGTGTTCGTCTCGGAATTCTGGTTGAAATAGAGTTCGAGTTTGCGTGAATTGGACTTCGTATGAAGAAGTTATAGCCATCGGAAGTTTCAGAAAATTCAAAACAGCTCGAAGAAAATTTTAAATTCAAACAGAAAGTGCAGAAGCGGGGCAGGTCGACTGGGGAGTCTACATTAGTGTCGACCTCCCCCCCAGTCGACTGCCATGTCGATCCCCCCCCCCCCCAGGTCGACTGTAGTGTCGACCTGGGTCTGGCGGCTAGGGTTTCTGGCTGACCTGTTTTTAATTGAGTAATGACCCATTAGGGTTTCTGACCTAATTTGGTTGGCTGGGATTAGTTCTGAGTTGATCTGATGGTCTAAAATAAATCCTAACTCTATAAATACCTAGGTAGTCTCTCACCCTAATTCAGAAGAAAAATAGAATAGTTACCGTCATACCATCGTCATGGAAATCAATGGAGCCGCCGCCAACTAAGAAGGAAGAAAAGCTAATTCAATTCTAATTCTCTCAACCCTAAAGCAAAGCAAAACTCTCTCTTCTTCTCCAAATTGTGAGTATGATAGTCTTAACAAGATTATTATCATTTTAATTAGGTTAAGTCATGAATGGATTATGAGTAGATGATGTGAATTGTCGTATATGTTATCATGTATGTTATTAATCCTATGCTATGTGGTGATGATATCCTATATGTTGTAAATCATGTTATGATGATGAAATGTATGTTGAAAGTTTCTAGGCTAAGTTGTGATGAATCATACATGTTAAAAAGCCATCTATGCTAGTTAGTTCATATTAATTAAATCATCATGTTTGGGCTATGTTGATCTATATGACAAGTTACATATGCAAGTTAGATTGATTAGAAAAGTTATGAACATATGCCATGACATCTATTATGACATCTAGGATTATGCTATTACATATGTGATACCCTATGCTAGTTCACACCATCATTATGTTGCCTAAAAACCCCATATGCAAGTTTATGTATAGATTTGGGCTATGATCATATCATGAAAATTGTGACATTTATCAAGTTGACACCTTTTGATCCTTAACATGCGTAGTTTATGTAAGTTTCACCCCTATTATGATTAGATTTATTTTAATTGTCTATATGTTGTGATAATTTATCTTTGTGCTATGTGTTAGACTATTGTCTATATGTTGTGATAATTTATCTTTGTGCTATGTGTTAGACTATTCAAGTCTAGCCTATATTATGCGTTGAATGAGCGAACGTATAAACGTGGGGTAGGGGTAATATTAAGGATTTAATACTAAGATGTTGGGGTGCAATTGATATGATTTTGCATGCCATGAACGGATGGCCATAATTGAGTCAATTATGGACATCAATAAAAGTGGACTTAATTAGGCTCACATCCGGTCATAAACTTATTGTAAATTAGGTCCCTATTTTCAAAAACATATAAAAAAATATAAAAAAAATATTAAAAAACCATGTAAATTCGTATTTAATTAAAACAATTAATCGTGAAAAAAATCAGATCAAAAAAACATTAAAAACAACGTCGAAATCATGAAATACAGAAAATCAACGAAATGCAGTAAATTGCATCAAAACATGCATATAAGTCGATTAGTTGCATACCTGTATGCATTTATTTCAAATCTGCATCAAAACTGCAGTATAAATGCATACATGTATGCACATATTGTTAAAACATGCATCTGCTGATGCATTTGTTTAAAAACTGCATACCTACGTGCAACTTATTCACGTTTGCATGTATTTTGACATATATGCACACATGTATGCAGTTATATAGAAAAACTGCATACATGTATGCAATTTTTCAAACAGGCGTGCATAAATATATGCATGTGTATTCGAATAGTTGCATGAATGTATGCAACTATTTGTAAAAGTTGCATACATTGATGCAACTTTTTTTTTTTAATTTCTGTGGACTTCCGAGAATATTTACAGATTTTAGAAATTTTTTTTTTTTTAAGTGATAGCGCCTGAAAATTTGGACAGAAAACGAAAGAGGCGGAGGTATGGAAAGTGGCAGGCGGAAGATTCCAGGCGGCAGCTAAAACAGGGGGCGGGTTTACAGAGAAAACATTAATTACAGGGATGTATTGTGAATTTAAAACTTGCAAAATAGTTGCATACATGTATGCAACTTTTGCCAATAGTTGCATACATGTATGCAAGTATTTCTGAAGCTGTTTTAGTTGAAAATGTATGCAGAAACTTGCATACATGTGTGCAACTATTTGAAATACTTGCACACATGTATGCAAGTATTTACATGTGAAAATAAAATGTGTGCAGAAACTTGCATACATGTATGCAACTATTTTAAATACTTGCACACATGTATGCAAGTATTGCATGTAAAAATATAACAGAGAAATACTTGCACAGATGAATGCAAGTATTCCAAATATGTGCATGATTTGATGCAAATTACTGCATTTTTCGTTGTTTTCTGTATTTTTTCGATTTTGATGCATGTTTTGATTTTATTATGATCTGAATTTTTGGGCGAGTACATGTTTTATTTAAATACGAATTTACGTGATTTTTTTATATTTTTTTAATATTTTTTTTATGAATTTTCGAAAAACAGGGACTAAATTTACAATAAGTTTATGACCGGGTTTTTTTTATATTTTGAAACCTAATAGGGACCTCTAAAAAACGCACCCTTATTAAAACTGGGGTAAAAGATTATAAGTGATAATCAATGCTTAGGACACGAGGTTGGACACGTTTGTGACGTAAACCCGCCCGGACCTACCCGACAAATCCAGTGGTCACAAATGTCAGCCCAATGTGAGAGGTCCTAGGCCTAAACTAAAGCATAACAGTTGTAAAGACACGAGGTTAGACTCTTTTATGGTGTAAGACTGCCCGGACCCACCCGGCAAATCCAGCTGCCATAAATGCCAGTCTAATGTGAGAGGTCTTTATGAGGTTATAGCCTGAATGAATTAAGAAATACTTAACCAGATAAACATGTAAAGTGGGACATGGGGATTAAGTAGGTGCCTTGGGTGGCATGAGGAATCTAGTGGGTGCCCTTAGTGGCATGAGAAATACGATTAGTAAGACTTAACCAAACAGACATGTAAATGAACATGACTAAGAGGGATAAGTGGGATATACTATTGTTGACAAGCTTAGGTGGGTAGCTTGTGGGGGCCCATTTTAACCAGTATCCCAAACGTATCTTTGTGGGCTCGACCCAAGTCGAGGACAGGACACGCATACTGGGTTTGACTATAAGAGGCCAAAACGGGGAGCGGTGGCAACGCAAGTCCAACGGGTTTCATATGCGTGTGTGGACCCGGGCTGGTAGGTAAGACGTTGTTGCATCGTGTAGGTATAAGCCGTACATTCTCAAGTTGTATCGGGTTGCCACTTTAGGGGAGTGATACACCCCACTGTGGGGCCAGCACGGGTATCTACGAGTAGGGAGCCGATTGAAAGTGGGTAGTGGGGTACACCTAGTGGAGATAGGGGCAGACGGCACCTATGTAGTCAGCTAGGGGTATGCAAGGCTATAGTTTCTGTGTGAAGCAAGTGGGATCAACCTTTAGGGTGACTGATGCGGTGCAGTGTAGTAATGTGTGGTGCAGTGTAGTAATTATTCGATAGTAATTAGGTATGCCTTTAACGTTATCCTTCACGTTATCTTTATCTGTTCGTTCCATACCTAATAGTTCATAGACATTTACTTGTCTTCCAGCTTATGTCTTAGTCTTGTTATTTTGATAATTGTATTGTTAGAATTGTCATACTCGCCAGACTTTATGTCTGACCCCCTCCATTTCTATCCTTTTTCCCTTCCAGGTCCTCAGGTTGGACCTAGCGCTAGTGGAGTTTGATTGGATTGCTTCATCTCTCTTTGGAAAGCTTGGACCGTTGAAGTAAAGTCTAGCTTGTTATCTTCTTTAATGGCTATTTGTGTAATGGGATTATGTAATTTTGTTTTAGCAAGATGGATAATGTACTTGACTATGATTTATGGTTTGATGATGTAACAAACATGTTTAATTTCCGCTGCAATAAAATGAAGTTTTAGATTTTTCAAGTACTACTTATTATCTGTCTTGTTGTAATTTTTCTGTTCTATATTAACTTATAACCCCATGGAAGTTAATGCATTCCCATTGTGAGTGACATTAATGGACATGGGGTGTTACAGAAGCCTAGTTAAGTGGAAGACCCGCTTTGAGTCTAACCCAATAACAAACTTTTAAGAACCTGGATTTGTAAAAGAGTTTGTGGTATTTTCCGAGTTTTGATCTTAAAAGTATTTTGGTGTTTGAAAAATGCATGTCGGGTTTTAAAGTAAAGTGGGGTATATTTCGTAAAACAATGTTTTCTTGTTTTAAAAGAATTCTATCATGAAAAGGTGCATATTATGGAGCATATACATAGCTCACTAGTTTTCATATATGAAAAGGTTGAAAGGAAAATGTTGCATTTTGAAAAAGAAGTTTTTGAAATATTTATTCTATTAAATTTTGATTATTGTTTTAAAATTTTGTTGGGTAAAACAAAATAAGCGGTAGAGCGTAAGAATAGAGTAGATATTTGCACCTTAGAAGTCAAAATTAACATAGTTTGCAGAAACAATGTAACCCATTAGTTGTCCTTGTCTACTCTAGTTTTGTGATTTGAGAAAAAGAAAATGTTTTACATTTTATCTTGTGATATGTTTTTATGGTTTGGCAAAAAGCAAATTTTTGAGAAAAGAATAAAAGTTTTAACACTTTTAATTTTTGGAAGAAAGATTTAATGAGAAAAAAAACGAGACCAGGCCATGTTTTAGAAAGGATTGAGTAGGTAAGGATTTGGGCCTAAAAAGAACGAGATAAAGTTAAAGCTATTAGGACCAACTGGAAATTGGCTGAGTTGGGTAATTCTCTGAGTGTCAATCTGATGTTGATTTCGGTCTTTGGGATTGATACTTAGGGAGCTATTTTCTTGCCAATTTCCAATCAGGGATTAGATAATATTGAACTAATGGAAAATTCCCGTAGAATGCGTAAGCATAGTGAGATATAGACTTGTTGCTTGGAAAAGAGAAGTATAGGCTAGTAATACACAGCATGGACTAGTAGTAACTACTTGGTAGAGAAGGGCAAGTAAGTGTATAGATCATGTTGAGTGGACTCGCGATTGTCAGAGGTGATATAGTCCCAAGATTTTTGGCCCATAGTTGTAGCTGTGTAGGATATTGTATGACTGGAAAACGGAAAAGCTTATTTGAAAAATAAACTTGAGAAATTGGACTAAGTCAAATAAGTCAAGAAAGAGAATAACCTAACTAACGAGAAAACAACAAATTGAGTAAAGCAACAAAACAGGACGGGGAAAAGAAAATGAAAATATTAAGAAAAAGATGAGTAAATATGAAATTATTCTAAGATAAAATCAAAATACGAGAAAGAAACTTTCTTATGTGGTTGTGCTTGGATAGGAAAGTTGGAAACCTTCATAGAATAGTTATATAAAAATCCAAGTACAGTAAGAAAAGAAAAATGGAGGATGTAAATTTTTCCATTTTATACCTTTTCGTAACATAAGAAATCGAATTTGGAAAATTAAACTTTTCTAAATTCCGAATTTAATAATGGTTGATTGGGTTTTGGATGTGAAAATTGGATGAACTATGCTCTTATTCTATAAGAGTATGGGAAAATTTGGGTGAAAAATGTTTTGATTTTTCAAAAATATTGCATTCATATAGAACTACAAGTATGTTTAGGATGTGAGCATCATGTTTTGAAAAATAATAATTAAAAGCTTGCATACATATAGGTGGATCCAAATTAGGCATACATGCTTTACTATAATGTATTTCACTTTGCACATGTGCACAATGTTGCAACAATTGGATGAACACTAATTGGATGTTGCGAGGGATTATCTATTTTACTCTTATCAAATTTCGAGGATGAAATTCTTTAAGGGTAGGAGAATGTAACACCCCACATTTTTAACATAATTAAAAATAAAATAAAATATATGAAAATATGCTTAGATAGGTAAAAAAATGGTGATGTATAATGAGAATGAATTAATACATGGAAGAGAAGAAAAATAAATTCGATAACAGTGTGTGTAACAGAGAAGATAGTAAAATAAGGATAATTAATTTAAATATCAGGAATTAGGGAAAATGGACATCACCATTGCGTTCCTCTCCAAAAGTTTACATGAAATAGAGTCCGAGTTTTCGCAAATCGGAGTCCGTATGAAGGAGTTATGGCCTTTGGAAGATTCAGCAAAAAATCAGAAATCAACCAGCCCAGCCCAGAAAAAAAAGGCCAGGTCGACCATAGTGTCGACCCCCCCCCCCCCCGGGGAGGTCGACCTGTAGCAACCTGGAGCGGGAATTTTGGTCCATAAGCGGGAAATTCGCCCCAGAAACTGGCCAGGTTCATTTTTGAGCGCCTGGATGAGTTTTTGGGCCTGGTACGTTGGTCTAACACCTATATAAACCCCCTAGGCACATTGTAAACTCCACTACAATTCATGGCAAGGCCATGGCTCTCTTCTAACTTGATTTCTTCTTCCTCAAGCCATTGATCTAAATAAATTTTAGATCTATTCTTCTCTCTTTTCTCTACCACATCTATTCTTAAAATTAAAAGAATAAGATTTAGAACAACGAATGAAATAGAAGAGAGATTCAAATCTAAAGAGAAGATAATGGATTCAGATTCACAGATTTATGTCGCAAAGAGAAATCAAAATTGAATCAGAAGGGGAAATCAATCAAATCAAATAGCAATAATGATCTTCAACAACAATCAATTAAGAAGGTTAATCAACTCCAAATCAGCGAATTGTTCAACTTTCCAATCCAATCAAGGTGAGTGGATTTATAATGCACTTTTAGTACAAGATTATTATATATCGTTCAATCATACCCTATGTAAACAAATTATTGTGAATAATTAGATCTGAAATGTTTAATTTTTATGCCTACGTTTAAATTCCTCCTTTTATTCTTTCCCTTTTTACTTTTGTAGCTAGGCTATCTCGAGCCTAGGTCTATCATGAAATAAATACGATTGAATGGTTATTGCGGATGAAAAGGGAAACGCTTGATCTGGGGATTATAATCAGAGTTGGAGGATTTACATATAAATTACCATGAGTTTGGGCATAATATAATATTGGCAAGATTTGAATGTATAAACCAAGTTGGGAATTGTAAATATTGACATGGTTTGGGGTTTGGCATAGAATTGACATCATTGAAACATGAATTTGCTTATAAAATTGTTAATGGGCACATGACACTTGAATAAGACATGAATTGTAACTTGGACATGGATAGGAACATGAAATTTACAGTTAAAACTTGGCTTGGAATTTACCTTTGGAACTTAATATGGAATTTATGTAAGTGCGGCATAATTAAATTTGATTATGGAATTGGCATAATTAACGACGTGTAAATTTGATAATATGGATTGGTGAAAGTTAATTGTGACTTGACAAATAAGCCAAAAAGATGAATTAAGTTACATGCAGGAACGTGGGAACATTGGGAAAATAATGGTTATATGAGATTGGGTATAATTAAACTATACGGGAAATTGGCATAATTGGGTATGAATTACATGGAATTGATGAATTTGCCTATACTTGGATAATATGTGGGATTGGCTATTTATTATTAGTATAGTTATTGACAAATAGGCATAATTATGAACATAATTATATATTGAATTAGAATCACTTGACATGAACTTGGAGTTGGGTGAAATATGATTTTAATGAACCTTTGACACGAGGTTAGGCGCAACTGTGATGTAAGACTGCCCGGAACCGCCCGACAAATCCAGCAGTCACAATTGGACGTCTAATGTGAGAGGTCAAAGGAAGTAATTTGAGCGTAACGGTTTATGACACGAGGTTAGACTTGCGTTGTGGTATAAGTCTGCCCGGAACCGCCCGGCACATCCAGCAGCCACAAAGGGTTAGTCTAATGTGGGAGGTCATACATCGTCATGGCATGATAAATGAATTAAGGAATACTAACCATAATAAGACATGTGGGTGACATGGGTAGGGTTAGAGGGTTAAGTGGGTGAGATGTAAAAATATGACATGTAAATATAGACTTAACCGTAGTAAGATAAGACATGTAAAACATGTAAATATGGACTTAACTATAGTAAGACATGTGTAAGACATGAAAACAATAATAAAAGAGTTAAGTGGGACACGAGAGATATGTGAAACAAAATTTAGATATGCTTAACCAAATGGGACCCGTAACGGTATCATAAATTGTTTGAATTGGATAAAGTTTAAGTAAATGGTTAAAAAAATGGAAAGGGTTAAGTAAATCTAAGTCAATGACAGAATATGGGGAATGATAAATAACCTATTATAAATGAATTTGAATAAGAAAAGGGAGGGTAATAGGTTAGACTTGTCCTAGGGACAAGTGGAAAGTGTAACTTATGAGATAAGGTAAGTTATAAGAAACGATAGAGAAGAATAAGATAGCTTATATGTGAAGATATACTTAATTTTAAATTAAGTGGTTTAGAAAGGATATGTGGGAAATGGAAGATAATATAAGTTATATATGGAAAAGAAGAATCATATATGTTGGTTGGGATGAGTAACTCTCCGTGTGCTAGTCTGATGTTGATTTCGGTCTTCGGGGCTAGTGTTTAGGGAGTTATTCTCCTAATCAGTATATATGTGGGATAAGACATAGTTAACTATAAATTAAATATAACATGTTGTTGTGACCCAAAAAGGGAATAATTTATGAAATTGGAAGATACCATGTTATAAGGCTTATTAATGGACTTAAATGAGTTAAGTATAAATTTAATTAATAAGCGAGGGTAACTTGGTAAACTTGAAAAGGAAGTAAAATTGAATAACCAAGTTAAAGATGGAAACTGATGAGGTGACACAAGCGCATAATAAATGGTTAGACGTGGGGTCTAATGACATATAAAACTAAGGCGCTTGGGGCAGTCCGTACATTGTAGGATGAATAACCACACGAGGTAGATCATCACGGTGTCATAAGGCACGAGGAGGAGCGGACGTCCGACTGATCATATAGAAAGCTCCAACAGACTGGGATACGAAGCACGCAGCTTAAGGGGACGTGAGGGTACTCTTGGTATCCCTCTGTGAAATGCCAGATGATACGCCTGGGATCACAGAGGTTAAGGTCTGCAGTAGAAGAAACAAGAGTATGCCTTGGTTGCAATATAGGGCAACCTAAAGACTAGGGTGGGCCAGCGTGAGTCGTCGATAACTTGTTTAGCCCTGGGATAGCATCTCGTCGACTACCTACCATCTTCAGTCAATCAAACTACGCATGCGGAAAGGCGGAGAACTCCAACAAACCATAATATTCTATCTAAGTTATGGGTGAGGTTGGCCAGTCACTACACCATAATAGCAAATTTGACACACCATGATTCAGAGATTTGGTACGGCTATAAGCCGTATCAAATTTGATACAGCTTATAGCCGTATCAAATTTTATTTGCTACAGCTTAACCAATCCGCGTCTTCCCAATCTCGAAAATTTGACCGTTGATCATTAAACTTCAGATCGCTTGCTTTTGGCACGTGTTCTACCCGTATCTAATCAGCCAATTTTCGTTTCTCACCAACCCAAAAAATATTGGCCGCTGCTTTTCTAATAATCTCCGTTCTGTCTCCTTTTCCATTTCCACCATTCTCTCTCTTTTCTAATTAGGGTTTTTATGAAATCCCAAATTTCGATCGATTGTTTGACGTTTTGATTCTTTGAATTTAGGGTTATTTGCTCCGCCGTCTCCACTTTCATCGATCGATTAAACCAAGACATTTAAGATGATTTAATTGCCTGCTACGATCTCCGCTTCCGACTTCTCTTGTGTAGATCTAATCGATTTTTTTGAGGTAATCATCTGGTTTTTTTGCTAAGATCGTTAGTTCTCTGTTAATATAATTTTTGGATTTCAAGCTTCTTTCAATTGTCAATCAGTAAATGTTTGATTAACAGTAAGTCGGTTTTACTATTAATGCCTCTTCCGCTTAATAAGCCTTCATTCGTGCGGTTCCAGATCTGCAGAAGGTTATAGGAAACAATTTCACAGTGACCCTAATTTCATAGTGACCTTAATAAGCCTTCAGTTTTGATTATCAGTAAATGTTTGATTATTAATGCGTTTTCCCAGATGAAACGATTTGAAGCAGCCATGATAGTTGATTTACCGAGGTCCCCTAATCTTTTTATATACTATGTTATTATTTATAAAAAAATTACACGATGATAAGATCAATATATTGTGACATAAATCACTATGTATACTGTTCTAATTATCAATTTAATATATGGTATTTTAGTTATGAATAACAAAGTTGAATATGCACTTCGAATTCGATAAACTGTTTCGCATTTGTTTCTTCTTTGCTAACTAATTTTCATTTTTGTGGTACACAACACCATAGAAATAGATTTTTTTTTTCATTTATTCAACTCACTCTGTTGTTTGTTTACTACTTGCTTTGCAGTGAATATCTAATCTATACTATTATATCTTTACTGTTACTAAGTTCTCTTTGGGGTATTCTCTGAATTTTAAAACTGGAAGATCACAATTTTAATTTATTTCCTTTCTTCTTTGATGCCTCTCCCCTTCTTTAATATCCAAAACCATGCGCCTTTTTCTAAATGAAACAAAAGGTTAATTTATTTTGTTTTCAGACACTTTGGCTACTAACCTGGTGCTGATGAAATACGTATTTACATCATTTCATGCAAGTTGGATATGTAATTGAAGTGAATACTATTTATAAAATTGATCTATAGGCTTTGGGATATGTGCACAGTGCTGACATTGTCCATGCTGCTAAACGTGTTCATCGTCGTTCAAGGTATAAAAATAAACTTTCATGTAGCTCTTTTGTTGTTACTTCATTGATATTTCAGATCGTAGATATGTTGCATTATGAGTAAGTTTGTTGTTATTTGCTTGTAGTGAAATCAAGCACAATGGCTGCCTCAATTTAAGGTTAATTTTTATACCATATGTTCATGATATGATTTAATAATTGGATGTTGAAATCATTTTTAACCCAGTTTTCTATGGCCCCAGCATTAAATATCGAATACTCCCTTACCACTAACTAAACCTGTACCATAGGCTTTTGCTTGCTCTACCTATCTGTTACAGTTCCATGCACATTCATGTAAGTCAAAGCTAAACACAATTTAACGGTTAAATCTTTTTATACCTAATCCTACACATTCCCATAGTGTAACTCGATATATAAATATAGCCCTGCATTGGTGAAGATGCTTGAATTTGACATATAAATACCAAACTCTCCATTCTAATAATGTCCTAACCGTTTTTGAGTTCTAAAAGTTCACAATTGTTTTGGTCAGAATGACAAAGTTAACTAATTTGATTTTAATATATGTGCTGTTGTAGATGCATGTCTATGGGCATAACCATAGAGTTTAAAACTTTCCTATAATTGCTTTTTTTCTATTGATTTGGTATATTGATTTATCCTGTTTTCATGTCCGAAGATCTATGTTTCAGTTTGCTGCTACATGCCTATGTTAACCATCATAGTTTTCTCTTCATTATACGTATGATTTTTTTTCTTCAGTTCACCTAAAAATTCAATTGGCTAACAAAAGAATTTTTAGTTCCATATTGTTGCAAATGCTAGCATGATTTACTACGTTTGCTTTTGATGTCCAAAGTGATTTACACTTTTTAACAATAGTTCAGGTAGTCCATATAGTTATGCATTTTATTGGTCTTTTGTTTTTCATATGTTGGCGGTTAACATGTAAGAATCAAGATAATGTGAATGAATAAACTGCACTCTATCAATGTACATTTGGTGTGTTAATCTACAGACTCGGAAATTTTGTCTGCTACTTGAAGGATAACATTAATTGGTGTGTTAATTGTTTTGGGTTGTGTAGAATATGGTTAGTTGCGCATGAATATAACATCGAGTTGTTTTGGGTTTTGAGAACTGATGTTTATATGCATATAAAATGGACCCTGTGCATATGCTGTCACTAGCAGTATTGAAATGGTTTAATTATGAAAGAAAGTTGCCGCAATTTTTGTATAAATATACTAGAAAATATAAGAATAGAGGATGAAAATATAAACTCTGTCTCGAATTAAAAGAAGAAAACGGAATTTGCTTGGGCAGAAGGGTACGTTCTGTCACATTTTAGCATTTGCATGAAAAAGGCAACTGGCATGGCATGCTATAGGAGATACTAACATATACTTGTGCAAATGAAAGAAGGCATAGTTTATTATAAACATGCAAAAATTTGAAGAATATTTTGGGGTCACTTCAGACATATTTTTAAATCATTGTTTTACGACTGTAGATGCATGGTCAAATCGTTCGTAATCATTAAGGTATTCTGCTCACCCTCTTCAATATTCTCTATAGTTAAATAAATGAATTATTAAGGTATCGCGCCTGAGTTTGCAAACTCAGTTTCGAACTATCCATCATTTTAATTTTAATTTTTTTTTCTACTGCCAGGGCAAATTAACACACCAATTAACTCATGGTTGTTTTGCCTCCAAGAAGGTAGTAATTGTTACCCCTTTATTGTGTTCAAATTTCTTTTATACAAATTATTTGCTCTTTGTAGCTCGAATGCATTGCCTAAAGGGTACGCGAACTTAATGAAGAGTGAACATTTACCTTTATTGAATTTTTATCCGAAAGGTATGCAATCAGTATATAATGTTCATATACTTTATCAATTCTGTAGACTTTTCTCTAAAGTGTTTATATACTGCTGCAATTTCAGATCTTGAAGTTGATGCCAATGGTAAAAGATTTACATGGCAGGCAAGTCTGTAACTTCTAATTTATGTTCACTAATAAATATAGAGATTTAGTCTACAAAAAAAGATAACAAAAACAAAATTAAAATTTTATGTCTTTCTTATAAAAAAAAGGTAGAATATGATTTTGGGTAGCACTAAAATGCAGAAATTAGAACTGCAAATTTGAATTGATAATTCATATGATTATGAACTCTTAATAAATCAAAATTAAAAAAATTCATATGATTATGCACAACACAAACAGTATCATTTGGATAGGTCTGGTCAGTTTCGAACTCGTTCCGGAACTGAGTTTGCAACAAACTCAGTTTTGAACTGAGTTCGCAAACTCAGTTTTGAACTGAGTTCGCAAACTCAGTCCGGAACTGAGTTCGCAAACTCAGTCCGGAACTGAGTTCGCAAACTCATTGCAAACTCAGTTCCGGAACTGAGTTCGCAAACTCGTTCCGGAACGAGTTTGCAAACTCAGTTTCGAACCGAGTTCGCGAACTCAGTTTTGCGCGGCAAACTCAGTTTTGCGCAAACTGGGTTTGCAACTCAGTTGCGCGAAAATTTAAGTATTTCTAACTGAGTTACCAACTCAGTTGCGCGCAAACTGGGTTTCCAACTTGTTCATTCATTTTTGTTTAAAAGTATGAATATTAGTGTCATTTGTTTAGGTACACTAGTCAGTTAGATATAAAATGCTACTTTCAATCACCTAACGTTATTAGTGTCATTTGTCTGGACAGGAAATTGGACATGTTCAGTTGCTGGTGGAGAAGGGGACATGACAGAAAATTGGACAGTATTGTTTTATGTATTTGTATTTGAATATTTGAGTTGTTATGCACATGTATTGTTTTGTTTAAAACATCAATGTAAAAGGCAAAATTCTTCAAAATTGTTTGTTTTATTCATATTGATAGGTTTGGTCAGGTTTTTGTTCATGTTATTGATCATTCATATTCTACTTGAATAATGTTTTTTTTTATACGGCTTAAAACCGTGTCGATTTATGAAGTTGACAGTGCCAGCACGCTAACTTGATACGGTTTTAAGCCATATCAAATACATAAATTGATACGGTTTTAAGCCGTATCAAAATCACAAATTGATACGGCTCAAAACCGTATCAAATTGGTATTTTGATACGGTTTTAAACCGTATCAATTTGTGATTTTGATACGGCTTAAAACCGTATCAAAGCAACAGAGACGCCATTTTTTGATACGGCTTAAAACCGTATCAAATCGATTTTGATACGGCCATGAGCACTGCCAAATTGGCATTTCTGGTGTAGTGAGTAGAAGTGGGGCATAGATAGATCCGGGGTACAATTCTCATTCTTAGGTGCCTTTCATTAGTTGAGGGAGGGGCCATGTGGGACCAATAACCACAGTTAGAAAAACAAACCTTGACATCTTCATCGGCAGATAACTTAAAGCTCCTGACCGAGTTCCGTATATCTTGATTAGCCCTGACAGCGGAACTCGGGTAGCACATATAGAGTACCTGTGCATCTAGACATCGAAAACAGTCCACGATACATACACGGGGAAAGTCTAGGAACATATATCGCTCTGGGTAGTGTGTCCTATACTAGAGGGCATTATTCGTTAGGTAGCATAATCCCTAGTAGCCCTAGGTGGCGTAAACCCTAATCGAATTAAGGAAACGTGGCAGTCCAAACGATTACGAGAATGGTGGCACTACGCTGAGGTAGTATATAGTTACGTAATGAAGTCTGCATGTTAAATGGAAAGGGACTGTACACATACATGTAAAGGATAATACGAGTTGGGGGTACCTAAATATACGATGTATTGGGTTAATATACTAGTATGTGAACGAGAACAACATGAGTTTAGCCTTGTGTGCTAATGACGTGCTTAACCTAATAAATAAGAAAATATACTGAACGATATATGTATGATTATACAGAAGTTTATTATAAGTCCAGTCACACAGAACTTATGTTCTGACCCCCTCCTCATTACATACTTCCAGGTTAGGTTCAGGACAGAGATGGTATAGCTTTGGATACTGGTTTAGCAGTATTGTTAACAAGGTATAGCTATGTTTTGACTATATTATATTTTACTCCTTCCGCTGTGAGATGCTTACGAGTTCTGACATGTTTCTTTATCTCTATCTTTTTCTGCATGATACCAGAGCACCCAACTTGGGTCTCGATGGATTGGATTTTAAAAAAAATTCAGTCTGTCGAAATCCGGGTTGTTATATTTATATATCTAAAAAATTGCATTTTTATATAGCTATATAAATGATAAATATCATATTTTTATATAACTAAAAATCGAAATTTTATATAACTAAAAATCGAATTTTTATATAACTAAAAATCGAATTTTTGTATAACTGAAAACCGAATTTTTATATAACTAAAAATCGAATTTTTATATAACTAAAAATTGAATTTTTATTCAACGCTACTACATATATGAAAATTGCATCTTCATATTTTTTAAAATCCTGCCTTTATATATATATTTTAAAGTCTTGTCTTTATATTTTTTTAAAAATCTTATCTTTTCCAATTTAAAAATCAAATTTTTTTATTTTTTTAAAAATCAAATTTTTTTCATTTTAAAATTCAAATCTTTTTCATTTTAAAAATCAAATCTTTTTATATTTTAAAAATCTAAATTTTTCATACACAAAAGTCAGAACTTTACATCGCTATATATATAATCAAAATCACATTTTTATCAAAATCCTTATATATATATAGTTTTCAGATTTTCAACTCTATTTTAGGTATATAAAAATCAGAGAATAAAGTATATTATAATATGGAAATAAAATTAAATGTAATTAACCTTTTTTTATATGTACGCAAGCGGGGGCCCCATGGCCAGAGGGGGAGCGGCGCACGGTGGGATGGCGGCGTAGGGCGTCACGGCTGGTAGAGGGGGCGGTCCCTGATTTGGTGCTAGGGTTCGATTTGGGGGTGTTTGGGGGTTTTGAGTGTCAAATGGAAGAAGGGGAGGGGAGAGGGTGGTCGGAGGAGGTAGGCGCCGTCGCCAAGGGTTAGAGGCGGGCGGAGCTCGCGACGTCATGCGACGGTTTTTTCATTTTTTTTCTTTAAATTTCTTAATCGGGGGAAAGATAAGGGGGTGGAGGGGTTTTATAAATAAATATATAATTATTTAATTAATTTAATTTCCATTACGTGACTTTACCGTTCAGACTCCAATTCAAATCCAATGAATGCCGCCCTAGGTAATTACCTCCATTACAGACACAATGTGATATGTCCGACAAGCTGATTCGGCTGTTTCGATTAGTCTTCATTAAATTTAAAATATAAATCGTTATATTTTAAATTCAAACGCACTTTTTAATTTACCCCGGCCACATACTGACTCCAAAAATTCCAGAAAAATAAATCTTGCTACGTTTTGATGATACGGTCCTAAGGAAACTGATTTCGTTGAATTTGGAGACATTTGAAAAATGGTCATCTTCCAGTCGATTAAATTCAAACTAAATTGATCAAACACGTTTAAATCCGCCACACTCACCTATTGATTCCAAAAATTATGAAAATTGGAATCCAGCAATAATTTGACATTCCGAATCCAAAAAAAGTGGTCTTGTCAAAAAGAGAGGTTGTTTGCAAAATCGCTATTTTTAAGGGCTATATATTACATTAAATTCCATAGAGACTAGTCTGAATTTTCAACTGGACATAACTTTTTATTCCCGCTATGAAATTTCAATTTTTCAGATCTGTTAGAAAGATATTTTCAAATAGATTCAAATATTTCCGGTTTTACTAAAATCTGGTTTATTTTGAATCCTGTACATTCAATTGAAATTTGAAATCGAATTTTCAAACTACCGCGCCATTTCCAATTCCTTTTATAATTAAAATAAATATTTATATTCTAATTTCGATTTAAATAAATTTATACGCTCTAATTCTATTCAAAACAAATTTCTAGTCGTAGTTATTTAAAATATATCATTTTTAATATTCAAAATTCATTAAAATTGCCAAAATAATTTTTTTAAAATTGGTTCTCATTTTCTGGGTTGTTACAATGGACTACCTATTGCGTTCACCTCGGAATTCTGCTTAAGATAGACTCCGAGTTTGCGTAAAACGGACATTGTATGAATAAGTTATTAAGGTTTAAAGTTTGTATACATATAAGCAATATATATATATATATATAAACTGGTCTAGAATCAAAATCAAAGAGTGGGAAAAGGGGAGGTAAATCGGCCTGTTAGGGTTCGACCCCATGCCCCGTGGGTGTCAACCCATGGATCGAACCCTACAAGGGGGTATTGACCCCACCCAGATTTGAGGCAGATCCGTTCTGTGAACCGGGACATGTTTCTTGACCAGATTCATTGACCGTAGGCCATAAATAGGACCTCATTTCTATTGTTTTATTCACCAAAAACAATGGAGACAACGAGGTGGTACCCCAACTCAGATTGAACTAGCCTATTCTTCTACAGCAACGATTTATATGTATTCAAGAGTCTTTGCTACAACATCTACTGTCATTTCTCTGTTCTTTAGATCTAATCCCTGTGAGTTTACATTGCTTTTAGGTGTAAACATTTAATAAGTAATCTTAACATGTTTGTAAGTTTGGATCTAAGCCTATGCCTGTTAGTAACCTGAATTATAATAAACAGATATGCCACTACCTGTATGCCTAATTTACTGTTTAGTTCTCATATGCCTATTCTGTCATTATGTCTGATAGTGTCACCATATGCCTATTCTGTTAGTTTGCCTAATCATGTCACCATTTGCCTATACTGTTAGTATGCTTATTTCTGTCATTATATACCTGTCTTGTTATTATGCCTATTTCTGTTCTCTTCTCTCCCTCTTTCCCTTTTTATTTTTATAGCCAAGCTGCCTTAGAGCCTAG
This sequence comes from Allium sativum, assembly GCA_030737875.1. Taxonomy (NCBI): domain Eukaryota; kingdom Viridiplantae; phylum Streptophyta; class Magnoliopsida; order Asparagales; family Amaryllidaceae; genus Allium; species Allium sativum. Next base: position 67,568,585 of record CM060911.1, read on the forward strand.
GCTCATCATTGAAATATGCGAGCGCATGAAATTCGGAATGGTTAGGAATGATAAATTGGGGCATAACTTATATGATAAAACATGATTGGGATTTGGGGGCATAATCTATACCTTGACCTAAAACTTTAATTTGGGGCATAACTTTTATTGTGAATCAGACTGGGATTTGGGGGCATAACCTTGGATAAACATGATTTTTTTTAATAATGGACATGCCTAAATTTACAGTAAATAGAAACTGTAACCGTATGTAGACACGAGGTTAGGTTACACTTGTGGTAGAAGTCTGCCCGGAACTGCCCGACAAATCCAACATCCACAAGTGGTGAATCTAATGTAAGGGGTCTAATGCACATGTAATGGTGCTATGACGCTTGGTTAAGTCCGACTTGTGGTAGAAGTCTGCCCGGACCCACCCGGCATATTCAACATTCACGAGTGGTAGACTTAATGTGAGAGTTCTAATGCATTAACAGCCATAAATGGAAAAATGATAATAACTTGTTAACCTGTAATATTTAATTTGTTTAAATCTGTGCGGGTTACATGAACCTATCAAATTGAGTAGGGGTTAAGTAAACTTGCTTGAATCAGTGGGGGTTAAGTAAATCTTTTTAAATATGTGGGGGCAGGTTATATATGTAAACCTAACAAACTTAACCTATATTATATGTTGGGGTTATGCAACCTTGTTAAATTGTTAGGCATAACCTGTCAAAATCCTAGTAGTGGGGATGCAACTCTAGGGGGTAACTTGTATCATCTGTTAGTGTCACCTGTATCAGTCAATAACCCATCTTGATTTCAAACGTGGAACCTCGATCTAGGTCGGGGTCAGGTCATGCTTACTAAGTTGATTGTAAGAGGTTCATTTAAGTGGGGATGCTGATGGCGCTCTCCGTCGCATTCATGTGCGTGCATGAGTCTGCTTGCTTTGGGATAATTAGACGTTGTGACATCATTAGATGGTTGTGCCTCTCAAAAATAAAGGGGTTACCACTTTAGGAAGTGATACGTCCTACTGTGGGGCCAACACAAGGTATCTACGGGATAGGGAGCCGATCGATTGGTGTAGTTATGAGGGTACATCTAGTGTTGCTTGGTTGGGAGCCCGTTATTGTCATTGGGGACACCTGTCTTTTCTGTTAGGCTACCTGTTATTATTATATAGGGTAAACCCCTCACTAGAAGTACACCTAAGTCTATCATTATGTTTCTGTTGTAATATCTTGTATCTGTTATACTACTAGTATTTATGCAGAGAAAAGTAGTTGAGAAGAATAATATATTATGTTATGTTTATTCTGCTTATCCTGCTCAGTCTGTTATACCTGTCTTATGACGCTGTTATCACTCTCATCCTGTTTATATGCCTGTCATGATGCTTTTACTTATTTATATGTTAAAAGTAACAGGACTCGCCAGACTTTATGTCTAACCTGTTTTGTTTCCTTTTCTTTCTCTTCTTCCCCCCAGGTTATCAAGGTGGGAATACTCCGGCCTGATTAGGATTCTCTCTTTTGTTTCTTCTTGGAGCTACTTAGATGTATCGCTTTGATTACCTGTCTATCTTGCTATGGCTATTTTTGGGGACTATGCTTTTTATATGTTACTGTACTCTGATGATTTTAGTGCATGACAGAAATTTAAGTTGATGTAACGGGTTTTCTATATTTCAGACTTATGATATAACTATGTTTTGGACCACGATGTTTTCTGTTTAATAAGGTTTTAAATTCCGCTGTTATTTTATCTGTCTTGTGATGCTTCTGTTTACCTATAACGCTTCACGAAACTTAATATATTATGTTAAAGAGTGACCTTAACGGACATGGGGTGTCACATATATTGTTTTCAAGTGACAATGTTTTACATGAAATTTGTTAGAACCAAGGTTGGGAATATATATATATATATATATTAATCCTAATGTATTTTAAATAGTTTGAAAATAAATCTTATGTTAAATAAGATGTAGATACAGTATTTAAAATATTGAAAGGTTTAGAAGTTTTAATTAACTACTTTTTAACTATTTTCAATTAAAGAGGCCAAGTGATGATGAATATTGAACCAGTGAACTCATTTATTTTCATAACTGAAAATTGTTTATTTTGATAGTTAAATAACCGACTATCAAATCTGGCCAAAAGTGTTGTTGGTACGAAAAGATCGGGATCGAATTTATATTCGAAAACCATTCTGGACCAATAAATACGAAAGTATAAAGATTGAAGATGGAGCGTTGAAGATCGTGGATCATCGTAAAGCGGAAGAACTACTTAAAATCTCTGGTTTAGCGGCTAGAGATATATTGGAGTTCTGTCGTGGTTGAAATATACATATTGCAAGGACTACTCGCTATATATCCATAGGGTGATACATATGATGTGGTAGGAGGGTGTCTTCGGTTCATCTTGTTCCTGGAGACTTGTATGGACGGATGTCTGGCAGAGTATTTCCAAAGAGACCGCGTACGTTGATTTCTTCAAACGTACCATAGTTGATAGCGGAGAAAGGCCATTCTGTTAACCAAATAACTAGAGTATTTTTGTGGACATCAATTAGTGATTTCTGGCGTGTTTGACAATGTGGCATTCAGAGTGAGTGATGGCCAGATGTTCTAAAGGTATTTATGACCTCAAGCCTTATCAAATGGGAAATGGCACAAAATCGAGTAGATCGCATGGCTATGTAGGTTGCACCCATCAAAAGGTTATATCATTACCTGATCTGGAAAAATTAAATGCCTTTGGTTGATGGCTGCTCCCAATCTTGGTAATGATGTGTTTGGTACTCTCAAGCGAAGTGAGGGGTCGGTCATGTTTAGCCTGGGTTGCAAGATGCTCTTGTTGAACCCCAATGTATTCATCTCCAGAGGTACATTGTCGAGAAGGTGGTCCCATACCTTGCTAGGAAATCCATTCTCCAATAAGAGCCCACGGTTTTAATTGTATATTGTGTACGTGGAGCGTGAGATGTAAGCATTTTGCTAGATTAATATTCATTTGTGTATAGACACTATTATAATACCAGAAAAGATATTGATTTCAAAAATGTTTTAGGTTATCATAAGGTAAAAAACGTCTGTATTTGGTCTTATGATTATCCTTTTCTTTCGAAAAGATTTTGATTTAAAAATCAAGTTGTGTGATACCATTAAACTTAGTGTGTTTTTCTCACTCTGGTTCACCAGACTGATCCGACGTTTGTAATACCCGGGTTAGATCACGTTTTACAGATTTAGATTTGGATGCTGCGAATTTCAGAAGACGTGCTGGAGGTGTTCAGACATATGATATATATAATATTTATTCCTCTGTGTGATTGTATATGAGGACAGGTTATTATAATTGTCTATATGTGTGATGTACTCTGATGATTGTAAGTTTTATTTCAAGCTCTCAATAAAGATTTATTTCCATATTATATTTTGTTCCGCTGTGATGTGAGACTCTATTTCTGATGTGTTTCTTCTTCTTCTATTCTAATATTTCTTTCTCTCTTATCTCATCCACTAACTTCTTTCTAATAGCTATCTGCTTTTATGTATATTTTGAGTTGACATGTTGATAAATGTCGGCTTAAACTGTACTAAAGTGGGTCATTACACAGATTGTTGAAGCTATGATGCAGAAAATTGAATGCTGGTTCAAAACACGGAAACCATCCTGGGAAAGCACAACTTCATGACATATTACTCAAATAGATCCTCAATTTTGACGACCCGAACTTCTCCGGTCTCCGAAGAGAAGAGAAAGAACGGATTGTTTGAGAACACGAGAAATTAGAACGCAAACAGAAGAACATTTCATTTCTTATTACAACAATTTACATTAGAGTACAAGAATATACAGAGTACGAATAAATATTATACATCAGAAAAATAACAGAGATTTAAACTACATGCAACGGAAAAATAATACATAACACAACTAAAACAAATATACGGATACAGAGCTTTCCGAATATATCTCAAGTTGTAAACTAGGATCCTGTAATAATAAATCTGCAAACTCAAAACTACTAGTTGCCCATGTAGAAAACAGGGGCACCCAGAGTTTAGGTTAAAACAATAAACTCCAGGCCAGTCATGTGACTGGTGTGAAGACTAAAACAGTTATTAAATCTTTACTTTAAAAATAAGGTAAATCAAGGGACCACGCCGTATAACACGGAACGGGTTTCCTCCCAAGAATACCAGTGCATACAACAAACAGCGCAATGTTTTTTGGAAAAACGAAGCTATTATAAGACCCAGGTCCCATCATACAATGGAACGCAAGTCGGAGGATAGGTTTTCCCTTATAATAGCCAAACATTCTTGGTACGTTGAAAACAAATCATTTGATACTATTATAAGTGCATAGTGTGTAAAATAACTTCAAATATAAATGTATCAATCATAGATGGCATGGGTACCATACATCATGTCGCCATACTAGGCTCTACAATTAAAACCGAAATGTCGTATTGGAAGTTGGGTTTCCATCTGTGAACCAAGGCAAGGGATCGTCCTTACCGCTTCGACACACTCTAGCCCGTGTCTTAGGATCGGAGCTCGAGTGATCCTTGGATCGTCAGGGCCGGTCCACACGGAGTGGATTAAAATGCCTAAACGATACGTTTCCCTACCCTATGGGGTGTAAATGAGCCAGATGAGTCAATAACCATCGGCTCTGTAGTAACCGATATATCTAAGACACCTCTCTATCCATCTAATAATATGCAACATCCACATGAGTAAAATGTCTGGGCTCCATACCATGACACCACTCCCAGCTAGAAGGAAATGCATGTCCTCCCTGAGGTCCTCTCCCGTTTCTGGTTCACACCGGGGTGTGAGGCTCGCGAATTAACGCTATACACAAAGTTATGCTATATTAAAGCCATGCTTTGATCATCAACCACAAGACTATGCTTTTCAACAAAAGCCTTGATCATTTGCATCTTAGCATGCCACATTGACAATTCACGCAATGCGACTGATGTCTGTCAATATATAACCTCTGAGCTCATACGTCTCGGAGAAGGATGTTAAACAAGAGAATAAATTTTCTACTACTAAACAGATATATATGTAATAGAGATCAATCAACACAGAATAAAATCTAATGTCAGACACACATCCATTTACAAGTTCATTCTAGGTCTAAACGAAACCAGAGGCACCTTATTCCTTGTCCTATATGTCCAATACAGGAGAGAGGTCCTCGCATATCCGGTTGATCTCCAAGTACGTCTGGACGATCACCACTTATTGCCTCGTCTTGTGTGTACAGCCCAATCAAGACATCAATAATCATCCAAAAGATGTGAAGACCTCCGGTCTTCAACCACCGTCTTCATCATCAACTTATCGTCGATTCAGTTATTCCGAATGGGATAAACCCAGTCTTTTTGAATAACTCGCGTACCTTATAAACAAGTGCTATAAAAACACAACATAGACCTCATTCCAATCCAGAATATTCTTTTATTCATATCATTTGGGAAAGGTTCCCATTAACAAATTCTTTAAATTTATTCTTTAATCTTCCTTTGGATATCAATTCAAACCAAATTAAGGTTTATCCAAACTAGTCCGGATTAGCGCACCTTACCGAAGTAATCATTTCCTTTATTTTTCCCAATCCCAACCTATTCATCCCATGGAGCAAAACTGGTAATACTTCACATCTAACACCACGGTGTTATCGGTAAAATTAATTACATTTTCACGTTCAAATCTAATCAAAGATTTAACTATCGCATGGAGTAAAACTGGTGGTACTCCATTCTCGATCATTTCTCGAATTTGATAATATAAATTATCACATTCACATTTCAATCTAATTAAAGATTCATTAAAACTCCACTTAGTTTTAATCCCCAAAAATCATTATGTAATGATTTTTCAAATTTAGGAAATAAATCCTGCCATTAACTAGATTAAAGTACCAATGTCATTTAAAGCGCAGTTCACAATAAATCCAAAATCACATTCCATTAATTATGGAATCTTCACGGAAAAAAGATCAATATATGTAATCGATATAAACTTCGATATCCAACCGATAATATAAATTGAATAACGGCAAAGCCTTTTAAATTCCATATATATTAACAGTCTTCTTACACAGAAGCTCATTTCGATTATTATCCAATCGAATTACATTACATTCCAATTTATTATACTAAATTGGAAAACTTTACTCTAGAAATTCTCCTTTAAATCTTAACAAAAAGATTTATAAATTCCAAATCACATTTCACTGTAAATCGGGATAAAGAACGAATGTCATTAAAAACACAGTTCACGATAAACCCAATTCACATTCCATTTTATTCCAATTATTAAATATAATTGGAAACTCAAACAATCTTAATTACAAGATTTATCCTCTTCACACGGGGTTCAAGAACAGTGTTACTGAAGACACCGTTCACGACAAACCCAAAATCCAATTCTTTTTTTTCAATTCTAATTAAATATTAATTAATTGGAAAATTTCACTAAATCTTAATAAAAAGATTTATTCTTTCCTCAACTGGGTTTAAGAATGGTGTTATTTAAGACACCATTCATGAAAACCCCAAAATCCATTTTGATATTAAATACAAGGCTCTAAATAGAAAATATATCGGCTTATATTCAGTATCAAATTCTACAACCAACAAATATCGTATTGGAAATAACGATATAAATATATCTTTCAAATTTCCATAACAATATCTGTATAATCACGAAATCCAACATCGAAATATTCTAAAGATAATTTCGATTAAAATCCACTCCAATTTATATATTGGAAATCCTGGTTATTTTTAAAACCATTTCAAATCCAATTTATTTATTTAAAAATATTATATTATAATTCTAGTTCATAACTAGTTCATTTTGATAAAAATATACTTTTATCTTTACAAACGTGGAATTTTTCATCCAAATTCTTTCCAAATCATTTATTATGAATTTACACAAATTATTGATATTTTTAATAAATTTATCAAGGCCCGTACAGTCGGTTTCCATAAACGGTCATCAAACTGCACTTACAACGACCTTTTCCAAATTTGATTTGGACATAATTACAAATCAAACCATTAGATTTCAAATTCCTTATATTCGTTGGAAAGCTCTTTTCGATACAAACCTAACGGTTCTGGTTTTAGAAGAATCCGACGGTCGGATCTCCCGTAATATCAATTCAAAGTCAATGGTCGAAATTTATGAACTGCTGCGGTGCGGCGCGTTCTATTCAGGCCATTAAATAAATATAATATATATTTCGTCGATTTCCATTTAAAACGTATTTTAAAAATCGTTTTAAATTCGTTTTCAAAATGATTTCAACTTCATATTCAATTTTAGATCAAAGTTGAATATTCCATATCATTAATATATAAATGATAATATTTTCAAACATTAGATTTTGAAATCACTTCCTTTTCGATATTCATTATAAAAATGAATAAAATCGATATAAGTATCGTTCTCGTCAAAATGGCGTTAATCTAATCAACACGACTTTATATTTTTAAATATTTTCATGTCCATCCCAAATCGGATATCAAAATCATATTTCGATCCTTTACTGAATATTATTTTAAAATATTTATTATTTTAAAATATTCATTACTCGTCATTTTAAAATATTCGTTAATTTAAAATATTCGTTCTTTTAAAATATTCGTTCTTTCCGAATGGGAATCAGACACAGTCAATTACCATATAATTTTGTTTATATGGATTTCATACACGCATGTACACAACAATAATCAAACAAAGTCAACCATCATCCAGAGTGCATTACATAACTACATAAGCATTAAATATTAAATAATTAACGCTTACAACAGTCTGTCAACCCATCGATTGACATACAACTAAATAATTGGGATTAGTGTACGTCAAATATCATCCCAATACCCGTGTGGGGTTTCAATCAACAAACACAGATTTTATTTGTGTAGTTGGGCGATGTGTAAAATATATCATCCCAATCAGTATCAGATAAACGGGTGTACATATACAAATCGTCCGGTTTATTTATGAATATTTATTTCAACTCATAACTATTTTATACAGTTCATATATGCAATAAAAATGATATTTTTATTATTCAATTATTTTATTCACCATTTGAATATTTTATATTCCATTTCACAATACAATCACCATCAATTTCCACCATATAATACAATCAAACAAGTCGTCCATGGTCTGTAGACGACAGTGTCAGGAGCTATTAAGCCCCGTCTGCAACCTAGTATATATTTAACAATAAAAAATTTGACTAAGAAGGAGTTCTCACCTTTGGTTTCCACTCCGTCGGTTTTACTTCTGAATTTCTGAACAGCTTAGATTTTCCTGAAATTCCAACGCAGCCCTTTTCACGCTGTTCATAGTCAAAATCACATATTTATCTTTCTACAAATAATTTCATACATTCGATAAAAATCCTATTTTTATCTAACCAAAATTATTTCCTTTTTATGATAAAAATCATATTTTCACAACGCTATTACATATATAAAAATCATAATTTCATTTCTGCTATTTCATTTTCTCTTTAAAATTGGAATGAAGCAATGCTATTTTTATTTTCAAAATAATGAATATTTTTATTTTCTATTTTTAAAATCAATGTACATTTTTCGTTTTAAAACAATATACAATTTTCTATTTTAAGACAATTATATATATGTAAAAATTCCATTTTTATAACGAAGTTATTAAAGTAAAAAATCACATTTTTAATTCTAAAACTATTTCTATAAAAATCATATTTCTAAAACAATGCTTTTTATTTTATTTAAAAACAATTCTATTTTATTTTATTTTTAAAATGCATTTATATTTTAAAAACAATTTTATTTTATATTTTAAAAACAATGCATTTATATTCTTTAAAAACAATTATATTTCATTTTTTTTAAAACAATGCTTATTTAAATTTAATTACATGAAAACTATAATTAATAAACTAATAAAATAAATTAATCACATTTAAGCACTGTTACTTCTCTTCTTCTTCATTGACTCTGGAATGAGCTGTGCGTCCAAACCCAAAATCGAATTCTAGGGTTCGCATTAATATCCACCACGTCGCATCTGAGGATGAACGCACCCACCTCGAGGTCGGCCATGGCCAGAACCCCCTCCACCTGCGGCGAGGGCCAACTCGGTGGTCGTCTCCCCTCCCAAATCGCCTCAAAAGTTTAGCACTTCCCTACCAAAAATCTCCCCCAAAAGTCCATGATAAACGGTGAGAGTTGTATGGATTGAAAGCGCTCCCATTACTCTCCAATATTCCCTTGATAATCATTGTCTACTTCAAAGTAGAGAGGAAGAAGTCAGGGGAAAAAGAATCGAACGATTTCATTGGTTCAATCGTGAGTGAGGCGGATGGAGAGGGTTGACCGCGTGTAATGTTTTTGTAATGTCTGGGATTTTCGTCCCAGAAAATCAACATGAATACACTGTCAATTTTCTCGAGCATCGGAAATACCTGGACATTAATAGAAGAATTGAGAGGGTGAGAAAGATAAGATAGAACTAATAGAATAGAAGAAGAAGAAGACACTGAACAAAATCAGAGTAAACATACAAACTCACAGCGGGATGAATAAATTGTATTATATAACAAAATCTTGAAATACAAAACTGTATTGTATAGATACATACCATTATCAGAGTACAATACATTATATCACAGCGGAAGTAAATCTCTAAATACTAACGGTGAAGCCTTCTGCTTTCAGCTCCTCCAAGTGTATCTGTAAAAGCCTGAAACACTTGACTGCCCGTAAAAATTTGGGCACCCAAGAGTTTAGGGAAAACAAACAAAATAAACTCTGGGTCAGTCATGGGACTGGTGTGAGTAAATTCCAACCATACTGTTTAACTTTGAAAATCCGTACTATAAAATATCTTTGATATCAAATCCAGTGATATTATGATAATGTCTAAGCAAATAAATATCCAAGTAGAAGAATGCTTGCATCTCACGTTCCACATATATATAGTATAAAATCATAAACCGCAGGGCGCTTATCGGAGAATGGATTTCAACAGACAAGGTTTAGGAGCACCTTCTGATTAGTGCACTCTAGAGGGGATACACTCAAGGTTCAACAAGAACGTCTTGCAACCCGGCCACACATGACCGCTCACTCATTTTGCTTGAGTGTCGCGAATATATTGCCACCACGGTTGTAGGCCATCCAACCATCATCCGAAGATACAGAATCGAAAAGAAGTATAAATATGAATTTTCTCTAGATCGGTGACAATACACCCTGCTTGGGGATGACCCAACTAGCCATGCTGCCTAGCCCAACTTCTGTCATTCTCGGTTGTGAGGCTAGAGGCTACGTCTATCTTCAGAACATCCGATCACCATTCACTTTGAATGTCACATCGTCAAATCCGTAATCACACATTGATTACACAAATGCACACTGGGTGTAAAATAAAGAGAAGTCACCTTCTCCCCACCAACTTGGTATATTTGTAAAATCAACGGCATGACCGTTAGAAATACTCTGTCAGACACTCGTCCATACAAGTTGTCCTGGGACTGGACAAACATAAAACAATATTCTAGAACTGGACGACCCTTGCATTTAACTCTGTCTTCAATTATCTTTAGCATAACTAATTCGCAACGCTTATGCCTATACGGAGTAGTTTCAGATAACATATCCAACCGGTCTCTCCGTATTGACAACGATGGTCAAACACTTCGATAGTCGGTTATTTAAGTATCGAAGTAAAACAAACATCCATCCAAACATCACACAATCACGGCCATTTTATGTAACATTCGATTTATTGTTCGAATTCCCATATCTTACCAGATATTTCTAAATTCCTGTTTTAGCCTTTTCATACTTCTTGGAAAACATTTCCAGTTATTACAAACTCTTATTCTTTCATGTTCCAGAAACATACATTATTAACGTTCGGACTATTTCCATTAATTTCACATTCTTATTTCTATCCTTAGGTAATCTACCCTATTTACATTGGAAAATATTTCCAATTTCATTTTAACCTTTTAATCGACCTAACGTTCACTTTTAAACACTTATTCACCTTAAATGTGAATATCATTTCTAATTACCGAAATCTGAACATTTTTATCGGATAACCCTTTATTCAAGTAATAATTACCCTTATCTTGTTTCCCGAAATCTCTTTCTCACTTTTATATTCTTACTCCACTCTATAAACTCTATTTCTAAGTCAACTTCCTATCAGAACAATATCCAGTTGATAAATACTGATTCCTATCCTATTAACATTTATTTGATTAAAACTAAATGTTGATTATCCTATCAGAATATAATTCCTAAAAATGATTTACTTTAACTACATTCGACATCGTCGAATTCTTGTTCCAAATCCTAATGGTTTAATTCTAATCACATTTCGAACATCGAAATGCTGTCATCGTTTCCTAACACGATTCTTCAATTTCTCTTTCTAAAACTGATTCTTACATTTCCTTACGACATCGTTATTTATCACTTTCGAATAAGTGGATTTCAAACCAAACTGTTACATTTTCTAGGAAGTGCTGCAATATAAAAATCATGCTTAAGTTTGGTTAACCGCGTTAATTTATCGCTATAGTTCTAAACTAGCCATACGCTGTAATATTCTCCTTTATAACTAATCTTGACATACAGTCACGCTTAAGCCTAATCAACAGCGTTTATTTTATCGCTATAGTCCAAACTTGCAATACGCTGCTATATGCCACTTTATAACTAATCTCGACGTCTTTTTCCGTTACAAAAATCTTGACATCTCTTTCTGTTACAAAAATCTTGACATCTCTTTCCGTTACAAAAATCCTGACATCTCTTTCCGTTACAAAAATCTTGACATCTCTTTCCGTTACAAAAATCTAGACATCTCTTTCCGTTACAAAAATCTTGACATCTCTTTCCGTTACAAACTGATATCGTTCCTCGATAATAGCGAAGCCGTTTAAGTTGGGGTATTCTATTTACCTTTCAGACCTTGATCGACAACGTTCTTACCTTAGAACCGATATGAGTCTGTATTGTAATCCCTTATTTCTTATACTATCTATCAGATCGTACTTTCTTGTTTATTTTTAACTATGGTTTTTATAACACCATATCCTTACTTTGAAATCTCTAGTGTTTATTATTATTTATTTTAAACATTTATTCTTTGCTTTCTCCATCTCACAGTTCTATTTATAACTTCTTAACCAAAAGGTAATTCAATCTCATTAATCTGGATTTATTTATTTCTAGACTGTTTCATTAGATTAATTAAAGACCAATTAATCTAATAATTATTTTCCCAAATAATAGTTGATTAAAATCAACTTCTTTCCCTCAGTAGATTCGTTAACTGATTTTAATTACTTCTCAACATTAGATTAATATAATTAATCTAATGATATTTCTAAATTGTTTAGCTTAAATAAAATTATCCAAATATTTAATCGTCAGATAATTTCTGCTTTATAAACTTATTTAAATATCAACAATCGTTTTTATTTATTTTATAAAAACGAACTCTAAAATACTGATTTATAATAGAACTTCTATTATAAATTTAAATCTTCTTTTTAATCATAAAAATATAATTTTTATAATTAACCTCGTTGATTTGCCTGACGGCCAATCAACTCCTTAACAAAACAATGGTTTTACGGTCAACTGATATCACCTTCTCAATCAATAACGTTTATTTATTTAATCTAAACAAATGTTGAATTTCCGTTCAACATCAATATTCACATGGGGTTTTAAATATAATTCGGGTTCAGACAAAACAAACAGTACATATAATTATCAAGGAATCCGGCCGGATTTCTCCAACCGGTTTTCGCATCCAAAGATGCCAGTCAACACAATTTACACTAACTCTATACTAGGATATATTTTAAACGGTGGAATCAGTGTCCAACCGATGGTGTGTACATATGTGACGGTATATAATATTCAATCAAATTACTGGTAATCTACCTAATCGACCATCACACAGCATTCAAACAACATTTAAAATATAAAAATAGATCAGAGTTAGTGATTTTACTCACCTTGGCGCGTTAACCGTTAAATACGGTTTGCGTCGGCTTATTTGGTTGAGCGGTTTAATTTGCCTAAATCCAGACGAGCTCCAAATGGCTCTGAATCAGTTCCAGTATCCTGTTTGCGACCACATGATTCTAACGGTTCCCATCCTCTTTGCTAACAGTTCATACACTCCTCGGAAATTCCGTCCATTTCCTATTCACTCCTACGCTCGCGGTAGCCCCTGCGTTCATGTTCGAACACCCGTGTATACTTGCACCATCTTCCAGTTTTCACACCCGCCGGCTCATCCTTCATTCCATCAACATACACGCTACTCATCCCCTATGGTGCGTCACTTCAATGCCATGCATTTAAAAACAACCCATGCTACTTCATTTACTCAGGTCTTCACCTGATCCACCATCATTCACATTCGCTAATACATCACTAATACGAAAACACCACTCCACCTTCACTTAAAATACTGTGCAACACACATACTTTATCATACATGCACGCATATAACCCCCGCTTCACATCAGTGCTTCACGTTCTGCTCCCACTTCGCCACTACTTGTTCCTTTCACGTTCATGAATCCCCCACTCATCCATTTCTCTCCCGTACCTGCGTGCATATTTAGAACCATCACCTTCCTTGTTTTGCCTTGCCGCCACTACTCACCATACTTCCCATTGCAAATCCACGAAGACAAGTTCCTCTCGCAGCACACAACAATAAAGGATCATCAAGCAATTACTGTTAGTTTCCAATGGCACTGCTAATCCTTGCGTCCATCTCCTTTTTCATGATATAAACCACCCACTTGTCGTGACCATGCACTAACGCTAAGCTTAAGTCTCCAAAAGCACTTCAACATATGGGTCTTGCCTTCTTTTCTTCAGGAAACGCATGCTCCAGATTGTACAATCCCACTGTATAACACGTCCATCAGCCTCCCTCCACGCACACAGTGCTACCGCCAACAACCATAACAGTGCACCGTGTTTCCTCTTTCCTTGTATTTCATATACACAGTCTGCTTCATGCATTTGCAAAACAATTTCCACCCATACACTCACGGTTCACACATGCATTTTCACGCATCTCACCTCAGCTCATTCAAACGGAAACAACTATATTATTAAATATATAAGCACCGAAAGTAACGTAATACACGTCATTTTGGTCATTAATTCGTTTAACGCTGGCCACTTTTCCCTGAACAATTTCATTGTGCTCCCTTGTCCTTGCTTCTTCTACCATATAAGCTATCAAACTTCCAACTGCGGCTCCCTCAAGTCCACTTCAAATCCTTGCCGCTGCCACCCTAGTTGACCCAGATCCGCCATACTCTGGCACCACGTACCCCCATACAAACCCAGCTCGTACCCCACTGAAGTGGTAGTCTCGCGTATGTCAAGTTTGAAGCTTCTCCAGTGGTTTATATAATTTGATTTTTATTTGTATTATTCTTCTTGCTGCCGAATGGCAGAAACGAATGAAGCTCCTTTATATAGAGCGAAGGAAAAGGGATAAGGAGGCTATCATTTGTCCTTAGGGCGATGATTTTTCTCCTGAGGTTCATGCTATGCTATGCTTTAGAGAATGGTGTTAGCATAGGGGTAGGGTGATGTTTTACACGCCTCTAGCATAGGCAAGGAAAATGTGAGGTATGGAACAAAGATGTATGGTTGCATGAGAATCAGTGGGATTATTAATGAGATTTAATGTATGGTAGATATTTTTCTTTTGTTTTGACGAAATTGTTCTCTAGCGTGCTGTATAAAATAGGATAGGATAGGGTAGCAGCATGTTCACTTAGGTATGGTGCTTCATAGTTAAGTATTAGGGTAGGTACTGTCTAGAGTTTTTAGTTTCTAGCACATATATACTTTATGTATTTAAAATTTAAGCGTAACGTATTTACAAAAATTTATGTTTCTGACCGAGCCACTATGGACAGAAATAAGAATACAGACGTGTCCAGCGAGGTGCCACGATCCCAAAAATATAATAATACCGGTAAATTGACTCATATTTTGAAATACCGAATTACCGATACAGGGTGCACAATATTCCAAATAAAAAGTTGCTTAGTTAATTTATTAAAAATTACAGTAAAATTCTAAAAATTAAATTATCGTTGCGCCTCAAAAGAACCTTATCCCGATTTTCACCCGATATCAAGTTATATTCAAATAACTGTTACGGTCAATATATGATTTCACAGCGACTTTTCGAATATTTGATTTGGACATATCTTGCAATCTACACAACGAAATCCTGGTTTTTCACTTCTGTTAGAAAGATACAGTTCAACAGATTCCAACGTTTCTTGTTTCGCAGAAATCCGATTTAAAACGAGTCCGGTACACTCAGTTGAAGTTCAGAACGTTAAATTACGAACTACAGGGTCGTTCTGAGCTCGATTATAATTAATATATATTTATATGCGTTCAACTTCGTTTTAATTAATATATAAATCAATTTATATTCTGAATTCAATATTTAAACTGATTTAAATATTCAAATATAAACCGATAAAATGCGGGATGTTACAGTTTTGACCAACGAGAGATTTTCTAGGGTTTTATAGATTTTAATATTATATTATTATATATATTTTTTCAAAAATACCTGCTTTCATAAGCGAACTCCAAATCAAACCCAACGACTGCCATCCCAAGCTAAATACCCCCATTCTGGACACAATGGGATATGTTTTGTAAGCCAATTCTAATGTTTTGATCAGCTTTTCTTTAAATTAAAATATAAATCAATATATATTAAATTCAAACTTACATTTTAATTTGCTGGGGCTACATACTGACTCCAAACATTTCCGACAAATAAATCTAGCTATGTTTTGACGATACGGTCCTAACAAAATTAATTTCATCGAATTTGGAGACCGTTTGAAAAATGGCCATTTTTCAGTCAATTAAATTCAAACTGAATTGACCAAAAACGTTTAAATTCACCACGCTCACATATTGATTCCGAAAATTATGAAAATTGGAATCTAGCAATAATTTGACATTCCGGATTGAACAAAAGTGGTCTCGTCAAAAACGGAGGTCGTTTGCTAAATGACTATTTTTAAGGGCTATATATTATTCAAAATTTTCAACTAGACATAACTTTTTATTCCCATTGTGAAATCTGGATTTTTCACATTCGTTGGAAAGATATTTCCAAATAGATTCAAATATTTCTGGTTTCACTAAAATCCGGTTTATTTTGAATCTTGTACATTCATTTGAAATTTGAAATCAAATTTTCAAACTACCGCGCCATTTTCAATTCCTTTAATAATTAAAATAAATATTTATATTCTAACTTCAATTCAAATAAATTTATACGTTCTAATTCTATTCAAAATAAATTTCTAGTCATTTTTATTTAAAATAAATCATTGTAAATACTCAAAATTCATTAAAATTGCCAAAATAAAAATTTTAAATTGGTTCCGATTTTCCGGCTTGTTACATCAATGCTAGATCAATTAAACCACAAGAATTAACAACCAAGAAGTGCAATATGCCAAGGAAACTCACAACAAAATCCCAATAAACTCTAAGGTGACATACACACAAAGGTTCGACCACTCTCAGAGACCTAAAAACCCAGAATCAACCAAACAGATACCACAATACAAACCAAAACTAATAAGAACCCAAAGCCTTACCGTTACAACACCAGTAACCACCAGCTTGTCACTAGCAACAGAGCCGGTCTGATGGGGGTGGGGAGATAGCCTGAGGAGGAGACGATGAAGAGCACTATCACCTACTAGGACGATTATAGCTTCAACACTAGCCTGAATATAGGACCAACCTAAAAAAAATCTATCTATAAGGTAGTTATAGAAGAAGGGTTCAAAGCTAGAGAACGCTCGAGATGGATCCTAGGGAATCTAGATCTAGGATTAGGGATAGGAAAAGAAAGGAGAGCTGCGATAGGCTATCAAAAAAGAGGAATTATGGAAGTATAAGGCGAAGGAATACAAAAATGATTAGAAGTTGCAAGAAGCGTAAGGCTTAAAATCAGACCTGGAGGTACAGCTTCTGCACCACGATGGTGAAAACTAAGGTTATAAGGGATATGGTAGAGTGGGAGATGAAAACGAGAGTTGCGGAGAGGAGTTATGGATGGAATTAGGATAGATCTGAAGAAGATGTAGGGTGCGGCGGAACCTAGTCACCATTGGAGTGTAGGAAGCTCTGCTGATATAAATTATAAACTTATTCACTAATATTTTTGTATAAACTAGTTAAACATTCAATTTCAAATTGGAAGTATCGACTATCCAAAATCGTCAAACATTCTGCTCTATTAACAGATGAAATCCATCAGACATCATATCAAATGAGATGCAAAATCATAAAACTCTAACATACAAACTACATGCATCCATATTATAACTTAGTTGAAAACTTCAAAATTGAACTCCCAGATTTTATACTTCGAATAATTTGGATTCAAAAAAATTATTTTAATCCAAACTATCATCCACGGTATCAAGTTCTTATTTAGAAACTCGAATATGAACCTCGATGATGCTGCATTTACCATCAACATTATTTACCAATGACCAAAGCAAGATCAATGATTTCAAAATCTTTTAAAATCCTTTTAGTTTCATAAACACTTCCAAACAATCTCAATATTTTGTTTAAGATTTGTAAATCTTTTCAAACTTACTAGAATTCCAGACTCTTCAATTCTCAACTCAAATCTATTTTGTATTTATAAATATCATTTATAAATTACACCAGCATATTTCTTATTTAAATTCATCTTAAACCATTTTCATTCTGGTTGAATTATGATCCAACATCATCATCGAACATCTCATAGTAAAATCGTGAAACTGAATTCATAAGGTGATCGTTTCCAATGCACCATGATTACCAATCTACCCATCCTATGCAAGAAAAGAATAAGAATGTTCTTATCCAAACACGGTAGTCAATACCAAACTACAAATCAGTCAATAATAGTCAATGCTCATGAGTATATGAACATGACCAATCAATCGACAAATGATAATAATTTAATATCATCATTTCCT
The DNA here is from genome assembly GCA_030737875.1 of Allium sativum. Taxonomy (NCBI): domain Eukaryota; kingdom Viridiplantae; phylum Streptophyta; class Magnoliopsida; order Asparagales; family Amaryllidaceae; genus Allium; species Allium sativum. Next base: position 67,586,710 of record CM060911.1, read on the forward strand.
AACAAATAGCACAACCATACAATTATATTTATTTATAAAAACTTTCTTTGTATATAAAATATATAACATCTATGTAAATTTATTTCATTCACCAGTTTCGAAAACAATATCTCATTGAATGACTTGTTCAAGTGTTTCATAATCTTCATTAAAAATGAGGATTAGTATATTAATTCCAATAAAAAATTCAGATTTAACAAATCAAACAACCCAATACAAAGTATTTTGTATTCACTAACAAGTACGCGCTCATATAATATATATATATATATATATATATATATATATATATATATAAACACACATACTCTCAGACCTCAATCTAAGGTGTTACTAACCCTATCTCTAGTGAGATATAAACCCATACAATTCGCTAAAACTAAGCTCTGATACCAAATGTAATGACCCAACTTTTCGGCTCTCGAAAATCAACACTAATACATCCTATGTATTCATGTATCTCAAATCAAGTGCCAAAAAGACCGATTGTTAGGGGGAAAAGGAAGGAGATAAAAGAATAAAAGAAAGAAGATACAAAATAGAATCTCACGATGAAACGAATAATCTATAAACTAATAATTGCTCTTTACAAAAAGAGAAAAACTTTAATATATGACATTAATCAGAGTACACAATGAATCATCCTAAACAGTTATAACTACACGTCCTTAAAATTCCTATTTCATATAACAACACACACAACAGAATAAACAAAAGAATACAAGCATACATCTTGGCACCAACTCTTCTTTTGAAGCTCCAAAGCAGTCCAATCCGATCTAGAAAATATACTCGGTATGACCTGATCATTATAATAAAACCACACCCAGATCAGGCTGGGAAACTGCGTGAGATAATCCAACATAAATGTGACATATATTAATGCAATTTATGGTCGTACAGATGTCTTAACGGTTATCCCCTCAAAAGCATCCAACCATTTGTTGGAAAAAATATAGTTGTATAATAGATAATGGATAAGGTGTAGAATATAAATAAATCAAACAGTTGGAATGGTAACATTGGTAAGATTCGATAACTATTAAGGCACAAACAAAACCACAAAGGTACATTTGCACATTGGATTTTTCTTGGGACATCTCTCCATACGGATTTGAACTCCATGCACAAGGATCATAAACTACCTTCCTAGTGGCATATATCTCTAGATAAAATATACCATAAGGTAAACATGATTGGTCCACACACGAAAATACCGATGTGCACCACGTGGAACAAAGTATACCCAACTCCTACGCGACACTTCGAGGACCTTTCGCACATTTCGATAATAAGTATACATAGATTTGGAGTTTATATACCCTATCATAGGTTAGGAAAACCTAAGAACATGCATCCTACATTGTCTATAGCCATATTCGATGTCAAACTTTCATTCGGCATCTTTCTCATGAGTCTTCATCATTTGAACAAAACAAGAATTCCCAGTAGGGATCACACATTACAACAAATCTCAGAATCACACGCAGGTTCCTCCACAAATCTTGGAATCATACATGGGTTCCAATACATTAACAGATGTCGGAATTGCACATAGATTCCTTAATAGATGTCATAATCACTATATGTGTTCGAGCACCTCAAACAGATCTTGAATCGCCACATAGACTTCACTTCACTACCACTTCCAAAACATAGAACTTGTATACTTGTTTTGAAGTGGTTTTCAATAATTAGAACACTTACTAATTAAGATCTCCTCAAAACTAATCATTAGTGTAACGAGTTAATCGTGAGAACACTCACCCACTGCCGTGTTTTCCCTAGAAGAGGTGGTGATGGGCTTAAGCGTTGCCAATGAAGGTTGCAGTTTCGACTGCGATGAAGGAGTAGCAAAAGCGACAATTTAGGGTTTTGGGTGATTAAATGAATTTACAGTGGACATAGATTTGGGAGGAGAGAGTATCGGTGAAAGAAGTAGGTGCAGTTGCCAGAGTGAGAGGATGAAGGTGACAACAGCAAAAGGGAAGAGGTTCAATTTGAAGAAAGTGGAGCAACCATTAACGACTTGTTTTGATTTGGGGAAATTGAAATTTTTGTTTGGTTGAAATTAAAGGTAATGCGATGAAATAAAAATAGAGACAGGGGATGTAAAAACAAGAGTACAAGGGACAAGTGTTGATTCTTTTCAGCAATATTAGTACAAGTGTCAAAGAAATCCAACCAAGTTCCAATAAGTGTCCTAAAACTTATTAAACAAAAATTTCTCTAAGTATATATACCATTTATTATACTATGTATATAGAAACAATACCAGTGTATTTATATATTTAAAATACATCTCCTAAATTAAATTAACCAAGTTCAAATTTAAATTAAACAAATTAGATTATAAAATTTTAAATAAATTTTGTAAATTAGATTATTTACAAATATCCAAATCACATACTTTCAAATATTTCAAAAATTAATAATGTTTAAATTCTAATCAAACCATTTTAAATTAAAAAACAAAAATTAAATTAACCTTTACAAAATCAATTCAAAACCAGATTAAAATAGTTAGATTAAAATTCCAAATAAAATTTCAAGTATAAACATCAATTTTCATACTAAATCCAAATTAACTTCATATTTCAAAATGTTGGAAATCCTGGGTCGTTACAATTAGATTTATGGTCAAGTTCTATAGTCAGTTAATCAGCTATCTAGTCACACAGTAGACGATTGTATATGGAAAACAGTCTCGCTTAATTTCCATAACAAAAAAAAAAAAGATCCAAAGCAGTATCAAGTTACAAAACATGATAAATAGTCAAAGCATGATTAACTCATATTAACGGCTTATAGTTCGTTTCCTATTAAACTAATATTTCATTAGTTAAAACTTCTTTTATTAGTAAAACTTCTTTATCTAATAAAACTACATTTATTAATCAGCAACTTCTACTGGATTAATATACCTTTATACACTAGTGTATATATTTTGTCTGTACATATAACAGATATATGTATATATTCTACTATTCCCTATTTTTTTATAGCCTTCAATACTTCCAAAGCTATATACATAGTTATCATTCCGGTATAAATATATCCATAATTCATTTCTAATATTATTTTTCTAAATATAACCAAAGAGGTTAAACCCATTATTTATTAAGAACCCATTCTCTTTTATAAGTTAAAAACATCTTCTTCTATATCTTTATCTTGAATGACCTAATACTTGTTTCTATTTTTAAAATCACGCGAATAAAGATCTAAGAATATTCAAAACTATTAAACAATATATTTCCAGTTTAACCACATTCCAAGGTTTAAAAAAAGTGTTGCTAAAACACTGTTTACAATGAACCCAAAACTATTTCTTTATAATTATCTTTAAACGCCCGTGTAAAGATTCAATTATATTAACTTCATTGGTAGAATCTAAGAGTGTTAAAGACAAACGAAATTAACACATTGTCACGACAAACCCAAAACCAATTATATACTGATTCTTATCTTTAAAATATTCCTGTAAAGATTTATGTATCAGTTCAACAAGGTGAAATACTAGTGATTTCTCAGTCATTTATTATAACAGGAGTTATAATCCAAAATCATTTCTAAATCTTAAAAATAGGCTTAATTCATTTCAAAATATACATATAGTAAAAATAACTAAAACATAGGATTTATGTAAAAGAATTTAAAAACTAGTTTTATATCTTAAAATCATTCACTTCCAATTTTCCCAATTCCTGTTCCATTCCATTTGTATAATTTTTCCAATCTAATTCAATTATGTCGAACACAACAAAATGTGTGAAATATACAAACTGAATATAATATATAAAATAATATATTCGCTTCACCGCAATTTCACATATAACAACGTTATATAGCCAATGTGATCCACAATCAGGTTTAATTCCAACCAATTCTTATAACATCACATAAATATAATTATTGTAACAATTATATTGAGAAATCCTGTTGGATCCCTCCAACCTATCCCATTACATCACAGCTCATATGTCAGCGCATATACATGTAATACTATTCAACTAAGGTAATTCATATAAGATGAATCTTCTGCTATAAGTAGGTAGTGTCAAAGGTTATCCACCCCATGGGCAGGTACATACAACCACAAACCAACTAATTAAGTAGTAAATCAACCAAAAAAAACAATCACACATATAAATATGTCAATAGTAGTCAATACTATTATATGGTAAAATAGTATATCAATAAAGAGAGTTAAACTCACCATCTATTCCAAACGACGATTTCAAGTTGTTTTTATTTAATTTCAAATAGGCATTTGAAATTAGATAAAAATTTAAACTATCCAAAATTCGATCAATCCACTGTGTAAGTGAAGTATTCGCTGACATGAACACAACGCAACCGACGGTGTGTCAATTGGAGTTGGTTAAAGGTCGATCATACTGCTGTAGTAAACTGTGAAGTAGATAGTCATGCAGCTAGCATACAACAATTCATGAGACTCAAACAAGAAAGAGATGTGGTTGATATAAAGAATGAGGTTGGTAAGTACTTGGTTGATGCTTCCGAAGATCCTTCTTGTAAAAAAATTGATCTACTCAAGTGGTGGAGAGAAAATACTCATAGTTATGTCTATTTTATTATGCAAAGTAAAGAGTTAATTAAATGATATTATACTATCGTTTACACGATCACACATGTTTACAGTGCTAATGAATGAACCTGATTTAATTCAATTAGGTATCCAATTCGATCAAAGATAACAGAAGATGTGTTTCGTGTTCCTGCTTCGACAGGTGAATATGAAATGGATTTTGGTCTTGGCTCTCAATTCGTTGATCCATTCGGAGTATCACTAAATCCAATGATGGTTGAAGCTTTAGTGTGTGTAACGTCCCGCATTTTTGTTGGTTTGAATTTGAATATTTAAAACAGTTTAAATATTGAATTCGAAATATAAATGGATTTATATATTAATTAAAACGAAGTTGAACGTATAAAAATATATATTAAATATAATCGAGCCCGTAATATAGCTGCAGTTCGTAATTTAACGTTTTGAACTTCAACTGAGTGTACATGACTCGTTTTAAATCGGATTTCTTCGAAACAAGAAACATTCGAATCTAGTGAACTGTATCTTTCCAATGGAAGTGAAAAATGGAGATTTCGTCGTATAGACTGCAAGATATGTCCAAATCAAATATTCAGAAAGTCGTTGTAAAACCGTTTATCGACCGTAACAAGTTATTTGAATATAACTTGATATCGGATGCAAATCGGGACAAGGTTCTTTTGAGGCGCAGCGATAATTTAATTTTTAGAATTTTACTGAAATTTTTAATTAATTAAATATGCAACTTTTTATTTGGAGTATTTTGCACCCTATATGGATATTTCGGGGTTTCACAATATACGTTAATCTATCGATATTATTATATATTCGTGATCGTGGCACACTGCTGAGCGCAACGGTATAATTATTTCTGTCAATGGCAAGTCATATGCGGACGAAGATCTACATGGCCAGATACGCATGCGCCCCATACTTCTTGCTTAAATCTAAGTATGAATGGACAACCTATAGTGAGCAAATTCATGAATAGAAACAGTGCTGATAAGGGATAAATACGACAGCAAAACAGTGATGTCAAGTGAAATATAAGACCTACTTGCCTACCTGCTATATATAAAAAATTAATATACCTCTTTCTTAATACTTAAGTGAAGACCATACCCTAAAGGACCTACATACGTGCTAACCTATTTCTTCATTTCCAAGGATACACTCCCTCTTTTTCCGCAACTAGTAAAGCCTACCATTTTAAATAATAAGAGAAGCATGGCCTAACCTATATCCTACACTTCCCTATTCCTTAAGCAGTAAGCGTCCTCAATTATAAATACAAACCCGTCGTTCTCGTTTTTCTTCAGCAAACACACTCAAATCAGAATGGCCGATCAAATTAAACATGGGTCTGGATTCATGAAGCAAGGCAGTGAGGGCAAGTGTTCGTCTATGCCATGAGGAGGTGTGTTGTATACATCTAAGAAGAGGTAGGTGGTGCTGACATGGAGTGGCTTTGGACGTGTGAAGAAAGCATGCTGCATGGTGAGGTATACATTGTATGGAGTGGAAATTTTGGGCTTTATAAAGTGCGTGACCTCTACTGTCCACACACCAAGTGAGAGGCCGAGTAAGTCCTCAAGGTTTGAGCGAGTACTGTGAGGCAAGAATCGACTGGAAGTAGCTGTTTCAAAAGGAGCTCGACACTTTGTTCCGTTGGGAAATGCACAGCGATGCTACAGTTCGGATCCGAAGTGAAGGAGGAGCGGTAACTCAGGGGAAGCGTGCCGCGGTGAATACATAGGTTCAAGCGAATGAGAACAGGGATGAATGAAAAAGGAAAAAAATAAATACATTAATAAAATGTGGTGGTGGAAGTAGTTTGAAAGAGGAGTAAATGGTGGAAAGACAATAACGAGCTTATACAGACACGTGAAGGTGGACTGAGGGGTTTAAAGTGGTGAATGACGTTCAATATGAAGACAATGGTTTAAGAAGCACCATAGTGTGCTGATGAATTTGACAGAGACACGTTCGTTTCCAAGTGGCGATTTTCAGATGGTTGTGGAGAACGAGATAGAGGAAGCGCGGTAACTTTGTTGCAGAACGTGACGCCGACAGTTACGTTGGAATCATATGGTCGAAAACTGAATACTGAAACCAGTCTGAAGTGATTTACTGACGCAAATCGTATTTAACGATTAACGCGCCAAGGTGAGTAAAATCACTAACTCTGATCTATTTTTAAATATTTTAATATTGTTTGAATGTTGTGTGATGGTCGATTAGGAAGATTACAATTAATTTGGTTGAATATTATGTACCGTTACATATGCACACATTATCGGTTGGACACTGATCCCATCGATTAGAATATCGCCTAGTATAGAGTTAGTGTAAATTATGTTGACTGACATCTGTGGATGCGGAAACCGGTTGGAAGAATCCGACCGGATTCCTCAATATTTGTATGTACTGTTTGTTGTATAGTATTTATATATACGACCTGAATCTAAATAACATTATTAGGAATTATAGTCTGATAGGCTAGTAAATATTTAGTTTTAAACCAACAAATTATAATAGGATATGTAATCAGTATTTAGTTATAAACTTGATATTGATTTACTAAGAACCTGACTTAGAAACAGAGTTTATCAAATGAAATGTGAATATGGAAGCGTATTGCAGTAGTTATAAAAGAGAATATAGCAGCGTATTGCAGTAGCTATAAAAGAGAATACAACAGCGTATTGCAGTAGTTATAAAAGAGAATATAGCAGCGTATTGCATTAGTTATAAAGGAAAAGATAGCAACATTAGTTAAAATATAACGGTTTTAAAGTAAGTCGATAAGTTATAATGTTTTAAAAGGATATACTGAGCATGATAAGGAAGGTGATATAGTTTTAAAGAAATTAGAACCCGTTGTACGTTGGTTGAGTTGAGTAACTTTCGAAGCGTCAATCTGATGTTGGTTTCGGCCTTCGGGGTTGATACTTAGAAATTTATTCACTTACCGATTTATAACGAGGAACTAATAGAGTAGAAATGAAGGGAAGTAAGGAAGAGTTTATAGAAATATGGGAAACTAGAAAGTTAGTATTAAATAAAAGGGCCAGTGTTTGTGAATGGATGTTTGTTTTAACTTCGATAGTTAAATAACCGACTATCGAAGTGTTTTGACCATCGTTGTCAATACGGAGAGACCGGTTGGATATATTATCCAGAAACCACTCCGTATAGGCATAAGCGTTGCGAATTAGATATGCTGAAGATAATTGAAGATGGAGTTTGCAAGGGTCGTCCAGTTCCAGAATGGTGCTTTCTGTTTGTCCAGTCCCAGGACAACTTGTATGGACGAGTGTCTGACAGAGTATTTCCAACGGTCACGCCGTTGATTTTTACGAATATACCAAGTTGGTGGGGAGAAGGTAACTTCTCTTTATTCTACACCCAGTGTGCATTTATGTAATCAACATGTGATTACGGATTTGACGATGTGACATTCAAAGTGAATGGTGATCAGATGTTCTGAAGATAGACGTAGCCTCTAGCCTCACAACCAGGAAGTAACAAAAGTTGGGCTAGGCAGCATGGCTAGTTGGGTCATCCCCAAGCAGGGTGTATTGTCACCGATCTAGAGAAAATTTATATTTATACTTCTTTTTCGAATTCTGTATCTTCGGATGATGGTTGGATGGCCTACAACCGTGGTGGCAATATATTCGCGACACTCAAGCTAAATGAGTGAGCGGTCATGTGTGGCCGGGTTGCAAGACGTTCTTGTTGAACCCTGAGTGTATCCCTCTAGAGTACACTATTCAGAAGGTGCTCCCATACCTTGTCTGTCGGAGTCCATTCTCCGATAAGCACCCTGCGGTTTATGATTTTATACTATATATATGTGGAACGTGAGATGCAAGCGTTCTGCTACTTGATTATTTAATTGAGTAGACATTATTATAATATCACTGGGGTTTGATATCAAAGTATTTTGGATTATAGTAAGGTAAAAACCGTCCATGTTTATGTGTGGGCTGGTCTTACTATTATCTTCTTGTTTGAAAAGGATTTTCAAAGTTAAACAGTATGGTTGGAATTTACTCACACCAGTCCCATGACTGACCCAGAGTTTATTTTGTTGTTTTCCCTAAACTCTTGGGTGCCCAAATTTGTACGGGCAGTCAAGTGTTTCAGGCTTTTACAGATTCACTTGGAGGAGCTGGAAACAGAAGGCTTCACCATTAATTAGTTAGATATTATTTCCGCTGTGATATGATGTATTGTACTCTGATATATGGTATGTATATATACAAATTCAGATTTGTATTTCAAAGTTATGTTATAATAAGATTTATTTATTCCGCTGTGAGTTTCGTGTTTACTCTGATTCTGATGTTCAGTGAGTTCTTCTTCTTCTTCTATTCTATTAGTTCTATCTTTTCTATCTCATCCTCTTAATTCTTTCAATAATGACACGGTTTTCAAGGTATCGAAAATCGCTCCATTACAGTTGGTATCAGAGCTGAAGGTTAAGTTATTACCTCGGCTCTGTGGCTTAACTCAATAAAGATGGAGTTAGTAATACTCTAGATTGAGTTGAGTATATATATATGAGTGCGTATCTGTAAATTAATATAAAAATATTTTATATTGTGTTGACTGGTCAGTCGAGTGGTTTATGAATTCTGGTCGAAACAGTAATGCAAACTGCGTCGATAAGTGTTTCTAAACTCTTGAACAGAGAAATTCGACACAGTATGTTTTAAAAGAGGGTAAATAAAATAATTTTACCCAAATTATATTTTGATATAAAAAGGATTATGTATCTTGAGATTATTATAGTGTTAATCGTTATTATGATCAAATAAGATCTATAATTGAGTTGGTTATATAAATTACCAATCGAAATATTATATAAGTATGATATGCAAAATCAGATGAGCTGAATCTAAATTAAAAACCAGAATTGAAATAAAACTCTAGAAACTTGGAAAAGAATTGAAATTGAATTTGGATAAAATATAAGGGAATTTTAAAATCCTGGGAGATTTGAAAATTTGTTTTCCAAGTGCTGTGAATGATATTTTGAAGTAATATTCAAAATGAAAATGTTTGAAAAATGAGTTTTGAAAAAATGAATATAGTATTGAACTCACTTCGATGGTTGGAAAATAAATTCCGATGATGATCGCGACATTATTGGTGTTCATTTTCGAGTTGCTAAGTGACGGATTACTACCAAAGATTTTGTTTTGTATGGTTTGAGAAACAAGTTGTCAGAAATTCAAATGTTTTGAATTATATATGATTTCAAACTGATTTGAAATAAATCCCAGGAATTTGAATTCTGAAATAAAAATTTAACTTATGGAGTTAAAATGGTAAAAGGGGAATTTAAACAAAGATAACAAAACTGGACTGAATTTGGAAAGATCCAGAATGAAAATATAAAAGAAAAATATTGGAGATTCGAGTTATTCAAAATGAATTGATTCTTGGAGAATAAGAATCGAATTTTGAATTAGAGATGGAGATAACTGATTTGAGAAATAAATCAGTAAATGGAATGTCGTAATAAAACTTAACAAGGTTAAGAACTGAGAGTGGAATCGGAGTTGAAATAGAAATTTGGCTTAGTAAAAGCGAAAGACTGGTTTGAGAACGGATTGATGGGAGATCAACCAAGGATGCTTGGATATGCTGGTTTGATAGCAGATGGCAGAGATAGAGGTGAAAGTCCAACAGAGAAGATACACGTTTATATACGAGTATGAGATTTTTTATGAGTCAGTTTGGGTAAGCCGTTTGGCTGTTTGGTTTTCTTTTGGATTGGAGAAGGCCCGGAGTGGCAAATTGTTGTAGTACCGAGTGAGCCATGCAGAAGGGATGCTGACGAGATTCTCTGAAAATTTAAGCTGTTAAGAAATTTTCAGAAAATTTGAAAATATTCGAAATAATAAGGAATTAATATTTTAATTGGAAATAATCAGTTCAGTGGAAACTGGAATTATGAAATAAACCAAAAAGATTTTTAACCGTGTTATAACAGAGAATGTAGCATTTTCTCTATCTTAGCAATTTCGAGGACGAAATTATTTTAAGGGGGAAGGTCTGTAACGTCCCGCATTTTTGTCGGTTTGAATTTGAATATTTAAAACAGTTTAAATATTGAATTCGAAATATAAATGGATTTATATATTAATTAAAACGAAGTTGAACGTATAAAAATATATATTAAATATAATCGAGCCCGTAATATAGCTGCAGTTCGTAATTTAACGTTTTGAACTTCAACTGAGTGTACATGACTCGTTTTAAATCGGATTTCTTCGAAACAAGAAACATTCGAATCTAGTGAACTGTATCTTTCCAATGGAAGTGAAAAATGGAGATTTCGTCGTATAGACTGCAAGATATGTCCAAATCAAATATTCAGAAAGTCGTTGTAAAACCGTTTATCGACCGTAACAAGTTATTTGAATATAACTTGATATCGGGTGCAAATCGGGACAAGGTTCTTTTGAGGCGCAGCGATAATTTAATTTTTAGAATTTTACTGAAATGTTTAATTAATTAAATATGCAACTTTTTATTTGGAGTATTTCGCACCCTGTATGGATATTTCGGGGTTTCACAATATACGTTAATCTACCGATATTATTATATATTCGTGATCGTGGCACACTGCTGAGCGCAACGGTATAATTATTTCTGTCAATGGCAAGTCATATACGGACGAAGATCTACATGGCCAGATACGCATGCGCCCCATACTTCTTGCTTAAATCTAAGTATGAATGGACAACCTATAGTGAGCAAATTCATGAATAGAAACAGTGCTGATAAGGGATAAATACGACAGCAAAACAGTGATGTCAAGTGAAATACAAGACCTACTTGCCTACCTGCTATATATAAGAAATTAATATACCTCTTTCTTAATACTTAAGTGAAGACCATACCCTAAAGGACCTACATACGTGCTAACCTATTTCTTCATTTCCAAGGATACACTCCCTCTTTTTCCGCAACTAGTAAAGCCTACCATTTTAAATAATAAGAGAAGCATGGCCTAACCTATATCCTACACTTCCCTATTCCTTAAGCAGTAAGCGTCCTCAATTATAAATACAAACCCGTCGTTCTCGTTTTTCTTCAGCAAACACACTCAAATCAGAATGGCCGATCAAATTAAACATGGGTCTGGATTCATGAAGCAAGGCAGTGAGGGCAAGTGTTCGTCTATGCCATGAGGAGGTGTGTTGTATACATCTAAGAAGAGGTAGGTGGTGCTGACATGGAGTGGCTTTGGACGTGTGAAGAAAGCATGCTGCATGGTGAGGTATACATTGTATGGAGTGGAAATTTTGGGCTTTATAAAGTGCTTGACCTCTACTGTCCACACACCAAGTGAGAGGCCGAGTAAGTCCTCAAGGTTTGAGCGAGTACTGTGAGGCAAGAATCGACTGGAAGTAGCTGTTTCAAAAGGGGCTCGACACTTTGTTCCGCTGGGAAATGCACAGCGATGCTACAGTTCGGATCCGAAGTGAAGGAGGAGCGGTAACTCAGGGGAAGCGTGCCGCGGTGAATACATAGGTTCAAGCGAATGAGAACAGGGATGAATGAAAAAGGAAAAAAATAAATACATTAATAAAATGTGGTGGTGGAAGTAGTTTGAAAGAGGAGTAAATGGTGGAAAGACAATAACGAGCTTATACAGACACGTGAAGGTGGACTGAGGGGTTTAAAGTGGTGGATGACGTTCAATATGAAGACAATGGTTTAAGAAGCACCATAGTGTGCTGATGAATTTGACAGAGACACGTTCGTTTCCAAGTGGCGATTTTCAGATGGTTGTGGAGAACGAGATAGAGGAAGCGCGGTAACTTTGTTGCAGAACGTGACGCCGACAGTTACGTTGGAATCATATGGTCGAAAACTGAATACTGAAACCAGTCTGAAGTGATTTACTGACGCAAATCGTATTTAACGATTAACGCGCCAAGGTGAGTAAAATCACTAACTCTGATCTATTTTTAAATATTTTAATATTGTTTGAATGTTGTGTGATGGTCGATTAGGAAGATTACAATTAATTTGGTTGAATATTATGTACCGTTACATATGCACACATTATCGGTTGGACACTGATCCCATCGATTAGAATATCGCCTAGTATAGAGTTAGTGTAAATTATGTTGACTGACATCTGTGGATGCGGAAACCGGTTGGAAGAATCCGACCGGATTCCTCAATATTTGTATGTACTGTTTGTTGTATAGTATTTATATATACGACCTGAATCTAAATAACATTATTAGGAATTATAGTCTGATAGGCTAGTAAATATTTAGTTTTAAACCAACAAATTATAATAGGATATGTAATCAGTATTTAGTTATAAACTTGATATTGATTTACTAAGAACCTGACTTAGAAACAGAGTTTATCAAATGAAATGTGAATATGGCAGCGTATTGCAGTAGTTATAAAAGAGAATATAACAGCGTATTGCAGTAGCTATAAAAGAGAATACAACAGCGTATTGCAGTAGTTATAAAAGAGAATATAGCAGCGTATTGCATTAGTTATAAAGGAAAAGATAGCAACATTAGTTAAAATATAACGGTTTTAAAGTAAGTCGATAAGTTATAATGTTTTAAAAGGATATACTGAGCATGATAAGGAAGGTGATATAGTTTTAAAGAAATTAGAACCCGTTGTACGTTGGTTGAGTTGAGTAACTTTCGAAGCGTCAATCTGATGTTGGTTTCGGCCTTCGGGGTTGATACTTAGAAATTTATTCACTTACCGATTTATAACGAGGAACTAATAGAGTAGAAATGAAGGGAAGTAAGGAAGAGTTTATAGAAATATGGGAAACTAGAAAGTTAGTATTAAATAAAAGGGCCAGTGTTTGTGAATGGATGTTTGTTTTAACTTCGATAGTTAAATAACCGACTATCGAAGTGTTTTGACCATCGTTGTCAATACGGAGAGACCGGTTGGATATATTATCCAGAAACCACTCCGTATAGGCATAAGCGTTGCGAATTAGATATGCTGAAGATAATTGAAGATGGAGTTTGCAAGGGTCGTCCAGTTCCAGAATGGTGCTTTCTGTTTGTCCAGTCCCAGGACAACTTGTATGGACGAGTGTCTGACAGAGTATTTCCAACGGTCACGCCGTTGATTTTTACGAATATACCAAGTTGGTGGGGAGAAGGTAACTTCTCTTTATTCTACACCCAGTGTGCATTTATGTAATCAACATGTGATTACGGATTTGACGATGTGACATTCAAAGTGAATGGTGATCAGATGTTCTGAAGATAGACGTAGCCTCTAGCCTCACAACCAGGAAGTAACAAAAGTTGGGCTAGGCAGCATGGCTAGTTGGGTCATCCCCAAGCAGGGTGTATTGTCACCGATCTAGAGAAAATTTATATTTATACTTCTTTTTCGAATTCTGTATCTTCGGATGATGGTTGGATGGCCTACAACCGTGGTGGCAATATATTCGCGACACTCAAGCTAAATGAGTGAGCGGTCATGTGTGGCCGGGTTGCAAGACGTTCTTGTTGAACCCTGAGTGTATCCCTCTAGAGTACACTATTCAGAAGGTGCTCCCATACCTTGTCTGTCGGAGTCCATTCCCCGATAAGCACCCTGCGGTTTATGATTTTATACTATATATATGTGGAACGTGAGATGCAAGCGTTCTGCTACTTGATTATTTAATTGAGTAGACATTATTATAATATCACTGGGGTTTGATATCAAAGTATTTTGGATTATAGTAAGGTAAAAACCGTCCATGTTTATGTGTGGGCTGGTCTTACTATTATCTTCTTGTTTGAAAAGGATTTTCAAAGTTAAACAGTATGGTTGGAATTTACTCACACCAGTCCCATGACTGACCCAGAGTTTATTTTGTTGTTTTCCCTAAACTCTTGGGTGCCCAAATTTGTACGGGCAGTCAAGTGTTTCAGGCTTTTACAGATTCACTTGGAGGAGCTGGAAACAGAAGGCTTCACCATTAATTAGTTAGATATTATTTCCGCTGTGATATGATGTATTGTACTCTGATATATGGTATGTATATATACAAATTCAGATTTGTATTTCAAAGTTATGTTATAATAAGATTTATTTATTCCGCTGTGAGTTTCGTGTTTACTCTGATTCTGATGTTCAGTGAGTTCTTCTTCTTCTTCTATTCTATTAGTTCTATCTTTTCTATCTCATCCTCTTAATTCTTTCAATAATGACACGGTTTTCAAGGTATTGAAAATCGCTCCATTACAGTGTGTGTGAGTGACTAGTTGATAGTAGCTGGCTTTTCATTCTATAAGGAACCTGCAAAAGATGAGACTGAGCTTTATGAGGAAGTAGAAAATGTGGAAAAATGTAATTTTAAGATATTTAGTTCATATCATTTTATTCATATTACAGTTGGATTTTCATTTAAATTTAAACTTCTATTTACATTAAGTTTGATAAATATATATGGAACTGCTATTTATATTACAATTGGATTTTCATAGCTGTGACACCCCACATCCGTTAATGTCACTCTTTATCAGAGTGCATTAATTATCTTGAAGCGTTATAGGTAAATATGAACAGAAACATTGCAAGATAGATATAAAACAACAATAGAATTAAAACTTTATTAAATAGAAAAGCTTCGTGGTCCAAAACATGGTTACATCACAAGTCTGAAATACTGAAAACATAAAACATCCGCCTTGTACAAAAATCATCATTAGAGTATAATAATACATAAAAGAGCATAATCCCCAAAATATAGCCATAGTAGAGAAGATATGATATCAAGCAGTACATCTAAGAAGCTCCAATTAAAAGGAAAGAAGAATCCTAATCAAGCTTGAGTATTCCCACCCTGAGAACCTGGGGGGAAACAGAAGAGAAAGAAGAGGAAACAAAAAATGGGTCGTACATAATGTCTGGCGAGTCCAGTTAATTTTAGCATATAAATAAGTAAAAGCATCATGACAGACATATAAGTTGAAGAGAGATAACAGTGTCATAAGTCAGGTAAACAGGATTTACAGAACATGCATTACGCTTCTCTAATACTTTTCTCTGCACCAATACTAGTATAATAAGAACAAGATAATCGCAACAAGTACAAGATTGTAGACTTAGGTATACTTCTAGTGAGAGATTTTACCCCATACAATAATAGGTAGCCCAATAGCATTGATAGGTGTTAACCCTCAAGGACAATAATGGGATCCTAAAAAAGCAAGACTAGATGTATCCTAATTACTACCCCCCTACTCGATTGGCTCCCTAACTCGTAGATACCCTATGTTGGACCCACAGTAGGATGTATCACTTCCTAAAGTGGCAACCATTTGTTTACAAGATGTGCACAAACCATATCTGCAGATGTCACAGCATCTTATCTTCCCTAGAAAGCGGACCCATGCACGCACATGACTCCGTTGGAACGTGCCATCAACACCCTTACTCAAGTGACCTCTTACAATCATCTCAGTAAGAGTGCCTAGAACCCGACCTAGTTCGAGGTTCCCCGTTTGATACCAAGATGGGATACTGACTGAAGCGGGTCCCACACAACAGATGATACAAGCTTCAACCTAGGCTTGCATCCTCACTACTAGGATTTGAATAGGTTATATCTACTGGTTTAACAAGATTGCATAACCCCAACTAGTTAAGTTTGTCGAGTTTATATGTATAACCCGTACCCACATGTTTAACAAGATTAACTTAACCATCCTACTGGTTCAAGAGAGTTTACTTAACCCCTACTCAAGTTAACAGGTTCATGTAATCCTTATGGATTCAAATAGGTTAAGTATTACAAGTTCATCGCCATTCATTTATTTATGGTTATAATGCACTAGATCTCCCACATTAAGTCTACAACTTGTGGATGCCGGATATGCCGGTTGGGTCCAGGCAGACTTCTTCCACAAATCAGACTTAACCTCGTGTCTTAGCACCGTTACTTTTACATTTATACACTTAGACCCCTCACATTAGATTCACCACTTTTGGACGCTGGATATGCCGGGAGGTTCCGGGCAGGCTTCTACCACAAGTGTAATCTAACCTCATGCCTAAGCGCGGTTACAGTTTCTAATTACTGAAAATCTAGGCGTTTTCATTACTAACCAATTATCATGTTCATTATACCCAAATCCCTGTCCGATCTACAACTTATGCACTAGATTTAGGTTTAGATCAAGATATAAATTATGCTCCCAAATCCCAAGTTTGGCTCAAGGTACAAATTATGCCCAAATTTCCCAATCATGTTTACAATATGAATTATGCCCCCAAATTAATCATTCCCAATCGTTCCCAAATTTGCGCATTCGCATATTTCAGCGATAGTCCTAGGCTCGAAGGTAGCCTGGCTATAAAAACAAAAACGGAAAGAGAGAGAGAGAGAGAGAGAGAGAAGAGAAGAATAGGCATAGTAAATAAAACTGACTTATGATGACATAATTAGGCAAACTAACATAATAGGCATAAAGTGACATGATTAGGAAAACTAACAGAATATGAATATCACGAGTAGGCATATATGCATAATCAATAGATCTGGTGTACAAATAATGGCAGATCTGGTACGATTCAAGTTACTAGCAGGCATAGGCTTAGATCCAAACTTATAAACATGTCAAGATTACATTTTAGGTGTTTATATCTAAAAGTAATATAAACTCACTATGATTAGATCTAAAGAATAGAAGATTGATTGTAGATGTTGTAGCACAGATCTTTGAATAAGTATAACTTGTTATTGAAGAAGAATAAGCTAGATCAAACTAATTTGGGGCAACACCTCGTTGTCTCCATTATTTTTGGTGAATAAAAACAACGAGAATGAGATCCTATTTATAGCCTAAGGTCAATGAATCTAGCCAAGAAATGAGTCCACGGTAAGAAGCTGAATTCTATCCAGATCGCGGGGAGGGGGGTCGACATGGGGTTTGGCATGGGTGTCGACCGATGGGTTGACACCTATAGGGTTGGGGTCGACCCCTAACGGGTCGATTTACCCCTAGTTTCCCCGCTTCTGATTTGATTTTCTGGAATTGTTATATATATATTTATATATATGACTTATATGTATATAAACTTCAAACCTTAATATCTTCTTCATACAATGTCCATTTTACGCAAACTCGGAGTACATATTAAGAAGAATTCTGAGACGTACGCAATGGCGCAGTCCATTTTACTTAATTCCAAATATTTAATTAACTATTTTTTGGTTTATCATTTTAACGTGTTGCACAAATTATGAGGTGTTACAATAGCCTTTATATGTTTTTAAACCAAGTGAATGACATACAGAAAACATGAATTGTGCAAGCATGAATGAATAAATAAGGAGAGAGACATAAGACATTAAAGTACAGTCACTGTATAAATGGATGCAAGTAAACCTTCAAGTTTCTTATCAATGATTGGGATAGAAACATATTTGTTGATTAGAAAATGAAGTTTCAAAATAGAAATTTCAAATTTTAATGTGCATTCTCACACTTGAGTCATCCTGTGTTGTAAAAGGACATTGAAGCTAAGTGTTGTTTCGGGAACTACCTATGACATAGTGCTGAAAAATAGACTTTGTATAATGAAACAATTATCAAAATTAGAAGATATAACAACCTTGTTACCTTTGTAAAACAAGGATGATAGATTAATTTAAAAGGAGTACAATATAAAAATAATGAAAAAATGTTTAGTTTCCTATTGCTTGAAAATAAATGGATAGCATTTACCATGAAATGGATAAAGTTTAGTTGTCTGTTGCTTGTTCATTTGCTTTTTAATATGTTATGTATATATACAATATATGCTAAAGCTTTGATCTTTGTTTTTTTGTAAAGGCAATGCTGGGATGGAAAAATGAAATTGTAATGGTGAATATTTTATTAGCTCTTGTTGAGTACCAATGTGAAAACTTTATGCAAGGTTTTAGAGATACAAATTTACGTGATTCATGAAATAGAAATTTCATGATGTAGGTGATATTTCGTTAGAATTCCATGCTAGGCATATTCATGAAATAGAAGTGATGTTGTAGCTTAATATTTTGAAGGCAAGTAATTAAAAAGTAAAGTATCATGAAGGTATGTGATTAAATAGTAATGTATTATGTAGTCACTTTTGTAAGACAGAATAAGTTTATGATGTAAATTAAGTAATGAAGGCTGAAGCATCATGGATTCAATTGTGTAATTGAAATGATATGCTGGAAGCGCGCACTCACACACACACACACACACACACACATATATATATATATATATATAAATATATATATATGTGTGTGTGTGTGTGTGTGTGTAAATCAGTGTGTATGTGATTGCTTGGTTGGATGGTACAAAAGTGGTAAACTTTAATTTGTTTATTAAACCTATTGCATTTGTGCAAAGAAGTATGTTTCAAAACAAAATCGTACCGAAGCAGAGTCGGACCGAACCTGAACCGGACCGTATGCATTTGAAACTGAAACCGAACCGTAGTAAAATATAGTATTAAGGTCTTCATTTTCATTTAACTATTTGTTGCAGTCCGGTAACTGTTTAAACTTCAAACCAACCAACCTGCGCCCACCCCTATTATTGTGTTTACAAGTTAGGATAAGATTAAAATAACATTAACTTGATTATTTAATTACTTTAAATCTTCACCCTTATGTGACTATGCAGCCTTTCTTCATCTTTTTGCCCCACAAGAACCTGCTCCTCACACAAACAAAATCGTGCATGACCACCAATTGATACGAAGCTCGACTTCGAAAAATCCAAATCTGACGATGCCAATGAAACCTTCTCCTCGAACCGAACCTACTCATCACCACCATGACCAACTCGCTTGCCCCTTGCAAGATCCGACCTACAACTCCTCAACAACACCCTTTCTGTCTCTTTTTACTGTGAACCACCAGAGACCAAACTGATGCCACCACAATGCTTCTCCGACCACCACGAATTTATCCGTATTTTCGCCACTACCTTTGATGCCCTACGTCCTGCTCTTAACCACCGACCTGTTATAAGTCGCGTCTCTTCCAATTGAGTGAAGTCCTAACCATCACCTCATGTTGCATCGTGCTCATGTGAACTCAACCGTGGCGCCAAAAAGACCACCAGCCTTCCTAACTTTGAACGTGACATCAACCATGGCCACGCTTAAAAAATGTCGATCACCCCAAAACGCTGCCACCTAGAATGTAGAGACACAGATTTGAAGCTCTCGAGTGCATAAACCTATTGGATTTGAAATTGTTCGATTTCATTGCGTATTAAATAGGATTTAATTAATTAAAGGACTAAGAGCATCTCCAATGCTTTACCAATTTGAATGTAAAATCAAAGACATATCATCCATTAGCATTTTTGTTAAATATATTATCTCCAATGCAATTGTTGAATGAAGTTTGAAGATGATGTGTCAAAAAAATTACATGACATTGTAAAACATAATGTCAAGTAGTAGACTACTACTTTGTATTGCACAATGTAGGAGGATGTATAACCACTACTTTTTACTTATTTAATTTAAAAATATTTCTATAATGACAAAAGCACAAAGTTGTATGTTTTTAGACATTTGCACTGGAGAACAATTTTTAATTTTATTGTAGAAGTTTGTTTTATGTACTTCACATTATGAAATAGACATGGTCACATAGGTATTTAATGGCATTACATTCAATAAGGTTGGAGATGCTCTAAGGTAGGAGGCATTTACTTTATTAATGCTTGTTGAAGAAACGAAATAGGTAACAAGTGTTAAGATTTAAGGTTATTATATTAATAAGATATTTGTTTAGATATTTTATTTTTATATTCATTTATATTCACATCGAGCGTTTTAAGCTCGTGTGACCTCCCAAAAAATCCCGATTGCTACGAAATTCGATATCCTGCTATAATTCAATATTCTGAACTCAATGAAATTGATTTCGTCGAATTCAGAGACTGTTAGCAGAAACACTATTTTTACGTGTTAACTAAAATCGAGTTATTATAAATCAATTTCAAAGCACTTTAATTCTTCAATAATAAATTATTATTATGGTTTCTATTCAAATATGATTTTACATAAGCTTCGAAATAAATTTAGTTTTACAATAAATTCTAGATCTTCTTATTCGAGCAATTTTAACATTTAAATTACTGTTTCATTGTTCAAATTCTTAATCGTTTTCATATTTAAATAAATTAAATATTCTGGTATTGACATATTTTTACATTAACCTTGGACGAAATGTCAAATACATGTTATTTGGTAGCAATGTTTTTCATTGCCAAAATTAATTTCATTTCAATAAACTTTTCCATTAGAGTAAGAATTAGATTATAATGTGCGTTGTTATAATTGTTTAGGAATCAAATTGCTTTTTCCTTTTCCTTGAATGTGCAGTTTGGTAACTTATTGAATTCTGGTTTAATCAGCTCTTAAACTTACATCTTTATACATACAAATAGTTAAACTAATAATATTTTTTAAGTATGAATATGTACATACTGTACATTGTAGCATTGGTAGAGCATACCTATATACATCCTCTTATTATACAAAAGTTTGGAATGCACTAACATTTAACTGATGAATAGCTGTTACAAGAATTATTGTTATTATATGACGATGATAATAGTTTTGAGTACCCAATGTTGTATACTAGCGTTGTGGTTTACCTATATTGAGTTAGAAATATTCAAAAAATGTACTGGAAACTACATCCGATTAGTTATAAATCTACCATTTAAAGATTACTAAGACTTGAGATATAGATTTTTGGATAAAAACACCATTGTTTACAGATTGTTGGACAAGTATACTATATGGGAAACATGGTAAATTCCAAAAAAAATGGTACGTCGTCATTCTTTTAACTTTTTGTAATAATGATAACGGGTAAGCTACCCAGCAGTTGAAAGGTACATTACTACAATGAGCCATAGCTTTTACACAGTGTGCATCGGTATTAGTATAATAAATTAATCTTCCTAAACTTACATGATACCTTGCTAGAAAAATGAATAACTTCTCTAAATGGAAGTCAAACTTAACATGGCACTGGAAAGTGCTAATGCTAATTTATGTTAATATGCCTTTATAAATAACCAGGTGCCCACATTCTATTTAGGCAATGTAGCACAAGATCTTCTGCTTCAGTTTCTAGATAATGTTGATTTCTTAGCTTAATTTTTGAGTTAGACCATAATCAAAAAAAGTCTATTGAGTCAAGAGTACATGTATTTGTAGTATTGCTAAGAATGGTTGTAGCGTTGTGTATGATAATGTTGCTTATGTTAGTATTAGATAAAATATTTATGGTTTGCATTAGTCTTTTTGTGAATTTTTTTAAGTATTGATCTAATAGAATGTATATATGGATACCGGTTAATAAGATGAAGGGATGGGTAATCTTGTTTCCTATATGGAGCTTCAATGGGTTCCTATGTACAATGGAAGTTCGATAAAATTCAAATTCAAAATTTAGTGTGGATCAACTAAAATAAATCATTTTTTGGCTTTTCTTAAACAAAAAATTAGTTCATTTTGACTTTTAAAAAGTTAAAAAGCGAATTATATAAGTCGGTCCAAACAGGTTACTGTTGTAGCTCATATTAATGTATTGAAATATATTAGAAATTTACCATTTAATAAAAAATAAGCTTCCATCAATATAGAAAATTATTTGTCTATTTCATATGAAAACATCATTTTATTTTCAAATATTCTATGGAATTCAACTGGGTAGATATGAATAATTTATAGTGCTGTAATTTCTTTCGCAATGCAAATTTTAAGAGTATATTTGTTATTCAGATGTAAAATCATTCTATTGATGTTGCATGCAGACACAAGTTGTCCTCAAATAGGTATATTATGCAAGTGTTTAAAGATTTTACTGACCAAAAATTGACATCTATATTCGTTAGTCATAGTGTGACACCCTACCCCAAGACCACCATAATACGAAGAATTACTAAGTAATACTGACCATTAGAGCGGAGAATAGGGCTGGATAAGGGCGACCATCTGTAATTCAACATTAGACGACTATTAAATACTTCGATTGGGTGTATAAATTTTTCTATCTTATTTCAAGTGGATCAACGTAGTTAATACATCTTATAAAATTACGATGGCTAAGGACTGTATTGAGAAAAAATTACTTTACATCACAGAAAACAGATGAGAGTGCAATGGATACATGTGCTACAGATTAGAATGGCTCCAGATAAACCATATATAAATACAATATCTCCAAATAAACAAATGTACAACCACTCAAGAAGGCGAATAAAACTAAGAAATAGCTTCAAGAGTAATCCAAAGATGAATTGCAAGATCGAACCCCAACAGCCAACTAAACCTTAAACAACTTAATCTGACCCAAGTACTACATACCTAGATCAGTCTACCTTAAACATATCAGTTAAAATGATAGATGAAATAAAGTATCGGCTACACATCAATTCCTTTCTACAAGAAAGGAATCTCGAAACATAGATTTATAAGAAAACACAGATGCGGTAATTCCTTTGCATCAGAAAGAAATTTCATGCACTTAACATGTCAGCAGACATTATACAAATCTGCACCCATACTAAGCGGGACACACGAGATGACATGAACGCATGCTTCATGGTGTAACACCCCGCAATTTTAATATAATTAAAATATGTAAAAATATGTGCATATGCATAAATAGGTAAATAATGGTGATGTATAATGAAAATTAATTAATACATGAAAGAGAAGGAAAGATTAATTCAATGACAGTGTACATAATAGAGAAAATAATAAAATAAGGATGCTTAATTTAAATATCAGGAATTAACTAAAACGTACATCACCACTGCGTTCGTCTCGAAATTCTACTTGGAATAAAGTCCAAGTTTTCGAAAATCGGACTCCGTATGAAAGAGTTATGGCCTGCGGAAGATTCAACGAAAATTCAGAATTTACATAGGGAAAAACCCAGGCAGGTTGACCTGGGGGGCGACCTACCCAGGGAGGTCGACCTAGGGGTCAACCTTAGTGTCGACCTCCCCCCTGATTTTTCCAGATCTGGGCAGTGATGAGTTTTGATGTGCTGGACGGACCGGATGGCTTCTAGGGCGATCTAATGGCTCTAAAACACTCTCTATACCTATAAAATAGTGCCGAGACCTAACCTAATTCATAAATAATTCCTTCTAACGCCTCCATGCTGCCAAACTTCAACATAACATGGCCACCGCCTCAAAACCCTAAATTAATTTGCAAGTTCTTCACCAACTTTGGAGTTTAATCAAATTAAGTAGCAAAGTTCTTCATCAACATTGCTCTTCACCAAAAATCATATAAGAAGATTAAAGCAGCGTTCTACATCAACAACAAATCGCTTATTTCTCTAAACTAGTCAACGGGAGTGGATTTGAACTATATTTGTTGTATAATGTTGCTTTTATTGTTTACCATTCCCCATAATGAATATGATGTTAATTTAATAAGATCTGTTATTTTATTTATGCCTACGTTTGAGTTCTCTCCTTTTTTATCCTTTCCCCTTTTTATTTTTGGATCTAGGTTATCTTGAACCTAGACGAAATCTTATTATACAATACACATGGTTGGAATATGGGGATATTGGAATATAATCTGTAATTTTGGGGTTTGTGGCATAACAATTGTTATTGCATATATTGGGCATAATCTATTTTATGCAGTAGAGGAATATAATCTATAATGTTGAATTTATGTAAGTATGACATAATTGTCATTGGATATGGAATTGGTATAATTCAATATTAACAACATGTAACTGGATAACATAATTGGTGAAATTTATTCGTGACTTGAAAAGTAAGCCTAGAGGGTGAATTAGATTATATGTATGAACGTGGGAATGTTGGGATATATATATATATATATATATATATATATATATTGGGAAAATATTGGTTATATGAAATTGGGTATAATTGGATATTGGAAATTGGCATGTTTGGATATGAATAACATGGAATTAGTGAATTTGGCTATAATTTGGATAATTTGGGTAATATGAAAATTGGCTAACTATTATGTAATTGGTGTAGCGAATGGCAAACTGGAAATAGCCATAAAAATGAAATGTAATTAAGTTGAATTTGGAACGTATGACATGAATTTGGGGTTTGGGTGAAAGACGATTGTTAATGAACGCCTATGACACGAGGTTAGACGCGTTTGTGGTGTAAGACTGCCCGGAACCGCATGGCAAATCCAGCAACCACAAGCGGACATCTAATGTGAGAGGTCAACGGCTAGAACTAGAGGCGTAACGGTTTACGACACAAGGTTAGGCGTGTTTGTGGTGTAAGACTGCCCGGAACCGCCCGGCAAATCCAGCAGCCACGAACGGACGTCTAATATGAGAGGTCATACATCGTTATGGCATTATAAATAAATTAATAAATACTAACCATAATAAGACATGTGGGTGACATGAGTATGGTTAGAGGGTTAAGTGGGTGATATAAATGACATGCAAAGCATAACTAATGTGGACTTAACCGTTGTGAGACATGTCATGTAAGACATAACCAAGGTAGAATTAACCGTAGTAAAACATGTGCAAGACATGGAAACTATAATAAAAAGGGGGTTAAGTGGGACACGTGTGACATGTGAAACAGAATTTAGACATGCTTAACAAAATGGGACCCGTAACGGTATCATAAATTAATTGAATTGGGTAAAGTTTAAGTAACAGGTTAAGTAAATGGAAGGGTTAAGTCAAATCTAAAATTAATGACACAGTAATGGGGGAATGATAATTACCTATTATAAACTTGAGTTGCGGTGATGTAAAATTAAATAATAGGCAAACTTGTCATAGGGACAAGGGAAGGTTATGACTTGAGATGTAATACAAGACTTGAAGGGTGGGACAACTTATATTATGAAATAAGTCAAATCTAAAATTAATGACAAGAAATGGGGAATGATAAATGACCTATTATGGATAAACTTGAATAAGGCAAGAAAGGATAATAGGTGGAAATTATAACTTATGGGACAAGATAAGTTATAGGAAACAATAAGGAAGACGAGATAACTTATATGTAAAGATATACTTAAATTAAGTGGTTTGCAAAGGAGAAATGTGAAATTAAAAATGATATAAGTTATATTATTGGAAAAGAAGTAAATTAGAATCATATATGTTGGTTGGGTTGAGTAATTCTTTGGGTGCCTGTTTGATGTTGATTTCGGTCTTCGGGGCTGGTGTTTAGAGGGTTATTCTCCTAATCAGTATGTATGTGTGATAAGGCATACTTAACTATGAATTAAGTATAACATGTTGTTGTACCCCAAAAAGGGAATAATTTATGAAATTGGAAAATAACATGTTATGGGCTTATTAATGGACTTAAGTGGGTTAAGTATAAATTGATTTAATAAGCAAGGGTAACTTGGTGAATACGAAAAAAAAGGATGCTAATGTGAATAACAAAGCTAAATGAGAAAGTTGACGAGGTGGCACAAGCGTGAAATAAATGGTTAGAATTAAGGTCTAATGACATACAAAACTAAGGTGCTTGAACCAGTCCGTACGCTGTAGGATGAATAACCCAACGAGGTAGATCATGATGGTGTCATAAGGCACGAGGAGAGCGCACGTTCGTTATTTTAGCGGCTCCAACGGACTGGAAGGGGAAGCACGCAGCTTCCTGAGACTAATAAAGGTGCTCCTGGTAGTCCTCTATGGTGGTTTAGCTTCGGGCTAGGATTACAGAGGTTGGGTCTGCGCGGAACTACCAGGTGGGTGGGCCTTGACTGCACAAGTAGGGGGTAGTCAGAATGTTGTAAGCTGTGGCATTAAGGGTGGTTCGATGATTGCCTCAGGAGGAGGTGGAGGGTCAAGACCAAACGATAGCAAGATCGTCGCACTCCTGTCCCCAACAGCCTAAGGAATGCGAAAATACAAGAGTTGACCCCTAGAGATCGTTAACCTTTGTTATCAAGGGATGGGTGAGGGGAGACCCCACATGGATGTTTAGATTGTTTGCTTGTTAGGGGTGGTCGCTTAGCTCGTGTGGTCTTTACTAGTTGAGGGAGGGGCTGAGGTGGGGCCATAAACACTATAGAAAAACCAGACCCGAGGGATATCTGTACATTGGACACTCTTAGAGGCGGGCCCGTACAGATATAGAAAAGCTCCCGACCGAGTTCCGTGTTTTCTGGTGTAGCCCTGCCATGGAACTTGGGTGCACAAGTAGAGGTTATGTGCAGTAGAAACATCGAGTACGATTGATGATACGTACGTGGGAAAGTCTAGGTACAACCTTGTCTGCTCTGGGTGGTGTATCGTAGACTAGAGGGCATTATTCGGTGATGGAACCAAACTCGATCGAATAGTTCGAGGATATCAGTCAGTACGCTTACGTAGCACAACGATAATGGTTCTATGCGGATGTAGCATTGTACATTACTATGGCATAGGATGAGGGACTGCGCATATTACTATGGCGATACGGAGGAGACCGTGTGAGTTGGGTATCACGGGGTGTACCTTAGTTTGGGGGTAGCTACATATACACTATATTAGGTTAATCTACTAGGGGGTAGATGGGTGTGACGTGTTTGTAAGCCTTGAGTGCTAATAACACGTATAACCTAATAAATAAGAAAGTATAATTGAACGGTATATGTAGGATTATTTAAGAAGTGTAGTTTAAATTCATTCACACAGAACTTATGTTCTGACCCTCTCCTCATAACATTCGCAGGTTAGACAGAGATTTATAGCTTTGGGAATACTGATTTAGCAGTATTGTGATTGAGGTAAAGCTATGTTTTAAATATATTAAATTTTACTCCTTCGGCTGTGAGGCGTTTTCCGAACTCTGACATATCTCTTTTCTCTGTCTTTTTCTACAGGATACCAGAGCAACCAACTCGGGTTTCGGTGGATTGGATTTTTGAAAAGAAAATCGGTCCGTCGGAATCTGGATTGTTACACACGGGTTACTTAAACTCTACGTTTTGGGTATTAACATAAGAAATCACTTAAAACAAAAGGAAAAACTCGAAAGACACTGAAATACAAAATTCCATAAAATCGCAAAAATCATGAGAATCAATGGAAACACATGAATCCCTGAGATCATCATATAAACACAACTCCTTTGATAGCTCAAAGCGATGTAAATATACAATAGTAGTCATCATGAAAAATGGTGAAATCATAAATAACACAAGTACATATAAACACATGAGGAGGATCTGCTCTGATTACATTGTCCTCGACAATGTCGCTGACACCTCCCAAAGGTGTTTCGCCTTATCGGCAAGGTCACTAACACCTACCCAAGCAGTTTCGTCAGCCATGGCAAGGTTGCTAACACCTTACCAATCAGTTGCTCCATAATGACAAGGTCGCTAACACCTCCCCAAGAAGTTTTGCCATCAGGACAAGGTAACCTACACCTTCCACAAGCAATTTTGTCTTAAAACAAGGCTGATGACACCTCTCTAGGCAGTTTTGTCTTTTATCCATGGAATGTGTCACAAACTCTTGGATAGTAAATCGAATAGTGATAATAGAGCGTTCCATACCTTACATTCTCACTTGTCGGTTTACACCCTACAAGTCAGCTCCACACTAGGAATCACATTAACACTGGAAATGCAAACAAACACGAAACACAAGAGAACACTAGAGGCAATGACTTCGATAGTCTATTCGGGAATTAACCGACCCCGTATACCTTCATGTCCCATACCATGAGGTTTAAGATATACTATTTAATCGCCATCATGCCTTCTTTAAGGGTGCATAGTAGCGTACTTTAATATATGGAAAATACTTGGTTTTTCAAAACCAAATTATAAAAAAACGATTACGTGAGGTAATCACCATCAAGCCGTTTGCTAGCACAGAACCGGCGGTTGAAGTTCACAATTGGTTGGACACTTATGTTCGGATTTTTAGAGATTTGGGAATCGACGATGCAACTAAGAGAATGCTTGTATCCAGGCAGCTGCAAGGACGAGCGATGGATTGGTGGAACTCTATTACTTTATAGACTCCGGAGGACCAAATCACTTGAGATCGGCTTAGAACTAAGTTTAAGGAAAAGTTCATTTCTACGGTCCAAAAATCAATGTTGTTTAAGTAGTTTGTTAGGCTTAAGAAGGAGGTAAACCAGTGTTTGAGTATGTGGCCGAGTTTGAGGCTTTATCTAAATATGCTCATTCATATATTGAGACTCCTTATTAGAAGAACGAGAAATTTAAACCCCTTTATATTTCAGAATATACCTATACTATTGCCTCGAGACCATTCGTATTGAAAACCAAAACAATAAAAAAATTTGGTCCTAAAGCTATAAGAAAAACAATATTTATACATATGTTAAGTATAAAGCCATCTTTTAAAAAATAGTAGACGGTCGCAAATACACAAAATCAATGCGGAAATTTATTCTACACAATCAACATCAAACGGTGAATGCAAAACAAAATTTCAAGATAATATAGGCTCTCGAATTTAGATTGAAGCCATACCAGAAACAACATAAATTGGTTCAGGAAAAGCAACAGTAAGTAGCAAGAACTAGCGGGTAGAACATAGGCAAATACTCAGCAGAAAGCAGGAAAATTTCTTGTGCAAACAACACATGGTGGATCGACCCATGGGTAGACCCTGTGTGAGTATTGACCCATAAGTCGACACTACATAAGCCTGAGTCGACCTCTAGGTGGACCCACAAAACACACTTCTACAAGTTGCAAAACCTGTTTAACTCTTGAATTTATCACTAAATTCAGGCACCTAAACTTCGTCAGAATCCAACCAAATTTTACATGCATATACCAGAAATATAGGGCAACATAATGTAGCAATGTTTGCAAGAAATCATCAGGGAACGGGAGAGAACTATGCTCTCAAAAAAGAGGCTGACAATAGTTTTCCGACATACAAGTTCAGTGAAGAAAAAAAATTATGTTACAGTAAACGAATTATACTGCACAACAATCATTGGATCGAATTATAACAACAACCAACAAGATAATGCTAATCTACATGAGTTGGACAACTCAAATTGCTTGGTCTATAGGAGATTTCCCCTGAAACTACAGCAAAATTGAAGTGTTTATCACCAAAATCTCGTAGGAAGAGAAATTAAAGCCATGCAAAACTAATCTTTACTGTATCTTTCCTACTGAAAATTCCGGAGAGAGGAAGTGTTGATTCATTGCCTGGAATTATATCTTAGCTAGGAAAGGAGAGATTTTACTCTCTTTTGATTCAATTTGGGTAGAAATGGATTTGCTTGAATGAGAGGGGAGGCCGTTATTTTCTCAAAAGCTTGCAGAAGAATAAGGTGGAAAGCTAAATGAAAAAGAACGTATTGGAGAAACTAATCTCTAGATCTCTTATTTCGGAGGATCGTAGAATATTTCTTTCATTTACATGTGAAGCCGTATGGTCGTGTAACTTTGGGGAACGACTATTAGGGCCATTTCCAATATTCACAATTTTTGCCGATTTTTAAATGACCATTTTACCCATAGCGAATCTTGTTTCGCCTATAACTTTTGATTAGAAAGGAGTTTTGACCTGAAACCACTTACATTGGATTCGGATGATGGTTTAACTTTCCATAGAATGGTCACATTAGCCAAACAGACTCACCGTCTTGGAGATATGGCTGAAACAAGGTCTAGATGGTAAAAACAGCTTAACCGGGCCTAATTAGGGTGATTAGCAGCTAGGCCCATTATCCATTTCGGGATTAGGGTTATGGGAGGGCTGATAGGGTTAGGAAATTCAGTTTTATTCATTTTTCCAGCCGCCATTTACATTCTTGAAACCCTAGCATTGGCCTCCACCTTCTAAATCAATCCTAAATCACTTTCTAATCGCGTATTAGCTTAATCTACACCAAATCAAGGAAGATCAACATCAAATCAGAGTTGGAGCTGCTATATTGCATTAGAAACTATGCCAAAACAGTAGAGTTTCAGATCTAAAGTTTTATTTGTTGCTAAGGTGAGTGATTTGCACATTTTTACACTAATTACGGTTAACTAGGGGTGATTAGTGCTAATTAACAAAATTATGCATGCTGTAATTCTGGAAAAATATGTAGAAATTCTCAAATATTATTTTATGCCTCTGTTAGAAATTTGGGTTAATTTGGACATGTTTTGCTAATCGTATGGTTAAATCATGATTAAGGGGATTAAGGGAAAACATGAGTTTTGGGTATATTTGATCCATTTTAACACATTAGATTGTTGTTTTGGTGTTTAGGGTTGATTGTCTATGTTGCTATTACTGTTTGGAATGCTTTGTGATTGTATAGTCAAGTTAGATTGGTCGAAAACGCCGTCATATGACGTAAATAGCTTGCTGGAAAGAGTTGCAGGAAATTGGCCACCCCCGTTTGTGAGACACTCTCCCCGATCGTGACACTATCATCACGAGCCGCCCCAGTCGTGAGCCACCTCACAAGCCGACCCCCTTTACGAACCACGAACCGGATGCCACACATGAGCCTCTCTAGCACCTCACGAGCCAAGCAGGAAATCATAAACCATGGGGCATCCTTCACCACGGGTCGAGCCGCCAGGGAAGCATTGGTCACGAGCCCACCCGATGGCCACCAGTCATCACGAACCGGAAGGACAATCACGAACCGTGGAGCATCCATGAACTGTGGGCTGAGCTTTGGACTTGAGTATCGAATCGAGACTTGACGAAGGGTATGAGTTGAACCGAATGGAAGATGAAGAATAACGAACCGGGATGATGATCAAAACCCGAGATGCAAAGGTAGTCCAAAGAGGAAGTTAGAACTCAGGATCCAGACGGGAACCAACGAGTTAACTTCATGAGTTGGACTTTACTGTGGGACGAGTGCAAAGGGGTTATCGATGTCCATAGCTTTGACTCGCCACAAAAAGACAGATATTGGTTATGGAACAGTGCAGTGGAGTTATCATGACTCCATGGGGCAAAGTGATCCGAGCGGGGCTACAAGCCAGTGCAGTGGAGTTGTCAGGACTCCATGGGACATAGTGGAAGTATTAGTGGTTACGGATCAGTATAGTGGAGCCGTCATGACTCCATGGGGAAGAGTGATCATAACAAAGAATTGGGTGATCAAAGTGGTAGATATCGTATACTTTACGCACTGAGTGAGAGATGTGAGGATGATTGCTATGTTTGATGTTTGCTATCACCATGACATGCACACCCCCTCCCCACTATTTTCGCACCATGTGTTAGTGTCACCTTAGAGTATTGTACATCCTGTTGTGCTAACTATTTGGTTGTAGGTCCAGGTTCAGGTATGGTTATGTATACCTGTTATTATTCTGTTTTGTTGCTTATCGCTCATAATAGACTTTTGTCTGACCTAGAGTTTTATGTCTTTTCTTATTACTCTGGTTGCTCTTAAACGAGTAGACTAGAGACAGGTTAGCTGGTTATGCATGAGTAGATGTCTGGAGACGAGCAGGAGGCTTATACGTATCATTCACATATATTCTCCCTGTGTTGTGGCTGGTCACTACTTTGGGCATTAGTAGTGTACCTTCCTATTTTTGCTTTAGAGACAGTTTTAAAAGTTGTAATAATGATTGTTCGGATCATAAGCTATATTTGAATTTTCCGCTGCTATGGTGGTTTAGTTTCCAGCGTACGCACTGTCTTGCCTATTTTATGTTAAGTTGTGTTATTATTTTATTTTGTTCCATGCGCTCTGAGATATACTACAGCTTCTTTGATGATTCATCATATTGCTTCTTTTCTTTTGACGATCGTCCCGTGCTAGTCGGGCATTGGCAAAGCGCACTTTCGGGGAAATGTTGACTGGTGCGGGGCGGGCTATCACACTTGGTATCAGAGCTCTAGTTTGCGTAGTTAACCTAGGGAAAGGCATCAGGGAGAGATAGTATATGTATATGAGAGCGCGTATTTGTGATTTTTTTGTTTTCAAAAGGTATATATATACTATTAGTATATGTAAGGATGAAGTCGCATTGCACTGGCACCACTATAGAGATGGCTAATCGTTTTCTCTTTACAGATTGAACGATGAGCCGATATATGAGGGGTACGGGTTAAGGAGCCAATAGTAGGAATGCTCCTGATATGAGGACGATGTTCACTACTTCCATGAGAGAGATGCTTAGGGATGCTCAGGGGGCAGTTCCTAATGCTATTAATGGTGGTGGTGCAGCGGCGTGAGCGCTTAGAGCCGATTTCGCCAAGCTATGCAAGGATTACACTAGTCTTTGTGGGAAGCCGTTCCACAGAACGGAGTCGGCTATGGAAGTTCAGGATTGGCATCATAGTTGTAAGCGCATCTTTGAGTATTTGGGAATCGAAGATGCAATGAAAAGGAAGCTAGCATCCCGTCAGCTTCAAGGACGAGCTATGAATAGGTGGAATGCTATTAAGCAGCTACTCCTGAGGATCAGGTTACTTGGAATCAGTTTATGACCCGCTTTAGTGATAAGTTTATCCCAACTACTCAGAAATCAGATTTTTTAGGAAATTTCTAGAGCTTAAGCGGTAGGGCAGTCTTGGAGTATATTGCTGAGTTCGATACTTTATCGAAGTATGGATTATCCCTTATTGACATTGCCGAGAAGAAGAACGAGAAGTTCATAACTGGCTTAGATGGGTACTTGAGGGAAAGGCTTATAAACCATATCGATGAGACATTTGAATCCATTGTGGGAAAGGCATTGAGATCGGAGAGTCTCTATCCTAAGCCGAGGACCGAGGTTGCTATTACATCTGCAGGGGAGCCAAAGCCGCAAGCAAGCGGTGAAGGCAAGAATAATTCCTAGAATAAGAGGAAGCAGAACTAAGCTAAGGATAGTCAGAAAAAAAATAAGAAAGATGTTGAGTGCTATAGTTGTGGCAAGAAGGGCCATTATGCTAAAGAATGTCGAGCAAAGCTAGCGGACAAGAAGTGCTTCAACTGCGGCCAAGTGGGACATCACAAAGATAAATGTCCACAACCTCCTAAAGAGAAACAGATTGTGAAAGCATATGCTATTAATGTTGTTCCTTCTTCGTCGAATGCCCCAATTACGGCGAAGAAAGGAAAGAATGTTGTCATTCAAGGTATGCTTTCTATTTATGATGTTCCTGTTCGAGTGTTGTTTGATACTAGGGCTTCCCATTCCTTCATATCTAGTGACCTGGTAGATAGGTTGGGATTGGAACCCGAGATAGTTGACAGACCTTTAGTGGTGATGAACCCGATTGGTGGTTCGAATAGCCTTAGCATGATTTGTCGAAATTTGGTCTTATCGAGTAATGAATGTATGTTTGTTTGTGATTGCTTTGTTTTGGGCTTTACTGGGTTTGGCATTATTTTGGGAGTCAATTGGCTCCAAAGGTACAGAGTGGTGGTAGACTGTGAGGGATTTTCGGTAACTATTAGGGCAGATGATGGGCGGAGGCTAGTGTTTGGTGGCCTACCTAGTGATGAGGTGATGGCTAGTTTTCTAAATTCCCTTGACATTCCGCTGGACAAGTTATCAGGGGTTCCCATTGCTAGCCAGTATCCGGATATCTTCGAGGAAGTGACCGGAATTCCACCACACCGAGTGATTGAGTTTCGTATTGATTTAGTGAAAGATGCCAGACCTATAGTGATGCCACTTTGTCGTATGGCACCAAGCAAGTAGTGAGAGCTCAGGGTGCAAGTAAGCGACCTTTTGAAGAAGGGATTTATCAGAAGAAGTGTTTCCGAGTGGGGAGCACTAGTCCTATTTGCCACTAAGGCAGAGGGTTCCCTTCGTTTATGTGTAGACTATCGCTAGTTGAATAAAGTAACTAGGAAGAATAAGTATCCTCTTCCACAGATAGATGATTTGTTTGATCAACTGGAAGGAGCAAGAGTGTTCTCCTAGTTGGACCTTGCGACAGGATTTCATCATCTCCGAGTGGCAGATGAGAGTATTCCTAAAACGGCATTTCGGACGTCGTCTGGATTCTATGAGTGGTTGCTCATGCCATTCGGATTGACTAATGCACCAACATATTTTGTGGATCTTATGAGTAGGGTATTCAGGGATCAATTGAATAAGTTTTTTCTTGTGTTTATGGATGATATCCTTGTTTACCTGAGGACAGAGGAAGAACACAAGGAACATTTAAAGATAGTGATGGAGGTGTTGAGAAATCACCAATTGAAAGCGAAATTTTCTAAGTGTCTCTTTCGGAGGAGGGAAGTGAGATTCTTGGGCCATGTTGTTTCAGAGAATGGGATTGCCGTGGACCCTACGAAGGTGGCTACGATACAAGATTGGTCTACGTCCAAGAATGCAACAGGCATAAGAAGTTTCTTGGGGTTAGCTGGATATTATCGTAAGTTCATCTAAGACTTCTCCAAGATAGCGACACTGTTAACTCAGTTGTCCAAGAAGAATCAAGCTTTCGTCTGAGACGAAAGGTGCGAGAATGCATTTAAGGGTCTGATGGGGAAGTTGACGAGTGCACCAGTGTTAGTTATTCCTAAGGGGAACGAAGAAATGACGGTTTACACGGATGCATGTGGTACCGGACTAGGTGTTGTCTTGATGCAAGGAGGTAGGGTTGTAGCTTATGCTAGTCGACAACTAAAACCGCATGAGAAGAGATATCCTGCCTATGATTTGGAATCGGCAGCAATCGTATTCGTGTTAAAGATGTGGAGACATTATCTCTTGGGAGAAAGATTCGAGTTGTTTACTTATCATAAGTCGTTAATGTACCTTTTCTCCCAGAAAGATTTAAATCTCCATCAGCAGAGATGGTTAGTGTTCTTGGCTTCCTATGATTTTGATATCACATATACACCAGGAAAAGGCAATGCGGTAGCCGATGCATTGAGCAGGAGACATGCCAGTTTAGGGGCTATGTTTCTTGAATGGAAGCAACTGGAGTATATCGCAGGGTACAATTTCATATCAAAGTGCAAATTGGATCCAGAGATGTTAGCAATTTTGACGATCAGACCGACTTTGATTGAGTGGAATGGTTCCATTCAGAGGGACGATCCTAACCTATTGGAAATCATCTCCGAGTTAGAGATGGGTATCGACAGTGAGGAGATGAACAAGTATGGGCTTGATCGATAAGGATGGCTTAGAAAGAATGGGAGACTAGTTGTACCCAATGTCAATGGATTGAGAGATGAAGTGCTTGGAGAATGTCATCACTCAAAACTAACTATACATCCTGGTGGTAATAAAATTTATCGAAATATGAAGCAGACCTACTACTGGGAAGGAATGAAAAGAGATGTTGGGAAGTTTGTATCCAAATGCATGAACTGCTAGCTAATTAAAGCTAAACAAAAGAAGCCTAGTGGTTTGTTGCAACCATTAGAAATTCCCAAATGGAAATGGGAACAAGTCTCAATAGATTTCATTGATGGTTTACCCAGGACTAGATCGGACCATGATGGCATTTGGGTGATTGTGGATCGATTGACCAAAAGCGCAAGGTTTATATCGGTCAAGTCGACCAGAATGACAGCTAAGTTAGCAGAACTGTATATGAAGTGGATAGTGAGATTTCATGGAGTTCCCAAAAGCATTGTGAGTGACCGAGATCCATTGTTTATTAGTGAGTTTTGGAAGAGCTTACAAGAGGCTTTAGGGTCAGAATTACATCTCAGTTCCATGTACCATCCTCAAACCGATGGGAAGACGGAGAGGGTGAATCGTATATTGGAGGATCTCCTAAGAGCTTGTATATTGGATTTTGGTGGATCATAGGATGACCATTTACATCTAGTTGAGTTCGCATATAATAATAGTTATCAATCCAGTATTGATATGGCTCCATATGAAGCTTTGTATGGAAGACCGTGCAACTCACCATCATGTTGGCTAGAAACTGGTGAAAAATTCGTGCTTGGGCAGATACAATAAGAGAAACTTCAGGCAAGATCAAGGTTATCCAACATCGAATGAAGGCTGCCCAAGATAGGCAGAAGAGTTATGCTGATAAGAGGCGAAGAGATTTAAAATTCTCCATTGGCGACTTAGTATTTGTCAAGATTTCTACGTTAAAGAGTGTGATTCAATTTGGTAGGAGGAGAAAGTTGACACCAAGATTTGTTGATTCATTCCCAGTTCTCGAACAAGTTGGGAATTTGGCATATAAAGTTGAGTTACCTGACAAGATGGTAGGAGTTCACAATCTATTTCATGTTTCCCAGTTAAGGAAGTTCATACACGACCCAGTTATGGCTATTTCACTAGATCAGTTGGATGATATCGAAGTAGAACACGAGGCGGTCGTGAACCGCAGGCCGATTCATATTGTCGAGTACGATACAAAGCAACTTCGAAGGAAGAGGACGAAACTGGTCAAATTCCAGTGGGCTGATAATGAGAATGGCTGTATTTGGGAAACAGAGGAGAGAATAAGGAAGTCGCATCTAGAAGTCTTTGCTTAGTAAGATTTTAATAGCGATAGTTATTCTCTTGTTAGTAAACCGCATGCTAGGATAGGCTTGTTGTGTTATTATGTGTGTTTGTTTGTTTGTAAATGGTTGTTAGGTACGCGGGACCCATTGTATGTTTTAATTAAGGAATTTCGAGGGTGAAAATTCTTAAGGGGGGAGAATGTAACGACCCGTATTCTATGCATCGGAGGATCGTAAAATATTTGTTTCATTTATATGCGAAGTCGTATGGTCGTGAAACTTTGGGGAACGACTATTGGGGTCATTTCCTATGTTCACGATTTTTGCCAATGACCGTTTTGCCCTTAACGAATCTTGTTTCATCTATAACTTTTGATTGGAAAGGAGTTTTGACCTAAAACCAATGCCATTGGATTCAGATGATGGTTTCCCTTTCGTAGAGTGGTCACATTAGCCAAACGGACTTACCGTTTGGGAGATTTGGATGAAAAAGGTTTGGAAGGTGAAAAACAGCTTAACCGTGCCTACTTAGGGTGATTAGCAGCTAGTCTTATAACCCATTTCGGGATTAGGGTTATGGAAGGGCTAATAAGGTTAGGAAATTCAGTTTTATTCATTTTTTTCAGCCGCCATTTACATCCTTGAAACTCTAGCAATGGCCGCCTCCACCTCCTAAATCACTCCCAAATCACTTTCTAATCGCATATTAGCTTAATCTACACCATATCAAGGAAGACTAGGATAAAATCAGAGTTGAAGCTGCTGTGTCGCATTGGAAACTGCGCCACAATAGAGTTTTAGATCTAAAGTTTTATTTGTGGCTAAGATGAGTGATTTTCACATTTTTACACTAATTACGGTTAACTAGGGGTGACTAGTGTTAATTAACGAAATTATGCAAACTAAAATTCTGGAAAAATATGTAGAAATTCTAAAATATTATTTTATGGCTCTATTCGCAATTTGGGTTAATTTGGACATGTTCTGCTAAGTGTATGGTTAATTTCCCCTTAGGGGGATTAAGGGGAAAACATGGGTTTTGGGTATGTTTGATCCATTTTAACATATTAGATTGTTGTTTTGGTGTTTGTAGTTGATTGTTCATGTAGCTGTTACTGTTTGGAATGCTTTGTGAATGTATAGTCAAGTTAGAATGGTCGAAAACGCCATCGTATGGCGTAAATAGCTTGCTGGAAAGAGTTGCAGGAAATTGGTCACCTCCGTTCGTGAGGCACCCTCCCCGATCGTGACACTGTCATCACGAGCCGCCCAGTCGTGAGCCACCTCACAAGCCGACACCCTTCACGAACCACGAACCGGATGCCACCCACGAGCCGCTCCAGCAGCTCATGAGCCAAGCAGGAAATCACGAACCTTGGAGCATCCTTCACCACGAGTCAAGCCGCTAGGGAAGTATTGGTCACGAGACGACCCGATGGCCACCAGTCATCACAAACCGGAAGGACCATCATGAACCATGGAGCATCCACGAACTACGGGCTGAGCTTTGGACTTGAGTATCGAATCGAGACATGACGAAGGGTATGAGTTGAACCGAATGGAAGCTGAAGAATCACAAACCGGGATGATGATCAAAACCCGAGATGCAAAGGTAGTCCAAATAGGAAGTTAGAACTCAGGATCCAGACGGGAACCAACGAGTTAACTTCATGAGTTGGACTTTGCTGCGGTACGAGTGCAAAGGGGTTATCGATGTCCATAGTTTTGACTCGCCACGGAGAGACAGATATTGGTTATGGATCAGTGCAGTGGAGTTATCATGACTCCATAGGGCAATGTGATCCTAGTGAGGCTACAAGCCAGTGCAGTGGAGTTGTCAGGACTCCATGAGACATAGTGGACATAGCAAAGTATTAGTGGTTACGGATCAGTGCAGTGGAGCCGTCATGACTCCATGGGGCAGAGTGATCGTAACAAAGAATTGGGTGATCAGAGTGGTAGATATCGTATACTTTACGCACTGAGTGAGAGATGTGAGGATGATTGCTATGTTTGATGTTTGTTATCACCATGACATGCATACCCCCTCCCCATTATTTTCGCACCATGTGTTAGTGTCACCTTAGAGTATTGTACATCTTGTTGTGCTAACTCTTTGATTGCAGGTCCAGGTTCAGGTATGGTAATGTATACCTGTTATTGTTATGTTTTACTGCTTATTGCTCATACCAGACTTTTGTCTGACATAGAGTTTTATGTCTCTTCTTATTACTCTAGGTGCTCCTAAACGAGTAGACTAGAGACATGTTAGCTGGTTATGCACGAGTAGCTGTCCAGAGACGAGAAGGAGACTTACACGTATCATTCCCATATATTCTCTTTGTGTTGTGGTTGGTCACTACTTTGGGCATTAGTAGTGTACCTTCCTATTTTTTGCTTTAGAGACGGTTTTAAAAGTTGTAATAATGATGTTTTAGATCATAAGCTGTATTTGAATTTTCCGCTGCTATGATGGTTTAGTTTCCAGCTTACGCACTATATTGCCTATTTTATATCAAGTTATGTTATTATTATATTTTGTTCCATGCGTTGTTAGATATACTACAAGTTCTTTGATGATTCATTGTCTTGCTTCTTTTCTTTTGACGATCGTCCCGTGCTAGTCGGGCATTGGCACAACGCACTTTCGGGGAAATGTTGGTTGGTGGGGGGCGGGCCGTCACACTCATCCCCAGTAAGGTGTTACAACTCAACAAGGTGTTGCAAAAATACAATTTTAGCAACACAACACAATTTAACACATTCTCATTATTTAGTTGTTGTACTTATCATTGTAAAAACTTCACAATATAATACAAACATGTAATAAATTATTTTCAACACATATTGACATTCATACATATACATTTATGCAACTACGTTGATACTTCCATATTTGTAAAAATAAACATATATCCTTTCTAATATCTGTAATAACCCGAAAATCTGGGCCAGTTTAAAATTTTTATTTTGGCCATTTTAGCGAATTTTGATTATTTAAAATGAAATATTTTAAATAATATCGACGTGAAATTTATTTTGAATATAATTCGACGTATATATTATACGCGTCGTCGTTAGAATATATATAATTATAAATAGAATTGAAAATGGCGCGGTAGTTCGATAATTCGATTTCAAACTTCAATTGAATATACCGGGTGCAAAACAATCCGGATTTTAGTGAAACCAAAAATAATGGAATCTAATTGGTAATATCTTTCTAACGAATCCGACCAATCGAAATTTGATAGCGGGAATCAAAAGATATGTCCAGTTGAAAATTCTGAATAGTCGCTATGGAATTCAGGCCCTTAAAAATAGACATTTTGCAAATGACCTCGGATTTCGACGAAACCAGTTTTGTTGGGTCCGTGATGTCAAATTATTGCTAGGTTTTAAATTTCATAATTTTTCGAATCAATATGTGAGCGTGGCAAAGGAAAACGCGTTTGACCAGTTTCTGTTGAATTTAATCGACTGGAAATTGGCCATTTTTCCAACGGTCTCAGAATTCGACGAAACTAGTTTTGTTAGGACCGTATCGTCAATACGAAGCTAGAAAATATTTTTCTGGAATTTTTCGAGTCAGTATGTGGCCCCGGTAATTTGAAATGTACGTTTAAAATTCAATATAGTGATTTAAATGTAAATTCAAAGGAAACTTATCGAGACGATCGAATCAGCTTGCGGTACATATCCCATTGTGTTCGGAATGGGGGTAAAACGCTATGGACGACAGGCGGTGAGCCTCGTTTAGAGGTCGCAGGTAAAAGTCAACTTTTTGAAAAATTAAATAATAAAATAATTAAAATAAGTTTTAATTTCCCCCTCCCTCCTTTATATCCTTTCTGCCCCCCCCCCCCCTTTTTAAAATCAAATCGCTCAGGAAAAAAAAAAAAAAAAACCCTAAACCTAACGATCGCCGAGCCACCGCCGAACGACCAACCTCCCACCGCTCCGCCCAGTTCGACGCTCGACCAACCTCCCACCGCTCCGCCCAGTTCGACGCTCGACCAACCTCCCACCGCTCCGCCCAGTTCAACGCTCGAAGCATCGCCTCCCAGTTCGACGCCCGAAGCCATCGCCACCCAGTTCGACTCCAGAAGCCGCCCCTCTCGAAACCCGAAGCCCCCCCTGATCGTACTATCTCCGACGTCGTCTCCTTCCCCCCCCCCCGTCTCTGTAAGTTTTTAATTTTATTTTATTTTTATTTATTTTATTTTTATTTTATATAGAAAACTGATTTGTTTAAATTATAAAAACTGATTTTATTTCGAAAAGAAAACTGATTTGTTTATAAAGATTAAAACTGTTTATTTTAAAAAAAAGGAATTTTAAACTGATTTTGTTAAAAGAGAAAAAAAAACTGATTTTTTTTATAATTTTAAAAACTGATTTGAAAAACATTTTAAAACTGATTTTAAAAGATTAAAACTGTTTTTTTTGAAAAGTTAAAACTGTTTTTAAAGAAAGTTAAAAACTGATTTTTTAGATAAGAAATTTAAAACTGGATTTTTTGTAAAGAAAGTAAAAACTGATTTCCTTTAAAAGAATTTTAAAACCTGATTTTTAAAGTTGTAAAAACTGAATTTTAAAAAGCAAGGAAAAACTAATTTTAAAAGCAAAGAAAATCAGATTTTTTTTTTTTTATATATATTGAAAGTCGAAGTAGAAATCAGATTTTTATATATTGAATAGCGAACTAAAAATTCGATTTTTATATATTGAATAGCGAACTAAAAATTCGATTTTTATATATTGAATAGCGAACTAAAAATTCGATTTTTATATATTGAATAGCGAACTAAAAATTCGATTTTTATATATTGAATAGCGAACTAAAAATTCGATTTTTATATATTGAATAGCGAACTAAAAATTCGATTTTTATATATTGAATAGCGAACTAAAAATTCGATTTTTATATATTGAATAGCGAACTAAAAATTCGATTTTTATATATTGAATAGCGAACTAAAAATTCGATTTTTATATATTGAATAGCGAACTAAAAATTCGATTTTTATATATTGAATAGCGAACTAAAAATTCGATTTTTATATATTGAATAGCGAACTAAAAATTCGATTTTTATATATTGAATAGCGAACTAAAAATTCGATTTTTATATATTGAATAGCGAACTAAAAATTCGATTTTTATATATTGAATAGCGAACTAAAAATTCGATTTTTATATATTGAATAGCGAACTAAAAATTCGATTTTTATATATTGAATAGCGAACTAAAAATTCGATTTTTATATATTGAATAGCGAACTAAAAATTCGATTTTTATATATATAGTGGCCTTGGGCAACGAAGGTGACAAAAAGGCGAAACGACGAAGGTTTCTGCAAAAGAAGTGCCGTGGAGCTAGGATAGCTATATGTGAGAATTTCTCACCTTTCGTTTTCTTTTCTAATTATATATATATACTAGGATGCAGACGGTGCTTAGTAGCACCCGACACAATCGTCCACAGACCATG
Source organism: Allium sativum (assembly GCA_030737875.1). NCBI lineage: Eukaryota > Viridiplantae > Streptophyta > Magnoliopsida > Asparagales > Amaryllidaceae > Allium > Allium sativum. The sequence goes on from CM060911.1 coordinate 67,629,194, forward strand.
GACTTGTTTGTTTGGTTGCATAGGTTAGTTATATGATTTGATTTGAAATTGAATTGTTTGATGAATTGAATGGTTTGATTGATATGTGAATGGCGTGGGCCTTCACTAGACCGGGGATAAGGCTAGGCCTCGTCCCGTTTCTAGTATCGTGCCGTTATGCCGCCGAAATTTTCTAAAATATGTTAGAAAAATAAAAATATCATTTTATTGAATAAATGAATTTAATAGAAATTCATAGGTTGAAATAAAATGTTTTATCGTTAAAAATATAATTTTTAACGTGAAGTGAATAAAATAAATTATTCATTTACAAACCGGACGGTTTGTTTATGTACACCTATTTGAATGACATTGATTGGGACGATAAATTTTACACATCGCCCAACAGCACAAATAAATATGTGTTTGATTGTTTGAAACCCCACACGGGTGTTGGGATGAAATTTGAAGTTCACTCATCCTGATTGATTAAATATGTCGATCGATTGATTGACAGGCTGTTACGAGCGTTGAATATCTATATTTGATGCTTATACAGTGTAGTGCACTTTGGTTGATGGTTGATTATTTTCAATGCTATTATATACATGTGTTGTATGAAAATCCATATAATTAATTTTATATGGTAATTGATTGGGCCTCATTCCAGTTTTGAAAAAAGAAATATTTGAAAAAGAAATATTTGAAATAGAATATTTGAAAATAAAGGAATATATGAAGCCGTGTTGATTAGATTGACGCCATTTTGACGTGAACGATATTTATATCGATTTTAAAACGATTTCGAAATGAATTGAATTGAAAACGATTTCGAAATGAATTGAATTGAAAACGATTTCGAAATGAATTGAATTGAAAACGATTTCAAAATGAATTGAAAACGAATTCGAATTGAATTGAAAGTGAATTGAAATGAATTCAAATTGAATTGAAATTTGAATTGAATAGAAATGAATTTTAAAACGAATTTATAAAGAAGAATTCCATTTTTGCTTTGGTTTGAAATGGGAGTTGAAATAGGTTTTGAAATGATTTTAAAACTATTTATATAATTCGTTTTGAATAGAAATCGACGAAGTATATATTATATATATAATATAATGGCCTGAATAGAACGCGCCGCGCCGCGGCAGTTCGCGAATTTCGACCATTGACTTCGAATGGACATTACGGGAGATCTGACCGTCGGATTCTCCTAAAACCGGAACCGTTGGGTTCGTATCGAAAAGAGCTTTCTAATGAATATTAGAACTTTGAAATCTAACGGTTGGATTTGGAATTATGTCCAAATCAAATTTGAAAAAGGTCGCTATAAGTGCAGTTCGATGGCCATTGATGGAAATCGACTGTACGGGCCTTGATAAAATTATTAAAAATAGTAATAATTTGTGTAAAATCATAAGAAATGATTTGTGAAGATTTGGGATGAAAAACTCCTTATTTGAAAAGATAAAAATAGATTTTTATCGAAATGAACTAGTTTTGAACTAGAATTATAATTCTATTTATTTTTAAATAAATAAATTGAATTCGAAAAGGGTTTTAAGAATAACCAAAATTTCCAATGATTGCATTGGAATGGATTTGAATCGAAATTGTCTTCGGAATATTTCGATGTTGGGATTCGTGATTATACAGATGTTGATATGGAAATTTGAAAGATATATATTTATATCGTTATTTCCAATACGACATTTGTTAGTCGTAGAATTTGATATTGAATATAAGCCGATATATTTTCTATTCAGAGCCTTGTATTGAATATCAAATGTGATTTGGGTTTGTCGTGAATGGTGTCTTCACTAACACTATTCTTGAACCCAGTTGAGAAAAGATTAAATCTTTTTATTTAGATTTAATGAAGTGTACCAATTAAATAATATTTAATTGGAATTGAATGGATATTGATTTTTGGGTTTATCGTGAACAGTGTTTTAAACAACACTCGTTCTTTAACCCGATAATTAATGGAATGTGATTTTGGGTTTATCGTGAACCGTGTTTTTAAATGACACTGATTCTTTAACCCAGTCAAAGATTAAAACTAAGTAGAGTTTTAATGAATCTTTAATTAGATTGAAAGATCGAAAATGGAGTATCACCAGTTTTGCTCCAGGCGATAGTTAAATCTTTAATTAGATTTGAACGTGAAATGGTAATTGAATTTACCGATAACACTGTGGTGTTAGATATGAAGTATTACCAGTTTTACTTCATGGGATGAATAGGTTGGGATTGGGAAATTAAAACAAATGATTACTTCGGTAAGGTTCGCTAATCCCGACTAGTTTGAATTGATATTCAAAAATGGATTAAAGAATAAATTCAAGGAATTTATCTTTGATAAAATTAATGGGAATCTTTCCCTATGAATGTGAAATTTAGAAACTAACTGTCGGTTAGCCAAGCAGAATGGTTTTCTGGATATTGATCTGATGTTGGTTTCGGCCTTCGGGGTTAATATTTGGGAAATTATTCTCTTGATTAATTTACGGTTAGTGACTAATGAATTGGAATGAGGCGTATGTTGTGTTTGTGTAACACTCATTTAAAATATACGCGAGTTATTCGGAAAGACCGGGTTTATCCCATTCTGAATAACTGATGCGACGATAAGTCGAAGATGAAGACGATGGTCGAAGACCGGAGGTCTTCACGTCGTTTGGGGGATGACTGATGATCTTGATTGGGCTGTACACCCAAGAAGATGGAAACAGTTAGTGATCGTCCAGACGTACTTGGAGATCGATGGATATGCGGGGTACTAGGTGCCTCCGGTTTCGTTCAGACCCAGAACGGACTTGTAAATGGACTGTGTGTCTGACATTGGATTTTAGTCTGTGTGTTTGATTTCTATTAAATATATATCGGTTTGGCGGCGGAGAATTTATTCTCTTGCTTAACGCCCTTCTCTGAGACGTACGAGCTCAGGGGTTATATATTGATGGATATCAAACGCATGGAGTGAATTGCCTGTGTGGCATGCCTAAGTGGCAATTGATCGAGGCTTCTGTTGAAAAGCAAAGTCTTGTGGTGATGATCAAAGCACGACCTTTGTGGCGTAGCTTTGTGTAACGTTTACCTCGCGTGTTTCACACCAGGTATGAACCAAAAACGGGAGACGGACCTCAGGGAGGGCATGCGTTTCCTTCTAGATAAAAAGTGGCGTCAGTGGTTTTACACGCCCTGACGAGTTTGACTTATGTGGTTGTTGCTGTTGCGAGGCGCCTCGGATTGATCGGTCGTTCTCGAACCGATGGAGCCATTCGTTGGCTCGTTTACGCCCCAAAGGGCGGGGGAACGCATGTTCAGGGTTTAAGTTTAATCCACATCGGTGGACCGGCCCTGTCGCTCCAAGGTCACTCGAGCTCTGACCTGAGACATGGGCTAGATTGTCTCGAATCGGTTGAGGACTATCTTTTGCCTCGGTTCATAGATGGAAATCCAACTTCCAAATACGTGACATTTGCGGTTTTAATTGTAAACCTATATATGGCGACATGATATATGGTACCCATGCCGCCTATGATTGATACTTATGATTTGAAGTGTTTTATACACTATGCACTTATAATAGTATCAAATGATTTGTTTTAAACGTATCAAGCATTCTTTGGCTGTTATAAGGGAAAACCCTATCCTCGACTGCGTTGCATTGTGTGATGGGACCTGGGTCTTATAACAGCTTCATTTTTCTTTATTTAGCATTGCGCTGTTCGTTTTATGCACTGGTATTCTTGGAAGGAAACCCGTTCCGTGTTAAACGGCGTGGTCCCTTGATTTACCTAATGATTTAAAATAAAGATTAATAACTGTTTTAGTTCTCACACCAGTCACATGACTGACCTGGAGTTTATTGTTTAACCTAAACTCTGGGTGCCCCTATTTTGACACGGGCAGCTAGTAGTTTTGGTTTTGCAGATTTATATTCACAGGATCCTGGTTTACAGCTGGAACGATATCCGGAAAGCTTTGTATCCGTATATCTACTTCTAGTTGTGTATTGTATTATTTTCCGCTGCTATGTATTTAAATGTAATTTAAATCTCTGATATTTCTGTGTAATATTCGTTTATACTCTGTATATTCTTGTAATCTGATGCGTTGTTGTAATATACAATGAAATGTTCTTCTGTATGCATTCTGATTTGTCGTGTTCTCAAACGATAGGGCGTTTCGAACGGCCTGGATCGGTTTAGCGACTGGTTCGGACTGAGCGAAATTCCTTGCTCGTCACAGTTGGTATCAGAGCTTTGGTTTACAAAGCTCAGAGAACAAGGCACATTAGAACCATACGAAAGAATTCATCAGATATTGGGTTAGTAAAATCCAATGGGAATGACTCGTTAGAGATGGGATCAGTAGTATCCTAGAACGAGTGTGAAGAGTATATTTTTCAAATGAAAACATTCTTTGTTTTGAAAATTTAAATCAGCTATTCGTATTTGATTATTTATTTATATTGATTTGGACAATGCAATATATAAAGATTTTGGGTATACGTCTGATCCACGTGTATTCGAAGTTTTAATATACTGGATAGATATAGATTCACACTCTAGTCGCCCGAAGATGATTCTGATGATTGTAGCTACATCATCAGAATTAGTGTTCGAGTGTTGAAGGTGTGATTTTCTATATATTTCCATTAGGCTGGTGTGAGAACCAAAACTTATATATAGTTAGAACCTATTGTTGTGAATTGGCATCAAAAACATGATTTTTGTATATGTATTAAAATTATGAATTTGAAACTCTAATTCACTAATTGATTGATGTTTGTGTTGTTTGTTTATTTGTTTGCTAATTTTGAACTATTATGCCTAATTGAATCAAATATTGAATTGTATTGAAAATTGGTCGCATCTGCTTGCATGTACATATACTTACATTGAACAGGTCATAGCAAGGAGGCTAGAGCCGAAGAATAAAATTTGTTTGCCCGACAAATAGGTACATGTTTACTACATAATTTCCTGTTTTGTTTGGGTGATGATGATTTTGTGAGCCTATTGGCTAGCCGCTTGGCTTTTTCTTTTTCTTTTTGAGATCTGAAGGGCCGGGGAAGCTATTTGAAATTCCCCGATGCTCCCATTGCAGGGGAGGTTATGGCGAAATTTTTCAAAAATTTAGGGTGTTAGCCAAATTTTTGAAGTTTTGAAAATTCTCAGGAACTAAAGAGTTGGAGAATGGAAGCCAGATCGAACGTAGAGTTGATTAATCAAACCACTTTCGACTTTGTTCCTTTTCGGGGACGAAAAGTTTTAAGTTGGGGAGATTGTAATAACCCGAAAATCTGGGCCAGTTTAAAATTTTTATTTTGGCCATTTTAGCGAATTTTGATTATTTAAAATGAAATATTTTAAATAATATCGACGTGAAATTTATTTTGAATATAATTCGACGTATATATTATACGCGTCGTCGTTAGAATATATATAATTATATATAATTATAAATAGAATTGAAAATGGCGCGGTAGTTCGATAATTCGATTTCAAACTTCAATTGAATATACCGGGTGCAAAACAATCCGGATTTTAGTGAAACCAAAAATAATGGAATCTAATTGGTAATATCTTTCTAACGAATCCGACCAATCGAAATTTGATAGCGGGAATCAAAAGATATGTCCAGTTGAAAATTCTGAATAGTCGCTATGGAATTCAGGCCCTTAAAAATAGACATTTTGCAAATGACCTCGGATTTCGACGAAACCAGTTTTGTTGGGTCCGTGATGTCAAATTATTGCTAGGTTTTAAATTTCATAATTTTTCGAATCAATATGTGAGCGTGGCAAAGGAAAACGCGTTTGACCAGTTTCTGTTGAATTTAATCGACTGGAAATTGGCCATTTTTCCAACGGTCTCAGAATTCGACGAAACTAGTTTTGTTAGGACCGTATCGTCAATACGAAGCTAGAAAATATTTTTCTGGAATTTTTCGAGTCAGTATGTGGCCCCGGTAATTTGAAATGTACGTTTAAAATTCAATATAGTGATTTAAATGTAAATTCAAAGGAAACTTATCGAGACGATCGAATCAGCTTGCGGTACATATCCCATTGTGTTCGGAATGGGGGTAAAACGCTATGGACGACAGGCGGTGAGCCTCGTTTAGAGGTCGCAGGTAAAAGTCAACTTTTTGAAAAATTAAATAATAAAATAATTAAAATAAGTTTTAATTTCCCCCTCCCTCCTTTATATCCTTTCTGGCCCCCCCCCCTTTTTAAAATCAAATCGCTCAGGAAAAAAAAAAAAAAAAAACCCTAAACCTAACGATCGCCGAGCCACCGCCGAACGACCAACCTCCCACCGCTCCGCCCAGTTCGACGCTCGACCAACCTCCCACCGCTCCGCCCAGTTCGACGCTCGACCAACCTCCCACCGCTCCGCCCAGTTCAACGCTCGAAGCATCGCCTCCCAGTTCGACGCCCGAAGCCATCGCCACCCAGTTCGACTCCTGAAGCCGCCCCTCTCGAAACCCGAAGCCCCCCCTGATCGTACTATCTCCGACGTCGTCTCCTTCCCCCACCCCCCCCGTCTCTGTAAGTTTTTAATTTTATTTTATTTTTATTTATTTTATTTTTATTTTATATAGAAAACTGATTTGTTTAAATTATAAAAACTGATTTTATTTCGAAAAGAAAACTGATTTGTTTATAAAGATTAAAACTGTTTATTTTAAAAAAAAGGAATTTTAAACTGATTTTGTTAAAAGAGAAAAAAAAACTGATTTTTTTTATAATTTTAAAAACTGATTTGAAAAACATTTTAAAACTGATTTTAAAAGATTAAAACTGTTTTTTTTGAAAAGTTAAAAGTGTTTTTAAAGAAAGTTAAAAACTGATTTTTTAGATAAGAAATTTAAAACTGGATTTTTTGTAAAGAAAGTAAAAACTGATTTCCTTTAAAAGAATTTTAAAACCTGATTTTTAAAGTTGTAAAAACTGAATTTTAAAAAGCAAGGAAAAACTGATTTTAAAAGCAAAGAAAATCAGATTTTTTTTTTTTTTTTATATATATTGAAAGTCGAAGTAGAAATCAGATTTTTATATATTGAATAGCGAACTAAAAATTCGATTTTTATATATTGAATAGCGAACTAAAAATTCGATTTTTATATATTGAATAGCGAACTAAAAATTCGATTTTTATATATTGAATAGCGAACTAAAAATTCGATTTTTATATATTGAATAGCGAACTAAAAATTCGATTTTTATATATTGAATAGCGAACTAAAAATTCGATTTTTATATATTGAATAGCGAACTAAAAATTCGATTTTTATATATTGAATAGCGAACTAAAAATTCGATTTTTATATATTGAATAGCGAACTAAAAATTCGATTTTTATATATTGAATAGCGAACTAAAAATTCGATTTTTATATATTGAATAGCGAACTAAAAATTCGATTTTTATATATTGAATAGCGAACTAAAAATTCGATTTTTATATATTGAATAGCGAACTAAAAATTCGATTTTTATATATTGAATAGCGAACTAAAAATTCGATTTTTATATATTGAATAGCGAACTAAAAATTCGATTTTTATATATTGAATAGCGAACTAAAAATTCGATTTTTATATATTGAATAGCGAACTAAAAATTCGATTTTTATATATATAGTGGCCTTGGGCAACGAAGGTGACAAAAAGGCGAAACGACGAAGGTTTCTGCAAAAGAAGTGCCGTGGAGCTAGGATAGCTATATGTGAGAATTTCTCACCTTTCGTTTTCTTTTCTAATTATATATATATACTAGGATGCAGACGGTGCTTAGTAGCACCCGACACAATCGTCCACAGACCATGGACTTGTTTGTTTGGTTGCATAGGTTAGTTATATGATTTGATTTGAAATTGAATTGTTTGATGAATTGAATGGTTTGATTGATATGTGAATGGCGTGGGCCTTCACTAGACCGGGGATAAGGCTAGGCCTCGTCCCGTTTCTAGTATCGTGCCGTTATGCCGCCGAAATTTTCTAAAATATGTTAGAAAAATAAAAATATCATTTTATTGAATAAATGAATTTAATAGAAATTCATAGGTTGAAATAAAATGTTTTATCGTTAAAAATATAATTTTTAACGTGAAGTGAATAAAATAAATTATTCATTTACAAACCGGACGGTTTGTTTATGTACACCTATTTGAATGACATTGATTGGGACGATAAATTTTACACATCGCCCAACAGCACAAATAAATATGTGTTTGATTGTTTGAAACCCCACACGGGTGTTGGGATGAAATTTGAAGTTCACTCATCCTGATTGATTAAATATGTCGATCGATTGATTGGCAGGCTGTTACGAGCGTTGAATATCTATATTTGATGCTTATACAGTGTAGTGCACTTTGGTTGATGGTTAATTATTTTCAATGCTATTATATACATGTGTTGTATGAAAATCCATATAATTAATTTTATATGGTAATTGATTGGGCCTCATTCCAGTTTTGAAAAAAGAAATATTTGAAAAAGAAATATTTGAAATAGAATATTTGAAAATAAAGGAATATATGAAGCCGTGTTGATTAGATTGACGCCATTTTGACGTGAACGATATTTATATCGATTTTAAAACGATTTCGAAATGAATTGAATTGAAAACGATTTCGAAATGAATTGAATTGAAAACGATTTCGAAATGAATTGAATTGAAAACGATTTCGAAATGAATTGAATTGAAAACGATTTCAAAATGAATTGAAAACGAATTCGAATTGAATTGAAAGTGAATTGAAATGAATTCAAATTGAATTGAAATTTGAATTGAATAGAAATGAATTTTATAACGAATTTATAAAGAAGAATTCCATTTTTGCTTTGGTTTGAAATGGGAGTTGAAATAGGTTTTGAAACGATTTTAAAACTATTTATATAATTCGTTTTGAATAGAAATCGACGAAGTATATATTATATATATTATATATATAATATAATGGCCTGAATAGAACGCGCCGCGCCGCGGCAGTTCGCGAATTTCGACCATTGACTTCGAATGGACATTACGGGAGATCCGACCGTCGGATTCTCCTAAAACCGGAACCGTTGGGTTCGTATCGAAAAGAGCTTTCTAATGAATATTAGAACTTTGAAATCTAACGGTTGGATTTGGAATTATGTCCAAATCAAATTTGAAAAAGGTCGCTATAAGTGCAGTTCGATGGCCATTGATGGAAATCGACTGTACGGGCCTTGATAAAATTATTAAAAATAGTAATAATTTGTGTAAAATCATAAGAAATGATTTGTGAAGATTTGGGATGAAAAACTCCTTATTTGAAAAGATAAAAATAGATTTTTATCGAAATGAACTAGTTTTGAACTAGAATTATAATTCTATTTATTTTTAAATAAATAAATTGAATTCGAAAAGGGTTTTAAGAATAACCAAAATTTCCAATGATTGCATTGGAATGGATTTGAATCGAAATTGTCTTCGGAATATTTCGATGTTGGGATTCGTGATTATACAGATGTTGATATGGAAATTTGAAAGATATATATTTATATCGTTATTTCCAATACGACATTTGTTAGTCGTAGAATTTGATATTGAATATAAGCCGATATATTTTCTATTCAGAGCCTTGTATTGAATATCAAATGTGATTTGGGTTTGTCGTGAATGGTGTCTTCACTAACACTATTCTTGAACCCAGTTGAGAAAAGATTAAATCTTTTTATTTAGATTTAATGAAGTGTACCAATTAAATAATATTTAATTGGAATTGAATGGATATTGATTTTTGGGTTTATCGTGAACAGTGTTTTAAACAACACTCGTTCTTTAACCCGATAATTAATGGAATGTGATTTTGGGTTTATCGTGAACCGTGTTTTTAAATGACACTGATTCTTTAACCCAGTCAAAGATTAAAACTAAGTAGAGTTTTAATGAATCTTTAATTAGATTGAAAGATCGAAAATGGAGTATCACCAGTTTTGCTCCAGGCGATAGTTAAATCTTTAATTAGATTTGAACGTGAAATGGTAATTGAATTTACCGATAACACTGTGGTGTTAGATATGAAGTATTACCAGTTTTACTTCATGGGATGAATAGGTTGGGATTGGGAAATTAAAACAAATGATTACTTCGGTAAGGTTCGCTAATCCCGACTAGTTTGAATTGATATTCAAAAATGGATTAAAGAATAAATTCAAGGAATTTATCTTTGATAAAATTAATGGGAATCTTTCCCTATGAATGTGAAATTTAGAAACTAACTGTCGGTTAGCCAAGCAGAATGGTTTTCTGGATATTGATCTGATGTTGGTTTCGGCCTTCGGGGTTAATATTTGGGAAATTATTCTCTTGATTAATTTACGGTTAGTGACTAATGAATTGGAATGAGGCGTATGTTGTGTTTGTGTAACACTCATTTAAAATATACGCGAGTTATTCGGAAAGACCGGGTTTATCCCATTCTGAATAACTGATGCGACGATAAGTCGAAGATGAAGACGATGGTCGAAGACCGGAGGTCTTCACGTCGTTTGGGGGATGACTGATGATCTTGATTGGGCTGTACACCCAAGAAGATGGAAACAGTTAGTGATCGTCCAGACGTACTTGGAGATCGATGGATATGCGGGGTACTAGGTGCCTCCGGTTTCGTTCAGACCCAGAACGGACTTGTAAATGGACTGTGTGTCTGACATTGGATTTTAGTCTGTGTGTTTGATTTCTATTAAATATATATCGGTTTGGCGGCGGAGAATTTATTCTCTTGCTTAACGCCCTTCTCTGAGACGTACGAGCTCAGGGGTTATATATTGATGGATATCAAACGCATGGAGTGAATTGCCTGTGTGGCATGCCTAAGTGGCAATTGATCGAGGCTTCTGTTGAAAAGCAAAGTCTTGTGGTGATGATCAAAGCACGACCTTTGTGGCGTAGCTTTGTGTAACGTTTACCTCGCGTGTTTCACACCAGGTATGAACCAAAAACGGGAGACGGACCTCAGGGAGGGCATGCGTTTCCTTCTAGATAAAAAGTGGCGTCAGTGGTTTTACACGCCCTGACGAGTTTGACTTATGTGGTTGTTGCTGTTGCGAGGCGCCTCGGATTGATCGGTCGTTCTCGAACCGATGGAGCCATTCGTTGGCTCGTTTACGCCCCAAAGGGCGGGGGAACGCATGTTCAGGGTTTAAGTTTAATCCACATCGGTGGACCGGCCCTGTCGCTCCAAGGTCACTCGAGCTCTGACCTGAGACATGGGCTAGATTGTCTCGAATCGGTTGAGGACTATCTTTTGCCTCGGTTCATAGATGGAAATCCAACTTCCAAATACGTGACATGTGCGGTTTTAATTGTAAACCTATATATGGCGACATGATATATGGTACCCATGCCGCCTATGATTGATACTTATGATTTGAAGTGTTTTATACACTATGCACTTATAATAGTATCAAATGATTTGTTTTAAACGTATCAAGCATTCTTTGGCTGTTATAAGGGAAAACCCTATCCTCGACTGCGTTGCATTGTGTGATGGGACCTGGGTCTTATAACAGCTTCATTTTTCTTTATTTAGCATTGCGCTGTTCGTTTTATGCACTGGTATTCTTGGAAGGAAACCCGTTCCGTGTTAAACGGCGTGGTCCCTTGATTTACCTAATGATTTAAAATAAAGATTAATAACTGTTTTAGTTCTCACACCAGTCACATGACTGACCTGGAGTTTATTGTTTAACCTAAACTCTGGGTGCCCCTATTTTGACACGGGCAGCTAGTAGTTTTGGTTTTGCAGATTTATATTCACAGGATCCTGGTTTACAGCTGGAACGATATCCGGAAAGCTTTGTATCCGTATATCTACTTCTAGTTGTGTATTGTATTATTTTCCGCTGCTATGTATTTAAATGTAATTTAAATCTCTGATATTTCTGTGTAATATTCGTTTATACTCTGTATATTCTTGTAATCTGATGCGTTGTTGTAATATACAATGAAATGTTCTTCTGTATGCATTCTGATTTGTCGTGTTCTCAAACGATAGGGCGTTTCGAACGGCCTGGATCGGTTTAGCGACTGGTTCGGACTGAGCGAAATTCCTTGCTCGTCACAATATCAAACACACAATTTTGTTCTACTAACAAAATTTATATGTAACACTTCTAAATATTTTAGCGAACACAAATTTAAGTATTAGCACAAGATTTATATTTTACAACTAAATTTCACAATTTTGTTGTATACAAATTTTGCATCTCAAATTCTAAAATTGTACAAACCCCATTACACAACACTTGAAAAGTTCCCTTTACAATCCCATTGAAATTTTTTAACACACTAGCTATTGATTTTCATCCATACTTACATTTTTTTATTTACAAACAACTGAACTCAACTTTTATTTTATTTTGCCAAGAAATACAACTTACCTTTGAAAACACTAATCCACAGTTTATTAATTATTATCTATTTAAACAACTTAACGCTTACATAAAATAAAATATTTCCACTTAAATATTGACTGGTAACAATATTTTATATTTTTAATATACACTTTAATCATAAAATTATATTTTACAAATACAAATTAGAATAAATTTATCCCACTTACACCCTATTTATATAAAAGTAAAAATTCTTTATTTTCGTAACTTAGTTAACTGTATGTGTTGCCTCACAAACTCGTTTCACATACATACTGGGTTGAGAACCATAAAATATATTAAATCTGTTTACCTCGGGTACCCAGAAACCCGTGTTGTTACAGACTCCCCCCTTAAATAAATATCGTCCTTACAATTTACTTAAAAATTATGCCACAAATTTCGGTTTACAAATTATTCATCATAAATTATTTCTTTAAGAAAACTTTAGTTTAATGACCAAACACATGGCATTTGAAATCTTCAGAATATCCTCAGCTCATTAAATTTTATCACTAAAAATTTCAACTTTAATTACTTAACTTTTATGAAATTGTTTTAAACTTTCTCTCCAACTAATTAACACACATGGTTTAAGCATCACAACCAATCCTCCACAAGGTGTTTTTTTTTTTTTTTTTTTTTTTTTTTTTTTTTTTTTTTTTTTTTTGGCAAGGCAAGTTTTTTTTGTAGTGGGCGTACCACTTTTTATTAGAAGAAGGAAAGAAGATAAGAAAAGTTCTGCACAGCCACAAAACTCCAATTTTTGTTTGAAGTGCCGGTACACTAAATAGTAAAGAACAACAGCTAGACTAAATCATCTAGGCTACAACCCTAGCTCCTCTCAGAGGAGGAGGATCTACAAGTGGTGCTGGAGGCCAACAACACGGGTGAAACTGGAAAAAGCCAAGGTATTTGGCACATAGCATGGATAAGGAGCCCGGAAGATGAAGTTCCTATCCAAGAGTGTTCATAGACTCAAGCTTATTAGTCTCGCCAACATCACCAGTTTGTATAAGCTCAATATTGTCACCCACAATCTGGTACATTAATTTCCTCTTATCATTAACATCATCACTGATATATTTATGGAAGGTATCACTATTGGGACAATACCGCATACCAAACAAAACATGTGTCCATACCTTATCTTCGTCATTCCAAACAATATCTTCATAAATAACGTTGTTATCAAAATCCAGGACTTCAATCTCTACGTCTGATGCATTCGAAACCAAAGCAGGATCACATGTGATAGATGGTGACAGTGGTTTAGCCTTTACCTTAGGAACCCACATTAGCACTGGTGGACTAGGAAGCGAAATCTGATCAACAAGAGGCACTGGGGCCAAGTGAGTGCCACCAGACTGACAAGGGCAAACATCTACCAAAGGACTGACAAGACATACAAATATCTGGCTTCCATCCATAACGAACCACCGCCTCCTCCATATATCCGTCAGCAATTCTAACTTTTAAGCTTGTCTGTAGGAAGCTTTCAAGCAGATATTTCTATAAGAGATTTCGCATAAAATATCTTTTTCTTAAAGCATTTTAGTTTTCCAACATTATTTTCCAGCCAATTCAAACAGGTAAGAGACTGCCGCACGGAAGGGATATGAGAGAAAAAAGCCCACACTGGAAAAGATAAAACCATATCTCTAGCTAGATCAACTGAAGGCCTCCATGGAGTGACAATGAACGGTTTATCCATGATAAAAATTGGATCAACACTGAGAACAAGTAGGCGTTCCTCTAGATTGGAGAACTTAAAGAAATACAAAGACCTGTCCATATGAACACATAGACCACCCCTAACCTGCCATGCAAAACCACATTTCTCTTTGACAATAGAGTAAGGGTGTTTCATCCAAGAAAAAATCCAACCAAATAATTTTCCCAAAACATAGCACCAGTTGTAAACACCGCCTGAGGGGGATCCATTACACCATCCTTACCAGAAATAACAAAATCTTGGGGTTCGTAAGGCCTAGCGTTATTTGGGGCTTCGCTGAAAAAAGAAGCATAAGACACACGAGGCGCAGGAGCAGCCCCGGCAATATCCGTACCCCTACCAACTGAATTCAGTGAGGCATTACCCGAAACCACATCATTTTGAATCACATGGGCATTACCCGAAGCCACAACATTTTGGTTCTCAGAGGCAATACCCAAATCACCTACGCAAGCACCACTGATATCATTCAAAAAGCAACCTCCTATTTGGCCAAGATTAGCACTTGTTTTATCAAACATAGTGGTTTTCCCCCCAATTCAACAGTGGTCTTAGACAATTGATTCTCTTCATTTGATTCTAAAATGGGTGATAACGCTGACTTACCAGAACCCGAAATGATAGAGTGGTTAACTGGCAACACAGAAGCCTCAAGTGCTAGATCCAACAGCGGCGTATCAATATTTTCAGAGACCAACGGAGCAGCAGTATCATCTGAAGCAACAGACGAAACATCCGGGGAGAGGGTGGGGGGGGGGGGGGGGGTAACAATTTGGGACAACTTAGCAGTCTGGTGTTGATTGAGACTCATGAATGGACGGCCAGATCTCGTAGCTGAAGAGCGAAGAGCATCAACACCAGCGTAGGTAGATTTGTCACCTCGTTTCCTCACTATAGACGAAGGCACTTCTGACAAGATTCGGGCGAAGGACGAGTCAGAGATGAGGTGAAAGCGGTAGATATGGACGGAGGATGGGGCGGAAAGAGAGAGGAAGATAGCAGTGAAAGAAAACAAGCGTGCTGAAGAAGAAAAAATCGCCAATCGCTTTTTTAGCCTGTCGCCATTTGTTATGGTTGAAAATGTCGAGTCCCAATTGATACTCAATGCCGCCTCGCCATCAAATCTTTTCCAATTTCCTAAAATAATGGATGCTACTTGGATTTTATAATCAAATAGCCGCGCCATTTGTCATGCATTAAACCTGATTCGATGGCTGCAACCTTCAATAGGCTCAAATGTGAAAGTGCATTCCCAAATATTGTACTCATTCAAGATAGTCAATTATTGAAAACAACTTTTATAATCAATTTAAATTTATCCACTTAATTCTCTTAACCTAATTAGAATAATATTAAACCGTCCATCTCACAACAACTTGTCTTAATATTTGTCTGCAAAGTTGATATACTATCGTCATTGCCTCGCCAACTTTATCACACTTCCCACCTCCTATAGTGGTTTAACACTATTCTTACCTAAATATTTAACCTTGCTCCTTTCACCAAACTTTATTTTTACTACTCAACTACGGTGTTCAGTAGTCTCAAATAAGTGTTTAAGAAATTCTTATCGATATCGTTGATCAAAAGTATTAATCAGAACTCTTAAGATACTTAATAGGTCATTCAATAGGAGATAATCACAAATTTTAGTTCAAACATAATCGTTTTTATTATATATTATCACCAATATTTTTATTCACTTAAATAAAAACACCCTTATACAAAAACTACAGTTAACCACTAGAATAACATCCATTAGGTAACTAATTCATCAGTCTCTTAATCATCTTTATTATCCATCCCTTAACCCCATATATACATTAAATTTAGCACAACCAAAACAACCCACATGTTTTCACTGCACAACTCTGATTTTATTTATTTCAACACTAGTACCCCCTTTATAACGAAGTGAATTTTACTTCTACTTTCTTAGATTCAATTTATACACCATCTCAAATTTATTCTTCTTTACCCAATAATCAACTTAAACACAAAGGAATTTAGGCAAAAAATTCCTTAATTTTTCAAATTAAATATTTAAGAGCCGAAAGATTTAGAGGACAGTAATGTTTTATAAGGCATACATCAAATGATAGACACCATTCATGGAATACTACGGGATGAAATACTCATCCCTAGACATATTCCTCATACTAAGGTTTCCACATAACTCAAAAATATGGAACGCGGGATAAGAACAATAATGGAAGTGATAAACATTGACACTATCATTATCCTTCCATGTTGTAATACACGTACTATTCTAATTCTATTATGTGTCTATCGTACTTTGTTCTGAGCCTTGCTTTGATACCAACTGTGACACCCCAACCCGAGACCCACCCTAATAAAGAGAATTACTAAGTAATATTGTCTATTAAAGTGGATGATAGGGCTGGATAGAGGCGACCATCAATAATTCTACATTAGATGGGAATTGAATACGTCGAGTGTATAAATTTTTCTTTCTTATTTTAAGTGGATCGACGTACTCAATACATCTAATATATAATTACGATAGCTAATAACTGTATTTAGAACAAATTACCATACATTATAGAAAATAGATTACAGAACAAAATACAACAACAGAGTATAACTGATATATATATGCTCTAGATTTGAATGGTTTCAAATAAACTGTATATAAATATAATGTCTCCAAATAAACAAATGTACAACAACTCAAGAAGACGAATACAACTAAGAAATAATTTCGAGTGGTAATTCAAGGATGAATTGCAAGATCGAACCCAATAGCCAGATAAACCTGAAACAACTCGGCTTGACTTGAGTATTACATACACGAATCAGTCTAACTTAAACATATCAGTTAAAATGATAAATGAAATAAAGTATCAACCAGACAATGATTCCTTTCTATAAGAAAGGAATCTCAAAACATAGATTACATGAAAACACAGATGCAGTAATTCCTTTCCATCAGAAAGGAATTCCATACAATTACAATGTCAACATACATTATACAAGTCTGCACCCTTACTAAGGGGGGCACACGAGAGGACATGAACACAGACTCGATATTACTCTTAGTATGGTTACCTAAACAATACAATTTGGATACTAACACAAGAAATCACTTAAGACAAGAGGGAAAAATCGGGGGACACTGAATCATAAATTTCACTAAATCACATAAATCATGAGAATCATTGGAAACACATGAATCACTGAAATCACCATGTAAACACAAATCCTTCGGTTGTTCGAAACGATGTAAATGTATAATAGTAGTCATCATGAAAAATGGTGAAATCATAAATAACACAAATACACAAACAATATGAGATAGATATACATAGACTACATTGGCCTCGATAAGGTCGCTGACAACTCCCCAAGCTGTTTCTCTTTATCGACAAGGTCATTGACACCAAGCAGTTTCATCAGCCATGGCAAGGTCGTTGATACCTTCCAAATCAATTTTGTCTTAACAGCTAGATCGTTGACACCTCCCCAAGTAGATTTTCCATCATGACAAGGTTACCTACACCTAGAAGTTTTGTCTTAACGGACAATGTTGTCGACACCTCTCCAAGCAGTTTTGTCTTTTGTCTACAGAATGTGTCACAGACTCTCAGATAGTAACCCGAATAGTGATTATCGTGCACCTCATACCACATGTTTTTACTTATCGATTTACTCCCTGCAGGTCAACTCCACACTAGAAATCACATGAACACTAGAATCACGGAAACATGAAAAATACGAAACACAAGAGAACACCAAGGTTATGACTTCGATATCGAGTCGGGAATTAACCGATCCCATATATCTTTGTGTCCTATGCCATGAGGTTTATGATACCATTTAATCACTGTTACGCCTTCTCAAAGGGTGTAGAAATGTGTATTTTAATATATGTAAATTACTTGGTTTTTCAAAAACTAATTTATAAAAAAACGATTGTGAAATCCACTGGTTCTATCCTTTGAAAACCCCTTTATAGTTCAAAGTATACTTGTACTATTGCTTCGGGACCATTCGTATTGAAAACCAAAACAATAAAATCTTTTGGCGCGATACCAATATGGAAAACGATATTTATACATACAGCTAATTATAAAAATGTCTTTTATAAATTGTGCATGTGTCGCAAACACACCAACTCAGTATGGAAATTCATTCCAAACAATCAACATATAATAGTGAATGCAAAACACAAATTGAAGATAATATAGGCTCCCAAATTTAGATTGAAGCCATACTTGAAACAACATGAATCGGTTCATGAAAAGCATCACAAACTAGAGGGAAAAACATAGGAAAACACTCTGTAGAAAGCAGGAAAATTTCCTATGCAAACAACACATGGTGGGCCGACCCAAGGGTTAACCCACACTATGTGAGTGTTGACCCATGGGTCGAAACTACATAGGCTTGGGTCGACCTCTAGGTTGACCCAGAGAACTTACTTCTACAAGTGGAAAAACCTATTCAACTCCCGACTTTATCACTAAATTCAGACAGCAAAACTTCATTAGAATCCAACCAAATCTTACTTGAATATACCAGAAATACAAGACAACCTAATGGAACCATGTTCGCATGAAATCATCAAGGAATGGAAGGGATCTATGCTCTCAAAGAGGGACTGACAATAGTTTCACAATAGAGAAGTTCACAGAAGCAAAAATCATATTACAGTAAACGAATTATGCTGCATAGAAAGCTTTGGATCATATTATAACAAAAAGCAACAAGATTAAGCTAAATTATGTAAGTCGGACAACTCACCTTGCTTGATTTATAAGATATTTGTCCTAATATTAGAGCAAAATTAAAGCCTTTACCACCAATAGATCGTATAAAGAGAAATTAATGCAATGCAAAACTAATCTTTATTTGTTTAACCATAAAAATATGGGATTGATGTTCGTATTCATGACGATCTTCTCCTAAGTCGTTATAAACAAGCTAAGTCGTTCCAAGGTCATGTCGTAGGGAGAAAAGTAAACAATGTCGTTCCTAAGTCATATCGTCCCTCGCCAAGTCGTTCTGAGGACACCAAGACATCCCCAAATCATGTTGTACTCCATTCATAACGCTGGACCTAAGCTAAGTCACCTACCTCCATGTCATCTTCACACCATGGCGTGGGGCAAGGCCAATGCCATGCCATAGGAAGCCATCTCATCCTTGGTCCATATCGGCAAAACCAAGTTGTCTGAAGTACATGTCGTCCAAAGGCCAAAGGCATGGCGCAAAGCCAGAATCACACCACATGATTCCAAGCCGCATCAAGATAATGCACTTCCAAGTTGTCGTGAGTTGATACCATTGAGAAAGGTTCGGTGTCATTACAGCTTCTTGCCATCCAATGACATAAGAGGTGAAGCCATTTCTCGGGGATTAATACAAAGTCGCATGTCGTATTCCACCATGTCGCATGCGACATGAGTCGTGCCATTGCTAGCTGGATCTAGGTTGTTCACAGTTGTATTTTTCCAAGCTGTTGCCAATTGTACACCCCATGACACGAGTCATGTCATTCCAACGACATGAAACCCTGCACTACATATTTCCACTCCACATTCACTCAAGTGCTTCTAACATCTCCAATCATCTCTAAACAAGTTTCTAACATCCAATTTTCCATGGAATCATTGAAATTCACTCAAGTGCTTGAAGAACCATAGATCTACACCAGTCCTTGCTACACTTAGAGAATTCTATCAAGTTCCTTGGCTAAATTGTATAGATCAAAGAGAAGAGCTTGCGAGAGAGAAAACGAATGTAATGAGAGAATGTTCATTCTTTGTAAACGTGAATATGATAATGGAATCTATTCTCATAGTGGATGTAGGCTTTTCCTTAGCCGAACCACTTTTTTGTTTGAGTAGGACGAATGTGTAGCATGAAACTACACAGCCGATTAACCATTATATAAATATATAAATAAACCAGTTGTGTAACACCCCGCGAATTCTATAACTGTGAAATTAACAAATTAAAGTATAATTAATTTGAAATAAAAGAACTAAGGGAAACGGGATACGCCATTGCGTTCGTCTCGGAAAAATACGCGAAATAGAGTCCGAGTTTTCGAAAAACGGAGTCCGTATGAAGAAGATATGGCCTTCGGAAGTTTCTGAATTAAGTTTAAAATTCAAACAGAATAAAATAAGCTCAGAAAAACAAAAGGGGGCCCAATGGGCCAGGGCGGAAAAAGACCCGCCTGACGCACCCAGGTCGACTGGGCTGTCGACCTGGTCTAACCAGGTCGACAGGCCTGTCGACAGGGCTGTCGACAGGGGTGTCGACCTGGTCCAGAGCCAGGTCGAGCCCAGTCTAACCTGGATGGCCAGGTCTGTGTTTGGCCGATTTTCTGTGGTCTGCTTGGTCATTAGGGCTAGGTGGCAAGCTCTAATTGGTCTCTCCTTAGGATGAAAGGCTACGATCAATCCAGGCAACATCAATGGCTCTAATCAATTCATAAACCCTATAAAAAGGACCCTAGACTAAACCCTAATCTATTCATTCATAAATAAGAACAAAGCCGCCATGTTGCTGGGGAGCGTCTAGGAGTAGCCACCAAATTGGAGAGAAGATTAGGAGGAAAATTCTAAAGCCTAAAGCAATTCAAGCAAACCAAATCAACGCCTACGTCAAAAGGAATCGCATCTCTAAATTCCTAAATTAGAGAATTCGCCGCAACGATTGTAAGTAGAGTATTATTTTGGTATGAACAAATAATTGTGTTGATATGTATACTTGATTTGTGGCGATAAAATAATTCATATTTGTGCGTTGGAATATTGTATACGTTTGGATATTCTTGAATTATGTTATTCATTATGAAAAACTACATGCGGTAGTTTTATGCAAGTATGACGGTTGGATATTCGCAAAATATGTAATTTATGTTGAAGCTACATGTATGTAGTTGTTAAATTGAAAATCATGCAAGTTTGGGGTTTTGCTATTATGCCATCATAATATGTATTTTTATACAAAAAACATTTTTGTGAGTAATTGGAATAAGTTTGGGTAATTATAATCCATATGAAATTATGTTGAGAATTTGGCATCATGTATTAAGCCATGCTTTTGTACTAGAACACCTATTTGCAAACTTATGAATATGACTAGGCTATGATTGATAATTTGCATAATTGAAATTGTCAACAAGAATTATATGATGACATATGTGGTACATAGCTAGGTTAGGTTCAAATCCCTTTTTGCAAGTTTACATGACTAAAGTAAAAATCATGATTTCATGTTAGAAATATTTATGCCATGGTTATGTGAACAAATACTTATGCCATGCTTATGTTTGACATTATGCCCTGCTTATGTTTGACATTATGCCATGCTTATGTTTGACATTATGCCATGCTTATGTTAGAAATATTTATGCCATGCTTATGTTTGACATTATGCCTAAATAAAATATAGGTTCATGTTGTAGTTATGACTATGTGTCAATAATGATACCCAATTTAGATTCTTATCTCAACTACAAGTTTACATGGCTTGATTCATGTCACCTATGCTTTATGACCAAAGTATATGTCACCACTATGCAAGTACACCAGTTTTTATTTTATATTTCCAACGTCATATTGCAAGCTCATGCGCTCACTTTCCCCTTTTTGTGTATGTAATCACGCTTTAAGCCTCCCCTTTCGCATGGCTAAGTTGGGCTTTAAAAGGCTAAGCCCAACATATATATGATAAACGGACGTGTTAAACGGGGGCAAAGAACGTTGTGTTAAAATTACTAATGAATGAAAATATAAAATAGAAGGGCCCAAATTCAAGTATGGGTTGGGCCCATGATTGGTGTAACCTTTACACCATTAACTTAATAATTGGCCGCAAATATTTACATATAAGAAATTAAAGAAGAAAGACAAAATATGTAAATGTAGAACATACGATGTGTTTAACCCGAGGTTGGATTGAGTTGTGATGTAAACCTGCCCGGAACCGCCCGGCTGTCCAATAGTCACAACAATACCTATCCAATGTGGGAGGTTAAACATGGAGCCCAATAAGGACCCGAGGTTAGACTGAGTTGTGGCGTAAGACTGCCCGGAACCAACCGGCAACAGGCAGCCACAACAATACCTGTCTAATGTGAGAGGTCAGGGCCTTAATAAGACAATTAAGGTTGAGTCGGGATTGTTAGGATTAAGTGAACTAAAGACTTAATCAAAATGGAACATGCTAAACTAAACGGACTGGTGGGGGTTAGGTTAGAAAACACTTAACCAACTTAGCATGTTGGCTAGAGATAGAAAACCTAGTAACGGGGGACCCTTTTCAGCAGTAACCCTAGAAGGTGTATCAGGATACCCTGAAACTAGGCAGGGTGGGGCACGATTACTGGGCTGATTGTAAGAGGTCAAATCGACGGCGGTGGTGTAGCAGTGTAGGTTCTAACGGGGTGCGGGCGTGCACACACTCCGGCGCAGAAAAATAAAGCACTGGGCACCAGTAGCATACCTGTGCATTCTAAGGTTGTGTCGGGCCGCCGCCACGGGACTTGATACACCCCATGGTGGGACCAGCATAGGTAACTACAACATCGGGGGCCGTAAGACACATGTAACTATGCGAGTAGGAGCCGATCATCGTAGAATGGATCACATCACCCTGATTATGGGGTGCCAGTTGGAAACTAGTTTATATGGGTTTAGAGATTTTCATGGGGTATGATAGTATATTCGACCCTAGACAACTTAACCAAGTTATAGTGCTTTCCCACTTCTTGTTTATACTTATCATACCCAGTTCTTTATTCATAGACAGAATAGTACTAGACTTACTCAGGCTTTATGTCTGACTCTACTTTTCTTTCGTCTTCTTTTCTTCCGTCCCCCCCCCCCCCCAGGTCCACAGGGAGGGAACACTGCAGCTTGACCAGCCTTAACATCCAGCTTGAAGAAGAGAAATGTATTGCTTGGACCCTTTTCGTTTGAAACTATGGCTTTGGACAAACTCTATGGGGCCTTTGCAGTTTATCTATGTTTTATTTATGCTTCTTTAAATAATGTAATCAGGACAGATTATGAAAGTGTTATGTTATGTTTTGGAAAAGATGTAAGACAATTATGGTGATATTGTTGTAGCACGTATTTGCTTTCATGAAATAAAAGTTTGTTGATTTTCCGCTGTTTACAAATATGTGTTCTTATATATGTCTTGTATATCTGTGACTTATACTTATAAACCTCCACCAAAATTAGGGCATTCCCTTTGAGAGCGACCCTAATGGAGGTGGGGTGTTTCACTTGGTATCAGAGCATAGGTTTACCAGATAAGATAAATAGTTTTGAAAAAATTATTTTCAAAAAGGAAACTTAAAGAAGCATTTTTAAAAGAAAAATATTATTTTAATTTTAAAAAGGCAAAGTCCACTCCCCAAAGCCATAGGTACTATCTCTTATCCTTCGTTTTGAATCTATCCTTTTTGTTTCAGCATGTCCGAAGACCTTAACTTGCCGGAGGGTGTACCATTACCTGGTTGGTTCAGGCGGTTCTTAGAAGCAAGAGCCACTCAGCCAGGTCCTACCGTTCCTCCTCCCCCAGCTGCCGGAAATCATCCAGCTGCAGCGGCACCTTTTCCTCCACCTCCTCCACGGGGAAACGCGTTTGCTAAGATATGTAAAGATTTTAAAGCCATGGGAGGAAGGGATTTCCATGGAACTGAGTCCTTCGTAGCAGCTAGGAATTGGCTGAAAGAAACTGAGGACCTATTCATCATCTTCGAGGTAGAGGATAGACAAAAAGTACAATTGGCAGTGTGGCTATTGAAGGGCGAGGCTTCCTACTGGTGGGAAGTCACTAATGCTGAAAGACTAGTGGAGACATGGGAGGACTTTAGGGCAAGGTTTGAGACTAAATTTCTCTCAGATGCGGAAAGAAGTTTGCAGTTGGAAAAATTCTTATTTCTTAAGCAAGGGGACAAGACAGTCAGAGAGTATGTGAATCAGTTCGATGAGCTGGCTAGGTTTGGGCTTGACTTAGTCAACACCCCGCACAAGAAGGCTCTCCATTTCGTCAAAGGGTTGAATGAGCCATTACACAGTTTGGCCATGACCCATATACCCATGGGAGCCACGTATGAAAGATTGGTGCAAATGGCATTGCTGAATGAAGAAGATAAGGGCAAGAAGGAGACAAAGGCAGAAAGCTCTCAAGGGAAGAAAGAGGGTTTGCAGCCTAAGAAGACAGACTTTAAGAAAGGCGGGAAAGGCAACAAAGAGAAGAGGAAGTGTAATTTCTGTGGCAAAGTGGGGCACTTAGTAAAGGACTGCCGGAAAAAGAAGGCCAAGGAGAATGGTGGGTGCTTTTCTTGCGGTCAGACAGGCCACAGGGCTAAGGACTGCCCAAAGAAACGAGGGCAGGGGCAGGGGGCTGGATCCACCTCAGGGGCACAGGTTCATGTGCTAGAAGCGCCACCTTTGCAACAGCGAGGTATAAATACTTCAGTAGAAAGTGTAGTTTATCTTTATGATCACCCCGTTCGCACTTTATTTGATTCTGGCGCATCACACTCCTTTATCTCGTCTGCTTTAGTAGAATCTCTGCACCTAAAAACTAGTATGGTAGAGGACCCCTTAATTGTTTCAAACCCAATTGGGGGCCCAGCTCATTTGTCTATGATCTGTTTGGATTTGAAAATCTCTATTCTAAGTGTAGAATTTCAATGTAGTGCCTTTGTTTTGGGCTTTTCGGGGTATGGTTTGATTTTGGGTATGGATTGGCTATCCAGTAATGGGGCCATCCTTGATTGTGAGAAAAGGGTTGTTAGGCTCCTAACCCAGCTCGGTAATACTTTGGAAATTTCTTGTAATCCCTCGTATGCAGTTATGCTTAGTTATCTTGAATCGCTAGATGCCTCAGTTGAAAATTTGCAATCAGTTAGAGTGGTCCGGGAATATCCGGATGTCTTCGAAGATGTGAAGGGCTTGCCTCCGAAGCGGGAAATAGACTTCCGCATATATCTTGTAGATAATGCAAAGCCCGTTGCGTTGCCCGTTAGACACATGGCTCCACGAGAAAGGAAAGAGCTCAGTAAACAGATTAAGGAACTTCTAGAAAAGGGGTTCATTAGGAGGAGCATTTCAGAATGGGGCGCTCCAGTGGTGTTCGCTACAAAGGCGGATGGTTCTCTCCGTCTATGTGTTGACTATAGGGAGCTCAACAAGCTAACGAAAAAGAATAGGCACCCTCTCCCTAGAATTGATGATTTATTTGACCAGCTTGTAGGAGCGTCTGTTTTCTCCCAGCTCGATTTAGCAACCGGTTTTCATCAGCTAAGGGTGGCTGAAGATAGCATCGATAAAACGGCGTTTAGAACCCCAGACGGCTTCTTTGAATGGCTTGTCATGCCCTTCGGCTTGACAAATGCACCTGCTTACTTCGTGGACCTGATGAGTAGGGTATTTAGAGATTTCCTCAACAAATTCGTAGTGGTCTTCGTAGATGATATCCTTATCTTCTCAAAGAGTGAAGAGGAACATGCTCAACACTTAAGGGCAATCATGGAAACTTTGCGAGTCCATCAACTAAAAGCCAAATTCTCCAAATGCCACTTTTGGAGAGAAGAGGTGAGGTTCCTTGGGCACATAGTATCCAAACAAGGGTTAGCAGTGGACCCTGCTAAGGTAGTCGCGGTACAGGATTGGAAGACACCAAGGAATGCAACTGAGGTCCGAAGCTTTCTAGGACTAGCGGGTTTCTATCGAAAATTCATAAGGGATTTTGCGAAAATCTCAGCTCCGCTCACGAAATTGACCAAGAAGAATCTAGTGTTCAATTGGGACTTGGATTGCGAGTTTGCTTTCCAACGACTGAAAAGGGCTCTCACAACAGCCCCAGTTTTGACGCTGCCAGATGGGAGCAAGATGTTCACTGTTTATACGGATGCATGTGGGACAGGGCTAGGCGCCGTCTTAATGCAAGAAGGAAGGGTAGTAGCTTATGGCGGGAGGCAGTTGAAAGTGCACGAAAAGAACTACCCAACCCACGATCTTGAGTTAGCCGCCATCGTCTTTGCACTCAAGTCTTGGCGACACTATCTCCTAGGTGAGAAGTTCGAACTTTACACTGACCATAAATCGTTGAAATATCTTTTCTCGCAGAAGGATCTTAACTTGAGGCAACAAAGATGGATGGAGTTTCTTGCCTCGTACGATTTTGAAATCTCCTACACTCCGGGCAAAGGCAACGTAGTGGCAGACGCGTTGAGCCGAAAGAAATTGACCCTAAGCCCGTTGTTTGTTGAAAGACAAAGCCTAGAGTTTATAGCCAGCTTCGACTTTAGGCCTTCTTCCGATTTCGTACCGGGCTTGCTAGCATCTCTCGAAGTGCTACCAACTTTAGTGGATTCAGTAGGGACAGCACAACGCGAAGACCCTCAGCTTGTGGAAATAATTGATAGGCTAATTAGGGGTGAGACTTCAAGTCACGTCAACAGATACTCCATCGACGATAAGGGTTTGCTAAGGCGAGACGGAAGACTATGCGTCCCACAAACAAAAGATTTAGTAAAGAAGGTTCTCGAGGAAGCACATCACTCCAAGATGACGATACACCCAGGCGGAGATAAAATGTACAAAGATATAAAAAGGACTTTATTCTGGAACGGCATGAAAAAGGACGTGGCAGAGTTCGTTTCTAAGTGCATGGTGTGCCAACAGGTTAAGGCGGAACAGAAAAAGCCTGGCGGACTGCTACATCCTCTGGAGGTCCCGCAGTGGAAGTGGGATAGCATCTCAATGGACTTCATCGATGGGCTGCCTAGGTCTAGGAGAGGCAACACTAGCATTTGGGTAATAGTGGATAGGCTTACTAAAAGCGCCCACTTTTTACCTGTCAAAAGTAAAAGAACTGCCTCATCCCTAGCATCACTTTACCTCAAGGAAATCGTTCGACTCCATGGAATACCATCTAGCATTGTTAGTGACCGAGACCCCATCTTCACCAGTGAGTTTTGGCGGAGTCTGCAAGAAGCGGTAGGAACGCAGCTATGCTTGAGCACAGCCTATCATCCCCAAACCGACGGCCAAACGGAGAGAGTAAACAGAGTTTTGGAAGAC
Organism: Allium sativum; assembly: GCA_030737875.1. Lineage (NCBI taxonomy): Eukaryota > Viridiplantae > Streptophyta > Magnoliopsida > Asparagales > Amaryllidaceae > Allium > Allium sativum. Next base: position 67,656,421 of record CM060911.1, read on the forward strand.
CTTTTAAGACTATGCGTCCTCGACTTCGGAGGGACATGGGAAGACCACCTTCCTTTGGTGGAATTTGCCTACAACAACAGCTATCAAGCAACCATCGGAATGGCGCCCTTCGAAGCTTTATATGGAAGACCGTGTCGATCGCCCACTTGTTGGTGGGAGTCTACTGATAAGCTCATACTTGGACCAGATATGATCCGAGAGACTTTAGAGAAAGTAGACTTAATACGAAGAAGGATGAAGACGGCCCAAGACAGACAAAAGTCCTATGCCGACAAGAGAAGGACCGACCTTGAATTTGAGGTTGGAGATAGAGTTTTTCTCAAGGTATCACCACTAAGGAACGTTGTTCGTTTTGGAACCACAGGAAAGCTTGCACCAAGGTTCGTAGGGCCATTCCCTATCATCGAGAAAATTGGGAAAATGGCCTATAGATTAGAGCTACCCGAGAAGTTGGCTGGAGTCCACAACGTTTTTCACGTTTCACATCTCCGAAAATGTCTACATGAGTCTGCTGAAGTGGTAGAGCCAAATATCCTCGAAGAGGCCAAAGTGGAACGCGAAGCAACCATAAGAAAAGTTCCAACCCGCATACTAGGAACGGAAGTGAAGAAGCTACGCAACCGCGAAGTCAAACTCGTCAAAGTTCAGTGGAGCGACGCCGAGGGAGACGCGACTTGGGAAACTGAAGCTAGAATACGCACTGCCTACCCTTTTCTTTTCGAGGGTACATCCTTGATCTTTCTTTTTCCTTAAGTTGCGCTTTTATCTATCCTTTTAGGTATATTTCCTCGACCTTATCTTTTAGGTAGAAACCCTTTGGATGGAAACATGTAGTTGAAACATGTTATGGATGACGGTTGCAAGTGGTTGCAGGTGATTGCTAATGGTTGCTCGTGGTTGCATATACACACACAATCTAGGTTTTAGATCGGCTCAGTCACTTCATATTGCATATGCATATATGTTTGCATTCGTATGTGGTTGAACTTTAATGTGTTGTCATGTGGATGTTGCATTTGTATTGAATGATTGTGCACTCATATAGAATTAAGAATAGGAAAATTTGCATACATAATGGATTCATGGCGCTTACATAATTCGCATTAAGGAGGTCAACTGAATCAGTAGACCGCCTGATTTTGCATTAGATAAGTACATGTACACACACACACTTCGCATATGATCATGAAGCATTAGAAGTCTTTTAAGGACAATGGATGCTCATGTTTGATGGATGAGTAGATGGATGATTGGATGTTAGGATATACATTCCTCCTAACTTGAAGATTTCGGGGACGAAATCCTTTTAAGTGGGGGAGAATGTAACACCCCGCGAATTCTATAACTGTGAAATTAACAAATTAAAGTATAATTAATTTGACATCAAAGAACTAAGGGAAACGGGATACGCCATTGCGTTCGTCTATGAAAAATACGCGAAATAGAGTCCGAGTTTTCGAAAAACGGAGTCCGTATGAAGAAGATATGGCCTTCGGAAGTTTCTGAATTAAGTTTAAAATTCAAACAGAATAAAATAAGCTCAGAAAAACAAAAGGGGGCCCAATGGGCCAGGGCGGAAAAAGACCCGCCTGACGCACCCAGGTCGACTGGGCTGTCGACCTGGTCTAACCAGGTCGACAGGCCTGTCGACAGGGCTGTCGACAGGGGTGTCGACCTGGTCCAGAGCCAGGTCGAGCCCAGTCTAACCTGGATGGCCAGGTCTGTGTTTGGCCGATTTTCTGTGGTCTGCTTGGTCATTAGGGCTAGGTGGCAAGCTCTAATTGGTCTCTCCATAGGATGAAAGGCTACGATCAATCCAGGCAACATCAATGGCTCTAATCAATTCATAAACCCTATAAAAAGGACCCTAGACTAAACCCTAATCTATTCATTCATAAATAAGAACAAAGCCGCCATGTTGCTGGGGAGCGTCTAGGAGTAGCCACCAAATTGGAGAGAAGATTAGGAGGAAAATTCTAAAGCCTAAAGCAATTCAAGCAAACCAAATCAACGCCTACGTCAAAAGGAATCGCATCTCTAAATTCCTAAATTAGAGAATTCGCCGCAACGATTGTAAGTAGAGTATTATTTTGGTATGAACAAATAATTGTGTTGATATGTATACTTGATTTGTGGCGATAAAATAATTCATGTTTGTGCGTTGGAATATTGTATACGTTTGGATATTCTTGAATTATGTTATTCATTATGAAAAACTACATGCGGTAGTTTTATGCAAGTATGACGGTTAGATATTCGCAAAATATGTAATTTATGTTGAAGCTACATGTATGTAGTTGTTAAATTGAAAATCATGCAAGTTTGGGGTTTTGCTATTATGCCATCATAATATGTATTTTTATAACAAAATCATTTTTGTGAGTAATTGGAATAAGTTTGGGTAATTATAATCCATATGAAATTATGTTGAGAATTTGGCATCATGTATTAAGCCATGCTTTTGTACTAGAACACCTATTTGCAAACTTATGAATATGACTAGGCTATGATTGATAATTTGCATAATTGAAATTGTCAACAAGAATTATATGATGACATATGTGGTACATAGCTAGGTTAGGTTCAAATCCCTTTTTGCAAGTTTACATGACTAAAGTAAAAATCATGATTTCATGTTAGAAATATTTATGCCATGGTTATGTGAACAAATACTTATGCCATGCTTATGTTTGACATTATGCCATGCTTATGTTTGACATTATGCCATGCTTATGTTTGACATTATGCCATGCTTATGTTAGAAATATTTATGCCATGCTTATGTTTGACATTATGCCTAAATAAAATATAGGTTCATGTTGTAGTTATGACTATGTGTCAATAATGATACCCAATTTAGATTCTTATCTCAACTACAAGTTTACATGGCTTGATTCATGTCACCTATGCTTTATGACCAAAGTATATGTCACCACTATGCAAGTACACCAGTTTCTATTTTATATTTCCAACGTCATATTGCAAGCTCATGCGCTCACTTTCCCCTTTTTGTGTATGTAATCACGCTTTAAGCCTCCCCTTTCGCATGGCTAAGTTGGGCTTTAAAAGGCTAAGCCCAACATATATATGATAAACGGACGTGTTAAACGGGGGCAAAGAACGTTGTGTTAAAATTACTAATGAATGAAAATATAAAATAGAAGGGCCCAAATTCAAGTATGGGTTGGGCCCATGATTGGTGTAACCTTTACACCATTAACTTAATAATTGGCCGCAAATATTTACATATAAGAAATTAAAGAAGAAAGACAAAATATGTAAATGTAGAACATACGATGTGTTTAACCCGAGGTTGGATTGAGTTGTGATGTAAACCTGCCCGGAACCGCCCGGCTGTCCAGTAGTCACAACAATACCTATCCAATGTGGGAGGTTAAACATGGAGCCCAATAAGGACCCGAGGTTAGACTGAGTTGTGGCGTAAGACTGCCCGGAACCAACCGGTAACAGGCAGCCACAACAATACCTGTCTAATGTGAGAGGTCAGGGCCTTAATAAGACAATTAAGGCTGAGTCAGGATTGTTAGGATTAAGTGAACTAAAGACTTAATCAAAATGGAACATGCTAAACTAAACGGACTGGTGGGGGTTAGGTTAGAAAACACTTAACCAACTTAGCATGTTGGCTAGAGATAGAAAACCTAGTAACGGGGGACCCTTTTCAGCAGTAACCCTAGAAGGTGTATCAGGATACCCTGAAACTAGGCAGGGTGGGGCACGATTACTGGGCTGATTGTAAGAGGTCAAATCGACGGCGGTGGTGTAGCAGTGTAGGTTCTAACGGGGTGCAGGCGTGCACACACTCCGGCGCAGAAAAATAAAGCACTGGGCACCAGTAGCATACCTGTGCATTCTAAGGTTGTGTCGGGCCGCCGCCATGGGACTTGATACACCCCATGTTGGGACCAGCATAGGTAACTACAACATCGGGGGCCGTAAGACACATGTAACTATGCGAGTTGGAGCCGATCATCGTAGAATGGATCACATCACCCTGATTATGGGGTGCCAGTTGGAAACTAGTTTATATGGGTTCAGAGATTTTCATGGGGTACGATAGTATATTCGACCCTAGACAACTTAACCAAGTTATAGTGCTTTCCCACTTCTTGTTTATACTTATCATACCTAGTTCTTTATTCATAGACATAATAGTACTAGACTTACTTAGGCTTTATGTCTGACTCTACTTTTCTTTCGTCTTCTTTTCTTCCGTTTCCCCCCCCCCCCCAGGTCCACAGGGAGGGAACACTGCAGCTTGACCAGCCTTAACATCCAGCTTGAAGAAGAGAAATGTATTGCTTGGACCCTTTTCGTTTGAAACTATGGCTTTGGACAAACTCTATGGGGCCTTTGCAGTTTATCTATGTTTTATTTATGCTTCTTTAAATAATGTAATCAAGACAGATTATGAAAGTGTTATGTTATGTTTTGGAAAAGATGTAAGACAATTATGGTGATATTGTTGTAGCACGTATTTGCTTTCATGAAATAAAAGTTTGTTGATTTTCCGCTGTTTACAAATATGTGTTCTTATATCTGTCTTGTATATCTGTGACTTATACTTATAAACCTCCACCAAAATTAGGGCATTCCCTTTGAGAGTGACCCTAACGGAGGTGGGGTGTTTCAAGTTGACAAGCCCAACTGGTGGCTAATAGACCGAGAAGGTGTTAATTACCCACAAAAACCAAAATACCCAGAGTTTGAAGATACTACGACATAGCAACATAGAGTCATAAAGCAATAACCATAAACACATACAAGCCAAAATAAGGAACCACTTGAGACAGAAATAAACAACCATGCAAACATGACCAAGCTTAATGCAGATCTGGAATCGGGTCACCATTTATCGAGGTTATCATCATCCCCTTCACCATCTGCATCATGTTCCTCAGAAGAGGATTTCTCAACAGTATGCTCTTCGGTAGTCGTTGTCTTCTCTCTATCAACAGTACAAGGATCAGCTGGAAGGTTAATTGGAGTTTGAGAACACGAAGTCTTAATATTGACAAAGCTTGTAGAAGCATCGACGGCAGCTACTTTCTCCCCGGAGGGTTCGGCTTGCTGTTCCATAGGTTGTTTCTTGCCTTTAGCTAAGGCTTCATGGGACTCTTGATCTAGAAATTTTTCAATGAGATCGTCTTCATTATGATCGTTGCTGGCAATCTCAAGCACTTGTTCCCAAACAAGAGCCAGTGTAGTTGAAAAGTTGTTCCTAAATAATGCAAACTCCCTTGGCTCATAATGCTAAAAAAATAAAACCAGAAAAGATCAGCATTAGCGTCATCCATAGCCTTCTTAATAGTTACTTCAGCAACTTCTTTATCCTTCTCAAGAGCTTCAACTTTAGCAGCTAATATGGAATTGGAAGTTTTCAAAGAGGTGTTAGTCTCACGGAGTTGGGCAATTTCGTCCCAGTATTTCTTAGAGACATCCTTATCCGCAGATAATAAGACTTCGACATTGTGTTTGGTAGATTGAGGTTCTTTCTGTCTTTGCATAGCATCCGCAAGTTCCTCTTTAAGCTTCTAGTTTTCGGCATCTAGCCCTTCCAATTCTGTATTTCTTTTAGTAAGGGGTGTAATGGTAGCCTCCCCAAAATCTAGAACTTCTTCACACTTAGCTATGTTGCTCTCAAAAGCAGAAATATTGGCAAGATTAGCGTCATTACGCTTTTGGAGGTCTTCACCAAATTTTTGCCATCTACTCAGCTGCTTCACAGCATGGCCCTTGACAATACTCGTCTTTGTGTTGAGCTGACTTTTAGCAGTGTCAAGTTGTGTATGCATTTGACTTATTATAGTATCTATTTCCTTTACTATGTCCTCGCTATTAGATGGATTTACGCCACGGTGAAAGAGTAACCCTTTCAAATTCCAACCCTTGAATCATCCTGCAAGAGTAGTATTTTCCGGTTTGGATTCATTGCGGGGCTTGTGAATAATCGAATGGATTTCCAGAGAAGGGCCTAGAGGGCCAGTAGGTGGAATAGATCAGGGAACGATAGGAAGCTTATCCAACTGACGGAGCTTGTGAGAACTATCCCTGCCCTGATCATCTTTTCCTCGCTTCCTTCCACAACTTTCTTCATTATGAACATCATTCTATTCATCCCCAAGCTAAGAATGACGCCTCCTTCCCTCCTCATCTTCCTCATGCTTCTTTCGCCTCTGCTTATCAGTCAATTTGTAAAAACCCGTAACTTCCCCGTAAAGGAAAGCGTCGGATAGTTCGAGAACAAACCACAGCAGAACGCATACAGAAGAACATTTCATTGTATATTACAACAATGCACCAGATTACAAGAATATACAGAGTATAAATGAATAAATATTACACAGAAATATCAGAGATTTAAATTACATTTAAATACATAGCAGCGGAAAATAATACAATACACAACTAGAAGAGATATACGGATACAAAGCTTTCCGGATATCGTTCCAGCTGTAAACCAGGATCCTGTGAATATAAATCTGCAAAACCAAAACTACTAGCTGCCCGTGTCAAAAATAAGGGCACCCAGAGTTTAGGTTAAAACAATAAACTCCAGGTCAGTCATGGGACTGGTGTGAGAACTAAAACAGTTATCTTTATTTTTAATCATTAGGTAAATCAAGGGACCACGCCGTATAACACGGAACGGGTTTCCTCCCAAGAATACCAGTGCATAAAACAAACAGCGCAATGCTAAATAAAGAAAAATGAAGCTGTTATAAGACCCAGGTCCTATCACACAATGCAACGCAAGCCGGGGGATAGGGTTTTTCCCTTATAACAGCCAAAGAATGCTTGATACGTTTTAAAACAAATCATTTGATACTATTATAAGTGCATAGTGTATAAAACAACTTCAAATCATAAGTATCAATCATAGGCGACATGAGCGTCCCATGCCACTATGTCGCCATATATAGGTTTACAAATAAAACCGCAAAGTCACGTATTTGGAAATTGGATTTCCGTCTATGAACCGAGGCAAAAGATAGTCCTCAACCGATTCGAGACAATCTAGCCCATGTCTCAGGATCAGAGCTCGAGTGACCCTTGGAGCGATAGGGCCGGTCCACCGATGTGGATTAAAATGCCTGAACACTACGTTTCCCCGCCCTTTGGGGCGTAAATGAGCCAACTAAATGACTCCATCGGTTCGAGAACGACCGATCAATCCGAGGCGCCTCGCAACAGCAACAACCACATAAGTCAAACTCGTCAGGGCGTGTAAAACCACTGACGCCACTTTTTATCTAGAAGGAAACGCATGCCCTCCCTGAGGTCCGTCCCCCGTTTTTGGTTCATACCGGGTGTGAAACTCGCGAAGTAAACGTTACACAAAGCTACGCCACAAAGGCCGTGCTTTGATCATCACCACAAGACTTTGCTTTTCAACAGAAGCCTCGATCAATTGCCACTTAGGCATGCCACACAGGCAATTCACTCCATGCGTTTGATATCCATCAATATATAACCCCTGAGCTCGTACGTCTCAGAGAAGGGCTTTAAGCAAGAGAATAAATTCTCCGCCGCCAAACAGATATATATTTAATAGAAATCAAACACACAGACTAAAATCCAATGTCAGACACACAGTCCATTTACAAGTCCGTTCTGGGTCTGAACGAAACCGGAGGCACCTAGTACCCCGCATATCCATCGATCTCCAAGTACGTCTGGACGATCACTAACTGTTTTCATCTTCTTGGGTGTACAGCCCAATCAAGATCATCAGTAATTACCCAAACGACGTGAAGACCTCTGGTCTTCGACTATCGCCTTCATCTTCGACTTATCGTCGTATCAGTTATTCAGAATGGGATAAACCCGGTCTTTCCGAATAACTCGCGTATATTTTAAATAAGTGTTACACAAACACAACATACGCCTCATTCCAATTCATTAGTCACTAACCGTAAATAAATCAAGAGAATAATTCCCCAAATATTAACCCCGAAGGCCGAAACCAACATCAGATCAATATCCAGAAAACCATTCTGCTTGGCTAACCGACAGTTAGTTTCTAAATTTCACATTCATAGGGAAATGTTCCCATTAATTTTATCCAAGGTAAATTCCTTGAATTTATTCTTTATTCTATTTTTGAATCTCAATTCAAACTAGTCGGGATTAGCGAACCTTACCGAAGTAATCATTTATTTTAATTTCCCAATCCCAACCTATTCATCCCATGAAGTAAAACTGGTAATACTTCATATCTAACACCACAGTGTTATCGGTAAATTCAATTACCATTTCACGTTCAAATCTAATTAAAGATTTAACTATCGCCCGGAGCAAAACTGGTGATACTCCATTTCGATTATTTCAATCTAATTAAAGATTCATTAAAACTCCACTTAGTTTTAATCTGTGACTGGGTTAAAGAATCAGTGTCATTTAAAACACGGTTCACGATAAACCCAAAATCACATCACATTTCAATCAGTCCCTAATTGTAAATTAGCAAGTGAGCAATTCCCTAAGTATTAATCCCGAAGGCCGAAACCAACATCAGATCAATACCTCGGAAACTATTCAACTTAACTAATCTCCAGTTAGTTTCTGATTTTCTTAACTTCTTTAGGTCTAAGAACTGTATTATTGAAGATACCGTTCACGACAACCCAAAATCACATTTTATCAATGATCGGGTTAAAGAACGAGTGTTATTTAAAACACTGTCCACGATAAACCCAAAAATCAATATCGATTCAATTCCAATTAAATATTATTTAATTGGTACACTTCATTAAATCTAAATAAAAAGATTTAATCTTTTCTCAACTGGGTTCAAGAACAGTGTTAGTGAAGACACCATTCACGACAAACCCAAATCACATTTGATATTAAATACAAGGCTCTGAATAGAAAATATCCCGGCTTATATTCAATATCAAATTCTACGATTAACAAATGTCGTATTAGAAATAACGATATAAATATATATATCTTTCAAATTTCCATAACAACATCTGTATAATCACGAATTCCAACATCGAAATATTCCGAAGACAATTTCGATCCAAATCCACTCCAATGCAATCATTGGAAATTTTGGTTATTTTCAAAACCCTTTTTCAAATTCAATTTATTTATTTAAAAATAAATAGAATTATAATTCTAGTTCAAAACTAGTTCAATTCGATAAAAATCTATTTTTATCTTTTCAAATATGGAGTTTTTCATCCCAAATCTTCACAAATCATTTCTTATGATTTTACACAAATTATAACTATTTTTAATAATTTTATCAAGGCTCGTACAGTCGATTTCCAACAATGGCCATCGAATTGCACTTACAGCGACCTTTTTCAAATTTGATTTGGACGTAACTCCAAATCCAACCGTTAGATTTCAAATTTCTAATATTCGTTAGAAAGCTCTTTTCGATACGAACCCAACGGTTCCGGTTTTAGGAGAATCCGACGGTCGGATCTCCCGTAATGTCCGTTTGAAATCAATGGTCGAAATTCGCGAACTGCCGCGGCGCGGCGCGTTCTATTCAGGCCATTATATTATATATATAATATATATAATATATATTTCGTCGATTCCTATTTAAAACGAATTATATAAATAGTTTTAAATTCGTTTCAAAAGAGATTTCAACTTCCATTTCAATTCAAATCAAAATCGAATTCTTCTTTATAAATTCGTTTTAAAATTCATTTTTATTCAATTCAAATTTCAATTCAATTTGAATTCATTTCAATTCGCTTTCAATTCAATTTGAATTCGTTTTCAATTCATTTCGAAATCGTTTTCAATTCATTTCAATTCGCTTTCGTTTTCAATTCAATTCATTTCGAAATCGTTTTCAATTCAATTCAATTCGAAATCGTTTTCAATTCAATTCATTTCGAAATCATTTTCAATTCATTTCGAAATCGTTTTCAATTCATTTCAATTCAAAATATTCGATTTCGAAACCATTTTTCAATATTCATTTCTAAATGAATGAAATCGATATAAATATCGTTCACGTCAAAATGGCGTCAAACTAATCAACACGGCTTCATAAATTTCTATTTTCAAATATTCTATTTCAAATATTTCTTTTACAAAATAGTTGTTATTATCAAAATATTTCGTTCAACACATGACCAATCTCAATGGATGAGTACTGTCAACACATGAACTTTTATTTTATATCGATAAAGATGTAAATTTTAATACTAAAATATTTCGTTCAACACATGACCAATCTCAATGAATGAGTACTGTCAACACATGAACTTTTATTTTATATCGATAAAGGTGCAAATTTTATTACTAAAATATTTCGTTCAACACATAACCAATCTCAATAGATGAGTATTGTCAACACATGAACTTTTATTTTATATTATTCTTTATTTTCCAAATTGGAATGAGGCCCAATCAATTACCATATAAAGTTAATTATATGGATTTCCATACAACACATGTATATAATAGCATTGAAAAATAATCAACCATCAACCAAAGTGCACTACACTGTATAAGCATCAAATATAGATATATAACGCTTATAACAGCCTGTCAATCTATCGATCGACATATTTAATCAATCAGGATGAGTGAACTTCAAATTTCATCCCAACACCCGTGTGGGGTTTCAAACAATCAAACACATTTTATTTGTGCTGTTGGGCGATGTGTAAAATTTATCGTCCCAATCAATGTCATTCAAATAGGTGTACATAAACAAACCATTCGGTTTATAAATGAATATTTTATTTTATTCACTTCACGTTAAAAATTATATTTTTTTTTTAACGATAAAACATTTTATTTCAACCTATGAATCTCTATTCAATTCATTTATTCAATAAAATGATATTTTTATTTTTCTAACATATTTTAGAAAATTTTGGCGGCATAACGGCACGATACTAGAAACGGGACGAGGCCTAGCCTTATCCCCGGTCTAGTGAAGGCCCACGCCATTCACATATCAATCATATTCACCAAACAACCAAATTCAAATCAAATCATCAAACTAATCTATGCAACCAAACAAACAAGTCCATGGTCTGTGGACGATTGTGTCGGGTGCTACTAAGCACCGTCTGCATCCTAGTATATATATATATAACTAGAAATAAAATTGAAAGGTGAGAAATTCTCACCTAAAGCTATCCTAGCTCCACGGCACTTCATTTATAGAAATCTTCTTCATCCTCGCCTTTTTATCATCTTCTTTTGCCCGTAGTCACTACATATATAAAAATCACGCATTTTCATATTTCGATGTCTTTAAAATAAAAATCACATTTTTATTTATTAACTTTCGATTTAAAAATCATATTTTTACTATCTCGTTCTATGGATAAAAATTCTATTTCTACATTGCTACTATATAGACAAAAATCCCATTTCAAAAATAAAGTTTTCGCCTTTATAAAAATTACCACTTTATCTCAACGTATATAAAATAAAAATCAGATTTTTATTTCGCTACACATACAAAGATGATATTTTTATATTCTCTATCCTATAAAGATTATATTTTTAATACTTCTATATAGTAAAGATTATATTTTTAATACTTTTAAAAAAATATAAAAAATCATATTTTTACTTCTTCTACCCAATAAAAATTCCGCCTTTTCTATTTTAAAGTTCAAACCTTTTTTTTTTCTATTTTAAAGTTTAAACCCTTTTTTTCTATTTTAAACCTTTAAAATAAAATCAGTTTTAAATTGCTTTTTAAATCAGTTTTTAAAATATATAAAAATCATAATTTTATTCTTTCTATAATATAAAAATCATATTTTGGTATTGATAAAAATCATATCTTTTTATTGATAAAAATCATATCTTTTTATTGATAAAAATCTTATTTCCATTTAAAAGTATTTCATAATAAAAATAACATTTTTATGCAATCTTATATATATATATATATTAAACTGATTTTTATCATTCATTTATTTTTTCCCCTAATTACTTTAAATAAATAAAGTAATCAACTAAACTAAATAAAATTAAACTTACAGTCGGATTAGGGTCGGCGGGTGAAGGCGCAGAGGGGTCTGGTGGAGGCAGGATGTTAGCGCCGCTGGTCTCGGCGTCGGAGGTGGCATGGAAGCGTCGGGCTAGGGTTTGCTGAAGGGGATCGGGTTTGGGGCTACCGTTGCTCGAGTGGAGAGAGGCGATGGGAGGAGAGGCTTCTCGCCGGAGGTGGCGTTGGTCGGGGGAGGAAGGGCGATGTTGGGGGGGGCATCGACGAACGGGGGTGAGGGGCGGCGCGATTTTCTCTTTCCTTTTTTTTTTTTTTTTTTGATATCGAATAGTAATGGATGGGGGGCCTGAGGGTATTGGAGAGGAGGGGTGAGGGTTTTTTTTTAATTTTATTTACTTATTTAATCATTTGATTTCAAAAAGCAACTTTTAATTTCGACCTCGAAATCGAACCCACTGACTATCGTCCATAGCTAATTACTCCCATTCCGAACACAATGGGATATGTACCGCAAGCTGAATTGATCGTTTGAATCAGTTTCCGTTGAATTTACATTTAAATCACTATATTGAATTTTAAACGTACATTTCAAATTACCGGGGCCACATACGAGCACGAAAAATTCCAGAAAAATATTTTCTAGCTTCGTATTGACGATACGGTCCTAACAGAACTAGTTTCGTCGAATTCTGAGACCGTTGGAAAAATGGCCAATTTCCAGTCGATTAAAATCAACTGAAATGGTCAAAACTCGTTTTCCTTCACCACGCTCACATATTGATTCGAAAAATTATGAAATTTGAAACCTAGCAATAACTTAACATCACGGACCCAACAAAACTGGTTTCGTCGAAATCCGAGACCATTTGCAAAATGTCCATTTTTAAGGGCCTGAATTCCATAGCGACTATTCAGAATTTTCAACTGGACATATCTTTTGATTCCCGCTATGAAATCTTGATTTTTCGGATTCGATAGAAATATATTATCAATTAGATCCTATCATTTTTGGTTTCACTAAAATCCGGATTGTTTTGCACCCGGTACATTCAATTGAAGTTTGAAATCGAATTATCGAACTACCGCGCCATTTTCAATTCTATTTATAATTATATATAAATATTTATATTCTAACGACGACGTATATAATATATACGTTCGAATATATTCAAAACAAATTTCTCGTCGATTTTATTTAAAATAATCTATTTTAAATAATCAAAATTCGCTAAAATTGCCAAAATAAAAATTTCAAACTGGCTCGCATTTTACGGGTTGTTACAATCTCCCTCACTTAAAACTTTTCGTCCCCGAAAAGGAACAAAGTCGAAAGTGGTTTGATTATTTAACTCTACGCTCGATCTGGCTTCCATTCTCCAACTCTTTAGTTTCTGAGAATTTTCAAATTTTCAAAAATTTGGCTAACACCCTAAATTTTCGAAAAATTTCGCCATAACCTCCCCTGCACCGGGAGCATCGGGGAATTTCAAATAGCTTCCCCGGTCCTTCAGATCTCAAAAAGAAAAAGAAAAAGCCAAGCGGCTAGCCAATAGGCTCACAAAATCATCATCACCCAAACAAAACAGGAAATTATGCAGTAAACATGTACCTATTTGTCGGGCAAACAAATTTTATTCTCTGCTCTAGCCTCCTTGCTATGACCTGTTCAATGAAAGTATATGTATATGCAAGCATATGCGACCAATTTTCAATATAATTCAATATTTGATACAATTAGGCTAAATGGCTAAAAATTAGCAAACAAATAAACAAACAACCCAAACATCAATCAATTAGTGAATTAGAGTTTTCAAATTCATAATTTTGATACTTAGTCAAAAATCAGATTTTTGATGCCAAATCACAACAATAGGCCCTATCTAATTTTGGTTCTCACACCAGTCAATAGGAAATATATAGATATCACACGTGCGTCACTCGAATATAAATTCTAATGATGGAGCTCCATCATCAAAATCATGTCCGGGCGATTAGAGTGTAATTCTATATCTATCCAATATATCAAAACTTCGAATACACGCTAGCTAGGCGCATACGCAAAATCTTTATATTTTGGATTGTCCTAATCAATATAAATAGATAATCAAATACGAATAATTGATTTAAATTTTCAAAACAAAAATTGTTTTTACTTTCCAAATATACTCTTCACACTCGTTCTAGGATACTACTGATCCCATCTCTAACGAGTCATTCCATTGGATATTACTAATCCAATATCTGATGAATTCTTTCGTACAGTTCTAATGTGTCTTGTTCTCTAGCTTTGTAAACCAAAGCTCTGATACCAACTGTAAAAACCCGTAACTTCCCCGTAAAGGAAAGCGTCGGATAGTTCGAGAACAAACCACAGCAGAACGCATACAGAAGAACATTTCATTGTATATTACAACAATGCACCAGATTACAAGAATATACAGAGTATAAATGAATAAATATTACACAGAAATATCAGAGATTTAAATTACATTTAAATACATAGCAGCGGAAAATAATACAATACACAACTAGAAGAGATATACGGATACAAAGCTTTCCGGATATCGTTCCAGCTGTAAACCAGGATCCTGTGAATATAAATCTGCAAAACCAAAACTACTAGCTGCCCGTGTCAAAAATAAGGGCACCCAGAGTTTAGGTTAAAACAATAAACTCCAGGTCAGTCATGGGACTGGTGTGAGAACTAAAACAGTTATCTTTATTTTTAATCATTAGGTAAATCAAGGGACCACGCCGTATAACACGGAACGGGTTTCCTCCCAAGAATACCAGTGCATAAAACAAACAGCGCAATGCTAAATAAAGAAAAATGAAGCTGTTATAAGACCCAGGTCCTATCACACAATGCAACGCAAGCCGGGGGATAGGGTTTTTCCCTTATAACAGCCAAAGAATGCTTGATACGTTTTAAAACAAATCATTTGATACTATTATAAGTGCATAGTGTATAAAACAACTTCAAATCATAAGTATCAATCATAGGCGACATGAGCGTCCCATGCCACTATGTCGCCATATATAGGTTTACAAATAAAACCGCAAAGTCACGTATTTGGAAATTGGATTTCCGTCTATGAACCGAGGCAAAAGATAGTCCTCAACCGATTCGAGACAATCTAGCCCATGTCTCAGGATCAGAGCTCGAGTGACCCTTGGAGCGACAGGGCCGGTCCACCGATGTGGATTAAAATGCCTGAACACTACGTTTCCCCGCCCTTTGGGGCGTAAATGAGCCAACTAAATGACTCCATCGGTTCGAGAACGACCGATCAATCCGAGGCGCCTCGCAACAGCAACAACCACATAAGTCAAACTCGTCAGGGCGTGTAAAACCACTGACGCCACTTTTTATCTAGAAGGAAACGCATGCCCTCCCTGAGGTCCGTCTCCCGTTTTTGGTTCATACCGGGTGTGAAACTCGCGAAGTAAACGTTACACAAAGCTACGCCACAAAGGCCGTGCTTTGATCATCACCACAAGACTTTGCTTTTCAACAGAAGCCTCGATCAATTGCCACTTAGGCATGCCACACAGGCAATTCACTCCATGCGTTTGATATCCATCAATATATAACCCCTGAGCTCGTACGTCTCAGAGAAGGGCGTTAAGCAAGAGAATAAATTCTCCGCCGCCAAACAGATATATATTTAATAGAAATCAAACACACAGACTAAAATCCAATGTCAGACACACAGTCCATTTACAAGTCCGTTCTGGGTCTGAACGAAACCGGAGGCACCTAGTACCCCGCATATCCATCGATCTCCAAGTACGTCTGGACGATCACTAACTGTTTCCATCTTCTTGGGTGTACAGCCCAATAAAGATCATCAGTAATTACCCAAACGACGTGAAGACCTCCGGTCTTCGACTATCGCCTTCATCTTCGACTTATCGTCGTATCAGTTATTCAGAATGGGATAAACCCGGTCTTTCCGAATAACTCGCGTATATTTTAAATAAGTGTTACACAAACACAACATACGCCTCATTCCAATTCATTAGTCACTAACCGTAAATAAATCAAGAGAATAATTCCCCAAATATTAACCCCGAAGGCCGAAACCAACATCAGATCAATATCCAGAAAACCATTCTGCTTGGCTAACCGACAGTTAGTTTCTAAATTTCACATTCATAGGGAAATGTTCCCATTAATTTTATCCAAGATAAATTCCTTGAATTTATTCTTTATTCTATTTTTGAATCTCAATTCAAACTAGTCGGGATTAGCGAACCTTACCGAAGTAATCATTTATTTTAATTTCCCAATCCCAACCTATTCATCCCATGAAGTAAAACTGGTAATACTTCATATCTAACACCACAGTGTTATCGGTAAATTCAATTACCATTTCACGTTCAAATCTAATTAAAGATTTAACTATCGCCCGGAGCAAAACTGGTGATACTCCATTTCGATTATTTCAATCTAATTAAAGATTCATTAAAACTCCACTTAGTTTTAATCTGTGACTGGGTTAAAGAATCAGTGTCATTTAAAACACGGTTCACGATAAACCCAAAATCACATCACATTTCAATCAGTCCCTAATTGTAAATTAGCAAGTGAGCAATTCCCTAAGTATTAATCCCGAAGGCCGAAACCAACATCAGATCAATACCTCGGAAACTATTCAACTTAACTAATCTCCAGTTAGTTTCTGATTTTCTTAACTTCTTTAGGTCTAAGAACTATATTATTGAAGATACCGTTCACGACAACCCAAAATCACATTTTATCAATGATCGGGTAAAAGAACGAGTGTTATTTAAAACACTGTCCACGATAAACCCAAAAATCAATATCGATTCAATTCCAATTAAATATTATTTAATTGGTACACTTCATTAAATCTAAATAAAAAGATTTAATCTTTTCTCAACTGGGTTCAAGAACAGTGTTAGTGAAGACACCATTCACGACAAACCCAAATCACATTTGATATTAAATACAAGGCTCTGAATAGAAAATATCCCGGCTTATATTCAATATCAAATTCTACGATTAACAAATGTCGTATTAGAAATAACGATATAAATATATATATCTTTCAAATTTCCATAACAACATCTGTATAATCACGAATTCCAACATCGAAATATTCCGAAGACAATTTCGATCCAAATCCACTCCAATGCAATCATTGGAAATTTTGGTTATTTTCAAAACCCTTTTTCAAATTCAATTTATTTATTTAAAAATAAATAGAATTATAATTCTAGTTCAAAACTAGTTCAATTCGATAAAAATCTATTTTTATCTTTTCAAATATGGAGTTTTTCATCCCAAATCTTCACAAATCATTTCTTATGATTTTACACAAATTATAACTATTTTTAATAATTTTATCAAGGCTCGTACAGTCGATTTCCAACAATGGCCATCGAATTGCACTTACAGCGACCTTTTTCAAACTTGATTTGGACGTAACTCCAAATCCAACCGTTAGATTTCAAATTTCTAATATTCGTTAGAAAGCTCTTTTCGATACGAACCCAACGGTTCCGGTTTTAGGAGAATCCGACGGTCGGATCTCCCGTAATGTCCGTTTGAAATCAATGGTCGAAATTCGCGAACTGCCGCGGCGCAGCGCGTTCTATTCAGGCCATTATATTATATATATAATATATATTTCGTCGATTCCTATTTAAAACGAATTATATAAATAGTTTTAAATTCGTTTCAAAAGAGATTTCAACTTCCATTTCAATTCAAATCAAAATCGAATTCTTCTTTATAAATTCGTTTTAAAATTCATTTCTATTCAATTCAAATTTCAATTCAATTTGAATTCATTTCAATTCGCTTTCAATTCAATTTGAATTCGTTTTCAATTCATTTCGAAATCGTTTTCAATTCATTTCAATTCGCTTTCGTTTTCAATTCAATTCATTTCGAAATCGTTTTCAATTCAATTCAATTCGAAATCGTTTTCAATTCAATTCATTTCGAAATCATTTTCAATTCATTTCGAAATCGTTTTCAATTCATTTCAATTCAAAATATTCGATTTCGAAATCATTTTTCAATATTCATTTCTAAATGAATGAAATCGATATAAATATCGTTCACGTCAAAATGGCGTCAAACTAATCAACACGGCTTCATAAATTTCTATTTTCAAATATTCTATTTCAAATATTTCTTTTACAAAATAGTTGTTATTATCAAAATATTTCGTTCAACACATGACCAATCTCAATGGATGAGTACTGTCAACACATGAACTTTTATTTTATATCGATAAAGATGTAAATTTTAATACTAAAATATTTCGTTCAACACATGACCAATCTCAATGAATGAGTACTGTCAACACATGAACTTTTATTTTATATCGATAAAGGTGCAAATTTTATTACTAAAATATTTCGTTCAACACATAACCAATCTCAATAGATGAGTATTGTCAACACATGAACTTTTATTTTATATTATTCTTTATTTTCCAAATTGGAATGAGGCCCAATCAATTACCATATAAAGTTAATTATATGGATTTCCATACAACACATGTATATAATAGCATTGAAAAATAATCAACCATCAACCAAAGTGCACTACACTGTATAAGCATCAAATATAGATATATAACGCTTATAACAGCCTGTAAATCTATCGATCGACATATTTAATCAATCAGGATGAGTGAACTTCAAATTTCATCCCAACACCCGTGTGGGGTTTCAAACAATCAAACACATTTTATTTGTGCTGTTGGGCGATGTGTAAAATTTATCGTCCCAATCAATGTCATTCAAATAGGTGTACATAAACAAACCATTCGGTTTATAAATGAATATTTTATTTTATTCACTTCACGTTAAAAATTATATTTTTTTTTAACGATAAAACATTTTATTTCAACCTATGAATCTCTATTCAATTCATTTATTCAATAAAATGATATTTTTATTTTTCTAACATATTTTAGAAAATTTTGGCGGCATAACGGCACGATACTAGAAACGGGACGAGGCCTAGCCTTATCCCCGGTCTAGTGAAGGCCCACGCCATTCACATATCAATCATATTCACCAAACAACCAAATTCAAATCAAATCATCAAACTAATCTATGCAACCAAACAAACAAGTCCATGGTCTGTGGACGATTGTGTCGGGTGCTACTAAGCACCGTCTGCATCCTAGTATATATATATAACTAGAAATAAAATTGAAAGGTGAGAAATTCTCACCTAAAGCTATCCTAGCTCCACGGCACTTCATTTATAGAAATCTTCTTCATCCTCGCCTTTTTATCATCTTCTTTTGCCCGTAGTCACTACATATATAAAAATCACGCATTTTCATATTTCGATGTCTTTAAAATAAAAATCACATTTTTATTTATTAACTTTCGATTTAAAAATCATATTTTTACTATCTCGTTCTATGGATAAAAATTCTATTTCTACATTGCTACTATATAGACAAAAATCCCATTTCAAAAATAAAGTTTTCGCCTTTATAAAAATTACCACTTTATCTCAACGTATATAAAATAAAAATCAGATTTTTATTTCGCTACACATACAAAGATGATATTTTTATATTCTCTATCCTATAAAGATTATATTTTTAATACTTCTATATAGTAAAGATTATATTTTTAATACTTTTAAAAAAATATAAAAAATCATATTTTTACTTCTTCTACCCAATAAAAATTCCGCCTTTTCTATTTTAAAGTTCAAACCTTTTTTTTTTCTATTTTAAAGTTTAAACCCTTTTTTTCTATTTTAAACCTTTAAAATAAAATCAGTTTTAAATTGCTTTTTAAATCAGTTTTTAAAATATATAAAAATCATAATTTTATTCTTTCTATAATATAAAAATCATATTTTGGTATTGATAAAAATCATATCTTTTTATTGATAAAAATCATATCTTTTTATTGATAAAAATCTTATTTCCATTTAAAAGTATTTCATAATAAAAATAACATTTTTATGCAATCTTATATATATATATATATATTAAACTGATTTTTATCATTCATTTATTTTTTTCCCCTAATTACTTTAAATAAATAAAGTAATCAACTAAACTAAATAAAATTAAACTTACAGTCGGATTAGGGTCGGCGGGTGGAGGCGCAGAGGGGTCTGGTGGAGGCAGGATGTTAGCGCCGCTGGTCTCGGCGTCGGAGGTGGCATGGAAGCGTCGGGCTAGGGTTTGCTGAAGGGGATCGGGTTTGGGGCTACCGTTGCTCGAGTGGAGAGAGGCGATGGGAGGAGAGGCTTCTCGCCGGAGGTGGCGTTGGTCGGGGGAGGAAGGGCGATGTTGGGGGGGGGGGCATCGACGAACGGGGGTGAGGGGCGGCGCGATTTTCTCTTTCCTTTTTTTTTTTTTTTTTGATATCGAATAGTAATGGATGGGGGGCCTGAGGGTATTGGAGAGGAGGGGTGAGGGTTTTTTTTTTTAATTTTATTTACTTATTTAATCATTTGATTTCAAAAAGCAACTTTTAATTTCGACCTCGAAATCGAACCCACTGACTATCGTCCATAGCTAATTACCCCCATTCCGAACACAATGGGATATGTACCGCAAGCTGAATTGATCGTTTGAATCAGTTTCCGTTGAATTTACATTTAAATCACTATATTGAATTTTAAACGTACATTTCAAATTACCGGGGCCACATACGAACACGAAAAATTCCAGAAAAATATTTTCTAGCTTCGTATTGACGATACGGTCCTAACAGAACTAGTTTCGTCGAATTCTGAGACCGTTGGAAAAATGGCCAATTTCCAGTCGATTAAAATCAACTGAAATGGTCAAAACTCGTTTTCCTTCGCCACGCTCACATATTGATTCGAAAAATTATGAAATTTGAAACCTAGCAATAACTTAACATCACGGACCCAACAAAACTGGTTTCGTCGAAATCCGAGACCATTTGCAAAATGTCCATTTTTAAGGGCCTGAATTCCATAGCGACTATTCAGAATTTTCAACTGGACATATCTTTTGATTCCCGCTATGAAATCTTGATTTTTCGGATTCGATAGAAATATATTATCAATTAGATCCTATCATTTTTGGTTTCACTAAAATCCGGATTGTTTTGCACCCGGTACATTCAATTGAAGTTTGAAATCGAATTATCGAACTACCGCGCCATTTTCAATTCTATTTATAATTATATATAAATATTTATATTCTAACGACGACGTATATAATATATACGTTCGAATATATTCAAAACAAATTTCTCGTCGATTTTATTTAAAATAATCTATTTTAAATAATCAAAATTCGCTAAAATTGCCAAAATAAAAATTTCAAACTGGCTCGCATTTTACGGGTTGTTACACAATTCATGCTCAGATATTTGCGAAGGCTTGTGAGAGGATTGCGAATGGTATGATTGCTGATAATGTCGCGATTGTCGTGATTGATAGGGAGCAAGAGATTCTTTGGATTGTAGTGAGTACTTTTTTTTCGAAAGTCAAGCAAGTGTTGCCCTTGCATTTCTAAACCTGAAATAAGATCGACGGATTTTCAGCACTTAGACTGGAAAGTGCTAAGGCAAATTGTGAAAGTTTAAAGAGATTCAAGAAGTATATGCATATTAGGAATATTTTCTAAAATACATCTGTAACGAACCAATCTTTATAGCCGGTTCTAAAGAAATTCCTAGAGCTGCAAGAAATTTTCTTGGTCAAGTGATGGGAGCATCCATTATGTTAATACCTGTATTTATGGTTTGAGGTTCAAGTGATTGGGTAACGATATCGCCCTGATTAAGATACTCAGCTGAATTAAGGTCACCTAAACCCTTAAAGGTACCTGTAGAGCTTTCCTCTAGCACATTTTGAACAAGAGGATCCTCAGCCCTCATCTCAGCATTCAGATCAACTTCTAAAGTAGTTCCATCATCCCCGATATGTTCAAATTCATGTGTAGGATTTAGGGTAGTGCCTTCTTCCTTAGTTTGTTCAACATAAGATATAAGGCCTTTTCCCTTATGTTGTTTAAATGCTTCCTCCTCAGTAGGATTCAACTTAGACTTAGAAGGCGACTCGTTGCCACTGGCAGACTCGAAACATTTTTTTCAGCGAAGATGGATCAGCTTGTCCTTCTGATATTTTGTCACCACCAGAAGTACCAATATTTGATTCCATAGGTTTAGTTTTGGGAGTTGAAGGTGTTCCTTTCGAAGGAAATTTCCTAGAAAAATGGAGTAATTCTTGCTTTCAAAGAGAATCTTCTGTTATGACATACCGTCTGAACCTGTGTGATTCAACGACGTTGTGAATGGATTCATAAAGTGGCTTATAAGTGGCACCATTTTTGTCCTTGATAGGAGCTAGAGTAACTAAAGAATTGAAAAATAAAGTTCAGTAATCGAAGCCTATAATGAAATTAGGAAAACATGTTCTGCAAAAAAGAAAATTCACCTCCTTCTGTCCAAATCCTGCAAAAAGTTTCAGGACAGCGAATGAAAAAGAATTGAGTTAGAAATCCCGAAACACTATCTGGCAAATTGAATATGAGTTTCTGATTCTGAGCTCCATCGACGTGAATAATGGAAGAAGTGTCTTTTCTAGTCTTGAGTGAGCTTAAATAACGAATCTCCTGGAAAGCAGGCTCGCGTTCCTCTCTTTCCATTGCAAGAATATAAAGTACTAATAAGACTATATAACCATTTGGATGAAGCTGAAAGGGAGCGATTTCTAAGTGATTCAGGATTCATTCCAAGAAAGGGTTAAATGGAGTGACGGCACCATTGGAGAGCATGTGACGATTCACAGCCACATAACCAGCTGGAGGTCTATCCGCGAATACGCCCTTATCCGACAATATTGCATATGTAATAGGAATTCCGTACTGATCACATAGTTGTTCAAATTGATCTTGGTTCAATGTAGTAGAATGCCTCTCTTAGTCCCTGGCATTAGCTGGGTGAAGCTTTGGGAATGGATGTGGAAGAGCTTAACCAGAAGCTTTGGTTGTTATAGTTTTAGGGGCAGGAGAAGAGGATGTGTCGATTTGAGCAGAACAAGTTCCTTCGGTTCGAAGGCTAGAACTCTGCCTAGTATTCATTCTACACAAATATACTTGTTCTTAAACGTATCGCAGGTATGCACTCTTTAAATAATAAATAGGTAAAGGGCTTCTTTAAACAATAGTTGTGGCAAAGCTTGAAATCCGATATATCGATAAGCCAATCTCAAGCGCCCGCTGTGAACTTAAACAAATAAATGATAAGTGTGTGCGAGCAAGATTTAATGAGTCAAAAACTATTGATTAGAACAAACTAACACACACAAGTCACTTAGTTTAAATTTCGAAGTTTGTTATGATGTAATTCTTTATGTATCTAACCCACTATCAAAAAGGATTACTTATAGTGATGTATAAGTCCAAAATGTGCCAATAATTGTCAGACAGGAAACATAGCGAAGAAACATTTAATTTTCAAGAGAAAAGCTATGGAATGCTCAAAAGTTGCTTAACAATCCAAGTTTTAGGTCTTATGTCGCAAAAGATTCAAGTCGATGATGACTTACATTGAAGGAGGCTTGAATTGTTAAACACTTAAGTCACAACAAACTTAAGTCGTTTCGCACTTAAGTCATTGGAAAACTTAAGTCGTTAAAGACTCAAGTTGTAAAGGCTTAAGTCACCAAAGGTCCAATCCATCTTACAGTTTAAAGTCACTCAACGACATTGTAATCAAGTTGAATCATCATTTTAATGGATCCAAGAAGCTAGGAAGTCAAGTCGTTTCTTAAAAGCCAAGTCCTTCGAACACCCTCAGAATTTCAAGTCGTTTTAACGATTTGAGAACTAAGGATGTTCGGACGACATGACAAATCGTACGGCTTGAGTCTTAAAATTTCTGCTACGACTTGATAATTCATGTCGTTACGACGACTTGGGAACTTAATATGATTCAGCAATTTCAGACTATAATGTTCAAACAAGCAAGTTTAAAGCATACTGCAAATCCATCTTAAGTTCATGAGAAGAGACTAATGGCACTAGCTAAATCATGTTATCAATAGCTCGACATTGCAAAAAGGAAAAACAATCAGGGCTTAAGTCGTTCGGAACTTAGTTCGTTCTAAACTTAAGTTGTTGTAAGGAATGAAAATTCACTTGTTTCTACGACTTGGGAATTGAGCAAATCCTACGACTTGATGACTTAACTCATTAGCTTGAGGTCCTATATCGGTTCTACGACATGGAGTCACGATTTGTAAAGCTATACCGACGACTTAAAAATGGAAAGCCAATTCAAATGTGATAAAGGCAAACAAATTTTATCATTAACAATCAAAGTTTAAAGCATTATTAGGATCATTTCAGCAAACATCTTATATATATTTGGTCAAAATCGAGTTTTATGAAGGGCCAGCATATTCTGAATCCCTCATACACAACTTTAAATCCATTACAATACAATTCAATCCAAATTCACATCGTTTCAATACAAGTTCGAATTGGAATATCTAATATAGCCCAAAGATTTCCCAAATATCATACAAATCCTAGAATCAAAGGAAATAAAATAAGAATTAGACCTGATTCTGAGCGGAAGTTACTGTGATAGCCTTTGAATGATCGACAAAAGAGAAAATGCTTTGGATTCGGAGGCACTGTGCTGAAGTGGATCGAATCATTTCAAATCAATAGCTCGGATCGGTTTGTTGAAGCTTGAGTATGACCAGAAACTAATCAACGATGGCGCGAGTTAAATCGGCAAATCAATCGAGGGAAAGGTGATGTTTTCTCTTAGAAGATGACCACCATTAACGAGATAGGAGCTTAAGCTGTGAATGGAATATGAATGGACAAGCGTAATAAGAGATAATATAAAGGCACGGAGGGTAACTGGGCCAGGTCAAACCGGCTTAAAGCCCAACACGGCTAGAAGGTCCAAAATGATATAAAGGTCCATTGCGGATATCGACATGGCGATGGTATGCCAACGACTTACGACATGATAACGTGAATGGGATGGTTCTTTAGAAAAAAGTAATTAACGACTTAGTAAAGACGCTTGACAAACAACATCAAAAATATTGTAATTCGAAGCCCGCATCATTTTTAATAATACAAACTTCGAGGGGCAAATGTTAACCCATAAAAATATAGGATTGATGCTTGTATTCATGACGATCTTCTCCCAAGTCGTTATAAACCAGCTAAGCCGTTCCAAGGTCATGTTGCTGGGAGAAAAGCAAACCATGTCATTCCTAAGTCATATCGTCCCTCACCAAGTCGTTTTGAGGACTTCCCCAAATCATGTTGTACTCCATTCATAACGCCGGACCAAAGCTAAGTCGCCTAGCCTCCATGTCGTCTTCACACCATGGCATGGTGCAAGGTCAACGTCATGCCATAGGAAGCCATCTCGTCCATGGTTCATATCGTGAAAATTAAGTCATCTGAAGTCAATGTCGTCCGAAGGCCAAAGGCGTGGCACAAAGCTAGAATCATACCACTTGATTCCAAGCCGCATCCAAGATAATGCACTTCCAAGCCATCACGAGTTGATACCGTTGAGAAAGTTTCGGTGTCGTTACGGCTTCATGCTACCCAAGGACAAAAGAGGTGAAGCCATTTCTAGGGGATTAATACAAAGCCACGTGTCGTATTCCACCATGTCGCATGCGACATGAGTCATGTCGTTGCTAGCTGGATCCAGGCCATTAACAGTTGTCTTTTGCCAAGTTGTTGCCAGATGTACTCCTCACGACACGAGTCATGTCATTCTAATGACATGAAATCCTGCACTACATATTTCCACTCCACACTCACTCCTATAAATAACCCATGAACTCCACGTTAATAGGGACCGAATTTTGAGATCCCAAAGGGCAGCTCAACTATTTCTTCAACCATTCTAAGTGATTCTAACATCTCCAATCATCTTTAAACAAAGATCTATCATTCGATTTTCCATGGAATCATTGAAATTCATGCAAATGCTCGAAGAATCCTAGATCTACACCACTCCTGGCTACACTTAGAGAATTCTATCAAGTTCCTTAGCTAAATTGTACAGATCAAAGAAAAGATCTTGTGAAAGAGTAAATGAATGTAATGAAAGAGTGTTCATTCTTTGGAAACATGAATATGATAATGGAAGCTATTCTCATAGTGGATGTAGGCTATTCCTTAAGCGAACCACTTTAAACTTTGTGTTCCTTACTTTTTCCCACTTAATTTGTGATTGTGGCTCCTTTTTTGCATTTCTAACCATTTAGTGAAGTACTTCCAAAGTACCTTTGGTGTTTAGACCAATTTTGGTTTAAACATTATTGTTTCTTTCCTACTGGGGATTCTAGAGAGCGAAAGTGTTGATTCACTGCCTGAAATTACATCTTAGCTAGGAAAGGAGAGGTTTTACTTTCTTTTGATTCAATTTGGGTTAAAGGGGATTTGCTTGAATGAGAGGGGAGGCCATTATTTCCTCAAAATTTCCAGAAGAAGAAGATGGAAAGCTGAATGAAAAAGAACGTACTCGAGAAAGAAATCTCTCGATCTCTTATTTGGCCTTTGGGTTTTTGGGTTCACTAACCCATCCCCAACAAGGTGTTACAATTCAATAATGTGTTGTAAAAGTACAATCTTGACAAACCAAAACAACTAACACAATTTAATACATTCTCATTGTTGCTATGTTGTACTTATCATTGTAAAAACTTCACAATGTTATACAAACATATAATAAAATATTTTCAACACATTTGGACATTAATGTGTGTGTGTGTGTGTATATGCAACCACATTGATACTTCGATGTTTGTAAAAATAAACATATCTCCTTTCTAATATCAAACACACAATTTGGTTGTACTAAAAAATTGTATGTAACACTTCTTTAATATTTAAACGAAAACAAATTTAAGTACTGACACAAGATTTATATTTGACAACTAAATTTGATAATTTATTATATATACAAATCTTGCATCTCAAATTCTAAAATTGTACAAACCTTATTCCATGACACATAAAAATTTTCCTTTACAATCCTATTAAAATTATTTAACACATTAATTATTGATTTTCATCAATACTTACATTTTTTAATTTTATTTATTTGCTTACAAATCAACCGAACATATATTTTATTTTATTTTGCCAAGAAATATGGCTTGCCTTTGAAAAAACAAATCTAAAGTTTATTAATTATTATCTACTTAAAAAACTTAACACTTATATTGAAAATAATCTCCACTTAAATATTGATTGCTAACAATATTTTATATTTTCAATATTCACTTTAATCATCAAATACTTTATAAACACAGATTGGAATAAGTTTCTTATTATATCAAAGATATTTAATTTATTCCAATCACACCCAGTTTGTATAAAAGTAAAAATTCTTTATTTTCACATCTTAGTTAACTATATAAATTAGCTTCACGAACTCGTATCACATAAATATTGGTTTAAAAATCACAAAACATATTAAATATGTTCACCCGAGTACTCAGAAATCGAATTTTTACACATAGATCATTTCTCTTATTGACATATATTACGTATCCAATATGTCTTCACGACTGGACTTGGCGTTTTCTTTTTTATCTTTTCTAAGCGTTGAATATTTCAAATATAAGAGGGGGGTTTGATTACTATTCAAATGCTACTGTTATCAATATTTGAGCATCTCCAATAGCAGTTATTTGCTGAAAAACGGGGAATCTCCTTTTTTATCGATTCCTCACGCTATAGCAGCATTGATTTAAGCACGAGGAAGTGATAAAAGTGTGTGTTTCTTCCATTTTATTTTCTAAGGGTGAGTTATAAATGGTTTTATGAAAACCATTTATACCCTAAACGGTTTTCTAAAAATCGTTTGAAGAGAAAATGAGTTTTTGAAGCTGTTTTAGAACACCATTCATAACATATGTACTTTTTTTTATGAAAACACAATTCCCCTCATTTGTTATTGGAAACGCTAGAGGAATACATGCTTTTTTCCTCTTCTCCTCTCAAATTTAGACGCTATGCTAGAGATGCTCTTATCGCGCAAAGGAATGTTAATTTGCTAGTTTCAGGAGTGTTAAATCTCTAAGCTAAATTATATTCTTAGGAGTATTGATACTGTAAATAGTTGACATTAAATGTTTTTATTCAAATAATAGAACATGGTGGAGATAGAAAGTAAGGAATAAAAAAAGCATTGGGGTGCATGTAGAAGCAGGAGCAAAAGAGTTTTTTTTCGAAATGATGATAATAATTAAAAATTCAGCATATTGCATTTATGAAAAGAGAAAACAATTATGTATAATCGTACAATGGGGTCAAATTGGTAGAGCATACATGTAGTACTTCCATTGAATCTTAACTTAAAATTGGTTTAGGCTATTAGGTTTTCTAATGCAATTAATTTAAGCTATTAATTAATTTCATAATATAGATTTGTAGATTATTTTGTAATTTATTGTCTATGCCTTATGTAGTGACATAGATCTTCCATCTGTCTAATCTCTAAATCTTACTCTTGGAAAAGTTCATTTTACTCTTTAGGTAAAACAATAGTAAATATAACATAACCTTCTCCAGTATACATTGAAATATTTATATAGTGTACATTGAAAAACACATAAAAAGAGAATGTTCAAGCGGCCATACAACCACATCTTGATAATGATGATGGTGCCCCTGATAACTGTAAGCATGCATGGTAAGTAAAGGATTTAATTTCATGTCATGTCTTTCAACCATTTAATTATTTTGCTCTATCACGTCTTTGCACCTCAGATGTCATGTTGAATTTTTGATATATGGTTTTTGTTATGACTCTCAATGAATATTTGAGCTTGTTCTATATTTTGTATATGGATTATGAACTTTCTTGTTTGGGAATGTACTACTTTTATGTTTTCTTTTATTGAATAATATCATTGTTTTGCCTTGATTATTCTGTTTATCGGGATCTGTTCAAAACTTTTTAGTTTTTAGCAGTGTAATCAGATATTTTAATAACTGTGTCACTGCACCAAACAGGCCTTCTTATGACATTTTTTCTTGCCAATTTGCAACGGTTATTATTGTTATAAATTTACAATGGTTATTTTCGTTATAAGGCATTATAACGGCACTTTTCGTTACTATACTTAGGGATTTCACAAGTACACAAAACCACGATGGGAGGATTAGTCATTTCCTATTTATTTTTATTTACCACCGTCTATCACGCTTCTGCCTTCTGTCCCTCATTTCATTTCCTTTCGTTTTTTATTTTATAACTCCAAAAATAAGTTACTCACCCCCTTTCCTTCTTTCGCCACATCGTTTGAATTATCGCCAGCGTCCTTATCCACATTTCCACCTCCCCGCATCTAGTATCCTTAATTGAGTCCAGATCTACGCTATGCATTGGGATTAGAGTTTCCGATTTCAGCCACCGGTTCAATTAGGTTTAGGTACATTCAAATTTTCTCATTATTATTTACTTTAGATGTTCATCTGTGTGTGTATTACATTCAGTTCTCATTATTATTTTCTTTACATAGTAGCTTGGCTGAAAATGTTGGTTTTTTGCTAGTTTTCATGTGTAATCAGATGTAAATTTTAACATCATTGGGGTAGTGGTTTTGAATTCGAAAGAAGATTTATTGAGGTTAGTTTTTCTTCATGATTTTGATTTTGTGGAATAAAGCTTGGTACCATAGGAATCCAAATTAGAACTATTTGTTGGTGCAAATAAGTTATTTTTTCCAACTAATTAAATGAACAAGATCTGAAAATAATATCAATAAAAAATATCATGCTATAAAACAATAACAGTAAGAGCATCTCCAACAGTGGAGGAAATTCATGTTAAGGGGTGTAATATCCCTTATTTTTGCACCCAACAGTTGTTACATGGTGTAATATGAAGGCAAATGTTACGGGCTGGATTCAGAGTTCGGAATAGGGCGCGCGAGCTGATTTTATCAGCTCGTGATGTCGCGAGCTGATTTTATCGGCTCGCGACTTCAGGAGCCGATAAAATCAGCTCGTGGCCTTTTTTTTCCCAACTATTTTTACCATATACAATACCAAATGCATTAATTTTTTCGTAAAATAAACTTCGAAACATAATAATAATATTTGATTACTAAGAGCAAAACCATTTTTTTTTTCAACGTTTTACCCTAGTTTGTCGTATACAAAAACATAACCGATATGTAATTTGTAAAATAAACTTAGGAACATAATAATAGATGATTAATAACTCGTACGAATACAAGAAAAGGAGTTTGTATAATAGAAAATGAAACACAATCGATGATTAATAACTTAGGAACATCTTAGGAAATGAAACATAATCGATGATTAATAACTTAGGAGTTCGTACAAGAGAAGTAATAGTAGAAAAGGAGTTCGTACAATAGATGATTAATAACTTAGGAACATCTTTACTGCATACATAATCGATAAGTTCAGACAAACATAAAATAAAACACATTCAGGTAATGGTTCTTCATAACTAGGTATCGCCGTGGTGGTTCCATAAATGAGTCATAAGATCCTTCTGTAGCCGGTTATGGAGTTCTGCATCTCTGTAGATAACTTGACGGCTCAAATGAACGTTGAAGTCCTCCTCTGTTAGTGGTTGGTTTTGTCGGAATACTGGAGGTGGTAGCGAAGCACCCTCGTAATCGCAGTGACGTTGATCTTCATCCATATCTCTTTCATCTTCTATAATCATGTTGTGAAGAACGATGCAAGCAAACATGATTGTAGACATCTTACTCCTACGCCATAGCCGACATGGATTACTTATCATTGCAAATCTAGATTGTAAAACACCGAAAGCACGTTCCACATCTTTCCTTTGTCCCTCTTGCATCGCCGCGAACATGACTTGTTTAGGAGTTAATGGATTTGGACATGTTTTAACAATGGTGCTCCATTTCGGGTAAATGCCGTCACCTAGGTAATAGCCATAGTTGTAAGTATTTTGGCCTAGGGTAAATGTTAAAGGAGGTACCTGGCCTTTAGCAAGATCATTGAACAAATGAGATCTTTCCACAACATTTAAGTCGTTATTAGACCCGGGCATTCCGAAGAAAGCGTGCCATATCCACAGATCGTACGATGCCACAGCTTCCAAAATGATGGTTGGTCGTCTTTCCTTGCCGTTGTACGCACCTTGTAATCCCTTAGGACAGTTCTTCCATTCCCAGTGCATACAGTCCAGACTTCCTAACATTCCCGGCCAACCCCTGCTTTCGTGCATCTCTCTGATTCGCACTACATCTGCTTCGTTTGGAGACCGTAAGTATTCTTCTCCGTAGACGTCCACAATTGCTTGACAGAAAGTTTCAAGTGTTTCTAGTGCCGTGCTCTCTGCTATGCGGTATGCATCGTCCAAAGCATCGGCTGGAGTGGCATAAGCTAACATTCTCATAGCTGCCGTCATTTTTTGTTCACCGGACAATCCCTGTGTCTTCGATGCATTATGTTTGTACTTAAAGTAATCATTGTTACCTTGAATACCAGCCAATATCCGAAGAAATAGGTTTCTCCGCATCCTGAATCTTCGACGAAACATATCAGGCCCGTAAGTGCAATCCTCATCGAAGTAATCTTGCATCAAAGACTTGTGGTATTTAGCATGATTTCGGTGTATAAACCTCCTTCCAGGAACCGATCCCCCTCTAGTTGTGGACGATGAACCGTACGCTTCACGGTATAGGTCCCGTATTTCTTGTATTTCTTCTGCTTCCTCTTGAAGGATTTCATCTTCCTCTGAATCGCTAGCAAAAGCCAGCATACTGCATATATAGAACATATAAAATCAGTTTCTACAGCATATAACATACAACGTAAATTCACAAGTACAAATGTTACCTCATGTGATGGATATAATCCAGCAGTAGGGACACCATACACCATGTATGCAGGTGGGTAAACAATAGGCAGGGATATCTGTGTCCCGCTAAGATCATATGTCTGGAATGTATCGGCGAGAGCAAAATCCTGCGGAGGGTCGGATATCTGTGAAGGGGTCGGGTCGAAAGTAAACGGCGGAGGGTGAACTCTACCACTGACCAATCGGGGTCCAATGTGATCGGAGTTCACACCCCGCACATAATCCGGCAGCAAGTACCATCTAGGAGCTACCCGAACCCAGTAAGGACCAAACTCTGCGTCGGGTAAGTGAAAGTCGGTCGTATCTACCCATCCTGCCTGTCTCAATCCAGCCACATACTGTCTCCCTATAACACGCTGCGGCCCGAACATATCAAGTGGTTCGTAAAGAACGTCGAATCAAGCCTAATCGAACTCTGTTGGTTCGTAAAGAACGTCGAACCAAGGAGGTATAAAATGGTAGCCCTGTACAGTATGTCGTGGAAATCTACCGCATCTACATGCGCTGTAATATAATCAAGTAAATATGTGCAGGGAACGGCACCATTAGCTACACGAGCCGCATCCAAACCTGGCAAATACTGTATGTACGACTCGGGTGACTCAAACTGGGAATCAAATGGAGGTATGACTCTATCTGGAAGGCCTATCTCAATCCCCGAAAGCATGTAAAAATCGGCTGGGGTGATACCTAGCTCAAAATCCGGGAAGTGAAAGGTGTGTGTCGTAGGCCACCATCTCTCTGATAAGGCTTCGACCAAAGGTCGATCGAAGGACTGGGGAGGTATAATACGTAAAAAACGTCCAAATGGACTGCCAAATAGTCTCTCTCGAATATCCAGAGGTAATATGTCTAAGGCTGATGCTACAAACTTCGCCCAACTCCCGCGAACGTTTACATACCGAGTCTATTAAAATAATACCAGTTAAACGACTATAAAACCAAGCACGCCTATGCACTAAATGATAACGTGCATGCACTAATTGACTATTTAACAGTTAAATGAGTATTAAAGTTCGTACTACTAACGTATAACAAACTACTACATGATAAAGTTTTAACAGTTAAAAGACTATTTAACAGCTAAATCAATATTTAACTAGTACGTGCAATAATGTATACTATTTAAATGACTATTGACGTTCAAACTACTAGACCATAGAACGTACATGCACTAAACTATAACGTAAAACTATAAAGTAAAACTAATACCTGAACGGTGTCCAGCGCGGTAACTGATCGATGGGTGAATCCCTGTGGCATCTCGTGGAGGATACGTAAGTCCTCAATCGTCGTCCCCTCTGGTGGAGGAAGGTGTACTGGACCAGACATGTCGTCTGGCATAACTCTAACTGTGCGTCTCCCGCTCTTCGTCACGCGTGGCGGCATCCCGACGTTGGAACGATTAAAAAAGAAATTAAAAAGGAGGAAATTAAAATTAAATGAATATAACCAAACACCCCCCCCCTCCCGAGCCATATATAGGCTCGGGAACAGGCGCGAGCTGATTTTATCAGCTCGTGAGCTGATAAAATCAGCTCGCAGGCTGCGAGCTGATAAAATCAGCTCGCGCCAGTTGGGAGATATCAAAGATATCTCCCGTAATGTTACGGGTCGTAACGTTACGGCCCGTAACACTGTTGGAGATGCTCTAACAAAATCAAAGAATAATCAAATGAAGATAATAAGCTTGAATTATCCTTAGGAAAAATAAGTATACATACCAATGTTAATGGAAAAAATATTTTTAATTAAAAATGGCATTTCTCCTCGGCACTTCAGCTTTTGCAGATACTATCAAAATTTACATGGAGAACCACCATATTGTGAAATTGTTGATCTATGAGGCATGTTGCTAGCTTTGTTCACCTAATTGTTCGAGCCTTCTTGCAATTGCCTTACAGCAACACTAAGAATGCATCACTCCCTCTGCTTTGTTTGCTCGAATAGGCATTCATCAACTAACCACATTCATCCATATCTCAACCTTGCTTCAATGCCTTGTAGTCTTCTGATCACTCACCACATTACTGTTGTGGTATTAATTCAAAGCTGACAACAACATTTCTCAGTATCAACAACACTTTGGAACCATTATTCATGGTGTCTCTATTGCATCTCATTGAACATTAATAGTAGCACCTTGATAGCTCCTATTTTCCTTTGTTTCCTTAATGCACTACACCAAAACAGTGGATTCCCAACAAGTATATGTGTTACAAATAATTTCCGTAACACTTTTATGTGTCACCAACGGCCTGTGAGGAATTTCCTGTAACACTTATAAGTGTTACAAGCAGAGTAACTGCTAACACTTATAAGTGTTACAAGCTGAGTAACTTCTAACACTTATAAGTGTTACAAGCAGAGTAACTGCTAACACTTATTAGTGTTGGAACTATAATATATGGTAACACTTATAAGAGTTACAAACATATTCATTGCTAGCACTTATAAATGTTGGAACCATAAGATATGGTAACACTTATAAGAGTTACAAACATATTCATTGCTAACACTTATAAATATTGGAACTATAAGATATGGTAACACTTATAAATGTCAGTATCATAATCCTACTAACTCTTATAAATGTTGGCATACATAAATTGCTAACACTTATATAACATGTTTTTATGATTTTCAATCACATATATAATTCAACATATCAATTCAAATAAAAGTACACTTCCATATTTCAAATTCAATAATGTCACTTTTGCATAATGCTTTCAATTTCAAAATACCATAATATCAAGTTCAAATTACAAAAAACAATACAAAGTTTTACTAAAGATACATAGAATTTTAGATATTATGAAGGCGAAACAGGGACCATATCACAAAGCCTCCATCTGAAAATTCACAAAGCTTGTAGTGTCTGTTTTGAGGACCATCGTAAATTGGTGCTTCCGGATCTAAAACTTCTGTTATCCAAACAACTTTCTCAACATCTGGCACTATCTCTCAACTTTGGCGATAGGATCATTGTCAAGATCAAACATGTTTGCATGCTCGTTGCTATTACATTCCAAATCCTGTTTTTTTCCTCCTCCACAAGTGCTTACAAAATATAAATGCACTCAGTTTTACAGAAATAACAAATTGCAAAACAATAACAAATTGCACTCAGTTTCAGTTTCGAGTTCTTGAAACTTAGTTTCGAGTTCTCGAAACTGAACATTGCTTAGTTTCAGTTTCGAGTTCTCGAAACTGAAACTGAACAGTGCTCAGTTTCAATTTTGAGTTCTCGAAACTGAAACTGAGCATTGCGCAGTTTCGAGTACTCGGAACTCAAAACTGCGCATTGTTCAGTTTTAGTTTCGCAGTTTCGAGAACTTGAAACTGAAACTGAACATTGCTCAGTTTCAGTTTCGAGTTCTCAAAAATGAAACTGAACATTGCCGAGTTTCGAGTATTCAGAACTCGAAATTGAGCATTGCCCAGTTGCAATTTTCAGTAAAAAGGAAACATATATTACCTCGACAACCACTTTTGAGGTGTCACCAAGATATATCACACTATAACAGTTGAAGTAGTCCCCTTTGATCTTAAAA
The DNA here is from genome assembly GCA_030737875.1 of Allium sativum. NCBI lineage: Eukaryota > Viridiplantae > Streptophyta > Magnoliopsida > Asparagales > Amaryllidaceae > Allium > Allium sativum. The sequence continues at coordinate 67,691,818 of CM060911.1, forward strand.
TTGCATGCGCTTTCATTCATGTTTGCATCCAAAAACTCCATGGTAGATATTTGGTTGGTTTACACCTGCCTTTGCATGGAATTGACCATAAACCGCATAGATCATGACTGAAATGATGCTGAGAATGACAAATCTGTACCATGCTTCTTCATGCAGCTGGCGGAAATGGAGTGCAGCTCCTACAAAACAGGCGAGAAGCACAAACACTATAACCAAAACAAATGAGGCACTATAACGATAGCAGAGACCTGCTGAAAACCCACAACATGCAACTGCAAGTAAACAACTAACTCCTTCCAGCCAAGTTAAATATGCGTAGATCCGTGTGCCATGACTCACAACATTGGTTAATTCTTTTGAAGCAAGTCAATTATATGACTGCAGTTTGTTAGCATAATTATGCTGATATTATGATTGCTGGACTCCATTGTTTAGTTCAACGTTCCTTGATTTTATGCATCACTAGTTAATATGACATAGTTAATAACTTCCACATCAAACAGTAAGAAAAGAATAATGGATACCAATTCATAATACAGGTTAATACTGTTTTCTTCTTTTCAAGTTGGAACAACAGTGCCGATGTAGCCAATACCAACCACAAAGAAAGCTCCAGCTTGTAGGAATAAGTAGACCCAGAAGTAATCTCGGCCATACACTATGTCAAAGATTCCACAATATACGAGATAAACTCCCATGCATATCTCCAACCAATGAACTCTTACATATCTTAAAATGAAATAATAAGTGATTAGTACGTGTGTGTCTAAATTTTCCCAGTGATGATAGTTCTTTGAATGTATTTTAATTAGTTTGATTTACCTTTCTCTAGCACGCTCGATAAAAGGTCTCCTAACTCGGTTTTCGCCTCTTTGTCTGTTCAGATTAGTCAAAACATTTCCTAGTTTCTCAGTTACGACCCACTCATTCACTCGGTTTGCTTCTAGAAGTCCAATGATTGTCGCTTTTGTGCGATGCATAGACATCACATTCTCAAATAGTATCCAGTATATGATCAAATGGAGTGACCTGCAGTTGAATGTGGTAGTAAATCACTTTGTTGCAAATATACCACAGTATCACCTGTTGCATGAGAATTGCAAATTGTTTTCTTTGTTTTCCCTTTGTGTCACAATGTCCCTATTTCAAGGTTACTACAGTTTTCAGTTATGTTATAGAATACTTGGTTAAACTTTCAACACATACAATGTGTACTTGGACCCTTTTTGGCAATCGAACTAAAATTAGTTCTGCTTTTGTTAAATGCACTTTTGGTTACCTGAAAGCAGGAAGTCAATTTGACAAAACACTGCACTTATTAACTCAAAAATTAACTATTATTAGCCAGATCTATTATTAAAGGTCAAAAATGCAAAAATGTTTATTTTTAAATTAAGGCAATAAGTAAATTTTAGAATTTGTTTGTTTTGGATCATCCTAGTTTACTTTTTGACTTTTGCTTTCAAAAAGGAACTTTAGACTAAAGAGAGGACCCTTTACTAATTTGTAGTGTCTGTATGATTCCAGTGATAAAAGAGATCACAACGTATGTAATTTTAATGGGTTGTGAACTTTTACATGTCAGTTTTTCTCTTGCTAACAAATTTTAACGACTATAGGCTAGTAAATGAACCATAGACCTTGGTGCAAAAAAAAATCCATGATTTTCTCTTTTACTTCACATTTTGCAGGCAAAGATATTTTCTTAACAGAACAAAACCATTGACTATGAGATAGATCTAAAAAATCATCCTGTTTATGCTATTTGCTATATGATGTGCATACCTTGGAGTGTACAGAGCATTGAGAATGGTAATGGTCGAAGGAACGTAAACTAAAAATAATTTGTGAATGCGAACTTCTGGAACTAAAACACAAGCTGGGAAGATCACACAATAGAAGAAAAAGGTTACCAGGTGCGCCACTATTTTCCGCACAAAGAAGAATGCATATAGTACATGGATTTTTTTCCCCATGCTAACCCTCTACATTATAAATGTGTTAGTTTCAATTGAATTATTAGATTTTCAATAGAAATGGACAAGAAAAATAATCATACAGTGCATAGTATTATCTCTTTAAACATTTTCTTGAAAAGATTGGCAGGGCCACATGACCACCTATGCTGTTGAAACTTGTATGTTTTGTATGTGCTTGGTAGTTCATTCTTCACCTATATTTTCATACAAAATTAAAAACATATGAAAATCATAGGTCATTCGGAAAAAATAGGTGTTTATATCAAATACTTGGTTCCAGTCTTGATTTCAAACCTAAATTTGTAAATCATTAAACGTCTCTCACTTATCATAATTTCAAGAATTTCAAGACTTTGTGCATTGTGCTACATGAATTAAATAAAATATAGTTACCGATAAATCCCCAACAAAAACGAATTTCCATCCTTTAAGGCTTGCTCTCACAGCAAGATCCATGTCTTCGACTGTTGTTCTATCTTTCCACCCACCAGAGTTTGTTAGAGCATGCAATCTCCATACTCCAGCAGTTCCTAAAGTAAAAGCATCAATTTGATTATCTTACCCCAATGTAAAATTAGAAGTTGGATTCCAGGTTATGCTATAAACTATTAATAACGATTGATAATTTTGTTTTCCTATTTCTAACATGTGAAACATTGTTTTGAGATGTGAGACAATGTCTGCCATATCAGAGTCAAAGCATGTCATTGTTTTCTTAAAGACTAACCATTAAATCCGAAGAATGAGTATGTAGAAGATCCAACTTCTTACTCCACACTAAAATGATAATCCAAAGACATCTCTTGCAAGCGTCTCAATAGGCAGGCATCTGCGTTCACTAGTCCCAAAAAAAAAAAAAAAAAAAAAAAATCAGAATTTTCCATACTAATTTCAGTACTAAGTAAAATAATATAAGTAGCACAGGTTGCTATTAGTTTTGCTAAAGGGTAACCTTATTTAGCACGCGAAATCAAAAGTGTCGATATATGTCATCAAAACTTTTTCCTGTTTTTGATTCAAATTACTGAAACTAGTTTTCATTTTGTTTTCATTTTTAGTTCTTATAGTAAATGAAAACAAAAACAAAAAATCATCCTCAGTCTGACACTGGCAACCCCGTTAAATATGTCATGCTCACCAAATTTCCCACATGCTTGAACCAAAGCAAGCTCAGAATTGCTAACTATACAGTCTTAACTAAGAACTCAGGATCTGGTTGAAAGTCTGCATCAAAAATTGCAACGTAATCGCTGTCTGACGTAATGTTTTTTCAATCCTTGCCGGAGAGCTCCAGCTTTGTATCCATTTCTATTTGGTCTGATTTCGTATGTGATATTTACGTTCTCATTAGCCCATTTTTGGCACTCTGACTGCACCATAATCTATTATGATTCGAAACAAAACATAATTAGTCAGTACAGTCTGTACTAGAACGAAGAAAATTATGTGTTATAAGATAGATATTCTTCATATGCTTATAAGATATTATCATAAGATAGGAATTGACATAATAAGTTATGACATTGCTAATCCCTGATCATTCCCCGAGTTAAATATGCGTAGATCCGTGTGCCATGACTCACAACTATGACAATGCTACTTTGTTTATGTCAAATGTGTTGAATTGTTCAACAATGTCAAGCTGAAGCCAAGTCATCAATATAATCAATGGGGTCTGACTCTAATATGTACTATAGTATATGTCCATAATATCACCGAAGACAAAATAAAGTTGTTAGAAGACAATAAAACCAACAATTCAATTTTCAGCTTGTCATAGTTTTAAAATGGTGATTCTAATGCTACTTTGTATAATGATGATAGACTGAATACATGCTTATTCATGCCAGGATTAGGAATGTAACAACCTGATGTCCAAATTTGGCATCAATATTCACAAAGAAATAAAATAGCAAACCACCTTCTACCTTTGTCAAAAGGAAATAACAACATTCATTAAAGAAGAAAGCCAAAACTTTAGGAGCTTCAAAGAAGTACAATCCTATAAAATCAGAGAGAATACCAGGTCCTATAACCCTATAAAATACCTAAAATCATCATCGGCATATTGTGAAATCGATTCTTAGAAGCTGATATGATTCCTAGAAGTGAAATCAATTTTTTTTACCTCTTATCGTGATTCCTAGAAGCCCCAATTCCTAGAAGCCCCATCTCAGATTTCAATTCTTCGATTCCACCGTCTCTCTGATGTTGATGAGCTAATTAATCGCTGATTTCAATCTTGAAGTCCATTCTGTTTATTTGCGTTTGTTGCGGCCTGGATGGAATAAGTGTCAAGGCTAAGCGTTGAGCATGAGATTAGGGTTATGTTTGACAACTTACCCTTTTGCCCTTAGAAAAGAAGAGTTGACCAAGCATAACAACACATAAAAGTGTTAGCACATTTTTAGTGACACATTTTTGCTACCGCAACACATATTAGTGTCACTGGTCTACAACACATATAAGTGTTGGCAGTTGAAAAAAATAAGAGTTGCCAATTGGCCATTATGGTGTAGTGATGCCTTTCGTCCTCTCATCTATTGTCCACCGCTCCTTGGCATCCCGGTTCTCATACCTGCATTTATTCACCTACTACCAAATAGCATCTGGGCCCCTTGAGATTCTATATTGCCTCATCCGATTATCAATGCCAGTCCTTTTGTTGCTATTATTGAATATGATTTGTATCTTCAAGTAGCTGCATTTGATTATACAATTAATTATAAACATTTTGCTTCATTCTTTTTCACTTCTCTCATTTATTTGATCATCGTAGTTATGATCATTAATGTTTGTTATAGTTAACTCCTACCAAGCTTTTGTACAGTTTTCATTTAATAAAAAATAAGTGATTTCCTCATAATAGGACTATGTTTTCATCAAAAAAATGTAAGCAAGTTGTAATGAATAAAGCGCATACATGAAAATCTTAAGATATAATTATGATTATTGTATGTGATATTGAATTCCATCGATTTTTTGCATAAATATATAATAGAAATGTTAACGAAGTCGTTGATCAAATAAAGAAATTAATTTCAAGAAAGATCATGAAACTAGTGGATACAAAAAAAGGGAAAAAAAAGTTAAAAGAAAAAACTTACATCATCCAAAACAAAAATATAAACATGAGAATTTGATTCACAAAGTTTGATTTTGCAGCAATCTTTCTTCTTACAATCAGGTTAAGAAAACACAATATGGTCAATAGGAATATTTGACCATATTATGGTGGTCACTGTAACAATTTGTTTCCATTTCCTTTGTTTTGCTTCTCATACGGGATAATCTCGAGTCATACTGAACAACTATTCCGCCATCTTTGAGTTACACAGGCCAATTAAACTATTTATTTACAGATATACTAAGTCAATTGTTGTTTGCACTATTTGCATCTTTTTTCTACCCTCTTATTAAAAGTAATTTTTTTTAACTATATCCAATTGTGCATAGTACACAGATCGTTTTGGTTCAACGATGTTTATTGCCGTTACATTATGGATTATATGATTAGGATTGTACTCATTTCAATGTAAGTAACACTTACATTAATCGTTAAAATACATGTTTTAGAGTAATTTACTGACTGATAATAGTGAGGATGCTCATCTACATTCTTGCTTTAAAAAGAAACAAGTCAATCACTTACCGATATATATTAATTGTTGAGGTTTTGTGCGCAGCGGAAGTTCAACAAAACACCCAGAAAAACAAACAACAACATAAAAAATATCAGAAATATGAATACACGATATTCCACCCAATCACCCTCTTTATCGATTCACCAATATATATTTTTTTTTTTATTTAAAACCGATCTCAAATATCGTTATAAACAACTACAACTTGAACCAATAACTTTATTGAGAAATAGGTAGAGAATATCTAATGGCTAAACAAATTGAGGAGAAAGATAATGAAGAACAATGATAAATTTTTCACACCTAATGAAAATGTCAACTATGCCTTTTATAGAATGAATTACTTCATACCCGAGTTTTCTTGATACCCAAGTAAACTTGACACCCAAATTACCTTCATATATGTCAAAAAACTATTTGGATAAGCACTAAATAATCCTTGTCTTAAATATCCTACAAATATAACAACAAATCTCTCAATAAAATCTGGATAGATAATTTGTTTCCCTCAATTGTGATTTGCGTATCACAAATTTTAACTCTCCATCTTGATACCAAATCACAACATCTTCTCCACTCCATCAGCCAACATAGCTCTCACTTTCAACCTTCTTTTCTCAATTAACATCATTACAAACCTCCACCATCGCCCAATAATGGTGCATCTCCCTCATCCGTGCACCACGCCAATAGTGATCTTCAAAGCATTTATAATGCCACAAAGACTTCCATCTTGTCTTTGTGGATTCCACAACTCAACATCCGTCTTCCGTTTGACATGATCTTTTCATCACCGGGATCACTTGAGCATCGTTAACATCTAGAACCTTATCGATACCATGATCCTCCACCTTAGGACCATTAGCAGTGACCATATTAACACCTCCACCTTGTTGTGGACTAGGTCTTCAACCGCCACCCACCTTCCATTGTTGACCACCGAATCGACCAATCTATATAGGTTTCCCTCCTCCAAAACTCCTCGCATCATCACATGACCACCCTTCTTCACTCTCAAACTCCACCTCGAGTCTCATAAGTGCAACCGCAGCGATCTAACTGACCGAGAGATATGAACTTATGTGAACAAGTGGGTATGTGCCTCACACCGACCACTTCTCTCACCACTCCATCATGCATCCGAAACCTAACATCTCCAACTCCACAATTTTGTAGCTTTACTCTATTGGTCGTCTTTATCATACCAGCAGTCTTCTCATACGAAGAAAAACTTTTCACATCTCGACATATGTGAAAACTGGATCCTAAATCCATCTTTCAAGCTCCACAACACTAAATAGGAAATCACATGAAAAATCTCTTTCGGTGTCTTCTACAAAGCCTACATGTGCCTTATCACTATTATTATCACCTTGTGCCTTCTTCTTCTTCTTCTTCATATCAGGTATATATAAATAGCAATCATTTCGCTTGTGACCTTCCTTCTTACAACGGAAACAAGTGATTACACCTTTACCCTTGGCTCCTTTTTCTTCCAAACCGTATACTTTGAGTTCTTTGCTACCATCGCCTCACTTTGAACCAATTTAAACTCCGAACCTATTCTCCGTAGCTCCTTATTCAAAAGACTGCGAACCATTTCTTAAGAGAAAGTTCCATTACCATTGGAATTACTCAATGAAACAACCAAAGTCTCCCAGCTTTCCGAAAGAGAACTCATCACAAAAAGAGCCTGCAACTCATCATCAAAATTGACCTTCAATTTTGTCAATTGATTAATCACATCTTGAAATTTGTTCAAATGCTCTGCAGCAGACTTCTCCTCATCCAATCGAAGTTGTACCAACTTTCGAATCAGAAAAGCCTTACATGGTGGAACACCGAATCATTCAAATATTTTCGAATCAACGTAGTCGCCTTTTTGTCCATTTTCTTCCACTTTTCCTCATCCATATTCAAGGGCTTCCCATCTCCATCAATGGGATAATGCAAATCATTGAGATATAGAACGCCCTCCATCTTCGGCTTCCATATACTTCCTCAATTCTTCTCATTCAAAATAGCCTTCTTCGAAAACGTCATCGCCTCTGACATATACAATCTTCAATCCAACAAACACTCCAAGCTATGCGATGAACTGAGCTTTGATACCAACTGTTTGGATTTTGTGCGCAGCGGAAGTTTGACAAAACACCCAGAAAAACAAGATCTTTTTCACCCAATCACTTGGAGATGAATGTGATTGAAAAACAAACAACGACACAAACAATATCGAAAATATGTACACACGATATTCCACCCAACCACCATCTTTATTTATTCACCAATAAAAAAATTGTTTACAACCGATCTCAACTATCGTTACAAACAAGTACAACTTGAATCAATAAACTTACTGGGAAATAGGTAGAAAATATCTAATGATTAAACAATTTGAGGAGAAAGATAATGAAGAACAATGACAAATTTTCCACACCTAATGAAGATGTCAACTAGACCTTTTATAGGGTGAATTGCTTAATACCCAAGTTTTCTTGACACCCAAATTATCTTCATATATGGCAAAAAGCTATTTGGATAAGCACCAAATAATCTTTGCCTTAAATATCCCACAAATATAGAAATAAATCTCTCCACAAAATCTGCATAGATAATCTATTGCCCACAATTATGATTTGTGTATCACAAATTTCAACATTAATCACCCAATGTTTTGATCGAACAATGTCGGAATATATCACTTGTTACGTTACATGTTCAAATCAATCATTTCTTTCTTAACTTATGCGATACGTACAATCCAACTGAGAACGTTATCGCTATTATAATCATGTTATTGTTCCTATTTATCTTTTCCATTGCACAATCAATATACTTGTTTAACTGTCCATTCTCTGAGAGCAAATCACATGTCCCATCTGTTTCCAACCAATTAGAATATCTGATTTTCACCTTTTTGCAATTGAGGCCAAGGGCTTAATTACAAAAAGGTGGAATTCAGGGGATTCTTATTGGTTGGATAAAGGGGGACGGAGCATATTGGGTACAGGTGACTATTTCTGCCATCCTCTCCTCCTTTTATTTTATTTATTTCCTTCTCATTTCTTCAGGCGTATCTCTGAATATTCCATGCGTCTTCAATTGTACATTGAATTTCTCGTTTTATCCTTGTTTCTTTTCATATTTGTTTTCCTATATATCCTCAACGGCCTGTTCACATTTTTATTTCTTTTGAGGATTGACGCATTGATCTATTTTTTCCTATTGATTTTCTACATTGTCGTCTTTGTTATTGTTATCATTTTTTTTTGACATGTATTTTGCACTACAAAAATCTATTCAACTAAAGACTGAAAATTAAAAACTGAACAAAATCAGTTTCTATTTAAGGACCGATCAGTAACTGAAATAAATCGGTCATTGATTTTATGGATCAAAGACCGAAAAAGAGTCTTTAGTTTGTTTTTATGCTTCCAAACTACTTAATGACTGGATTTCAGTCTTTGCTTGCTATGAAGTATTTATATTTGATGGCTGAGATCTTACGTTCGTCCTAAATCCAACAGCTATGTTTAGTGATCCATAAGATTCAGCGTTCTAGGGGCTACATGTTTGATGGCTGAGATCTTATGCTCGTCCTAAATCCAACAGCTGTGTTTAGTGATCCATAATACATACTTGCCCGAAAATTAATAAATGCTAAAAAAAGTGAAACGTGTCCATCCTATTTCCTCCATTTAAGGCCCACGACCAGAAAATTTCTCCACCTCTACTTTTTAACATATGAACATCCGCACTTCTTCAATATCTGACAGACGCGAAAATGGCTTGGGAAGAGAGGCCCAGAGGTGCTGCCTTGGTTCAAAATACGGAGCTTTCAAAGACGAAAATTTCAAAACTTTCAAAGAGGAAGAATCTAAATGAACGGTTTAACAAATCCTTTATCACTAGTTTGGCCCTACTCGAATTTGCTGGCTTCTTCACTTCAGCCTTGCTAGATCGGGTGGATCTAAATTACTATTCCAAACTGATTTCATTATCCATTTTTTGATCTTGAATTGCAGACTGGAAGGTGCGGGTTCTGCTTGGAAGCTACAAGTGGGCTGATGTGAAGAAGCTTCACTGGATATCGTGCGCGATTAACTTTCAGTCGCTGGTCCCGAGGCAGGCGCGGAGGCTATTGGTGTGTGTGTGTTTGGGCTTCGAAAAAAGAGGGCATTTGTTATTTTACAGAGTGGATGATTGTATCAAGGAACTTTTTTACTGTTTAGCAGCTATGTATTCAATATGTTATAGATCTTAAATCATGCTTAAGTCATGCATTAGAGTATTTAGTGTACCTTGTTTGTACTATTCAAAAGTGTATTCAGTTTTTTATCCTTGGAAGTTTTGTTGAAAAGTTATAGATTTGCATGTTATTTATGAATATAAAAAATCATACACATAGACCAAATTATTTATTGATATATACAAATAACTAACGGCAAAACACAAAAGCATATACACACAAACTACTATATATATTAACTAATATAAGTATTATTTAAGACCGAACAAAAACCGCATTTCAGTCTTTATAAATCTGTCTTTAATAAAATTTGAAACTGAAATATCAGTTTTTAGAATTTAAGACTGAAAATTCAATTTCAAAATTTTTTTGTGACTTAAGAAGCAAAGACTGAAACTTCAGTCTCTAGTCCGTCTTTACATATGTTATAAAGACTGAATTGCTTAATTAGAAACTGAAAATTTCAATCTCTATATTGACTTTTTTTTGTTGTGTTGTTTTTGGTTTAGAACTAAACTCTTTATGTATAGCGTTTGTACCTGAATTTTTTTTTTCTTCCACTAGTACTTTGTGTGTTCGATTTTCATCATTCTTCATTTTATTTGCTTTCTTTTGCGCTGCTCGTTTGCTTGTGGTTTTCATCTCCTTTGCATCACTATCTTTCTTTCCTTTGTCAATCTTACCTTTTTTATGTTTTTCTTCTACTTGGTTCAGCTCTGCCTCTTTGGTTGCATCTTCAGTAAAATTGCTTTATGTGGTTATTAACCTCTAATGAAGAGCAAGCATGCAAAGTGGGTTCATTTCATTAACGTTTGGCGCTTCGCGAAGGAGAAGTTCAAAATCAAATAAGAATGTCTCAAACACATGAACAACGCACTGATAGTATTCAAACTAGCAGACATAGAAAGTGTCGAAAGGAAGGGAATAATAATATTGGTTTGCTTTTGTTTTTGGAAATTTAATTTTGATTTTTATTGCACTATCATTTGAATTTGACTAACATACACAAGACTGCTCGCATTATGTGCATATTTGGTATCTAAATATAACTCCAAATTATTTGCATCCAAAAACCAATTTGATTTACAATAAATTAATCCATTGATGTCTCTAAATTAATTAGCAGCAGTTGCCATGGGTTGGGTTAGTCCGTTTTAGAGTTCAGTTTCACAAACTAAGTTATTAGCTCAGTTTCACAAAGTGAGCTAATGGTAAAAAAATTGAGCATTAGCGTAGATTAATTTTTTGTAGCTTAGCACATACTCAGTTCAAAAAACTGAAAAAAAGTTCAGTTTCACAAAGGTCCATGTTATTTTTGCTAAACATTATGGTTTGAAATTTAAGTTTGTTCATTTTGTTATTTTTGCTGAAAAAATGTACGTCGTTCAGCAGTTATTGTCATTGCAGGCATGTGCATTATTATATGGTTTTAATTTGCGACATATGCTATTATTATTATTATTTTTTTAGAAAATTACATAACTGTTGCAAAGATATATAACGGGAAAAAAATCAATGTATCTGCTCATATACAGTTCTTCCATATTGTGTTTCAATTATTTATGTGCAAAAATATATAACGGGAACAACTGAATGCTTTTTATGTGTTGCTATCAATTTATTTAAGTTTATATTTGAGGAGAGGAGGTAGGAATTCACGATTTTAATTCAATATAACACAATCTTTTCCTTCTTCTATTAACGTTAAAACAAAATATATAACTTATCATTATGGCACCAGTAGAAGGCAAGGAAAATTCAAAGGCCAATGATATATGGAAAATAGTAAATTGGACGAACTATATTAAGAGAAAATGGTTAAATTGGTGATCCACATACTTTAAGCACTTATACTATGTTACATAGTCAGGCTATTTTATATCATGACCTTCACCGTGGTAAGGAAATTATGTAGTTATTTAAATCAACCATACACAGTTTGCAGGGTAGACCTTTGTAATCATTTTCCATAGCAGTTTGGGTGTTGTAAGAGTCATGCATTATGCATACATACATACATACCACATGAGTACTTATACATACATACATACATACCTACATACCACATGAGTACTTATACATTAGCAAGCCCAAGCTGTAAATGAGACACCAATTCGTTGATTTGTTCATAGTGCATTGATGAAGTAATTTAGGAACTGTCAACAGATCGCCGATACTTTTTCCATGCATTTATGCTTCAATTATTATACCACAAAGGTCAAGGAGGCCTTGCATAGCCGAACCTATTTAGATTCAGTTAAAGACCACTACGATATCGTGTACCAATACAAATTTATACATGTTCGATAATTCAAAACAGAAAATATATATGGAACTGGAAGGGAGAAAAAAATTTAAGGCTCATAGAGAATGTTCCAGGAAAAATTATGAAAGGAAATCTTGAAGACAAAACAAAGACAAAACAACGAGCAATCATCATACACGGAAGCATACAAATATCAAACTTAATTGCAAATAAAATCACAAACATCAATATGAAGACAATATGAACCATCTGAAATGCACAGATCATAGCAAATCTTATACACACACACACTACAAATGTCTTACTAAATGGTATAAGCATTGTAGAATATGTTTAATCACTACCAATTTAAATTCTGAGAATATTCAAGGAATCTATTGATGACTCTGGTTCTACTAATTGCTTACCCAAACACAGGTCTTGCATATTTTATTGGAATAAAAAAGCCAGTTGAAACAATGATAATTCAATCATTATTGCAATTTTGGTTCAATTATTATTTATTTGCCGAAGGTTTCAGTTTGACTTGCTCTTGAGAAGCTTACAAATGAGAAACTACTTCAGCTCCAAGTGTAAGCGGTCTTGTACTAAATCGTTGACGTTTTTATTAGTTTAGAAAATTAGTGTTCAGTGATGGTTTTGACTGTAACAACCCGTATTTTCAATAACCTGTAACAATGTAAATTGAGGCAGAATTTAATTCTAAAATCTGAATCAAGGGAAACGGGCTATGCCATTGCGTTCGTCTCGGAAAAATACGCGAAATAGAGTCCGAGTTTTCGAAAATCGGAGTCCGTATGACCCAGTTAAGGCCCATTGAAGTTTGCAGAAAATTTCTAAGTAAAAACAGATTTAAATTTAAAATTAGAAACAAGGGTTTGGGCCAGCTGGGCCAAGGCGGGAAAAATCCCGCCCAGGACCCCATGTCGACAGGCCTGTCGACAGGGGTCTAGGCATGTCGACTGCCCTGTCGACAGCCCTGTCGACAGGGGGTGCCCAGGCAGTCTAGCCTGGTGCACCATTTTGATTTGGGCTGGGTCTTGGGGCTTGGTTCTAGAGGATTCCGAGATCTGACGGGCCAAAACTAACCTAGGGTTAATCATAGGGCTAAAAACTCCCTAATCTTCTATAAATACAACCCTAATCCTACCCTAAAACCCAATTATTCATCCTAGCAACTAAACTATGCCAAAATCAAAACTCTCATGGCCTCCACCCTCTTCATACAATTCCTAATTTGATTTCTAAGTAATTTTCCATGCATACAAGCATATTTAGGCTTGTATGATCCTCCTTAGCATGCATTAAAGGCTTGTTTTTCTATTGCCATCATAAAGGAGGAGTCTTAATCAAGTTTGCTTGCATTTGGGGGCTTTAATTAGTTGCATAAGGGGTTCTTTACATTTGCTATAGTTATTTGAGTCCGCATAAGCATGGTAAGCCCTCTTACCTTCATTTTAGAAACCCTAAAGTTAATGTGTGATGAAAGTTGGGTTTTAGGCATGTTTATTGAGTTATGCATGTTTATGCAAGTTTGCTAAGCCAAGATTTGTATGTTTATTGAGTTATGCATGTTTATGCAAGTTTGCTAAGCCAAGATTTGTATGTTTATTGAGTTATGCATGTTTATGCAAGTTTGCTAAGCCAAGATTTGTATGTTTATTGAGTTATGCATGTTTATGCAAGTTTGCTAAGCCATGATTTGTATGTTTATTGAGTTATGCATGTTTATGCAAGTTTGCTAAGCCAAGATTTGTATGTTTATTGAGTTATGCATGTTTATGCAAGTTTGCTAAGCCATGATTTGTATGTTTATTGAGTTATGCATGTTTATGCAAGTTTGCTAAGCCAAGATTTGTATGTTTATTGAGTTATGCATGTTTATGCAAGTTTACTAAGTCATGGTTTGCAAGTTTAACAAGTTATGCATGTTCACCAAGTCATGACTTGCAAGTTTAACAAGCTATGCATATTTATGCAAGTTTAAAATGACAAGTTGTGCATGTTTGACAAGTTGTGCATGTTTGACAAGTTATGCAAGTTTAAAATAACAAGTTGCGCATGTTTGACAAGTTATGCAAGTTTAAAATGACAAGTTGTGCATGTTTGACAAGTTATGCATGTTTATGCAAGTTCCCTATGCCATGTTAGGCAAGTTTAACATGTTATGCATGTTTATGTTAATATGCAAGTTCACTATGCTAAGTTATGCAAGTTTAACATGTTATGCATGTTTATGTTAATATGCAAGTTCACTATGATAAGTTATGCAAGTATAACATGTTATGCATGTTTGTTGTGATAAGCAAGTTCATCATGTATGTTGTGCCAAGTTCCCTCTTCCTATCCTTTATGCGTTATTACGAATATGTAAGCGATAAAATGACGTTGGGGGTTTGGGTAAACTTAAAATACATGAAAATATAAGATTGGGAATTTACCTATTAAGTTAGGTCTACCCCTTGGGAATTTACCTATTAAGTTAGGTCTACCCAAGTAATTGTTTGACTTGTGATTATGTTTTGAAATAAAGTGGACATGACACTTAGAAAACATAAGAGTGGCCAACTCGAGGTTGGGGTGAGTTTGTAGCGTAATTCTACCCGGAACCGACCGGCTTAACTAGTGGCTACAAACAATAAGACCCAATGTGAGAAGTTGGTCATGGGGTGCCAAGACCCGAGGTTAGACCAAGCTGTGGTGTAAAGCTACCCGGACCCGCCCGGCCTAACTAGTAACCACAACAAGGTCTAATGTGAGAGGTTAAGGTGCATTAAATTAATTAATGCCTCATGATTAGGGTTAAGTCAGGGTCCACTAATACTTAACCAATTTGGGGATTCGAGGGATTAGAATGCGGTTAAGTTGTGAACCGTTGGTTACACTTAACTAGTTTAATCCATTTAGGAGTTCAAGGGATTAGAATGGGGTTAAGCCACACTTAACCAGTTTAATCCAGGATTAGTGAAAGGTTAAATCACACTTAACCTTCTTAGAAAACCCTAGCAACGTGGTCTGTTCTAACAGTAATCCCAGTTTGGTATCATTCACAACCCTAGAGACTAGGCTAGGGCGGGGCACGATTACTGAAGGATGTAAGCGACCAAAGGGCGATGGCCGAGTGGTACAGCGGTGCGGGTCCGGCGGGCTACGGACGTGCACGTAGTCCGATGTTGGACAAACTCGAGGCACGGGTACCAGTAGTTTAGGGCTGTGCATTATTGCTTAAGTGTCCGGGGTTGACACCCGAGGGCTTGATACACCCAAAGGTGGACCCAGCACAGACTAACTACAACCATATGTGGGCCATATGGACACCAACACTTGACGTGTTAGGTTTATAGGGAGCCGATCGACTAGACCGTTGGGCTGGATCTTATATTAAGGTCACTTCATGTTATTGGGCCAAGGTTTGGGCTAAGGGATCAATACCTGTTATGTTGGTTTGCTAGTACACCGTGGTGCAAAACTTAACTCTGTTTATGCGATGACACCTCTATCTATCTTGTAGTTAATTTACCATGCCAGTATGTTGTTATCTATGATCATCTCAGTTTCCGTCATGATGTTAACTTTATTAGTTTATAGACTGATCGTAGCAGGGCTTACTCAGTCTTTTTGACTGACCTGTTTTCTTTCGCCTCTTTTCTTCCGTTTCCCCCCCCCCCCCAGGTTCTCAGGGAGGGAATACTAGAGCCTAGCTTGGATTTTAGCTGCTTCCTTGGATAGCTCAAGTATGCTTTGGACTTGAGCCGCTATGGTTTATCACTCTTATTTGGGGATAGTACTTATGTATTTTCAGTTCATCAGATGATGTATTTATCTAGACTTGTAATTTTGGGAAAAGTGACATTTTGATGTACCAGACTTGAGTTTTGAAATGGTTTATAAATCTTCCGCTGTTTTATTTGCTTACTCTGTTTATTTACATATACATATATATGTCATGTCCTGCCTTGCTATATCATTATGCATGTTTACCAAAAATGCCCCTCCAAAGCTAGTGCATTCCTTTGCGAGTGACCCTAGTGGAGGTGGGGTGTTACATTTGGTATCAGAGCATATGGTTTACGAGAAGGGATAAAAAGGTTTTTAAAACTCTTTGAAAAACTATTTTCAAAATCAAGTATAAAGTATTTTCCAAAGAAAAGTCTAGTTGTTTTTAAAGGCTATTCCCCAAAAGCCATTAGCACTATCCTTTGATCCCTCGTTTGAACTCTTTTCTTTTCGTTTCCAGCATGTCTGATAATCTCATCTTGCCCGAAGGAGTAACGATACCCGATTGGTTCCGTTGGTACTTGGAAGTTACGGCACCGGTCCCGGATGTCCCTCATACTGTCTCCCCAGTCGAGGCCGCTGTTCCTCCTCCTCCTCCTTCCGTAGCTGATGTTCCTCTCCTCCCTCAGCCTCCACAAGCGGATTTTGCGGAAACTTGTAAGAACTTTAAGATGATGGGTTGCAAGAATTTCTTTGGAACTGAGACTTTAGTAGAGGCAAGGAATTGGTTGAAAGAGACCGAAGATCTTTTAGCCACCTTTGATATAGGTGACCGCAGGAAGGTTTTATTGGCAGTATGGTTGCTAAAGGAAGAAGCTGCACGTTGGTGGGTAGCCACCACCGCTACCAGGCCAATCGAGACTTGGGATGACTTTAGAGGAAGGTTCGGACTAAGGTTCTTATTACTGAAGTAAGGGGACATGACTATTAGGGAATACATAGATAAGTTCAATCAACTGACTCGTGTCGATTTAGACTTGGTTAATACAGCTCAGAAGAAGGCCCTACACTTTGCTCTAGGATTAAACGAGCCATTACATGGTTTGGCCATGTCTCATATACCCTTGGGGGCGACTTTCGAGAATTTGGTGAATATGGCCCTACTTCAAGAAGAAGATATCAATGACAAGAAAGAGGCCAAGACGAATGAGTCTCAAGGCAAGAGGGTAAATTCCGGAAAACAGGGCAATAATATGAAATGCAACTTCTGCGGTAAAGTTGGACATATGGCCAGGGAATGTAGGAAGAAGAAGAGAAAGCGGGGCGAATGCTTTCATTGTGGTGAGTTTGGACATTTCAGCAAAGATTGCCCGAGGAAACAAGGGCGAGGACAGACTCAGTGTGCAGGACTATCTGGAGGGCGAGTTCACCCCCTCAACACCGTTCTTCCAGCTCATGATAGAGGTAGTGTTTCTGTTGAAAATCTGGTTTACATTTTCTGATTTTCCCCTGTTCATGCTTTGTTTGACTCTGGCACATCGCATAGTTTTATTTCATCTAATCTAGTTTGCACCTAAGTACTAGCCTAGTTGGTGATCCCGTATATGTTTCAAATCCAATTGGGGGTTCTGCCCGTCTGTCTGTGGTCTGAGTGGATTTGAAAATTTCTATCTTGAGTATAGAATTCTCGTGGGATGTTTATATTCTCGGTTTCGGGGGATATGGGTTGGTTTTGGGCATGGAATGGTTGGCCTGTTTTGGAGCCATTCTGGGTTTTTGTATATAGGGTTGTGAGGCTCATGACTCGCCTCGGTAATACCCTAGAAATTTCTAACAACCCTATGGGTCCCGTCATGTTATGTTATCTTGAAATCCCTCAACTCGTCTATCGATAGTTTGCAATCTGTGAGGGTGGTCCGAGAATATCCTGATATCTGGGGGGAAGTAAAAAGGGGTTACCTTTAGACATGGGATAGATTCCCGCATTATCTGGTTGGTAATATCAAGCCAGTTTCGTGGCCGGTTAGGCACGTGACCTCACGAGATGAGAGTTAAGAAAGCAAGTCAAGGAGTTGCTTGAGAAGAACTTCCTGAGACGAAGCATTTTCGAGTAGGGTGCTCCAGTAGCATTCGTTACTAATGTGGACAGTTTGCTTCGCTTGCGTGTTGATTATCGTGAGAAGAATAGACAACCGTTACCAAGGATCGATGATTTGTTTGATCAGATGGTAGGAGCATCCGTTTTCTTTTGACCTAGCTACCGGATTCCATCAGCTTAGGATGGCTGAGGATGGAATTGACAAGACTGCGTTTAGGACTCTAGATAGGTTTTAGAATGGCTAGTCATACTATTTGGTTTGACTAATGCACCCGCATATTACGTAAACTAGATGGGTAGGGTGTTTAGGGAGTCCTTGAACAAGTTTGTCATGGTCGTCATAGACGATATTTTGATCTCCTCAAAAGAACGAGGAAGAACATGCTATACATCTCAAGCAGGAGATGGGTACGCTTAGAGCCACCAGTTGAAGGTCAAGTTCTCCAGATGTCACTTTGGAGGAAAGAAGTTGGATTTCTTGGGCACATAGTTCCTAAGTAAGGCTTAGCGGTGGATTCCGCTAAAGTGGTTGCGGTTTAAAACCGGAAAACTCTGAGGAGGGCAATTGAAGTAAGAAGCCTCCTCTGTTTGGCTAGTTAGCTAGCATTCCCGGAGCTTAGACTTACTCTTCTGGATCAAGAAGGGGGTTTCGCAGAAAGAAGACCCGCAGTTGGTCAAGAATATGGACCAATCAGTTCAAGGCGAGATGTTAAGTCACCTCACTAGACATATTATACATGACAAGGGATGACTAAGGCACGATGAGAGATTATGTGTTCCTCGAGTGGAAGACTTGGTAAGGAAGGTTCTTACAGATGCGCATCACTCGAGGAGGTGGCCGAGTTGGTCTCAGAATGCATGTTGTGCCACCAAGTTAAGGCCAAGTCATAGAAGCCCAGTGGGCCATTACCTCTATTGGGGGTTCCTCAAGGGAAGTGTGAAAACATCTCGATAGATTATGTGAATAGATTACCTAGATCAAAGAAAGGGAATACGGGTAGGTGGGCCATAATAGGTAGACTCATGAAGAGTGCTCATTTCAGAGCGAGAGGACTGCATCATGGTTAGCAACGGTTTATCCTCAAAAAGTTGGCCAGTTTTGAAATAGCCTATAGGAAGCCATGGGTAGGCAACTGAATCTAGGTATGGCCTATCACTCATAGGCGGATGGTTCATTTCAATTAAGCATGAGTTATAGGAAATCACGTTTATAAGGGCAATTGGCAACGTGGATTGGTATTTTCAAGAAAAGTTCGGCTGCATGGAATACTTTATAGTAAGTAGACGAGATCCAGGATTCACTAGTGAATTTTGGAGAGCTGGCATGAGATCATGAGGTTATAGTATGTTTAAGCCAAGAATACAGAAGGAAGAATAAGTGGGAAAGAAAGACGAGAGGCAATAATGAAATGAGTTCCAACTCGAATCTGGGAAATAGGAGTTAGGAAGCCAAGAAATCAAAGCACAGTAGGGTTAAGCTCAAGGAAACGTAACTAAGAAGAGTGAGGACTAGATACGCGCATCATATCTCTTTTTAAGAGTGCATCCTTGATCCTTGTTTTCCGGTGGAGCTTGCTTGCAAGTTATCTTTTGTATATATCCTCTCGGTCCCATTCTCGATCTTATTTCTGTTGTAAACTCCATAAGGGGGTTATGACTCATCGGTTAGTACTATATGTCAAAGCTTGAGTGGATTTCTTGTAATCCAAAAAGGAGTTTATCTACTTTATCTAGTTTATCGTGTTTTATCTTGTCATGAGGTCCTTAGGTAGAAACCATTTGGATGAAACATGTGTTTGAAACATGTTATGTTTGATGGTTGCAAGTGGTTGCAAGTGTTTGCAAGTGGTTGCTCGTGGATGCATTATACACGATTAGGCACTAGATCGGCTCACACACTCCTCATATTGCATGTGCATGAGTGTTTATGCTTATTCTTGAATGAAATTCGTATGCTATCACATGGATGTTGCATATGGACGTATGATTGAGCACGCATGTAGATATTATACATTATGTTAGGAATTTGCATACATATGGATTCATTTCACTTACATACATATGCATTAAGGAGGTTTACTGTATCAGTAACGCCTGATTTTTGCATTAGGTAAGTACATATACACACACTTTTGCATATGTTCATCCAGCATTTAGAATCTTGTAAGGACAATGATTGCTCGTGGATGATGCTTTGAGTAGATGGATGATTGGATGGTAGGATACGTTCTTCCTAACTTGAAGATTTCGGGGACGAAATCCTTTAAGGAGGGGAGAATGTAACAACCCGTATTTTCAATAACCTGTAATAATGTAAATTGAGGCAGAATTTAATTCTAAAATCTGAATCAAGGGAAACGGGCTATGCCATTGCGTTCGTCTCGGAAAAATACGCGAAATAGAGTCCGAGTTTTCGAAAATCGGAGTCCGTATGACCCAGTTAAGGCCCATTGAAGTTTGCAGAAAATTTCTAAGTAAAAACAGATTTAAATTTAAAATTAGAAACAAGGGTTTGGGCCAGCTGGGCCAAGGCGGGAAAAATCCCGCCCAGGACCCCATGTCGACAGGCCTGTCGACAGGGGTCTAGGCATGTCGACTGCCCTGTCGACAGCCCTGTCGACAGGGGGTGCCCAGGCAGTCTAGCCTGGTGCACCATTTTGATTTGGGCTGGGTCTTGGGGCTTGGTTCTAGAGGATTCCGAGATCTGACGGGCCAAAACTAACCTAGGGTTAATCCTAGGGCTAAAAACTCCCTAATCTTCTATAAATACAACCCTAATCCTACCCTAAAACCCAATTATTCATCCTAGCAACTAAACTATGCCAAAATCAAAACTCTCCTGGCCTCCACCCTCTTCATACAATTCCTAATTTGATTTCTAAGTAATTTTCCATGCATACAAGCATATTTAGGCTTGTATGATCCTCCTTAGCATGCATTAAAGGCTTGTTTTTCTATTGCCATCATAAAGGAGGAGTCTTAATCAAGTTTGCTTGCATTTGGGGACTTTAATTAGTTGCAAAAGGGGTTCTTTACATTTGCTATAGTTATTTGAGTCCGCATAAGCATGGTAAGCCCTCTTACCTTCATTTTAGAAACCCTAAAGTTAATGTGTGATGAAAGTTGGGTTTTAGGCATGTTTATTGAGTTATGCATGTTTATGCAAGTTTGCTAAGCCAAGATTTGTATGTTTATTGAGTTATGCATGTTTATGCAAGTTTGCTAAGCCAAGATTTGTATGTTTATTGAGTTATGCATGTTTATGCAAGTTTGCTAAGCCATGATTTGTATGTTTATTGAGTTATGCATGTTTATGCAAGTTTGCTAAGCCAAGATTTGTATGTTTATTGAGTTATGCATGTTTATGCAAGTTTGCTAAGCCATGATTTGTATGTTTATTGAGTTATGCATGTTTATGCAAGTTTACTAAGTCATGGTTTGCAAGTTTAACAAGTTATGCATGTTCACCAAGTCATGATTTGCAAGTTTAACAAGCTATGCATATTTATGCAAGTTTAAAATGACAAGTTGTGCATGTTTGACAAGTTGTGCATGTTTGACAAGTTGTGCATGTTTGACAAGTTATGCAAGTTTAAAATAACAAGTTGCGCATGTTTGACAAGTTATGCAAGTTTAAAATGACAAGTTGTGCATGTTTGACAAGTTATGCATGTTTATGCAAGTTCCCTATGCCATGTTAGGCAAGTTTAACATGTTATGCATGTTTATGTTAATATGCAAGTTCACTATGCTAAGTTATGCAAGTTTAACATGTTATGCATGTTTATGTTAATATGCAAGTTCACTATGATAAGTTATGCAAGTATAACATGTTATGCATGTTTGTTGTGATAAGCAAGTTCATCATGTATGTTGTGCCAAGTTCCCTCTTCCTATCCTTTATGCGTTATTACGAATATGTAAGCGATAAAATGACGTTGGGGGTTTGGGTAAACTTAAAATACATGAAAATATAAGATTGGGAATTTACCTATTAAGTTAGGTCTACCCCTTGGGAATTTACCTATTAAGTTAGGTCTACCCAAGTAATTGTTTGACTTGTGATTATGTTTTGAAATAAAGTGGACATGACACTTAGAAAACATAAGAGTGGCCAACTCGAGGTTGGGGTGAGTTTGTAGCGTAATTCTACCCGGAACCGACCGGCTTAACTAGTGGCTACAAACAATAAGACCCAATGTGAGAAGTTGGTCATGGGGTGCCAAGACCCGAGGTTAGACCAAGCTGTGGTGTAAAGCTACCCGGACCCGCCCGGCCTAACTAGTAACCACAACAAGGTCTAATGTGAGAGGTTAAGGTGCATTAAATTAATTAATGCCTCATGATTAGGGTTAAGTCAGGGTCCACTAATACTTAACCAATTTGGGGATTCGAGGGATTAGAATGTGGTTAAGTTGTGAACCGTTGGTTACACTTAACTAGTTTAATCCATTTGGGAGTTCAAGGGATTAGAATGGGGTTAAGCCACACTTAACCAGTTTAATCCAGGATTAGTGAAAGGTTAAATCACACTTAACCTTCTTAGAAAACCCTAGCAACGTGGTCTGTTCTAACAGTAATCCCAGTTTGGTATCATTCACAACCCTAGAGACTAGGCTAGGGCGGGGCACGATTACTGAAGGATGTAAGCGACCAAAGGGCGATGGCCGAGTGGTACAGCGGTGCGGGTCCGGCGGGCTACGGACGTGCACGTAGTCCGATGTTGGACAAACTCGAGGCACGGGTACCAGTAGTTTAGGGCTGTGCATTATTGCTTAAGTGTCCGGGGTTGACACCCGAGGGCTTGATACACCCAAAGGTGGACCCAGCACAGACTAACTACAACCATATGTGGGCCATATGGACACCAACACTTGACGTGTTAGGTTTATAGGGAGCCGATCGACTAGACCGTTGGGCTGGATCTTATATTAAGGTCACTTCATGTTATTGGGCCAAGGTTTGGGCTAAGGGATCAATACCTGTTATGTTGGTTTGCTAGTACACCGTGGTGCAAAACTTAACTCTGTTTATGCGATGACACCTCTATCTATCTTGTAGTTAATTTACCATGCCAGTATGTTGTTATCTATGATCATCTCAGTTTCCGTCATGATGTTAACTTTATTAGTTTATAGACTGATCGTAGCAGGGCTTACTCAGTCTTTTTGACTGACCTGTTTTCTTTCGCCTCTTTTCTTCCGTTCCCCCCCCCCCAGGTTCTCAGGGAGGGAATACTAGAGCCTAGCTTGGATTTTAGCTGCTTCCTTGGATAGCTCAAGTATGCTTTGGACTTGAGCCGCTATGGTTTATCACTCTTATTTGGGGATAGTACTTATGTATTTTCAGTTCATCAGATGATGTATTTATCTAGACTTGTAATTTTGGGAAAAGTGACATTTTGATGTACCAGACTTGAGTTTTGAAATGGTTTATAAATCTTCCGCTGTTTTATTTGCTTACTCTGTTTATTTACATATACATATATATGTCATGTCCTGCCTTGCTATATCATTATGCATGTTTACCAAAAATGCCCCTCCAAAGCTAGTGCATTCCTTTGCGAGTGACCCTAGTGGAGGTGGGGTGTTACATTGACGAACCACAATTCGCTGATTTTGTAGAAAGTGAATATCTAGCTGAGCAGGTATAATTTTATTTATCTATCAATGCGAAGTCATACAAGTGTTTTTAAATGTCACGTGTGTCATTATTTATCATCAGGTTGGAGCTATTAAGAAAGTTTATGAATATGTAGCTCAGTTAAGGAGTGGAACGGACATGGTGACCTTTAAATTTATTGGTATATAATCACTAGTCTATCCCCAAGTATTTGCAATATTTTATGTTTCAATACAAATTTATTTTATTATTTAATAGGAGTTTGGAGTTTCAAGCAAATGCATCTCGAGGTAGGTGCTAAATCCATGTCAACTCAAATTGCACAACTCAAATTGCACAGAAAAGCAGATTGTTGTTAATAGAAAGAAGTTAGAGGGTGGGAGAAGAAAAAAAGAAATATTAGAATAGAAGAATAAGAAGATCAGAAACTCACAGCGGAGTGGACAAAATATAGTAATCATTAATACTTTGTTCAAAATGAAACGGTATATATATAGTTACAACATCAGAGTATATATTCTTTCTAATCAAATCACAATGGAAATAAACTAGTACCAGTAGATATATGGAATACGTCTCGACTTCAACTCCTTCTCTAGAAGTCCAAGCGAAACCTAACCGGGAAATATACCGGGCTTAACCCGAGATCATTTGAAGCAAAGCAAAATTCACCCGGATCAGTCTGAAATACTGTCAGTGATAAATTCATACCACTAACAACTTGTTTAACTTTGAAAATCCTTTTGAAAGAAAAGGATAATAGCAAGACCAGTCCACACATAAATACGAACGGTTTTTACCTTACTATAACGCAAAACAATTTTTGGTATATTAATATTCGGTGATATTATAGCAGTGTCTATCAAATCACAAATAAATAACCAAGTAGCAGAACGCTTGCATCTCACGCAATACATATTCATTATGAAATCAAAAACCGTAGAGGCTTATTGGATACTAGGATAGACCTTAGCATTTATTCTATGGCGAAATATCAGGAGGTCTAAAAGCGCATAAATAGCTTCTTAGAGAATCCAGCTACCCCTATATTACTGTGGGTCTTCTCTTGAAGAGGTGTTTTACGCAAAGTATGGGACCACCTTCCTATCAGTGTACTCTACAGTGGATTGCAGCACGGCCACATATGTCCGACCACTCATTCAGCTTGAGTGTATCGAATATATTGTTACCAGCGATCTGTACCGACATGACCGTTCCCGGGAGATATAGAAGAGAAAGAAAAATGAAATGAATTTTCCCTAGATCAGTGACAATATACCCTGCTTGGGTGCGACCCAGTAACCATGTTACGCGCCCGATTTTTGTCATTTCCCGGTTGTAAGGCTTGAGGCAACGTTTATCTTCTTAGAACATCTGGTCACCATTCACTTTGAATGCCACATCGTCATACCCGTCAAATCACCAGTTGATCTTCGCAAAAATATTACGGGTATAAAAGCCAAGAGAAACGAATTCCTCCGCCACCAAACATAATACCTTAAAAGATCGTCTTATGTGATCCGTTAGGGATACTCTATCAGACATTCATCCATACAGGTTGTCCTACGTCTGGACAAACCGAAGGCACTATTCTGTAAACAGAATTGCCCTTGCATTTTATCCTATCTTCATACACAATTCTGCAGATTAGTTCTGTACACAACGTTGATTCGAAGTGGTTTTGGGTCTAGTTCCCATCCCGATCTCTTCGAAACAACACGTTAAAAAGGTCCAATAATATTCCATTTGATAGATTGGTGTTTTAACTATCAATCTCAAAATAGTACGGTCGAGTATATTGGCGGCTCAGGTCATTATTATCCAAAATCATCCATTAACTCTCCTTGTCAATCTTTGAAATCATTCCATCAATTAAAATCGATTTCACTTATCCCGAAAAAAAGTATTCTTAACTATTACGAATAAATATTCACTAATCTCCCATTTATTTTCTTCACTTCAAAAATATCACCACATTTTCCAAAAAGCTCTTTCCATTTCCTTTATTTGGAAATATTACTTTACATTCTCAAAATTCTTTTACTTTAGACAACATCGATATATATCATAACTTACGGGTATAAAACCAATTACCGATTATCATATGACCGTCCATGTCAAATTATTTATTTAAAACCACATAGCCTTATGTATAGTTTAAAATCTCGCAGCTAATGTTGCAATTTCCTCGATAGTAACAAAGTCATTCAAATTGGGGTTTTTTATTTACCTCTCAGACCTTGATCAACAATGTTCTTATCTCAAAATAAATAGCAGTTCGTAAATCAAAATCGATATTTGACATCAATCAAATCTATTTAAAATATAATTTTTACAAACCATCTATACTTTTGAAAACTTGATTGATTATAATCACCTCCCTTCATCCGTTGATTAAATATATCGCTTTAACTCCTTTTACCACTTCATTTATAACTTAGATTACGATAATCCATTTTTCTATATTTTATTCAAATCCTTTTCTACCTCCTGTTATAAAAGAAGATATTTGTATTTTATAATTAAAATCGATATTTGTAATTTATAATTAAAATCCATTTAACAATCAATAAATAATATACATTTGGAAACCTTCCCTTTTTACCTTAATTGAAGATTTAAATAAGATATTTCTCCTTAATATTAACTTCTCATTATAAACTTCATTATGTAATTCCATTTATAATATGAATTATGTTATGACAATACATTTTTCAAATATTTCACTCAGCCTATTTTATATCGTATACTAAAATAAATTCTTGGATTTTTTTTATAACCAAAATCCATTCCTTCCTCTTTACTCAAAACTAATCAGTAATTTCCTTTACATTCTTGAAAACTCTTCCTTTTTATCCCGATTCGGGTTACCCAAAGTATTAAAATTATTGCATTAGCTTTAATCGCCTTTAATAACTTCATTTATGAATTTCAGATTATATTATCTGATTCCTTCACAAACCCTTCTCAATTTAACTAAATATTATTATATACTTAATTATCTTCTTAAATAAATTCCATTTAAGAAGAAATCACTTTAAATACATTTAACTTCGTTATTTACTAAAATAAGAGCAGTTTACTTCTTTATTAACTAAACAGATCACTTTAGAAATTAAATTTATTAAACTGTAACCAAACCCATTAATAACTTTTAACCTCATTTATTAAAGATAAATTTTATTTAAGAAAATCTCATCAAATATTCATTAATACCCATTTTGATAAACAGTTGACTGAGTCAACTTAAAAACACTGATAAATCCGTTAACCAATTTCAATTACCTCTTCCTATTAGATTAATAAAATTAATCTAATAATATTACTTAAACGTTTTTCTTAAGAATATTTATTCCAAGATATTAACCTATAGGTTAATTTCAGTTTATTTTCTTATAAAGCAGATCTAAACATCAAATCCTTATTATAGAATCATTTTATAATATTCTTAATAAAACCTATTTATAAACATCGACTTATTTTTAAAACTTCTTTATAACGTACAAAATATAATTAAAAATCTTGTTTCAATTATAAAACAAATTTTATAATTGAACTTCGTTTATTGGTCGAACGACAAATCAACGTTTTAAACAAAAGTGTGGATTCTAGGTCATTTGCAGCCAATCCCTCAATCAATACTGTATGTTGATTTAAATCACAACATTGAATTTTAATTAAATGTTCAACCATCAAACAGGGTTTTAACATCAATGGGTTCAAACAGTTCATATATAAATAATATGAAAACAAACAACATACACAACATTTGAGGAATCCGGTTGGATCCCTCCAACCTATTCTTCCCTGCATCACTGTTCATTATAATATTTCATAACAACATATAAATTTTAATCCAATATATTAAACGACCATAATAAAGTTAACATCAACCATTCAATCAACAATAGACATCCAAGACATCCAATTAACTAATTTATATTATCAATAACTAATATTTAATTAGATGAACTCAACACATCATAAAATTCCAGAAAGTGTAAGAATTAACTCATGATTTATTTCGATTTGATGGTTGGCTTGTTTCATATAATTTTAAACACATGTTTAAAATTACATGATGTGTTTAAAATTGCATGAAATTCCAGTTGCTTCCGTTTCTGACCAAACCAACTTGTACGCGTAGCCTCCATCGCGACGATCCCAAGGATCATGTATCGTTGAATTTCGTGTACGTGTGAATAAGTTGTGACCATTTCGGTTTTAATTAAAAAATGCTTAAATAATAAATCTTGATTATAATCAGTTATATTAATTATCGTTCTTACCTTAATTAATCCCCACATCATACCCTGATCCACATCAGAAAGAAAAAACTAGACTTCCCCCTTTCACCCATCTGAAACCCGATCCTCTTCGTTTTTGATAAACCAATGCCACGCTCAATTCAAACCCATCAACTTCCTCCACCTATTATGTCGCCGCCACAAAAACTGCACCCCCCACCGACCATCTCACCACCTCCAACCATTAGCCAGCCCCCTACCCCACAAATCCCCGACACCAGATTGCCACCTTCACCATGAAATCATACCCAAAACTATTTCCATTCAAGTCCAAAATTCCATCACTTCAGGACACGATAGCCTCTTCGACCGCCCTCATCAAAACGGTCTTCCTTCGGTGCTCCAGTTTGCCTCAGATCCTCAACACCTACTCCACCCTGAATAACGGCAGTCAATAAAAATTTGAATGCAGCACCCCAAATCGAACCATTCCGATCATCTCGAATTCTGCGCCGCCACATGCCGTAATAGCTGAAAATTCCAACACCAATATTGTGACGACCGCCCACAACCCCTGCACTTAATCAAGAGGAATAATGCGCTAAAAGGCATGCCAGGCAGCTGTGGACGATCATCATAGGTAAACAACAACATCGAAACCTGTCGTACAATTCACAGCACAAGGATAAAATATCATAGAACATATACAACATGTAATAATAGTGAAGCATCATATAACAAACTTTTGAAACTTTCTCAACATCCTGAAAGATTATCCATACACCATAGGAATTATCAAAGTCTGTACATAAAGCCTCACTACAACACTCATATAGCAACTCAAACAACGGAAACAGAAAATAATAGATAGCAATAAAACTGCTATGTAAGCCTCCAGCTTGTCATCAATCAACATCGTCGTCTCACCAAACAGTCACCTGCTACTCAGTCTGCCCACCCACAACCGGATGTACAACCCAAGGTAATAAGAGGAAAACATAAAACCTTGTGTCAGACAATAGTCGTAGTGAGCGATAAAACAACTATCAATATCAACAATAAAGTATATTAGAATGGGTAAATAAACAAAACAATCTACCCACCTCGCCAGAGAAGAACTCAACCTTGTCTTCCCTACATCGGAAAGTGATAGCCTTTACAATTCATTCAGCCAAAGGAATAATCAACCCATTAATGGCAATAGAATAGTCAATGATAACACTTATATCATCCATATTATATATCCCACGTAAACCATCCTAATTGATTTCAGCATTTCCGAAGCACAAGCCCTAGAGGCCTAAACCAATATCAGACAAGCACCCAAGAAACGTCTCCTTCGATGCTGGACAATCTACGTGAGATGACACAAACAAGGCAACTGGTTATCCATGATAGACTCTGGCTATCACCGCCAATCCTGCTTCGAAACCATCATTAATCATATGACGGCCAACCTTGCCATATGCCAAGGGCTAATGGTAGCCCTAGTTCTAGCAAAAACTACATACACCATTCAATGATACGTATGTATGTCCAACCTTGACAACTAGGCCTTTCAACGATACCCAGGGTACTCGACCAACAACCTTCCAGTCTTTTGGGTGCCCCCATTGTACCTCTGCTTTGAGCCTGCTAGAACTTACGACAACGATTACTTTTCGTCCTTCGCATCTCTAGGCATCCAACCCGTTGACTTTCCATGGATCAAGCAACCTTCTTGAGCAACCATTATTCACTAACTCACAGCCTTTGAGTTGTCACCTCATTCCCTGTTCTACACCGATCAACGAACACATTTCAACACTTTGAACCTTCCTACTTGAGTTCGCTTCGAACCCCATCCGGCCGATCCTCTCGTCCTACCCTGAACCGATCCTTCCTAATTGATCCTCCCTGACCGATCCTCCCGGACCAATCCTTCCTAACCGATCGATCCTTCCTTCTGACCAATCCCCCCTGACCAACTGATCCTCTCTGACCGATCGGTCCGGACCAAACAATCCTTCTTGACCGGTCGGTCCTGGCCAATTGATCCTTCCTAACCGGTCGGTCCACTGTATAGCCCCAATCCAACTTCAATTTCGACCAAAACTTCGCTAAACAACAATATTCACGAAATCTACTCATCCAATTCATCAATTGCAACCATAAACACGTTATGAAATCACTAGCAACATAAATATGACGATTTTCACCAAAATTATGCAATTTCACTAAAATCATGATAAATGAATCATATGAACATAATTATGGACCTAACTTGTATAAACATGTGAAATAGCATAGAAATTACTGGTTTTAAGTTGCTAAAATAGATCCTATGGTGATTCATATGAAATCAAACTTACCATGATGTAGATCTAAGTAAAACTACTTGAATTTGATGAAAAACAGGACCAAACACTCATATACGTTATTGAATCCGTGTTAGAAATGCATATCACTCACCAAATCTCCAAATCAAAGAAAAAACAGTGAAATTAGATTCCGTACAGTGAAGAACTTGATTTGAATCCTTTGATTTGATGAACTCTCACTTGAAATGATGTAGATCTAGCTTCAAACGGTCTAGATCTATGATTCTCTTCCTTAGATCTTGATTTTACTAGTGGAAAGATGTTAGAGGAAGGAGGAACATAAGGCCATCAAATGAGAGAATGGAGAAAGTAAACTATTATCCATACCTCTCACCACCTGTTTATAGCTTTCCACCAGCCCACTAATGGGCCTCCCCAAATCTGCCCATTATGGCTTGCACAACCTGAACAACCAACTATTAAACCTTAAAACAACGATTCCTCCCAAACCCTGAGCCAAAACTTCAACGTGACCACTCTAAGAAAAGGGAAACATCAATTCCTTTCCAATGGCAAAGGTTTCAACACCTGATTCGTTCTGAGTTAAAAATTATGCCCTATACATAACTGACAGAAGAAAAATGGTCACAGACAAAATTAGTAAAAATTATGGACATGTCTCACATCCCCATAAACTACATATTAAAATATGAGAATGATCCAACCCTAAGGAATTAAAAAAAATTACGATTCTCCGATACGTAAAATGCGAGCAGTTGCATTCTCCCCCTTAGAAATTTCGCCTTCGAAATTCCCACAAACACAAGCAACCCCAACAATTCCGCATGCATGTCACTCGTGAGTAGCCAATTCTATCATCCAAACTAGCAGCCATCAGACCATGCATCTATTGCCTTATCCTAGCACATAGAATTCTAAAACAACCATGTTACAACGATGTAAGGTGACATGATACTAACGGGTCATACCAATGAAAAGTTCTTAATGGTTCATCTTTATGCTCTCTTCCTTCTCCCATGCGCAATCGTCGCCATCCTTTATGTATTTTGACTAGCTTAATCGTCTCCCTCCTAAGTTGTTTCGTGTCATTTCCCACAACACAAAGCGGCTTACGAGGTCTTGCAACTACGGTCTCAACTTCTAGGCTTTCGTACTGCTCTGGAGATACCACCACATTCGAGTCATGCACGTACTTCCGCAGAAACGACACATGAAACGCATTATGCACACTCGGCATCCTTTCAGGTAACTCCAATCTATATGTGAGCTTTCCAATTCGCTCGACTATCGGAAATGGCCCAACGAACCTTGGAGCTAACTTTCCTTTGTTTTTGAATCTAACCACATGCTTTAATGGCGAAATCTTTACAAAAACCATATCACCCATGTCGAACTCCAAATCCTTTCGACGCTTATCAGCATAACTCTTCTAGCGATCTTGGGCTGCTTTCATTCGTTGCTGAATGATCTCGATAGAATCCGAGGTCTCTCTTATCATCTCTGGTCCAAGTACTAACTTATCTCCAGTTTCTAACCAACATGCTAGAGAATTACATGGTCTTCCATACAACGCCTCGTATGGTGCTATCCCAATGCTCGATTAGTAGCAATTATTATAAGCAAACTCAACTATATGTTGATGGTCTTCCCACGATCCTCTGAAGCCTAACACACAAGCCTTCGGGAGATCTTCCAAAGCTCAGTTAACCCTCTCGGCTTGACCATCTGTTTGGGGATGATAAGTCGTACTCAAGCACAACTCGGCTCCCAAATCTTCTTGCAAACTTTTCCAAAATCCACTCGTAAATAATGGATCTCGGCCACTCACTATGCTTTTTGGAATACCATGGAATTGAACTATCCATTTCACATGAAGTTCAGCCAACTTCGATGTCATCCTAGTTAGTTTGACAGTAATGAATCTTGCACTTTTGGTCAAGCGATCCACGATGACCCAAATTACTTTGTTTCCTGCCCTGGCCCTAGGTAGTCCATCGATAAAATCCATCGATATCTGCTCCCACTTTCAAGTAGCAACTTCCAATGGCTGAAGCAATCCGCTCGTCTTTTTTTTTGTTCAGCTTTCACCAACTGACAGTTCATACACTTGGAAATAAACTTTCCAATAACTCATTTCATCCCCTCCCAGTAGTAGACTCGCTTCATGTCCTGATACATCTTATTTCCACTGGGATGAATTGTCAACTTCGAGTGATGACATTCCCGCAGAACCTCATCTCTCAATTCATCGATATCAGGAACAACTAGTCACCCTTGCTTTCGAAGCCAACCTTCTCGATCGACTTCGAACTCTTTATCCTCTAGTTCTAGCTTCTGGATAAACTCGACAAGCTTTACATCTTTCTTTTTGCTCTTGCCAATCCTTTCAATAAGAGTAGGTCTTATCGATAAGCTTGTCAACATTTCAGGCTCCAACTCACATCGTAGCCTGAAATCAAATCTCGCCAAATACTCAAGGCTCTTCAATTCCAAAAACATCGCACCCAAACTTGTGTGCCTTCGACTCAATGCATTTACAACCGCATTACCATTAACATGAGTATAGGCTATATCAAAATCATACTATGCTAGAAACTCCAACCATCTTTGCTACCGAAGATTCAAATCCTTCTGGGAGAAAATATTCTTCAACGACTTGAGATCCGTGAACAACTCGAATCGAACTCCCAATAGGTAATGTCTCCACATCTTCAAAGCAAGCACAATCTCCACCGACTCCAAATCATGAGTTGGGTAATTCTTCTCACGCGGCTTCAGCTGTCGACTCGTGTAGGCAACAACTTTATCCTTCTGCATCGGTACTGCTCCAACCCTAATACCACATGCATCGGTGTATACCACCATCTCTTCATACCCAATTGGAATGGTCAAAACAGAAGAACTCGTCAAATTTTCCTTCGGGATCCCGGACGCTTGTTCACACTTTGCTTTCCATGTGAACACTTGGTTCTTCTTCGTCAGTCTTGTTAATGGCACAACTATCTTAGAGAAATCCTTGATAAACCGTCGATAATAACCTACTAACCCAAGGAAAATCCGAACATTCGTCGCATTCTTAGGTCGATCCCAGTACTGGATTGTTGCCACCTTAGAGGGGTCAACCGCTATCCCATTTCCGGAAACAATATGTTCTAAAAACCTCACTTCACCCTTCCAGAAGTGACACTTCAAAAACTTATCCTTCAGCTGATGCTTTTGCAAGAATTCCAACATGACGCTCAAGTGCGTCTTGTGCCCTTTCTCATTCCGAGAATAAACTAGAATATCATCCGTGGACACAAGCACGAACTTGTTCAATTGATCTTTGAACACACTATTCATAAAATCCACAAAATACGCTGGCGCCTTAGCCAACTCGAATGGCATAACCAACCATTTGAAGAAACCGTATGTTGTCCTAAAAGCAGTCTTTGGCACACTATCCTTTGCCATCCTCAACTGGTGAAATCCCATTGCCAAATCCATCTGAGAAAACACTTTGGCTTCGTGAAGCTGATTGAACAAGTCATTTATCCTCGGCAACGAATACTTGTTCTTCTTTGTCACCTTGTTCAGCTCCCGATAGCACATATACAATCTCAAAGAGCCATCAGCCTTGGTTGCAAACACGGCTGGTGCCCTCCACTCAGAAACACTCCTCCGAATGAATCCTTTTCCCAAAAGGTCACGAACTTGCACCTCTAACTCTCGTTGTTCCTTAGGCGTTATCTGCCTAAGAGGCATAACGATTGGTCTCGCACCCTCGACCAAATCCATCCAAAACTCGATCTCACGATATGGCGGTAACCCGTTGACCTCATCAAAGACATCCTCATACTCATTAGCGATCAACACAAATGACAAGTCTTCATGTGGAATCACAAACGAATATAGGTTGCTTACGAAGACCCCGTCTTTGGGCTTACACCTAATCAACACCTTTCGCCCTTCACATCCCTGACTCTCACCTCTAGCTTCTTGCAATTCACCGTTGCCGCATACCTCTTAAGCCAATCCATGACCAAGATGATCCCAAACCTGGCGAAGTTAAGAATAAAGCAATCACACACAAAGGAGCAACCATGACTCAACAATACTAAACCACGACACAACCTGCACAAACTGGACGAACCCCCAACTGGATTAGTCACGATCAATGGTCTATCACAAATCTTGGTTTCCAAACCCAAGCGGCACACAAGCTCATTGCAAATGAAAGAGTTGTTGCTTAGTATCGAACACATAAACTAAAACATCATTAACTGAAAGAGTACCTTGAACGATGACACATTTTCCCTTCTCCTCTGTAGTAGGAGCTCTTGAAGAAGATGGTATAGCTTCTAAATCATATGCCTTCACAAGTTGCTTGCCCTTAGCTGATTCTGGACAGTCTTTCTTCTCATGCCCAGGCTTTCCACACTTGAAGCACTTCTTCTCAGCTTTGAGATTCTTGCACTCAATCGAATGATGACCCTTATGTTTGTAGTTAAAGAAAACCACCTCACTCTTAGGCTTTTTCTTTCCATCCTTTAGTTTCTGTTGTTGTTTCTTCCTCTTCTTATTATTACCACCCTGCCGTGGTTTCTAAACTTCCTTGGTTGTAGCGACAACATTGGCTTTCCTAGGAAACAAGCTTTCATGACGAACAACTTTTTCCACAGTCTTCTCGAATAGATCATCAAGATGATCCACCGATGGTAATACAGATATCCAGACCCATAACAAACTTCTTGTTCTTCTGATAGGGTGTGTCAATGTATGAACGAACTTATCTAGACAAGGCCTCGAAATCAGAAACATAGTCAAGCATAGAACGACCATGTTATTTCATCTCTATGAACTTCTTGAACAAGCTGACTTCTGAGTAGTGGAGATAAACTTCATCTTAAATTTAACATGAAATTCTTACCATGAAATCCCTTCCTCTAGAGTCTCAAGTGTAGCAGAATTCCACCACTTCATGGCCCTATCTTGCAACTGCCTTGACGCAAGCTTTCTCTTTGTTGCATCATCCAAATCTAAGTTTCCAAAAATACGAACACAAGAATCCGTCCACCTCTGAATCTCTCCAGTTGGCCCAGTTCCTTTGAACGGTTTCCCTCCTAAATATGTATAATCTTAGCACAGCTTCGCAAAATCCACAACACTAGGCCATTGAATACCTCTACCGTGGTTGCCACTGGAGTGGGTACCCTTCGCATAAATGCTTCCATCATGGCCTCAAACATGGTTGGGTAGTCTGGTGCACCACCATTTCCTCCTCCAGGTATAGCCCCTTCCCTATCAGTGTGTCATGTAACTCGTCGACTTATTCTAAATCTACAAATTAGAATGATTACCCACTTACAAGAAAAGCTACTAAAGAAGTACAAACTCTTTAATACTCTATAGTATCATATAGTATACATCTAACTGAAATCTACAAATACATCTCTCATATGTAATTACATCTTCGAACTTTGGCTAAAATCGTAAACCAGAGCTCTGATACTAAATGTGACGACCTTCCACAACCCCTGCATTTAGCCAAGAGGTATAATGCGCTAAAATGCATGCAAGGTAGTTGTGGACGATCATCATAGGTAAACAACAATATTGAAACATGTCATACAACTCACAACACAAGGATAAAATGTAATAAAACATATACAACAGGTAATAATAGCGAAGCATCATATAACAAACTTTTGAAACTTTCTCAACATCCTGAAAGATTATCCATACACCATTGGAATTATCAAAGTCTGTACATAAAGCTTCACTACAACACTCATAGAGCAAATCAAACAGCGAAAACAGAAAATACTAGATAGTAATACAACCGGTATAGCCTCTAACACGTCATCGATCAGCATCGTCGTCTCACCAAACTATCACCTACTACTCAGACTACCCACCCACAACCAGATGTACAACCCAAGGTAATAAGCAGAAAACATAAAACCTTGAGTCGTACAACAGTTTTAGTGATCCATAAAATAGTTATCTAACATCAACAATAAAGTATATGAGAATAGGTAAATAAAAAAAACTAATCTACCCACAACGCCAGAGAAGAACTCACCCTCGTCTTCCCCACATCGGACAGTGATATCCTTTACAATTCATTCAACCAAAGGAATAATCAATCCATTAATGGCAATAGAATAGTCCATGATAACACTTATAGCATCCAGATTATATATCCCATGGAAACCATCCTAATCGATTTCAACATTTCCGAAGCATGAGCCCCAGAGGCCTAAACCAATATCAGACAAGCACCCAAGAAATGTCTCCTTCGATGCTGGACAATCTGCGTAAGACAGAACAAACAAGGCAACTGATCATCCATGATAGACTCTGGCTATCACCTCCAATCCTCCTTCGAAACCATCATTAATCATATGACGACCAACCTTGCCATATGTCAAGGTCTAATGGTAACCCCTGTTTTAGATTAAACTCAATACGCCTTTCAATGGTACGTATGACCTTGACAACTATGTCTTACAACGATACCCAGGATACTCAACCAGCAACCTTCCAGTCTTTGGGGTGCCTCCGTTGTACTCCTGCTTTGAGCCTGCTAGAACTTATGACAACGATAATTTTTTGGCCTTCGCATCTCTTGTCATCCAACCCAACGTCAAGCAACCTTCTCAAGCAACCATTATCCATCAATTCACAACCTTTGAGTTGTCACCTAATTCGCTATTCTACACCAATCAACGAACATATTTCAACACATCAAACCTTCCTACTTGAATTCCCTTCGAACCCCGTCCGACCGATCCTCCCGTCCGACCGATCCTTCCTAACCAATCCTCCCGGACCGATCCTCCCTAGTTGATCCTCTCGTACCGATTCTCCCATACCGATCCTCTCGGACCGATCGGTCCTTCCTTCTGACCGATCCTCTCTGACCAACTGATCCTCCCTGACTGATCAGTCCACTGTACAGCCACAAACCAACTCCAACTTCGACCAAAACTTCAACCAAAACTTCACCAAACAACTATGTCGATGAAATCTACTCATCCAATTCATCAATTGCAACCATAAACACATTATGAAATCACTAACAACATGAATATGATGATTTTCATCAAAATTATGCAATTTAACTAAAATTATGATAAATGAATCATATAAACACCATTATGGATCTAACTTGCATAAACATATGAAATAGCATAGAAATTATCGGTTTTAAGTTGCTAAAATAGATCCTATGGTGATTCATATGAAATTAAACTACCATGATGTAGATCTAAGGAAAACGACTTGAATTTGATGAAAAACAAGACCAACACTCATATACTTGATTGAATTCGTGTGAAAGATGCATATCACTCACCAAATCTCCAAATAAAAGCAAAAAAAGGTGAAATTAAATTCCGAACAGCGAAGAACTTGATCCAAATCCTTTGATTCGATGAACTCTCACTTGAAATGATGTAGATCTAGCTGCAAACGGTGTAGACCTTTGATTCACTTCCTTAGATCTTGATTTTAACAGTGGAAAGATGTTAGAGGAAGGAGGAACACAAGGCCACCAAATGAGAGAATGGAAAAAGTAAACTATTCTCCATACCTCTCACCCCCTATTTATTGCTTTCCACCAGCCCACTAATGGGCCTCCCCAAGTCAGCCCATTATGGCTTGCAAAACCTGAACATCCAGCTATTAAAACTTAAAATAGCGGTTTCTCCCAAACCGCTAAGCCAAATCTTTAATGTGACCACTCTATGGAAAGGGAAACATCATTTCCTTTCCAATGCCACAGGTTTCAACACCTGATTCATCGTAACTCAAAAATTATTCCCTGTACAAGACTGATAGGGGAAAAATGGTCACAGACAAAATTAATAAAAATCATCGACATGATTCATATCCTTATAAACATCATATTAAAATATGAGAATGATCCAACCTTCAGGGAATTAAATAAAAATATTTTACGATCCTCCTATACGTAAAATGTGGGCTATTACAAATATTGTTCCCTTCCTCCCCTTTATAAATCATCTTTAGGCCGCACCACCTGAAAACAGCTCGAGTTCCTCGAATTTCGTGAAAAACGAAAGTGGTATGGTCTTGGTCTTTTGCGATTTTTGGTGAACTCAGGCGACCGTTGGGCCTGAAATTTGGTCAATAGGTCGGCATCGCCATGGTCCCTAACTTTGCAATTGGCAACAACTTTAGAATCATCACCGATTTTTAAATATAAACTATTTTGTGAACAGGGTGTTTTCTGCAATTTTACATAATGGTGAACGATTTAGAGATGGGTTGGCTGAAGTTTGCTAAACGTTAGGTGATATGTGAATGTAAATAATAATAATTTAATGTGACGTGACTAGCGACGATGATTAACATTTTTTCGTGCCTATCGCAATTTTTGAACGTTGTTTATTGTTTTCTGTGGTTACATACAAACTCCATTCGTACAAACTCCATTCGTGATGAGAATGCACATCACAGTATAATTCGACGTTATGATCCTAATGAATCATGTTTCATCGAATTCCGAGTCCGTTTGCTCAATCGGCGCTCGTTCGAGTCCAAATGGTCATTTTATTTGCATTTAATTTTGCTACGCTCACAAAATAACTCACTACGCCATAAACAACCTTACCCAATGGAAAAAAATTATTGGAACAGGCCCAAAAAATGTTGGCATAGATCTTTGGCAACGTTTTTTGGGTAATGCAATTTTCACCGTTGCTACAGACCTCAAAGGCAACATTTTGGCTATCTACAGCAACACAACAAATATTGTATAATAGAACCCTATTTAGGTCTGTAACAACATCCTTATGTGTCTATAGCAACATTCCAAAAATGTTGCTATAGATATTATTTTAATTTGTATATCTTGTGGGGCCCACAATATGGGGGTCACTAAGCTCACAACCAAATCTTATCTCATCCCTACGACAACACCTTGTATGACTATTGCAACATTATTTCAGGCAACATTTATAACCCGATGGAAACACTAATTAAAGCTGCTGCAACATAATATTTTATTCAAATAAATATTTTATTTCAACATTTCAAATAGTAAAATTTTCTGACTCCACTATTGTACATGCACTGGTATATTACATAGTCATTCATATTTACATACATTCCTCAATACAGTGTCACTCGATTCACTCATATACATAGTCGCTGACACTCTCTGACACACAGAGCCTTCAACTGCTTCCATATTTTCACTTAACAACTTCACAACACCTTTGGACTAATTTATAACATAATCACCATTTAACCATGGCAAGTAAATGCTCACCCAGTCATATAGGAAAGGGGTGTTTCTTTCTTCTTCCCAAACAAATGTTTTGTTGATGAGGCTTTCAACCATGGTTGGAATATATCTTGTATAACATCTAAATTTCATTGAAACTATGTATAGGAACAATTTTCCACTGGATAAATATCTGGAATTTTGGTTACTGAGGAACAGGCCTTCTCTGCTCGCTTCAATTCTAAATGAGTGTCTTGTCCTGTAGTGTTTAGGTATCTTTCTTATTGTTCTGAAATAAATTTCTCAACCGTTATTTGGATATGCAAATCAGAATGTGAGAATGAATCAGAATCGAAGAAAGTCAACTTAAAATAGGATTTAAATTTTATTTTTTAAATGAAACAAAATTGTAGACAGTATTCTTAACTTTTTACATTACGACACATAGAATAACAAAACATTAACCACTAGTGCAAAACTGCTTATTTGTGACGCCTTATTTGCAACGGTTTAGCTCAAAATAGTAGCACATATGCTTATGTGCGACTGTTTTAGTTACAAAATGTAGCAGGTTGTCAGGCAAATAATAAAGAAGACAAATTTGCGATAACTGTTTTAAAAATAGTAGCAAATATTTACAATTTGCGACGGTTATATATAAATCGGTGGCAAATAAAATAGGGTCAGAATTGTTGAATTTTATTTTGCGACCCTTAAATATAAAACAATCGCACATATAAAACATTTACAATTTGCGACTTTGTCGATTTCTCTTATTCCTGCTACTTCTTCAGAAACTTCTGTCATCTGATGCGGGACAAACTTCCTTCTTCTTCGTCGAATTAATCCATATGTCATTTTTTCCGCATATCCTTTCTGCCTCAATCTTCCGCATAAGTTCCACACCCAAATCAACTCTGCACCTTAATCCACTGACCTGCTATCATCTTCCTAATCACCGTTCAATCTTCGATAATCCTGTAACCCGCAAACACCAATCGCGCAAACTTCGATTGAATTACAGCTTCTCAGTTTAGGGGTAAAATTAGTGTTTTTTAATTTGATTTTTATTGCGGGTTCCTTTTACGCTGAAATTGAAATCTAGAAGCGTTTTCTTGAGTAACGGGATCCTGTTCTTCTCGCATCACAAAAAAATTGTAAGTTGTTGTTCTTTGAAGTTTTGTTCCTTTTTGCTGCTATTGGTTGGTATTAATGTAAAATATGTTAGATTTGGACAAGGGGGTTACAGATTTTCGAATATCATTATTTAAGGTGCATTATACATGTCAAATACTGTATTTGGATTTAAATAATATATGTTCATCTTTGCCATTTTTTATTTTACATTGGCTTGTTGGTATGTAGTACTTGTAAGTAAAGTGGAGGCCTTATTTGAACAATTTAAGAGCATTAACAGCTCTCTCATAGATGATGGACTCATAAACAAGGTCACATTCTAGATGATTTTATCATGCAAATCCTTAATTATTTTTTTCCTTTCCTTTTTCTACAAAACATGCGATGATATCCTGGTACTTTTTTTATTGAATTTTATTTTATGCGTGAAGAAATTTTGCTTGCGTTATTAAAAAACTGGAAAAAGTAAAATCCTTTTGCCAATAGTGTATGATATCAGTATTCTAATTCTGTATATAACTTTCAGTATTGGTTGGACATGGTAAGAATAGATGATTGGTTGTACCAAATATTCCTTCATCAATATTTGTACCATGTTCACCTCAGTTTCACCCATGTGCTTTTTCTTTTAAATTACTTCTTTAGAAGAAATCTTTAAGATTGCGATTCTTAAGAGCCACATAAGCGTTACTTCATTAAGATTTTTTATGTCTTTATTGGATTATCTGAGTTTATTTATCATTATCTCCATTAAAGAAAAATGTTTAAAGTTATACCATTTTGAAATCCTTTAGTTATATTTTATATTTGGGTTGATATCTCTATTGTCAAGTGTGCATATTATCATACACTGTTGAGAACTTTTTAAAATTCCAAAGGACCTTAACCAT
Organism: Allium sativum; assembly: GCA_030737875.1. NCBI lineage: Eukaryota > Viridiplantae > Streptophyta > Magnoliopsida > Asparagales > Amaryllidaceae > Allium > Allium sativum. Next base: position 67,733,223 of record CM060911.1, read on the forward strand.
ATGTTTGCATTATTCCGATACTTGACTTGTTTGATGTGAGGCAAAGAGGAGCTAGGTTTTGGAGATTTTGTCACAACACTGAATGTGTTTCACCCAAATGTCTCATGGGAAGATAAAGTTGATTGCAAGTCAGTATTTTGCATTTGATACCAAATAGCAGTAAAACACATTAATTTGCTATTTCGTTCAAGCTATATGATCTCGATGGATCTGGCTTCATTGAAAGGAATGATGTAAGTTATACCGCATCCATATTTATAAAATGATAAAAAAATCTATCATTTTCCATATAGATTAAAAAAAATAGTTACATGCTCTGTTCAATCCGTTTCCAATATATTCTAAATGATAGCTTCATCTGTTTATCTGGATATTTTTAGGTTAAACGGATGGTGGTTGCTCTTTCTTGTCTCTGAAGCAGAAATGAGGTTATAGGATGATACAATTGGGACTATTCTAGACAAGGTAAGTATCACTGTCTTGATATGTATCGATGCTGTGTTTATTTTTAAGTGGTTTCATTATTTTTCTGATTTTATTCATTTCTATAAAATCATCATTAACAGACATTTGAAGAAGCTGATGTCAATCATGATGGCAAGATAGACAAATCAGAGTGGCAAAATTATGTGTCTAGAAATCCATCATTGATGAAGATAATGATCTTTCAGTATCTCAAGTAAATAGTGTATTTCCTGCTTATTATTATATGAAAGTAACTTTAAGGCATGAAACTATTAGCATGTCCCCATGGGGACACACTAGGAACTGACACCTTTTAAAATAGACAAAAATCACTCAAGAATTTTAATAGTTTATGTCTTCTTTCTGCGGGCTTCTAATCCTAACATACAAAACTGTTTAGCATTATTTTTTATTAATCAATCTTCCTGGATGATCCTACAGTACTAATTTATGCATGGACATAACTACTAGATTCTCAAGTATTATATTCCACCTAAAAGTAGAGGACATGATTTAATTTTTGTGACTAGCACCATTGTTATCTTACTATTTCCAGTGGAAAATGTTTGTGTTTATGTTAGTGTACTGTCTGAAATATGCATCTATGATGGCACTAAAAGTTCTTATTGGAGTTTCAAACAATAAAAATCTGATGGTAGGATTGGCAATTGGAGTTTCAATCATAAATTATTTGATGATAACAAAATATTTGAATATTAAAATGGTTACAATAACAAATTATCCAGCGCTGACAGCAAAAAATTGGAAAAATAGTTACGTGCCTGCTGAATTTTTTAAACTTGCATTAATCTATTCAACTTAGATGTTGAAGGGGTTACACATGAAGTAGCCTGCGCGATAATTTTAATTTATGCTGCTTACATAAGCCATTAGTACCTCACCATCGTCTTACATGACCGATTAGTACACGGATTCCACTGCACCTTCCATTTGTGTGGAAAACAAGGTTTTATCTAATAAATATTCTGGTAGCACCCATAGATCATCCGACCAACTGGAAGTGCATATGTTTATCAATAGCAATTTTGAATACAAGTGGTTAACAAACTTACGTACAAAACCGGAAACACCTAAGTTTAGTATCTAAGCTGAAATTGAATTATATTCTTCGTTTCATAATAGCACTGAAGTGGAGTACAGAAATCAAAGACGACTGGACGACACACAGTAAATGAATAACTCAATGCTTACTTCAGATGATTTTTGTGTTTGATGCTTTTTCTCTGAGCTGACCATCTCTTTTTCATTTGTATAAATAACATTTGGTGCTTTTTTGTGGAAACAAATGAACTTGACATGGTTGTGGACATGTGTAGCGGAGTTGAGTACTCGAATGAAACCAATTTATTTATGAAAATGCAATTTATGTGTGAAAAAACAGTTGAGCATGTTGTATGTGCCTCCTTTGCCATCATTGGTTGTTGTTGACGAGTTGGTTGGTCAACCTGACATGATACGTCGGAAAACTCTTCTTCTTCAATATATGCTATATAACTACTTCGTTAGGCCAACCTAAAAATCGTATGACTTGACTTATCATTTAAGCGGTTATTTAGAGCAATTATGCTATTCTTTGTATTTAGCTCAGTATTTGCTATCAATGTTCTATCGCAAATCAGGTTAGGTCTTTTTTCTTGATGGCCAGTTTGCATGTAATTTCATGGGCAAGTCTTCATGTCCATTTTGCTTGACTTTGTCCTGCTAACTGTAGATACACTATACGGGTTTCCATTTACCTGTGCTTGAGTCTGTACTATTCATAAACTGATTTACCAATTTCTCCTTCTCCAGTAGTTTTATTTACTATCATATATCGTTACTAAATATGCTTTTGTTATATTCGACATATAACTCTATTTTCATCTTCCAATATTGCTAAAGAATGGGGTATTATAAAAATCGATAACGGATTAAAACTAACATAAGAAAATGTATACTGCAGGTCATTTATGTTGGTCATCTACAAATCAGGGAGGATATGCCACCTTGCAAGTACATTGGAAAGGAGAAAACTAGAAAAAAGGTATGTAGTTCATGTCTTAAAGCAAATGGTTTTTCTCTCTTGATTTATTAAAAAAATTATGCTGTATAATTTCTATTTCGGCAAAAATCATGAAATACCGTAGAGAAAAACTATAGACTATGGATTTTAAAATCAGTGTACGACTAACTATTGGCCTTATATTATAAACATGATTTTATAAGATTTTAGTTCTGCTAGGAATATACCAAAATGTGGAAGAGAGAAATTATGGGACTGTATTGGAATGTTTACCATTTCAAATAACAAAGTTTATCATTTTTGAAAGTGGAGACATAGAGTGGGCAATACAAAAGTCACTGTTGGTACCAAATTTGTATCTTTTATACCACTTGCACAACTCTTACTCTGACGGCTTCCTTAAGTGGTTACGAAAAGAAAGATAGTAGTACAACAGGTAATATTACAGTAAACTTGGTTTTCAATGCAGGGGTAGATAAATCAATTGAACTTACTATGAATGCAAAGAATTGTGGTGGAACTGTTTAGCTTTCTGGTCCTTGCTGTGAAGCTGACTACATCCTCTTCCTGTTTTTAACACTGCTGTTTGGGCGGAAGGTATATGTTTAACCTGCAATATATCAACAAATTTCATTTTTTTTTTGGGCCTTCCTACCATGCATTGACTATACTTTTTGTACATAATTCATGTTTTATATACCAATCACTGCTTACTGTTAGTACGAGCATTACAACCGTTGCACCTTCTCGCAATAACTCCAACTCAATATTTTTTGTAGTGCCTTTTAATTTAATTTAATTTTTAATTAGCATTCGATTTTGAGTTGTCAAAAAAGGTTTCAAACTGTTGGTACTCATTGCCCTATTTTAATTTTGCTCATTTGCGTTTACTGCTTTGTCAACGAACTGAAATAAATTAAGCATGATTTGTATGCTTAGCTATTCTACTATAAACTGAATTATATTCATTGTTTGCTGATGTGCAAAAGCTGGTTGAAAACATAGATGGATTATTATGCCAACACATGTAATATATTATCAATTTACAAATTGTTGTAAGGCAACCTAGTTTCTGTTGCGTCCTGGATGTCAGTGCCTGATACCGGGCATACCAATATGTGCAACAAAATAACCGTAATCTGCATTGTTTCTTCTTCCTCTAATCCATGTGCTTGTACTATTCATATGCAGATTATTTTACAGGCCAATGACTATGCTACATAACTAAAGCATGCTCCTGCTTTTGAACCATACTGCCAGTACTCTTTTGCAGCTGATTCTACTGTAATCAACCTCGAAATCTTCAGTTCTTACAAGCTGCCAATAAGAACACTCGCCATTTTATAGTTTTAGATGCACTCAAGTTCTAATATGCTACTTGGTCTTCTTATTCCCTTTGCTTATCATAGTATTTAAGACTCTTTGGCCTTATAGCTGCAGTGAAATATGAGATTCTGTAATCAATTTGATAATATATATACACTTAATTATAGAATTATTATGGTAAATATAGAATTATTATGGTTGAATGCATTGATTTTGCAACTATTCCTTTTTTACATTTTGAATAGTTAACGTATTCCTATAGTTGCTATGTTTTTTTTTTTTTTTTTTTTTTTGCAGATTAAGAGAAGCATTATGGTGCTAGCATTTTTTTCCATAAGAATGTACTAATGTTTTACAATTATATTGTATAAATTTCATTTATGTAGTGAAAAGAGAGCATCTATGTTTAATAAAAAAAAATATACCTTGAAATTATGTGTTGGATTGCGCTTGAAATTCATATCCATGAACATTAGTTTAACATATTTAACTATATACTATTTTCAAACTTTAATTTGAAGCTTGAATTACACATTTTATGTCTATAATGTAGATGGACATAGAATCCTTTGAAGATGGAAGTTGGGAATGTGAACAGCAAACACTTAGTATTATCTCTCAAGGTAGTTAAGAAGCAACAGAATAAAAGGAAAGTAAAGAAAAGTTGCATTTTATTAATTTTGATACATAGTAGCTAGATCTATATAGGTTAAATGTGTGCTTGATCCATGTGAGGATGAAAATAACGAACTTGAAGATGAGCTGAGCATGGGAGCTGGTTCAAGACAAGAGGACGAGTCTTCTTCTGACAGTGAGGTAAAGTTACTCTGTTATATTTTACACTTAATAATGGATATGAAATTGGGATCTATTTTTTAATATTGCTATGAATTAGAATTGTAGATTTAAATGGTCTATCAAATACAAATCTAATGTACTAAGCTAGTTGAATAAGACCTTACTCCAATATACTTCAGCTCTAATCGGCTACTTGTTTTTATTTGATGCAAGTAATATCTGCTAAATCTTACTCGAACAAAATATTTATTTTAGCAACAACAGCACGAGTACAAGCTTATTGATATATGAGGGGCTTATTTGTTATAGATGAGATTTATAGCTTTTTGTCAAGGAAAAATTACTGGGTTTTGTACTCAGAGTACTTAGATTTCACTTTTATACATCTAAGAACTATACAAGTTATTGCTCGCCAGGTAAAAGAGCATTAAAGTAGCACGCATGACAATATATTTTACCATGTTTCAAGTTCACCCCTCACTTGCAGATCAGTTTGTTGTTTCTCCTATTGGTGACTAAACATTCTTGATTATTTGATTGTACCCAACATATGAGGGAAAGATCCATGGCATTCCTATTTCGTAACATCATTCTAACACAGTAAATATTCCATGTAATACATTTTCAGATGTTGCAACAATAAAAAAAAGGTCCTCGTGATACTTGATATGGTTTTTGATGAAAAATAGGGCTCATCTAGATAATTCCATAATGCTGAAAAGTGATAGCTTAAATCAACGGCTAAATTAGGTATTTCATTAGGTGATAACGTTGAAGGATTTTAGAATATTTAGAGTAAATGCTTAATGGATTATGCATCATTAAATTTTTCATCATTTGAATTGCATATTTCAAAAGTGGTATGCTATGAAAGAGGGGTGCTATGGATCATTACTCTTAACGCATAATTATTGTGATATCAAATATATTCTATGAGCAGGTGAAAAGGGTACGGATGTGGATAATGAAATGGATTCTGATATTTAGTGGTCTTACAAATGTTTTGATAACATGCACAAATATACCTCTTTTGACGTTTGGTTTACAAAGATGATAGGGTTGTTAATAATTTTACTCTTATAAAATGCTTTTTTGGGGCTAAACCACCAATATCTGAAAGTGTTGAACATTAGATTCTTTCAATTATATACAAGATGTAATCCACTAAAGTACTATGCATTGTATGGTCCAGAAAATCAAGACTTCTTTAATTTCAGTTTGTTGCATTCTCTTTGCATTAGTATTCATTCATCTCTAATTATTTGTTTCAATTTTGTTAAATTGGCTTTAATGTAATAAATGAAATCATAGTTATTACACTGCTTTCACTGCAGTATTCTTGTTACTTGCTTTTCGGCACAAATCATTTAGTTAATGTTGCAGCTGACACTCAAGATGCACAAGATGATGAAGTACAAACAGCGCGGGTAAAAGAATAAGGTCAAGCATTCATTCTTCGCACATGTACCATGAAGCCAAGCATTCATTTGCAAAACATGGGGTCAAAGTTAGTAACGTTGAAATTCATCTTACTCATGGGCCCAAGTTGGCACAAAAGGACAAAGCTGTGTCTGGTCTTACTCATGGTATTGAAGGGCTGTCTAAAAAGAATAAGGTCACTTACGTAAAAGGCGCACTTGAAGGTGGTAATACAGCAGTCCAAGGAAAGAATGTCATTATTGCTACGAGGTCCGATGTCAAATCACTTCATGGAGTTACAATTGATGAAAAAAAGATCGTCTCATCAATAGGTAAATATAAAAAATTGTGTACACTCAAATGAATATATTTTGTTCATTTAGGCATCACGATGCCACCCAAGTTATGATTATGTATTTCTTATGCTTTTGTGACAACTTAGTCCAGTATGCCTTATTAAGAGATTTCTGTAGACCGTCTTCATGTTAATTAAAGTGTTAGATTTCTTTCCTTAAAAAAAGAATAATACTAATAATATACAGGTTACTGATGTTAAATGGGAGGTTGAAATGCCAAGAGCCTATGACTGACAAGGCATCAGATGAAGACTATATGTACATGAAGGTGCACTTATTGGACCTAATTTATTATCATTTCTGTGATTTTACAAGAAGTGCTTATTGTCAAATATCTCATTTTTGTTTTGGACATTATACCATGCACTTCCAATGAGCTTTGTGACAATAACAAAACTTCAAAATAAACTTGACGGTGAAGTTAGTCAGGGTATTGTTAGGAAATTGATTGATAAGATGGTGCATGATGGATACCTCAAAAATGCTGGCAATAAGAGACTGGGTAAATCACCTCATCCAAAACTATCTTTTACATAGAAGTATAGAACATCCCCTATGGTTATTATGTAATACCGTAGTTGTCATTTACTGGAGTATAGCATGCAAATGCAATTACCAATAATGGCATTCATTCATCGTTATACCTTTCCAGTAAATGTTATTTCTAGTCATATTAATTTTTCAGTTTCCTAAATTTATTTATAGATCAGGTTGAGATCACAAGAATCAGTAAACTGAGCCATCAGCTTAGGTAAACACAGCTCCAAGTGGCTCAGCTAAACAGAGCTCCAAGTGGCTCAGCTAAACTGAGCCTATGGCTCAGTAAACTGAAATAATACAGTAAAAATACTTGAGAAATCAAGTTCTATTAGTTTAACTGAAATAATACATTTAATAATGCAGTTAATAAAGCCTTTTTTCTTGTTTATTGAATCCTTTATGCCACACCCTATTGCAGTCTTATCATTCTAGGTCATTGTGTTTATGCAGCTTTATGATGATGAAGTGGTGTGCAACAACTATGGTCTCTTGGAAGCGGCAACATTTCTGGACTTGGATATGACATCTAATAATTTTGGATTGTTATTGATTATTCATCGGTTGCTACGGAGATTACTATGAATACGTGGACTTGTGTTGTCTTGTAAATGTTAGACAATGCAATCTCAGGTATTATTAGTTAATGATAAATCATATAACATGTGAATTTGTGTTAATTATGGTGAATGTGACCATTGATATTATTTTGATTTATGTTAAATGTTGATTGTTGGAAATATGTTTGATGTCCATTCATTTATAGTTTGTGCTGAGTTATGCGGGATACTAAATCCATATGGGTGTAAATCTGATGATATGAGCAAATTTTTTTTGGGTGCAGGGTTGTGTAAATTTACGACGGTTAATATTAAAAAGCATAGCATAATAAACCAAATCATAGATCATTTGCGAGGGTTTTTAATAAAAAATAGTCGCATAGCAAGGCTTTTTTACGACGGTTGCTATTAAACCGTAGCATATCGGGAAAATTCAAAACCAAAATAATGTTCATTTGCGACGGTTTTCTTATCAAAACTAGTCGCAAAATTAGAATTTTTTGCGACGGTTTTTAAAAGTCCGTAGCATAACAAAAAAATTCAAAACCAAAACAATACTCATTTGTGACAGTTTTTAGTTAAAACCGGTCGCAAAAAAGCATCCTTTTGCGATGGTTTTTAAGTAAAACCAGTCGCAAAAAGCACGTTTTTGCGACATTTTAATACCGTCGCAAAAGGTTTTTGCTATTTGCGACGTCTGCATTTGCTACGGTTGCTAAACCGTCGCAAATCATGTTAAATAGCCGTCGCAAATGACCTGTTTTGTAGTAGTAAACCACTATCTATCATAGCGCATGTCTTCTTTGGTGTTGTATTCTCATCAGGCTCAATGTGTGCTTCTCCATATATATCTTCCAATTCTACCCTCCTTCTCAAAACAAGTTCTTTCATTTTTGCTGCTTTAAATTTTAATAGTCTGTCAACTTGATTTCCTGCCTATGGAAATAGGTATAGCAAGCACCATGTAAATCTGCCTTTGATGAAATACATGAAAAATAACCTGAAATGTACAAACCATTTCAATTGTTTATGGTGATAGCACACTTGTTTGTGTGATATCTTAAGATCGCACCACATTGATTACATTCTCAAAACTTGCCAATGTGCTCGATCTAAATTCAGTATAAGAAATTAAAAAAAATAGAAAAAAATGTTTTAACGAACTTTTCTGAAAGTGTTTATCTGCTATTTAAAAGTTACTACACATTCGACAACTCTAAATCTGTAAAAATTTCAAAGACAAAATAAACAAATTAATTTGATGGGTATAAGCAAAAAATTACCGTGTTTCCAGAAATTACAGTTATTTCTTCCTTAGCATTTAAATGTTCTGGATTTGAAATTTCATCATCCAAGTTGTTGAGTATATTCTCATATTCAGCTGCAGTATTGCTAGAAATACCAGTCCTAGTAGCTAATCGAGCATTATCAGATGCGGGATATTTACAAGTATCCTTATTCTGTTGCCTCTTACTCCTCCTTCTGCTTTTGTATGGTCCATTCACAATTGAATGGATTGAGTCAGTTGAACATGTAGAAGAACTATCATCCACAAAGGATGAAATTCTATTATCGACATGCTCACTCAAAGTTTCACTACTTGTGCTGCTATAAGCTTCAGTTACAGCTTCAGCTACAGGTGGTAGAAGTTGCAGAAGAAGCAACATCATAATTGCATATGACCTTACCAGAGTGGAGCGATGAGCATATCACTGCAACCACCAAAGCCAACAAACCAAATAGCCAATAATGGAAGATTATATATAGAAATAAGGCTACTGATCAGGTCAACATACCATAACCTTCTCATCAATGTGTTAATGTGCATCAAATCAACATATCTTAACATTTTCCATTTAAAAGGGTAGAAATCACTATGATTAACCATCATATCACTGATCTGGAACTTCATTCAAAATCCCGAAATAAAATAGGAAAAATTGAGTATGATTATATCTAGATATAATCAACTACATTTAAAAATGAAATTGTTGGGTAAATTATGTTCAACAGTCTGTTCCTTGACTACATTGAGTATGGATTTACGATTTATGCTATAAAATATGAAAACATTGCTGAGTTTAGGAAACACTCAAGTTCATGTTTTTTGCTGAAAATCCATACAAATAGGACATAAAAAATCTATGTTCATAATATGAAACTATAGTGGCATTTCACATATATATATATATCGATAATAAATAAATAAAAAGCAAGCATACAATTATGGTATATAATTGGATGATGAACATAAAAGGAGGCTAATAAATTTTGTCATATACTTTTTGCATTGCACTGACTTAGCATGAAATTTGATTTTAAATAAGGTTGTTAGAAAGCTAAAGAGTCACATGTCAGATTCTCAGGCTGTAACTCAATGCAGTCAATAAAATCGGTTTTGGTAGCAAGATCCTCAGCATTTTTGGGTCATAATCTGATAGCAACTCATACTCTCCCGGAATCTAATAAAAGATCGGGAACAAGTTAGAAATTTATATGGATTACTAATAGTAAGAAGATAAATGACATAAGACCTATTTGCATTGATGGTATGAAATATAAGCATTAAAGGATTAAGAAATATATATTAAGCTCGAAATGCATAATTGTATCTTTTCTTCCTGTAACGGACCGGGTTTTGGCTAATTTTGTTAAATAATAATTTACCGATTTCATTAAGTAACTAATATAATTGTACAAATTAGATTTAACTATTAGAGAATACTAATTGATCTTTTTATAAAATCTTATATGTATACATTGATATTATTTCTCTTTACAAATGAATATATGTGTATATACTGGTAGGTAGTATTTTATATTTTGTTTTATATTTTTATTATGGTTCTATACTTATGTAAATTAAGAATAAACGTCGTTTATGTAAAATTAGTATAACTTTGGTGAAACAATTATTACTTCATGTAAAAAGAAAAGTTTAGGGACATACTGAATTAGAAGAATTAATAGATGTAAAATTAACACTTAAGTTCTAGAATACAGGTTCGTAGTACTTCATATAGGTTGAATGTACATGTGCACTTATATGTTTGGCAACAAACTTGCTTTCTTGTATATGTATAGGGACATTGTTATACAAATGCATGCATTTTCTAGGCCAACTATCACCTATATGAGTAGACCTATATACATACATAGCTGCATATACACAATCCCACCTCAGTATTAGCTCAATACCTTCTATACACAGCTATCCACAGCTATGCATTTCAATTCTAAGCTGTACATTGGTACGTAGCTTAAAGTTTGTAACACCCCGCTTTTTTTGACTCAAGATAATAAAAAAAGAATAACTTAATAAAATACTCAGAACTAAGTGAAACGGACTATGTCATTGTGTTCGACTTGAAATTCTGGTCAAAATAGATACTTGGTTTTCGTAAAACGGATAATGTATGAAGAAGTTATGGGAATTGGAAGTTTGTATACATATAAGGAACTTATATGTATATATATTAAATAAATTTATCCAGAAAATCAAATTTACGCAGCAGGAAAAGTAAGTGGGAAAATTGCCTATTGGGGGTCGACCCCACCGCAGATCTGGACATTTCTACGTGACTTGGTCGGTTCTAATGGTTTGTAATTCAAATCTAAAGGACCCGGTTTCTCTGATACACCTATAAATAAGCCTGTAGAGCCAACCCTAAGTCTCATATTTATGAGACAATGCAGAAGCTCTTCCGTTCTTCCTCCTCCTCAAATTTATTCAAAAAATTAAGATTATTAGTTTAGGAAAAATTCTGAATAAGAACGTATGTTTGTAAATGGGTGTTCAGATCTCTTATCGAAGTGAGATAATTCCTAGATCTAGTCTATTTTCCACTCTCTTCTCTTTCTTCTTTTTCTTTCTTTTAGTAAAAAATTATGAATCTATGGTTGTTAGGTTCTGAATCCATTAGGGGAAAAACCGTGGAATGATAGATCTGGACCAGATCCAGAATTTGGAAAGCATCGGAGGTGAGTGGATTTAAGTTATATCATTTTAGATAATGATATATTATTGTTTAACATTCCCCATTATTATATGCGAATTTGCCAGAATAATTAAGAATTACTGTTATAACAAGTTGAGATATTGATATGAATGTCTTGGAAAATTCATATGTTGAATCAGTTAAAGTTTTGAATGTTTACATGATGAAAAGAAAACTTGTTCGAATATGGGTAGTGACTACTATTGTCATGATTACATGATTCACTTGTGGCATACTATGTATTTGAATTATTAGATGCAGAATTGAGAAAATGACATGTTAACTTGTCACATTTGTATACATGAATCCTTACTTGTATGAATTGGAATAGTTATATGATTAAATGGTTTCATGTTAGCATAAAATTGAATATATGAATATGGGTTTGGGGAGTAAATCAAATTATGATTAAAGATCTTAATATAGGCATATGGTACATAATAAATATGACTTGGGAAAGGGGCATGAAAACCTATAATGAAATTGGAATAATTGTTAAAGAATGAACATGCCTAGATTCACAGTAATATGACACTGTAACATGCTTAGACACGAGGTTAAATTACACTTGTGATAGAAGTCTGCCTGGAACCACCCGGCATATCCAGCAATCACAAGTGGTAAATCTAATGTGAGGGGTCTAAGTGCGTAAATTAAACATCTAATGGTGCTAAGACATGAGGTTAAGTCAATTGATGGAAGAAGTCTGCCCGGAACCGCCCAACAAATCCAACATCCACAAGTGTAGGCTTAATGTGAGAGGTTTAGTGCATAAATATATACATATATATATAGCCGGACTGATAAACATCATTAATTGTAATTAATGGAAATAAATGGAATTGAAAGAAAGTTACAATAGTAAATAGGAATGGAATGAACGGGGAATGATAATAACCTATTATAAATAAATTACATTAATTAACTAGTAAGGACATGAGATAACCAATGAAATGAGATAAGTGACACTTAATTATAAACTAAGTAATTAGTAAATGGGGAAAACTAAAACTAGTTGTTTGTAATAGGCAGATGAAAGGGGGAAAGTTTATGAAGTGTAAGAAGTTGTACTTAATTATAAATTAAGTAATCTGTGAACTCGGAAGTATGAAATCTGCTGATAAGAATAACATGTTTAGGCTTGTCCTAGGGACAAGTGGAAATTATAACTTAGGTTATAATAAACGATAAATGGAATAGAATAAATTATGTAAGGGGATAAGTTATACTTAATTGTAAATTAAGTTATTTACAAAAACAAGAATCTGAATTCTACAGATGAGGACAGCATAAGTTATATTTATAGGAAGAGAAACTTACTAGTGGGCCTCAGGTAAGAGAACTAATTTAATAAGTAAACAACGATAAGTTGTAGTAAGGATGTAAAATGGAATTATGATTAATTGAGAAAGAATGAGGAAAACTTATGAAATGAAATAAGTTATATTTAATCATAAATAATGACCGACATGTTAAAAAATAAAACATGTGAATTGAGATATACTTAATTACATATTAAGTAGAACATGTTATTGTAACGATGAAACCAAACAAGAACATAAAGGGAATATGGTTTACAGACCTTGGATCACAATCTCGGGAATAACATGTTGTGGGTTTATTAATAAACATAAATGGGTTAAGTTATATAACTGAAATTAATAAGCAAGGGAAACTTGGTAACTTTAATAAAAAGTCAATGCGAACGGGGATAACCAAGTTAAATGGAAACCTGGTGTGGTAAAGCAAGGGCGTAAAAGAATGTTTAGACCTAGGGTCTAATGACACATTAAAATGAGGCGCCTGGACTAGTCCGTATGTTTAAGGGTTAATAACCCAACGGGGTATATCATCGTGGTGTTATGTGGCATGAGGGGAGCGCACATTCATCTGATTATTCGGTCGACTCCGAAGGACTTGAAGGGGAAGCACACAGCTTCCTGAGATACGTAAGGTGCTCCAGGTAGTCCTGTGTGCGATGTCAGATGTTTAGGCTTTGCTCACAGAAGTTGGGTCTGCGCGTAACTACTAGGTGGGTAGGCCTTGACTGCAAAAGTAGATTTGTAGTCAGAATGCTGTGATGCAGAGACACTAGGGTTTGACGGCTCGCCCTGACCAGCTGACATTTCCCTGGAAATGTGTTGTGCCAATACCCGAGTAGCACGGGATAGTCGTCAAAAGAAAGGGGTTTGAAACTATGAATCACCAAAGAACCTATAGTATATCTCACAACGCATGGAATAAAATATAGTAATAACATAACTTGATATAAAACAGGCGAGACAATGCATAAGCTGAAAACTAAACCTTATCCATCAGAATAGCGGAATCCAAAATACAGCTTATCATCCAAGCCATTATTACAAATTCAAAATATTGTCACTAAAAATAATAGAAAAGGTACACTACTAATGCCCAAAGCAGTGACCAACAACAACACAGGGAGAATATATGTATATAGTATGTGGAAGCCTCCTGCTCATCTCCGGACAACTACTCGTGCATAACCACCTAACATGTCTCTAGTCTGCTTGTTTAGGAGCACCCAGAGTAATAAGAAGAGACATAAAACACTAGGTCAGACAAAAGTCTAGTATGAGCGATAATAGCAAAATAAAACAATAACAGGTATAACTAATCATACCTGAACTTGGATCTGCAACCAAAGAGTCAGCACAACAAGTTGTACAGTACTTTAAGCTAACACTAACATAAAGTGTAAAAACGGGAGTGTGCATGTCATGGTGATAGCAAACATCAAACATAGCAATCATCCTCACATCACTCACTCTGTGCGTAAAGCTTAAGACATTTACCGCTTTGATCACTAGAACTTTAGGGCCATGATGGGAACTCCGTATAACTATTGCTATGACCACTTTTCCCTTTGGGGCCCAGTCCATAGTCAATAACTTAACCCCTTCCCACAATGGTGACTCCAAGTTATAGATATCGATAACCCCTTTGTACACATCCTGCATCAAAGCCCAACTTTAGAAGTTAACTCGTCGATTCCCATTTGCATCTTGAGCCATCACTTCTTATTTGGACTTCCTTTGCATCTCAGGTTTTGTTCTTCTCCGGTTCAGTCCAGTTCGGTCCTCCTGAAGCGGTACGGGTCATGGTCTCCTTTAAGCACCGAGTCGATTCGTGGTCTCTGTTCGTAGTGAAAGCGGCTTGAGTACTCCAGTTCGGTTCGTGATTGTATGAGCGACTCGTGAGCTCCTTCACCGATTCGTGGTCATCACAAGCATTCGGTTCGGGCTCATGACTCCTCCATTCGTGGGTCGTGGTACTCGAGTCAGCAAGGCAGTTCGTGAGGAAGCTCCGGTTCGTGGTTCGGGCTCGTGGCGATAAAAGGCTCGTGATGCATTGGCTCGACTCATGGTGGGGGTGCTTCACTATTCGTCTCACCATAGTTCAGCTCGTGGCATCGGTTCGTGGTGCCTAGGTCACGAGTGGGGTCAGTTCGTGATACATGCTTCACGATCCCCTAATCACGAGCCACACTTCCCTGTACTGCTCCAGTAAGCTATTTACGCCACACAACGGCGTTTTCGACCATTCTAACTTTTGTACAATCACGAAACATCCAAAACAGTAGTAACAACATATAAAATCAATTAAAAACATTACAACACCAATCACAGGAGTTATTTAGATCAAACATACCCAAAAACATGATTTTTCCCTTTATCCCCTTAATCATGTTTAACTATAGGATTAGAAAGCTTAATCCAAATTAACCCAAATTTTTATCAGAGCCATAAAATAAAATTTAAGAATTTTTACATATTTTTCCAAATTTTTTTATAATGCATAATTTTGCTAATTATCACTAATCACCCCTAACTAGCCGTAATTTGTGAATAATAGTGCAAATCACTCACCTTAGCCACAAATATACTTCAGATCTGAAAACCCATTGATTTGGCAAGGATCCCTATGTATAGCAGTAGCTCTATCCCAATTTTGATGCTAATCCACCTTGATTTGGTGTGGTTTTGCTTAATATATGATTAGAATGTGATTAAAAATGAATTTAGAAGGTGAAAGCCATTGTTAGGGTTGAAGAGAGGTAAGTGCCGGCTGTAAAAATGACAAAGAAGGGTTTCTCGAACCCCTTCTAGCTCCTATATAAACCTAATTTTGAAATCCCTAATGGGCCTAGCTGCTAACTACCCTATTGAGCCCGTTTAAGCAGTTTTTCACCTTCCAAACCTTGTTTCAGCCATATCTCCCAAACGGTAAGTCCGTTTGATTAATGTGACCGCTCTACGGAAAGGTAAACCCTGATCTGAATCCAATGGAAGTGGTTTTAGGTCAAAACTCCTTATCAATCAAAAGTTATAGGCGAAACAAGATTCGCCAGGTGTAAAACGGTCATTCAAAAATAGGTAAAAATCGTCAACATGGGAAATAACCCCAATAGTCGTTCCCCAAAGTTATACGACTATACGTCTTCGTATGAAAATGAAATAAATACTCTACGATTCTCCGATGTGTATATGCGGGTCATTACACTCCCCTCCCCCTTTTAGAAATTTCGCCCCTGAAATTCCTTAACAAAGAAAACAGCCAAAAGGTCCCGCATGCCTATCAATCATTTGCAACAATCAAACATACATAATAAACACAACAAGCCTATCCTAGCATGCGAAATAACTACATAGTGATTAAAACCTTACCAAGTAAAGAGCTCTGGATATGACTTCCTTATGCTTTCCTCAGTTTCCCAAGTACAGTCATTCTCATTATCGCCCCACTGGACCTTGACTAGTTCCATCGTTTTCCTTCGAAGTGTTGTCCGACAATAAGAATCGTTATATGACTCCCAACGGCCTCAGATTCCACTTCGATATCATCCAACTGATCTGGTGAAATAGTCATACCAGAATCGTGCACGAACTTCCTTAATTGGGAAACATGAAATACGTTGTGAACTCCTGCCATCTTGTCTAGTAATCTAACTATATACGCTAAATTCTCCACTTGCCCAAGAACTGGAAAAGGACCAACAAATCTTGGTGCCAATTTACCTCTCCTTCCAAAATGGATCACGCTCTTTATTGGAGATATCTTGACGAATACAAGCTCGCCAAGGGAGAATTTCAATTCTCTTTGCCTATTATCGACATAACTCTTCTGCCTATCTTGAGCAGTCTTCATTCACTGTTGAATAGTTTTGATCCTACTTGAAGTTTCACTTATAACATTTGGCCCAAGCACAAATTTCTCATCGGTTTCCAACCAACATGATGGTGAGTTGCACGGTCTTCCGTACAAAGCTTCAGATGAAGCCATACCAGTACTGGACGGATAACTATTATTATACGCGAACTCAGCCAGATGCAAATGATCATCCCAAAAACCTCCAAAATCCAGTATACAAGCTCTCAGGAGATCCTCTATTACACAATTCACCCTCTCTATTTGACCGTCGGTTTGGGGATGGTATAAGGTACTGAGATGTAATTCTGACCCTAACACTTCTTGTAAGCTCTTCCAATACCTACTAGTAAATAATGGATCTCGGTCAATCACAATACCTTTAGGTACTCCATTAAATCTCACTACCCACTTCACATACAATTCTAATAACTTAGCTGTCGTTCAATTTCGACTTGACTGGTATAAACCTTGCACTCTTGGTTAATTGTTGCACAGTCACCCAAATACTATGTTGATGGCAAAAAATGTTGTAAACACCAAAGATTCCAATTACTAGGAATAGTTATTTTGGTTGCACAGACGAGAGTAGAAAAGTAGTAAATAACACAAGAGATTTATAGCTGTTCGGCATCGTGAGGGGCCTACGTCCATTTTGAAGCGTAGTTGGAATATTATTGATCACTCAAAGTTACAAGTGTGAGACCCTCTCATGACATCTTATTACATTTCGTTACATTCAACTTTATGCTAGATGATGTCATTATTCCCATATATGATGTCATAATTATCATATATTAAATATATAAAGAAATGGACACTTTTGCCCTTCTTCTTTCTCAAACGGAGGATGCCATTAATGGAGCTCTATAGAGGTCCCAAGGTCTCAAATTCCAACCCCTTGAAGTGTGAAGTCATGGAGTATTTATAAGAAAGGGAGTAGGTAGGAGTAGGTTGGCACAGGGGTCAGTGATGCCGTCGTAGAGCGCATGCTGAAGCATCGTGGACATTCATCTTTGTTTTATCTTCTTATGAAGGGGTTATGCCTAATGTGCGCTTCCCATGAATCGTGCACATTTTCACGCATTACCCTCATGATTCTACGAACCATGTCGGGTAGGTAAGTTGGATGGGGTTTCTCCATTGGGACCCATAGGTTTTGGCGAGGTTCTGGAGTTCTATTGCGAGGGCGCCCTTTATGATGAACATCTAGATCGTCTTCCTCTATGTTCTCGACATCTATGATTGGGTCTTGATATGGATGGTGAGGCGGAGCACGGTGATGTGGTTCCAGTTCTGGAGGAAATCAGACCATTAGAATAGCGGGACCATCATCCTGATTATCCTCTATCGGGTTGTGTCGAGGAAGAGGTTGGTTTGTAGGACCTGGTCCATCGTTGATGACTAATTGAGGGCGGTCTCGGTACTGGGCCCCTTCGCTATATGTGATTGTGGTTCGGTCGTTGTTCCCATTACCGTTGGCATAGCCATTACCATTGTCGTAGGCATTAGTATGGGCGGCAACGTTGTTGATTAGGATAAACCTCCTCCTTTGATGCTGGCCCCTCAACTCGGGAGAGGAAGTTTCCGATATAGTTGGTCAGGGTCGAGCATTATTCCTAGTTAATTAAAGTCGAATGATGATACGCTGACTTTCTTGAAGTGACTTTCTTGAAGTTTTCACATAAGGTCGATGTTATTCCTCAATGCTTGATTAAGCTCGACCGTCGTGCTCTCATATTTTTCATTAAGCATGCGGATTTGAGCTTGTGTTGCGGGTGCTTCGGGGTCCACAGTAAGAGAGGCGGTTTCATTAGTGGATGGGATGTCCGTCGGTTGAGGCTGTTGGGACGTACCGGCCTCGGCTGCGGCTGAAGAGCCGACCATTGCGATCTTTGGTAGCTTTGCCATTGTAAGCGGACTCGACAGCAGGTTTAACAAGGAACCTTAACCTCGTTGGGGGTCGAGATGTGAATGTACGACAAAGGCGCAAAATTCGAGTTTTCTCAGTGAAAGCACCAAATGTTGACAACAAAAAATGTAGTAAACACCAAAGATTCCAATTACTAGGAATAGTTATTTTGGTCGCACAAACGATAGTAGAAAAGCAATAAATAACACAAGAGATTTATAGTGGTTCAGCCTTATGAGAACCTGAAGTGTTGTTGGAATATTATTGATCACTCAAAGTTACAAGTGTGAGACCCTCTCATGACATCTCATTACATTTCACTACATTCATCTTCATGCTATATTATGCCATCGTTCCCATATATGATGTCATAATTATCATATATTAAATATATTAAGAAATGGACATTTTTGCCCTTCTTCATCCTCAAATGGAGGATGCCATTAATCGAGATCTGTAGAGGTCTCAAATTCCAAACCCCTTGAAGTGTGAAGTCATGGGGTATTTGTAGGAAAGGGAGTTGGTAGGAGTAGGTGGGAGTAGGTAGAAATAAGGGGCCACAAGCAGAAATTCGCACTTGGAGCCTGCATATTCCCGAAAATTTGCACTTGAGCCTGGGATGCAAAATTTCGCACCTCGTGGGTATAAAATTTTGCATCTCATAGGTGCGAAATTTCGCACCTTGAGGGTGCAAAATTTCGTACCTCGAGGGTATGAAATTTCGCACCTCTTGGTTGCGAGATTTCGCACCACGAGGGTGCGGGATTTCATACCTTAAGAGTGCGAGATTCCACACCTCGTGGGTGCGAGATTTCGTGCCTCGAGGTTGCGAATTTCCGCACCTCGTGAGTGCGAAATTCGCGCCCTATGGAGGTGCGAAATTCGCACATCCCGAGGGTGTGTAGTTTTCTTCATGCGGGGTACGACGACTGCATGAATCGGTGTTTAGGGTGCCGCGAGGTATCTGTTGGCGCGATCCCTCTTCATCTTGTCTCCTTCGCTCCTAAGTGTCCCTTTCAGCTTTAGTTCCACGCGATGCGTTGAGTCGAGTGTGTCTTGTGTACTTTTGGGAACCAAACTAAAAGGTCGGTTAATGTTTGCCCCTAGAGTACATCTTATGTCGACATGATATGCTTTGGATTAGTTGAAGCAGTAATTGAGTTGTTGGTTTATCCTGTAAGTTAAAGGAAAACGCATTTTAGTTGGCATGCTTGTTCGTTGTATGATTGCAAGCGAGCCATTGCCGATGTGGCGTCGTGCTCACTTCGCAAAGTATTTTACAGTGTGTTGCCTCCGTATGTTCGTGGGGTGCGCATGGAATACGTATACATGAGCGTGTGGTGTGAAATTTCGAATCCAGGGGTTCGGTTCTTCTTCTTTTTTGTGCGAAACTTCAAAAATGACAAAGAAGGGTTTCTCTAACCCCTTCTAGCCCTTATATAACCCTAATCCCGAAATCCCTAATGGACCTAGCTGTTAATTATCCTATTGAGCCCGTTTAAGCAGTTTTTCACCTTCCAAACCTTGTTTCAGCCATATCTCGTAAGCGATAAGTCTGTTTGATTAATGTGACCACTCTAAGGAAAGGTAAACCCTCATCTGAATCGAATGGTAGTGGTTTCAGGTCAAAATTCCTTACCAACCAAAAGTTATAGGCGAAACAAGATTCGCCAGGGGTAAAACGGTCACTCAAAAACCGGTAAAAATCGTGAAGATGGGAAATGACCCCAATAGTCATACCCCAAAGTTACACCAATATACGACTTCGTATGAGAATGAAATAAATATTTTACAATCCATTGATGCGTAGAATGCGGGTCGTTACACTCTCCTCCCTTAAGAAATTTCACCTTCGAAATTCCTTAAGAAAATAGCCAAAAGGTCCCGCACGCCTATCAACCATTTGCAATCAAACATACATCATCAACACAACAAGCCTATCCTAGCATGCGGAATAATTACATCGCGATTAAAACCTTACTGGGTAAAGTGCTCTAGATATGACTTCCTTATGCTTTCCTCGGTTTCCCAAGTACAGTCATTCTTATTATCGCCCCACTGGACCTTGACTAGTTCCACCGTTTTCCTTCGAAGTTCTTTCGTATTGTCTGATAACACGAATCGTTATGTGGCTCCCAACTGCCTCAGAATCCACTTTGATATCATCCAACTGATCTGGTGAAATAGTCATATCAGAATCGTGCACGAACTTCCTTATAACATGAAATACGTTGTGAAATCCCGACATCTTTTCTGGTAATCCAACTTTATATGGTAAATTCCCCATTTGCTCGAGAATTGGAAATGGACCAATAATTCTTGGTTCCAACTTACCTCTCTTACGAAAACGAATCACACTCTTTAATGGAGAGATCTTGATGAATACCAGGTCACCAATGGAGAATTTCAATTCTCTTTGACTTTATCAACATAACTCTTTTGCCTATCTTAGGCAGTCTTCATTCATTGTTAAATAATTTTGATCCTATCTAAAGTTTCTCTTATAACATTTGGCGCAAGCACAAATTTCTCACTGGTTTCCAACCAACATGATAGTGAGTTGCACGGTCTTCCATAAAAAGCTTCAAATGGAGCCATACCAATACTGGACTGATAACTATTATTATATGCAAACTCAACTTGATGCAAATGATCATCCCATAAACCTCCAAAATCCAATGTACAAGCTCTCAGGAGATCCTCTAATACACGGTTCACCCTCTATGTTTGACCGTCGGTTTGGGGATGGTATGAGGTACTGAGATGTAATTCTGACCCTAACGCTTCTTGTGAGCTCTTCCAAAACCCACTAGTAAATAATGGATCTCGGTCACTCACAATACCTTTAGGTACTCAATGAAATTTTACTACCCACTTCATATACAATTCTGCTCACTTAGTTGCCGTTATATTTCTACTTGACTAGTATAAACCTTGCACTCTTGGTCAGTCGATCCACATTCACCCAAATACTATTCTGGCCCGATTTAGTCCATGGTAAACCGTCGATGAAATCCATAGATACTTGTTCCCATTTCCATTCGGGAATTTCTAGTGGTTGTAAGAAACCACTAGGCTTCTTTTTCTCTGATTTAACCAACTGGCAGTTCATGGACTTGGATATAAACTTCTCAACGTCTCGCCTCATCCCTTCCCAGTAGTAGGTCTGCTTTATGTCCCGATACATTTTGTTACCACCAGGATGTATAGTCAGCTTCGAGTGATGACACTCCCTAAGCACTTCATCTCTCAATTTATTAACATTGGGTACAACTAGTGTTAGTGAGCGATAAAACAGCTAACTAACATCATCAATAAAGTAAATGAGAATAGGCAAATTAACCATCAATCTACCAATCACATCACTAGAGAAGAACTCCAAGCCCAACTCCCCACATTCGAAAGTGATAGTCATTATAACAAAACCTTTCAGCCATACATCAGAACGAAACCAGAATGACTCATTAAATCCTAGCAATCAAAAGCAACCAAACAATTGCACTCATAACATCTATTTTATACATCTCACGTGAACCATCCTAACTGAATTCAGCATGCCTCAAGTACAAGCCCCAGAGGCCTAAACCAATATCAGACAAGCACCTAAGAAACGTCTCCTTTGACATTAGACAATCTACGTGAGATAGTTCAACAAAGCAACCAATCACTCATAACCGACATTGGCTATCACTGCTAATCCTACTTTGAAACTATCATTAATCATATGACTGGCCATGTCACCATGCCATCTGTCAAGTGCTAATGATAACCCCAGTTCTAATCAAGCTACTACACATCCAACGTACATTTGCCTTTCGAAGACAACTAGGCCCATCCAATAGGTCCAGGGTATTCGACTAGTCCAACTAGCCTTTTAGGTACCCCAATTATACCCTTGCTTTGAATCCATTAGAAATTACGACAATGATAATCCCTTTATAACTCTAGTCGGTTTCACCGACGACTATCCACAAACTCAGACCCAGTCTCGAGTACCCATTACCTACAAACTCAAGTCCAACATGAGTCGTCTCCCTACTCGTTGCATCTCCAAGATCAACGAACAACCATTTTTCTTTTATGAGTTCAAGCCCAACTTGAATCGTCCTAACCTTCGTCGCATCTCCACGATCAATGAACACATCTTATCACTTCGAAGTTTTTACCATTCTTGAACCAAAGAGAACATCGACATAGGGTCCTAAACAATCCATAGCATTCACCGAACGATTCCTATCTATCACCTGCTAAATCGATGAATACATTGATGCTCATATGACTGTCCAATCAATATCAAGGCCAATAGAAGCCCCGGCTCCAAACAGACTACCATAAGTCCAACGTACGTTTATCCTCCAAGGATAACTAGATCATGTCCAACGGATCCAAGGTAAATGGGCGTCCCTAGATACCCCTGCTTTGAGTCCGCTTAGAACACCCAGAACTATCGACGATTCCTTGACACTCTCATCAAATAAGCTATCCACAACTCCATCATCAACTCGAGTCCACACATAAGCGAAGGGAACCATCAAATACAATTGGTGCTCCCCACTTGGAAACATTTCTTCGGATAAATCCCTTCTTCAAAAGATTACTTGCTTGCACCTCGAGCTCTCGTTACTCCCATGGTGCCATATGACGAAGTGGCATCATTATAGGTCTGGCATCTTTCACTAAATCAATCCGAAACTCGATCGCTCGGTGTGGTGGAAGTCCGGTCACTTCGTGAAGATGTCTGGATACTTGCCAGCAATAGGCACATCTGACAACTCATCATGCAGGATGTAGAGGGAATTTAGAAAACTAGCCATCACTCCATCACTAGGGAGGCAACCAAACAATACCCTCCGCCCATCGTCACCTCTAATGGTCACCGAAGACCCATCATAGTCCACTACCACCCCGTACCTTTGGAGCTAATCGACTCCCAAAATAATGTCATACCCAGTAGAGCCCAAAACAAAGAAATCACAAGTAAACAAACATCCATGACTCTATAGGACTACTTTACGACAAATCATACTAAGGCTAGTTGAACCACCAATCGGGTTTGTCACAACTAAAGGTATGATGACTATCTCGGGTTCCAATCCCTACTTATCTACTAGGTCACTAGATATGAAGGAATGGGAAGCCCAAAACCAAAAAAACTAGAACAGAAACCTCTTAAATCGAAAACATACCTTGAATAACGACACCCTTCACCTTCTCTGACGCAATTGAGGCATTCGACGAAGAAGGAACAATGTTGATAGCATATGCTTCCACAATCTTCTTCTTCTTTGGGGGTTGTGGACATTATTTCTTTAGATGTCCCACTTGGCCACATTTGAAGCACTTCCTTTCCCCTGGATTCGCTCGACAGTCTCTAGCATAATGGCCTTTCTTGTCGCAGCTAAAGCACTGGATATCTTTCTTATTCCTCTTTTTCTGGCCAGCCTTGTCTTTGTTTTGCTTTCTCTTTTTCTGGGACTCCTTGTTAAGCTTGGCGAAATCGGCCCTAGGCGCCTGCACTACTGCACCACCACCGTTAGCAGCATTAGTAGCTTCTCCCAGAGCATCCCTAAGCATCTCTCGCATGAAGGCAGTAAACATCGTCCTTATATTAGATACATTCCCAATGTTGTCCCCTGAACCCGTTTCCTCTTAAACTCCCGATGCAGTGTTCCTTACCGTACTCCTCGTATTTTGGCTTATCGTTCAATCTATAAAGAGAAAACGATTAACCATCTCCTTAGTGGTGCCCGTGCAGTGCGACTTCATCCTTAGATATACTAACAGTATATATATAGTTTTTGAAAACCAAAATATCACAAATATGCACTCTCATATACGTATACTATCTCTCCCTGATACCTTCCCCTAGGTTAGCTACGCAACCTAGGCTCTGATACCAAGTGTAACGGCCCGCCCAGGACGAGCCGACATTTCCCTAGAAATGCGTTGTGCCAATGCCCGGCCAGCACGGGATGGTCGTCAAAAGAAAGGGATTTGAAATTATGAATCACCCAAGAACCTGTAGTATATCTCACAGCGCATGGAATAAAATATAATAATAACATAACTTGATATAAAACAGGCGAGACAGTGCATTAGCTGAAAACTAAACCATTTCCATCAGAGTAGTGAAATCCAAAATACATCTTATGATCCAAGCCCTTATTACAACTTCAAAATACCGTCTCTAAAGAAAATAGAAAAGGTGCACTACTAATGCCCAAAGTAGTGACCAGCAAAAACATAGGGAGAATATATGTATATAGTACGTGGAAGCCTCCTTCTCATCTCCGGATAGCTACTCATTCATAACCACCTAACTTATCTCTAGTCTGCTCATTTAGGAGCACCCAGAGTAATAAGAAGAGACATAAAACACTGGGTCAGACAAAAGTCTGGTATGAGCGATAGTAGCAAGTATAACTAATCATACCAAAACCTAGACCTACAACCAAAGAGTTGGCACAACAAGATGTATAGTACTCTTAGGTAACACTAACATAAAGTGTAAAAATGGGAGTGTGCATATCATGGTGTTAACAATCATCCTCACATCACTCACTCAGTGCGTAAAGCATACAATATCTACCACTTTGATCAGTAGACCACTGGGCCATGACGGCAACTCTGTATAACTATTGCCATAACCACTTTGCTCTTTGGGGCCTGGTCCATAGTCAATAACTTTACCCCTTCCCGCAATGGTGAATCCAAGTTATAAATATCAATAACCCCTTTGGACATTTCCCTTAGCAAAGCCCAACTTTAGAAGTTAACCCGTTGATCCCGATTTAGATCTTGAGCCATCACTTCTCATCTGGATTCCTTTGCATCTCGGGTTTTAATCTTCTCTGGTTCGGCTCGGTTTGGTTCGTGCTGCCTGAAGCGGTTTGGGTCGTGGTCTCCTCCAAGCACCGAGTCGGTTCGTGGTCTCTGTTCGTAGTGCAAGCGGCTCACGTACTCCTGTTCGGTTCGTGAATGTACTAGTGACTTGTGAGATCCTTCATCGGTTCGGGCTACTGACATCCATTTGGCTCGGGGTCGTGGCTTCTCCATTCGCAGGTCGTGTTACTCGAGTCAACAAGGCGGTTCGTGAGGAAGCTCCGGTTCGCAGTTCAGGCTCGTGGCAACAGAAGGTTCGTGATGCATTGGCTTGACTCGTGGTGGGGGCGCTTCACGTTTCGGCTCGCCGTGGTTCAGCTCGTGGCATCGGTTTGTGATGCCTATGTCACGAGTAGGGTCAGTTCATGATACATGCTTCACGATCCCCTAGTCATGAGCCGCACTTCCCCGTAGTGCTCCAACAAGCTATTTACGCCACACGATGGCGTTTTCGACCATTCTAACTTTTCTATACAATAATGAAACATCACAGATAGTAGTAACAACATGTAGGATCAATCAAAAACATTACAACACCAATTGCAAGAGTTATTTAGATCAAGAATACCCAAAAACATGATTTTTTTTCCCTTAATCCCCTTAATCATGTTTAACTATAGGATTAGCAAACTTAATCCAAATTAACCTAAATTTTTATCAGAACCATAAAATAATATTTAAGAATTTTTACATATTTTTCCAAAAAAATTTATAATGCATAATTTCACTAATTATCACTAATCACCCCTAATTAGCCGTAATTAGTGAATAAAAGTGCAAATCACTCACCTTAGCCCCAAATAAAATTCAGATCTGAAAAACCCACTGATCTAGCATGGATAACCTATGTATAGCAGCAGATCTATCCCAAATTTGTTGCTAATCCGCCTTGATTTGGCGTGGTTTTGCTTAATATATGATTAGAAAGTGACTAAAGATGAATTTAGAAGGTGAAAGCCATTGTTAGGGTTGAAGAGAGGTAAGTGGAGGCTGTAAAAATGACAAAGAAGGGTTTCTCTAACCCCTTCTAGCCCTTTTATAACCCTAATTCTGAAATCCCTAATGGGCCTAGCTGCTAATTACCCTATTGAGCCCGTTTAAGTAGTTTTACAACTTCCAAATCTTGTTTCAACCATACCTCACAAATGGTAAGTCTGTTTGATTAATGTGACCAATCTATGGAAGGTTAAATCCTCGTCTGAATCCAATGGAAGTGGTTTCGGATTAAAACACCTTTCCAATCAAAAGTTATAGGCAAAACAATATTCACCAGGGGTAAAAAGGTCATTCAAAAATCGGTAAAAATCGTGAACATGGGAAATGACCCCAGTAGTTGCTTCCCAAAGTTACGCGACTTCGTACGAGAATGAAATAAATATTCTACGATCCTCCGATGTGTAGAATGCAGGGCGTTACAAGTGTGATTCGGCGGTCGCCTCAACGATGTGGCAGAGCTCAGGACCAACAGAGATAGTAGATCATCGAGTACCCATCATCGGCAGCCAGTGGGATGCGAAAAGACTAGAGCTAAAACCAATAGACCATTAACCTTTCACTATCGAGGTACGGTGTCTGAAGGAAAATGCCAACTGAATGTTTAGATTGCTTGTTAGGGGCACGTCATTTAGATCTTGTAGTCATTACTTACACACACTGGCTGCCGATGGACTTGACCAAAAGCAAAGCAAATATCGCATTTCACATCCTTCGCCTAAATTGAATGTCCTCCTGTCTCCATCGTACCTTCTATTACCTGCAAAGCGACAAACCCTAATTTTGAATCTACCACAACCATAAAACATAATTTTGAATCTACCACAAACCCTAATTTTGAGTCTACCACAACCATAAATAGTAAACCTTCACATGAAAATAAACATAAAACACATCGCCCCAATCCGCATAAAACAATTCACAGAACTACAAACGCAACCATAAATGCGACTACCTTACAAAATTTTAAATTTTCCTTTCCTTTAAAAAAGAAAAACGACAAAGCATTAATTGGAAATGATGGTTGCTTTATATTTGCCTATCTTTCTGCCAGTATCCAGTACTAACTCCTAAACATCCATCATCTTTCCCAAAATTATCATAAACTCCCTAACACAACCAAATTTTGCAATTGCTATAAATTAAAATGGAACTTCAACCCTTGCGTAATTACAATTCAAATCAAGCAAACCAAAGTCGCAAATCGATTCAGACAACATAATGAAAACCCTCCTCATAACATACTCGCATGTTATAGCTAAAACCAATGGATACGACGTGTGTGTAAGCACTGAGTGTTGTTAACATTCAGTTGGCATTTTCCTTCAGACACCGTACCTCGATAGTGAAAGGTTAATGGTCTATTGGTTTTACCTAATAAATAAGAAAATGTGATTGAATGATATATGTAGGATTATCCAAAGTGTATAGTTTAAATGTAGTCACCGAAACTTGTGTTCTAACCCCCTCCTCATAACATACTCGCATGTTAGATCTGTGGAAGAGACACGATAACTTTGGATGCTAGATAGCCAGTATTATTAATACGGTGAGGCTATATTTTGGTTACATTACATTTTATCCATTCCGTTGTGAGATATTTTCTGAGTTCTGACATATTTTATATCACTGTCTTTTCTGTAGGATACCAGAGCAAACCAACACGAGTTTCGATAGATTGTAATTTTGAAAGAAATTCGGTCTGTCAGAAATCGGGTTGTTACATCTTGTATCAGAGCTTAGGTTTAGGATTCCTGTATAGATAGTGAGTGAACGTATTTGTATTTAAAAAAAATTATAAATATATTATATATATACCTAGATCCGTAGAGGAACCCACTAAATAGAAAGAGTATAATATGGTAAGAAATGGGATGTTTTGTTTTGTACACTAAAGGAATGAATATGGAAATCTGAGACCCTTAGGTAATTTGGGTGGAAAGTACTTTGTATAGAAGGAAGGTGAATCCCATGTGATTAGTACTTTGGGTTACTGGATTTGGCAGTAAAACCTTATAAATTGGAAAAGGTTAAAGAGAGAAAAATAGGTTAGGAATATATATAGTTGAGAGAATTGACCTTGAGAAGTGTCTAGAAAAGCCTAGAAAATTGGAAAACTGCTTTACGTCTAACCCCATTGTCAATTTTTAAGAACTTGAAATTGTAAAAGTTTTGGGAAAAGGGTTTAAAGTGTTTTCAAGTTTTAATCTTAAAAGTCATAGTTTTAAAATATGTAAAGAAGTAAAAGTAAAATGGGGTATATTTTGGAAGCAACGATTACTCATGAAAATTTGGTACAAAGTACAACTCTCTTAGTAAAAGGTGCATATTATAGAGAATGTATAGCTCGCTAGTCTTCTTGTTATATTTCATACAAGAATTTTTAATAAAGTAAGTTTTGAAGTCTCTATTCTTTTGACAATCATTTTTGATAAATTGTTTAAAAGATAAAATTTTGTTAGGTGGACAAAATAAGTTGTAAAAATTAAGAATAGAGTAGACGGTTGCACCTTGTAGTAAGAGATTGGACTGACCTTAAAAATGAGAACAAGTTATAAATCTGATTGAGAAATGGTTGTCCGTATCTACTCCGGTTTGTTTGGTTTGAAAAAAAAATGATTTACATTTTTTTAAGGTGACCTGTTTTTATGGTTTAGCAAAAGTAAGTTTTCATGAGGAAAATAAAATTTTGACACTTCTGACTTTTGGACGAAAATTTTTAAATGAAAAGCCCAAACCGTGTTTTAAAAGTATGGAGTAAGAAAGGATTAGTGCTTAGGGAAGACGGGAAAAGTTTTAAAGCTATGAAGTAGATAGCGAGAATTATCTTGGAATAATGGTACGTTCCCGTGGAATGCGTAACATAAAAAAAGCCTAGGGTGTTGCTTAAAATAATTGTTGGTACACAGCTAGAATTAATGGTGACTACTAGATAGAAAAAGGGAAATTAAGTGTTTGGACCCTGTCACTAATTTTCATGTTAGGGGTAAAACCCGTTATTACATTTCTGCTGGGATCGTTCCGTTATTTTGTTCTTGTTGGGAAGTTAGGGTAACACCTAAACCTATCGTGGATCCCATGGTTTGGACTTTTCTGTCAAAGGGGGACATAGTCCCGAGATTCTTGGCCCTTAGTGGTAGCTGCGTAGAGTATCTGTTTTCCTGTTTTAGTTGAAAGACTAGAAGGCTTATATGAAAACTAAACCTAGATCTGATAATTAAATAAGCTAGGAAGAGAGAAGTGGTACAACTAAAACAGAAATAACAAATTTAGTAAAGCAAAAAACTTGGCAAATTATGAGAAATGATGAATAAGAGAAGAAATTTTCCAATATAAGATGAAAAAGAAAATCTGTAACAAATAAAATTTTCTTATGTGGGTTGTGCTTGGATAGGAAATAGGGAATCTTTACAAATAGTTACATCAAATCCAAGTACAGTTGGAAAAGGATACATAAAAGAAAAATGGAAAATGTGAAGTTTTCCATTTTCCACCTTTTTGTAACATAAGAAATCAAATTTAGAAAATTAGATTTTTCTGAAATTCGAAAAATAAAGTTGGTTGGTAGGATTCTGGATGCAAAAATTGGATGAACATCGCTTTTACTCAGTAAGAGTGTGGAAAAATTTGGATGAAAATGTATTTTGATTTTCAAGATATTGCATTCATATAGAACTGTCGGTATATTTAGGATGTTAGCATCATGTTTTAAAAGGATTTTTGGAAAATTTGCATATACATAGAAGGTATCGGTTAGGCATACATGTGTTTTTATGTTGTATTTCACATTGCACAAGTGCACGATGCTTGCAAAAATTGGATGTACGCATAATAGGTGTATATTATGCGAGGGATTATTGAATTTTTACCATTATCAAATTTTGGGAACAAAATTTCCTAAGGGTGGGAGAATGTAACACCCCGCATTTTTTTAAATCAAGATAATAAAATAAGAATAACTTAATTAAATATTCATAGTTAAGTGAAATGGACTACGCCATTCCATTCATCTCGAAATTCTAGCCAAAATGCCACCTGGTTTGCGTAAAATGGATAACGTATGAAGAAGTTATGGGCGTTGGAAGTTTGTATACATATAAGGTGTGTGTATATATATATATATATATATATATTAAATAAGTTTATCCAGAAAATCAAATTTACGCAGCAGGAAAAGTAAGCAGGAAATCTGCCCATTGGGGGTCGACCTGGGGTCGACCCACCAACAGGAGGGTCGACCCACCCAAAGGGTGCTCGAACCCAGGGTCGACCCTACTGTAGATCTAGACGTTTCTGCGTGGTGTGGTCGGTTCTAATGGTTTGTAATTCAAATCTAAAGGACCCAGTTTCTATGATACACCTATAAATAAGCATGTAAAGCCAACCCAAAGTCTTATATTTCTGAGACAACGTAGAAGCTCTATCGTTCTTCCTCCTCCTCAAATCTATTTAGAAAATTAACATTATTAGTTTAGGAAAAAAATCTGAATCCAGATCTGAAGGAAAGGAACGTATGTTTGTAAATGGGTCTTCAGATCTCTTATCGAAGTGAGGTAATTCGTAGATCTGCTCTATTTTCCATTCTCTTCTTTTTCTTCTTTTTCTTTCTTTCTTATAGTAAAAAATTATGAATCGATGGTTGTTAGGTTCAGAATCCAATTAGGGGAAAAACCATGGAATGATAGATCTGGACCAGATCCATGATTTGGAAAGCGTCTGAGGTGAGTGGATTTAAGTTATATCATTTTAGATAATGATATATTATCATTTAACATTCCCCATTATTATATGTGAATTTGCCAGAATAATTAGGAATTACTGTTATAACAAGTTGAGATATTAATATGAATGTCTTGGAAAATTCGTATGTTGAATCAGTTAAAGCGTTGAATGTTTACATGATGAAAAACAAACTTGTTAGAATATGGGTAGTGACTACTGTTGTTATGATTACGTGATTCACATGTAGCATACTATGTATTTGAGTTATTAGATGTAGAATTGAGAAAATGATAAGTTAACTTGTCACATTTATATACATGTATCCTTACTTAGATGAATTGGAATAGTTATTTGATTAAATGGTTTCAAGTTAGCATAAAATTGAATACATGAATACGGGCTTAAGGCATAAATCAAATTATGATTGAAGATCTTAATTTAGGCATATGGTACATAATAAATATAACTTGGGAAAGGGGCATGAAGACCTATAATGAAATAGGAATAATTGTTAAAGAATGAACATGCCTAGATTCACGACAATTTGACACTGTAACGCACTTAGACACGAGGTTAGATTTCACTTGTGATAGAAGTCTGCCTAGAACCGCCCGGCATATCCAGCATTCACAAGTGGTAAATCTAATGTGAGGGGTCTAACTAATAAATAAAATATGTAATGATGCTAAGACATGAGTTTAAGTCAACTGGTAGAAGAAGTCTACCCGGAACCGTCCGGCAAATCCAGCATCCACAAGTGTGGGATTAATGTGAGAGGTTTAGTGCATATATATACATATATATATGTATATGTAAATATCAGGACTCATAAACAGCATTAATTGTATTTAATGAAAATAAATGGTATTGAAAGAAAGTTACAACAGCAAATAGGAATGGAATGAACGGGGAATGATAATAACCTATTATAAATAAATTACATTAATAAACTAGTAAGGACATGTGGTGAAATGAGATAACTGACACTTAATTATAAATTAAGTAATCGGTAAATGGGGAAAACTGAAACCAGTTGTTTGTTAGGTGAAGGAAAGGGGGAAGTTTATGAAATGTAAGAAGTTGTACTTAATTATAAATTAATTAATCTGTGAACTTGGTAGTATGAAATATACTGATAAGAATAACATGTTTAGGCTTGTCCTAGGGACAAGTGGAAATTATAACTTAGGTTATAATAAATGATAAAGGGAATGGAATAACTTATGTAAGGGGATAAGTTGTACTTAATTGTAAGTTATTTACACAAACCAGAATCTGAATTCTACGGATGAGGACCACATAAGCTATATTTATGGGAAGAAAAACTTATTGTTGGGCCTTAGTTAAGAGAACTAAGTTAATAAGTAAACAACGATAAGTTGTATTGACGATGTAAAATGGAATTATGATTAAATGAGAAAGAACGAGGAAAAATTATGAAATGAAATAAGTTATATTTAATCATAAATAATGACTGACATGTTAAAAAAGAAAAGACGTGAATTGAGATATACCTAATTACATATTAGTGTAACAATGAAATCAAACAAGAATATAAAGGGATTGTGGATTACAAACCTTGGATCACAATCTAGGGAGTAACATGTTGTGGGCTTATTAATAAACTTAAATGGGTTAAGTTATATGACTAAAATTAATAAGCAAGAGAAACTTGGTAATTTGAATAGGAAGTCAATGTGAACGGGG
The DNA here is from genome assembly GCA_030737875.1 of Allium sativum. Classification (NCBI taxonomy): domain Eukaryota; kingdom Viridiplantae; phylum Streptophyta; class Magnoliopsida; order Asparagales; family Amaryllidaceae; genus Allium; species Allium sativum. Next base: position 67,766,090 of record CM060911.1, read on the forward strand.
ATAACCAAGTTAAACGAAAACCTAGTGAGGTAAATAAAGCGCGTAAAAGAATGTTTAGACATAGGGTCTAATGACACATTAAAATGAGTCGTCAGACCAGTCCGTACGTTTGAGGGTGAATAACCTAATGGGGTAGATCATCGTGGTGTCATAAGGCACGAAGGAAGCGCACGTTCATCTGATTATTCTGCCGGCTCCGAAGGACTGAAAGGGGAAGCACACGGCTTCTTGAGATACGTAAGGTGCTCCTGGTAGTCCTTTGTGTGGTGGCAGATGTTTAGGCTGTGCTCGTAGAGGTTGGGTCTGCGCATAACTACTAGATGGGTGGGTCTTGACTACAAAAGTATATTTGTAGTCAGAACGCTGTGATGTGGTGACACTAAGATGATTCGGCGGTCACCTCAATGGGGAGGCAGAGGTTAGGACCAACAGAGATCGTAGATTGTCGTGTACCCATCATCGGTAGCCAGTGGGATGCGAAAAGACAAGATCTAAAACCAATGGACCATTCACCTTTCACTATCGAGGTACGGTGGTTGAGGGAAGACGCCAACTGGATGTTTAGATCGCTTGTTAGGGGCAAGTCTTTTAGCTCTTGTAGTCTTTAATAGTTGAGGGAGGGGCCGAGATGGGGTCATAGTCACCATGAAAAAAAGACCCTAGGAATATCTGTATTTTGAGGCTCTTAAAGGTGGGCCTATACAGATATGGAAAAGCTCCCGACCGAGTTCTGTGTTCCTTGTATAGCCCTGCCACGGAATTCGGTGCACATTATGTGCGGTTAAGGCATCAAATACGATTGACGATATGTATGTGGGATAGTCTAGATACTAGCATGTCAGCTCTGGGTGATGTATCGTAGACTTATAGGCATTACTTTGGTATGAAATATGATTCGATTAACAGTGGCAGTTCGTACGCTTACGTAGCATAGTAATGACAGGTATATGCAGAACGTAACATTTTTATATAGAAATCCGTACGTCACTCTGACGTAGAATGTGGGACTGCACATATTTCTGTGGTATTACGGTAGAGACCGTGCGAGTGGGGTACCATGGGGTGTACCTTAATATTGGGGATAACTACATATATATAGTATTAGGTTAATCCACTGGGAAGTAAATGGGTACGACGTGTGTGTAATCCTTGAGTGTTGTTAACCCAAGCAACCTAATAAATAAGAAAATGTGATTGAACGGTATACGTAGGATTATCCAAAATGTATAGTTTAAATCTAGTCACCATAACTTGTGTTCTGACCCTCCCCTCATAACATACTTGCAGGTTAGATTTGTGGAAGAGACATGATAGCTTTGGATGCTAGTTATCCAGTATTATTAATATGGTAAGACTATATTTTGGTTACATTGTATTTTATCCATTCCGCTATGAGATATTTTTTGAGCTCTGACATATTTTATGTCTTTGTCTTTTATGTAGGATACCAGAGCAAACCAATACGAGTTTCGATAGATTGGAATTTTAATAAAAAATCGGTCTGTCGGAATTCGGGTTGTTACAAAGTTATTCGGCAACCAAGTTGCATTCATTTATATCATTGCTGTACAAACTCATGTACCCCAATCCTGCTGTCATATCTTAAGCAATATGAAGTTCTTTTCAAATCGATGCACAGCTACATGATATACTTTAATCAAGCACACACAGCTATATAACATAGCCATTCCTTTCAGCCACAATAATACATAGTTACATTACTTTTCACTCGAACTAGGCACAACTAAGTAAAATATAGCTGCATTCATTCCAATCCACTAGCAGCAGCTATAAGTCCATCATGCAGTTTTCATTTCCCATGCTTGTGGTTTGATGATACACTATTTCTTGCCTATAAATACACACACTTGTCACATTTTTCAGTTCACAAACCATACATAAGAACTAGAGAAAAATCACTCACATTCATTCGAACCAAACCAATCTGAAGCATAGATTATAATCTAGAATTAAAATTGTAAACCAATACTTAAGGCAGTAAACCAATTACTTAGGAAGTGGAAGAGACATGCCAAATAAAACCTATAGCCAGAAACATGAAATAGAGGACTTATATGGTGAGTAAACCTCACTCTTTACTTCTAGACTTAAATATATCCATTATTGTTTTCTGAAGCTATTTTATCATAATGCCTATGTGTGTTGATTTATTTGAAAAGCATGAAACTAAACAAAACTAACAGAGAATATTAGAACAAGGAACACTAAAACTAGTGAGTAAACACAAACTACCGTCTTTTTCTTGTTTTATATATTTCCTTCTCCCGTTGACTCAAACTGTTGACACACCTATATATACATCTGAGCATATTGCTCAATACCATCGTATTAGTTTGAAAAAGAGTCATTGTAAATCGTTAGCCGTTGTTTGAAGGTTTTAAAAAACCTATAGATTTTACTCTTTCCCTTGGTTCAAAAATCAACAACCTCAAATCTAGTTTGTTTTAAGTTTTGAGTTCAACCTGAAAACTGTTTATTCACCTCTGTAGTAGATGTTAAAATTAGTTTCAACTCAATTAACAATACACATCTCTAAAAATATCTTAATCACAGTAAAGGAGCATATTCTCTCGAAAATTTGTACATCATGAATAAGTAATTCAGGTATACTAATGGATTCTTATGGTTAAATCGAGAATTTAGACAGTAAAATCACGATTTTTAGTGTTGTGGTGAAGTAGGAATTCAAAGATCATAAGAAAATGGTAATTTGGGGTTTTATGGCAATCCAGGTGGCCGGAGGGCACGTGGTTGGCACTAGACAAGCATGGAGTGTCGGGGATGATGGGAAAATAGCCATTATTTTTTCTATAACATGTTTTGTGCAGTCAGTTTCAATTTAGGGTTTTTGTTTTGCATTAAAATGGGACGGCTTTGACATGATACAACACCTCGATGGTAACGCTGAGTGCCACCAGTTTTGGGGTGGAGGTCCAGTTAGGGGTCAGGTTCGAGTTGACGGAGTTAGAGGGTGATCGATGGTTGGTGATGACGTAGAGGGGAGCTTTCTTGGATCGAGGTACTTGTTTTAAGTTCAGTGGAGATGTTGTTTTTCAGCTACAAGCTGTTGTGGGGATCAGAGCCGTTGGCAATGGGGGCAAACGAGGATTTAGGATTCACGTGGATGGAGTTGGAGGCTAGGAGGCCCGAGGTGGTGTTGTGCAAGTGCACGGTGCTCACTATGCATGATTTTGGCAATACTCGTAATAACTGGAAGAAGAAATAAATAGAAAAGCATGAGGGATGCATGTTTTGTGGTGGCGGTGTGTGTGAATACAATGGGCTTGGCCCAGGTAAAGGTTAGATAAAAAGATATATATTTATATAAGAAAGAAAAAATGGTCAGGCGATAGACATTGAAATCCATAGGGAAGGAGCAACTGCAAATAAGAGACGCAGGATGGATGTTCTTGTATTCGATTGATGGGCTGTGGGCAGTAGAAATAAATAAGTAGAAGGATAAGGAAGGGAGTGGGTTGTTTGGGCTAATGGGCTAGAAGGAAATAAATATAAGGAAAAAGTTAAGAAAATAAAGTAAGAAAATGAAAATGAAAGGGAAAAATAAAAACCAAGGAAGTAGAAAATTAAGAAAAAGGGAGTTTTAAATCAAATAAAATATAATTACTTGTCTAAATTATATATTGAGGTGTATAAGGAATATATTTGAATAGTTTGGCTAGTGTCTGTACAGTGGGAGTCGAACGTTAGTATTTATAAATAGTTCGACACATTTATTGGGTTCTAAACAACTCGATTTAAATAAATTTATTAAGTGTTTTAATAATAAATTTTATTAAAATTAACCAAACGTAAATTTAGTCGTTTAACTGACTTAACACACCTTTTGTACTCGATCAATGATGATTTGTAAATTCTGATTTGGTTGGTTAATTAATTATTCAAACAAATTGAGTTGTTTTAAATTACGCTAACTATAATCATATATTATTAGTGACATCTTTCAGTGGAAATAAACATCGTTCCACTATAACATTTTATTGACTAAATTGTTTGGACACCTACTGGCAGAAATAAGCATTGTTCTGCTATTATATCAGTTTGACATATTTCTCAGTAAGTATATATTGTTGAGATACTATATTATCATTTGATGAATATTGAATTGTATTTACTTGGATGTTGTGCAAATTGGGTTAATGACTTGTATGTCGTGTATTTAAAGAACTGCTCTAGGTCATTAGGACTGCTAAGTTATAATTTAAGGAAAGTAACTCAGGAATTTACATAAGTTGTCAACAGTTTGAATAACCAATTAAAGTTGATTATTTTAAATTAATTTTATAATTAATTAATTTAAAAAGGGAAGATTAATTGTACCATTCAACCATGTTATTTTAGGTTGATTTACCTCTACCATTTAAAATTGATTATTTAATTAATTAATGTTCAATTAATTTAGTGGAAATAGTTTTTAACAGGCAATTGTTAAATATAGGAAAGATTTATTTAGAGTAAATTAATAACTCAGTTAATATTTTTGGAAAGATAATTGTGTAGTTAAATATAGAAGTTGGAGTTTGATAAATTTACCCTCGGAAATGTTTAACTTAATTATTCTCTTAATTAAGTAAGTTTTAGAAATAAATAAATAGAAAAGAAAAGGGAAGTATGCCATTCATTCGATTAAATCCCTTGGATTTAAATATCTCAGCAAGTTAACTTAATGAATGTTTCAAAAGAACAATGTTGTGAAAATGGTTTAAGATTTGAAAATCAAATGGATTTACAATTTCTGCATTGTTGAATATTTTGAATATTAAACTTCTACAAATCTTAACGATAAGAATGTTTTTGATTCGGTGTCTGAAAGGTAATTAAAATACCCCAAATTGAACGATTTCACTATTACTCGATGGATAATATTAGTTTGTATTCAGAATGGCTATTAGAGTTGAATATCACTTTCAGCTATGAAATGTATATTCAAGGGTGAGATTTTCACGTAAGATTATAATAGGAATTTCTGAAGAAATAGTTAGGTTTTTAGACAAGTATAAACAAAGTTAATATTTTAATTTAAATAATTAAAGCTTATTTAAATAAGTCTTAGTAGATCCAATGGAAATAAATCTACTCATTTAATTTTATATTTGATAGTTAAATCACCGACTATTAAATCTTGACCTTTTATGTTATCGTTTCGAAGAGTTTGGAATTTAATTCCACTTTGATTTGATTTATACATTTCAAGTCAGAGGTTTTTGAAGACCATAAAAGATGGAGTTTATGCAAGGGCTACTTTGCTTATAGAATAGTGCCTTCGGTTTGTCCAGTCCCAGGACAACTTGTATAAACGAATGTCTGACAGAGTATACCTAAAATATTACGTAAGTTGATCTCTTCAAAACTATGTTTGGTGGTGGAGAAATTCGTTTCTCTTAGATTTTTACCCGTGATTTTGGGGAAATCAATTTGTGATTTGACGGGTTTGACGATGTGGCATTCAAAGTAAATAAAGATGTGTTGTTACAAAGGGTAAGTCTTGACCTCAAGCCTCGCAACGGAAAATGATAAATATCGGGCAGGCAGCATGGCTATGTGGGTCTCTCCCATTAGGGTGTATTTTCACCTATCTAGAGAATATTCATATTTGTTCCTTCTTTCTCTTATGTATATTCTGATAACGGTTATGTGGGACCAACCGTTGGTGACAATATATTCGATACACTCAATAGAAATGAGTAGTCGTTCATGTATGGGTCGGGTTGCAAAATGTTCTTGTTGAACCCAGTATATTCCTCTCTAGAGATATACTATTGGAAGGTGGTTCTGTAACATCCCGTAATTTTAAATATTAAAATTTACAATTTTAAGAATACTTAGTTGTTAAAGTGAGAATTAAGGGAAACGGGTTAAGCCATTGCGTTCGTCTTGAAATTCTGATTGGAATAGAGCCCAAGTTTTCGTAAATTGGACTTCATATGAGGAAGTTATGGCCCTCAGAAGTTTCAGCAGTTTTATATAAATTAAAAGTGTTCAGAATAATAAATTCGAAATTCAAATTCAAACAGGGAAGCGGGCTGGGCGGGATTTCTCCCGCCCAAGGGCCAGATCGATCAGGGGGTCGACCAGGGGGTCGACCCCCCTTATACAGGTCTACCAGGGGGTCGACCTGGGGTCGACCTACCCCCAGGGCAGATCTAAAATCAGACGATCCTGACTTGTTGCTGAGTCTTACATGGCCTATTGCTGAGTCACTAGGGCAGAGGTGGCAATTCTAGATAACTCTATCTAGTCTGGACGGTTGTGATTGGTCCTATGATAATCTAACGTCTTAGGTTGATTTAGACTTCTATAAAAGAGTGCCTAGACTCAAACCCTAAACCTAAACTAAATCAGTCTCTTGCCCACCATGCTGTTGCTAGGATAGTTCTCCTTCCTAAAGCTTAGGGATTAGCAAGTCAGAATTATAATTCAAAAAGACGAACAAATCATTCTCTTCTCTAACCCGTCTTTGTGAGTACAATTTCTTTCACAAATTAATTAATAAATTAATTGTGATGAGTTATAATTTGGATTATGAGAACATGACTATTGAGTCATGTGATGTTATTTAACTTTGTTATCTTATGTTGGTAGATCTATTTCATATGTCCAATTATGCATGTTTAACTTAATTCATTTTATGCAAGTTTGAGATGTAAATCATATGATAGTTCGCATGTGAAACCTTATGCAAGTTTGGGATGTTAAATCATATGCTAGTTTATATGTGAATCTTATGCAAGTCTATGTTTACATATGCTAGTTCGTATGTGAAACCTTATGCAAGTTTGGGATGTTAAATTATATGCTAATTTGTATGTGAATCTTATGCAAGTCTGTATGCGGATTATACACAAGTTTATATGTGAATCAAGTATACACATATGCTAGTTTATATGCAAACATGTGATAAATTCATATGCAAGTTTGTAGAAAATCCCTATGCAAGTTTAAGTGAAAGCTATATTCACATTTTTGGGTGGAAAACTATGAATTCATTTGCAAGTTTAGGTGAAAAACCATATTCACATATACAAGTTCACAATTTCATGTATAGATCTATATTTAGATCCATGGCAGTACATAGTTTATGCAAAATTATGTTATATATGTTTATTGCCTATGCAAATTATTAGCTATGAAAACTTATGTTATAATTCTTATTTGCAAGTTACATCTATGTTATGTGTTATGCAAGTTGTGATGTTTCTTTTCTTTTTATGAGTTAGACTATTTGCGAGTCTAACATATTTCATATTAAAACGTACGAATAGCGTGGGGAAAATGGGAAAATATTAATTATGTAAATTGTGAATTGGCATAAAATGGCTTTAAAAGCATATAATTAAATTGAGACATTAATTGGTATAATTTATATACCTAAAAAGTATGGACATAATTTAGGTGACAATTATGGACATAGCTAATTTGGAAAATTATTGACAATTTGAATAGGGATAATTAATTCATATTGGGGTGAAATAATTATGTGAACCACGAGGTTAGACTCGTTTGTGGTGTAAGACTGCTCGGACCCGCCTGGCAAATCCAGCAACCAAAAACGTTAGTCTAATGTGAGAGGTCGAAGGCATAAATTAAATGCGTAACAATTGTAAAGACACGAGGTTAGACACGTTTGCGGTATAAGACTGCCCGGACCCGCCCGGCAAATCCAGCAACTGCAAACGGCAGTCTAATGTGGGAGGTCTTACAAGGTTACGATTATAATGAATTATGAAACACTTAACGAAGATAAACACGTGGTGGGACATGGGGGTTAAGTGGGTGACTTGTGAAATACGATTAGAAACACTTAACCAAATTGAAACATGTAAGAAGACATGAATAAGAAGGGGTTAAGTGGAAAATTCTAGTGGGGACCAAGCATAGGTGGAAAGCTTGTGTCAAGCATGGGGTGCCCTTTTCAAACCAGTAACCCATTAAGTATCTTTGTGAGCTCGAGTTAGGTCGAGAACGGGGCACGCTTACTGGGTTTGATTGTAAGAGGTCAAAACGGGTTAACGGTGGTAACGCAAGTCCAACGAGGTCATGTGTGTGCGTGGGCCCGGACTGGTAGGTAAGACGTTGTTGCATCGTGTAGATATAAGCCGTGCATCTTTAGTGATATCGGGTTGCCACTTTGGGGAGTGATACACCCTACTGTGGGACTAGCACGGGTATCTACAACTTAGGGAGTCGGTCGCATGGGGGTAGTGGGTACAACTAGTGGAGATAGAGGCAAGCGACACCTATGAAGACAGCTAGGGGTACACGAAACTACCATTATGGTTATTATGTTCAGTAGGCGGGATCAACTTTTAGGGTGACTAGTAATGGTGCAGTATAGTAATTATCCTATAGTGATTAGGAGCGAGATTAACACCAGAATATTCCTTTTGTTTGTTTTGTCTTGCCCACTTGTTTCATAGTCATTCCTTGTTTTACCAGTTTATGCCTTATCCTAATTACTTTAGTTATCATATTGTTAAAGTTATTGGACTCGCCAGACTTTATGTCAGACCCCCTTTGTTTTCGCCTCTTTTCTCCCTTTCCCCCCAGGTTCTCAAGGTAGGACTAGTGCTAGTGGAGCTTGATTTGGATCTTTCTCTCTCTTTTGGAAGTGCTTGGATTGCTGAAAGTAAAGTTCAACTCGTCTCTTTTATGGCTACTAATGTTGGGGTTATGCTTTTTACTTTATGTACTCAGAAAACAATTTGTCAAGATGGATACTAAGTGTACTTGGTTTTATTGTTGGTTTATGATGTTGTAATCAAACTATTTCTCCGCTGCAATAAAAGTTGTTTTAAAATTTTCAAGTATCAATATATGTATCTGTCATGTTATATTCTGTTCTATTCACCAATAATACTCAATGAAAGTTAATGCATTCCCTTAGAGAGTGACATTAATGGACGTGGGGTGTTACAGGTTCCATACCTTGTCATAGTCGGAATCCAATCTCCAATAAGCGCCCGCGTTTTTGATTGTATACAATGTATGTGGAGCATGAGATGCAAGCGTTCTGCTAGATTGCTATTTATTTGTAATTGGACACTATTATAATATTAGAAGATATATATGATTTCAAAATGTTATGGGTTATCGTAAAGTAAAAACCATCTGTATTTATGTGTGGATCAGTCTTACGATTATCCTTTCTTTCAAAAAGGTTTTTGAAAGTTAAAATCAATCTGTTTTAAAATCGTTTACTCACACCAGTCCCATGACTGATCCAGAGTTCATTTTTCCATGTTTCCCTAAACTCTTGCATGCCCAAATTTGTACGGGCAGTCAAATAGTTCAGGATTTTACAGATTTTGTAGAGGAGCTTGGAATAAGATGCTTCAACATTAGATATATAGAGTTTATTTCCATTGTATTGTGCATGTGTTATACTCTGATGATGTATGTAATTCAGTTTGAATTACAAAAGTGATTATATATCTATTATATTTTACTTCGTCCCGTTGTGAGATTCATGTTTACTCTGATTCTATGTTGTAACCTTCTTTTCTTCTATTCTAATTTTTCTACCTTATCTATTCTCACCCTCTAATTTCTTTCTTCAGCATCTGGGTTTTAGTGTTCTTTGGGTTGGACCAGTGATGTATTTAGTCGACTCAAAGGATGCCGAAATTCAGGTCATCACACTTCCTAGCAAAATAAATTTTCAATGTGACTATTGATAGCTTACTAACAACATTTTAGGTAAATTATGTTGAAATGTAAGAACCAAAGGATATGATGCTTTTTTTATATTTCCTCATTCCTCATTTTTTGTACATATTATAATTATTCAATTCACATACATTACAAAAATTAAATGGTAATAATGATGTAAAAATCAATGATTAAAATGTGGTGGACACACGGTGATGGATACACAGCTACTCTCAACATGGTTTCCAATTTGAAAAGATATGAATTTGACTTACAGACCCATTGGTAAATAGAAATTTCTCATCGTCGGAGCATCACTAGCAGACAATTATTTATCTTGAACATTTAGCTCTTCAATTTCAATTGATCCGGACATCCATGCGCCAGCTTCAAAATAGACGCCTGCATTTTTGGGCTCTTGGACAGTGATCACCGGAAAATAGAATAAATAGGCTAAAACCGAAGGACATAGCAACTTCCACCATAACAAGTAGCACACCTGATCAAAGCCAGTGAGACCAGGAAAATTAGATTAGAGGAAAACATGACAAAAGCTAGAACCACATAGAAGCCCAGCAACTGCATAATCAAGGCCACATCCAACAACTTATCCTCGAGGCTCAACATACACCAACAATGATCGAAAGTTTCATGTTGGCAAAGCAATCCCAAAGGCGTTGGAATTGTACGGTATGAAAAAGGTAAAGTTGTGGACTTGGTTGCAAAATTGCTCAACATCAATGGAAAGGCAAAATAACAGTAATACCCAACTCGAAACCAAAAGGACAAAGAAAGCTAATAAATAGCACTGGAACATGTGTGTTCAGATCTGTCATCCTACTTTAACATTCAAATTAATTTAAAAGTGTAAAACCATTTAGAATGAAAACCAATATAGTAGATGAATTGATGACCATATCTAAAGAAATCAAGATGATGCATAAACGTTTATTCAAACAGAGAACTAATTTTTTAGTGAATTGATTCAATCTAGAAGAACTGACAGATCAATATATAAAATTCAAATTATTGCATAATCATAATTATCTAAATGGTCTAGTACATGGAACAATTGGAGTTGCGAAAGCCAAGGAAGAACGAATTAGGCTTTTGTTGTGGATATGACATGTTGAAAAAATAGAGTCATGAAAAGGTGAAACTTGTCCAAGATTGAGTTTTGGTTCAAAACTAGAATAAAATTAAGCTCATTCACACAATATTTACGTTCAAAAGAAAATAAGTAAATAATAACTCCTTAAACTCAAACATCAAAGACACCCGACCATTTAAAGAAATTGAATGCATGCATAACCGTCGTTTTCGTATCAAATACAATTTACGTCTACTCTACTTCAACTTATAACTTCACTAACAAAACGAACATAATTACTAGAATCAAAATCCCTAGATCTTGTCAAAGCCACAATGGCGGCCGCTGAACTCTTCTGACTGGCAGTAGGTTTGGACCCGACGGAGTTGGCTCCGACGCCTCCCCTGACCGGAGTAGGACCCTGCCGCAGAGAATCGAAATCTAGCATATGTTGAAGCTTTGGTACCCATTATTTCACGATAGCAGTACCCGTTGTTGAGAAGAAGGTAAATTGGGTTTGGGTGAAGAATAGTCAGAAGTTAGGTTTATTTCAATACAGCAGGGAATAAAAATTAGGGATTCGATTGATTTGGGAACTTGGAGTTGTGAACAAAATGAAAAGGAAGCGGTCAATGAAAACGAAAGCGGGAAATAGAAATTGTTGAGGTGTGGATTGATGGCTGAGATTTTTTTTTAAATGATGGTGTGGATTGCTGAGGTGTAAATTTTTATTTTTTTTATTTTAAAGATCTGTTATAGCAACACTATATAAAATGTTGCAACAGGTTACATTTGTTTATCTAGAACAACACATTTTTATGGCTAAGGTAACACCAAAAATAGAACATTGCACTAGGACAAAAATAATATAGCTATTGTGACATTTTGGATGGCAACTCCTTGCAAATTCGTTGCATTAGGTTGTTTATGGCGTAGTGACTCCAATTGACGTGAATTTTAAATCTAGCAATACTTAGTTATTACAGTCTCAATAAAATTTGTTTTGTTAAAAATAGAGGTTGTTTGAATAAACTCTCTTTTTAAGGGTCCAATTTAAATTAAAATAATCCAATTTTAAAATACCTCAATATAATAATATTAAAATATTATAATCGGTTATACTTGACCCGAATTTCATATATTTTCATAATAAAATACTCCAGGTTGAATTCCAAGCCAAATGATATTAAAAATATTTAAAAACACTTTTTGTTTATATAATAAATCATTATAAATTATAAAATAATTCCATAGCAACTATTTGAAATTTTGATTTGGGCATAAAACAAAATCTACAAAATGAAAACTTGAATTTTATCTTCCATTCAAAAAATATTATCAAATAGATTCAGACGTTTCTTGTTTCGAAGAAATCCGACTTATATTGGATCCTGTACAACCATTTAAAGTTCAAAATGTTATATTACGAACTACCGCGTTGCTGCAATTCGTTTTATAATTAAATTATAAATTAAACATTCAAATGACGTTTAATAAACGAATCGTTAATATAATTCAAAACTAGACAACATTAAATCGTTTTAGATTGTCAGTTCACATTATATTGCAAACCCAACACATTCTGACCATTCTGGAATTTAAATTATTATTTTATTATTTAAATTAATAAAATATTCAAAATTATCAAATTTAAGCAAATTGAATTTTAAAACAATAATTAAAACCATTTTAAAATACTAAATAAAACGGTTAAAAATTTGGGCCGTTACAGCTGCTGTTTAAGAAATCTATTCGGGATGCTGATTCATTATTAATTTTCGTTTACTATGGTTGTGCAATGAATTCCAACAATTAAAGTGTGACATATTTTTTTATATCTTGTTGAGTATTAATAATGTCATTTACAATTTTGTTTTGATTTTGTTATCATAGGACATTGCTTCTAAATACAAAGGGCAAGGCCTACCTTTAAGTTTATCAAGGATGGTGTTGTCGTTGAAATTGTTGGTGCTAATAAACTAGAGGCGGATATGAAGGTTTGACGATGCAAGGCTATTCTAACTGCTTGAACTTTGACCATCTCTATTTTTTGCTAGTATTTTAAGTGTGTCTATTTGTTTACCTGGTGCATAGAAATGAACTGAGCTACATGGTTTTATGAAATTTAGTTGCTCAATTTTATGAAATCGAGTAAAACTAGGTTTTGGTATTGCGAACTTATCTGTTATTTAATGTACGTTACGTGTGATGAATGTTTGTGTATTAAAATATGACAATTTGATGTCTGTTGAAATAAAATTTTCTTTAGGAAAGGAATTGAGATATGTCTTATATGCGTTGAGATATTGTTATCTAATATGTTGTATAGCCTAATTGTTACATGCTTCATGAAAGTAGCTGTATATTTTGATTACAACAAATTTAATATCAGTAACAGTAATATTCGTGATAAAACCGGAAGTCTCAATGGTTATGCGATAATTTTTTATTTAGTAACGGTTATAATTGTTATAAATTTATTTTATTATAACAGTTATAAGCATTGCAATATATCAATTTCATCATGATTATAGCCGTTACAATTCCCGTGACAAAAATTTATCACGCATGTGCTAATAACGATTATAACTGTTATAAATTTGGTTTGTAATGCTTATAATTGTTACAAAAACCCTTTTCAGGTGTGTCATTCATAAGTGCATATCCTTACAAATCTAAACCTATTGGAACTACATTATATTTAACATGTTCATAGAATTGTTTTAAGGGCTGACATTAATATTCGTCATGATTTTGAATAAAATTCAGACTTTACTGATTAAATATGAATTCTGTATGTACATTGCTACCCCAAAATGAGCGTTCTTTTGGTATCTTTTTTATTTTAAGTCCCTAGATTATAAAATAAATAAATAAAATGAATGAACTCATGGATTTTTTGGAGTAAAACTATAAGTTTGCTAAATAAAATTGTTTTCCTCACACGCAGAGCCGACCCAAGGCATAGGCGAAGGAGACAACCTCCTAGGGCAGCACCAAACTGAGGGGCAACCAAAAAATCAAAATTTGTGAAAATCGTTAAAACTCAACTCTAATTAAAACTCAAAAGATGCCAACGTTGCACCAAAATCAAAGTTCTGGTCATTTTCTCAAGTTTTGATTACAGGCAGTGTCTGAAGATTCAAATTGATAGCGACAAATCCTAAATATTAGCCTTAAAGGATGTAAGTGACTAACGATAGTATATTTATAGGTTATAGTTTTGTAATTAAATCTTTGTATGAATTTCCTTAATTTGTTTTCAACTTCTGTCTTACTTCTTTTTGAATCTGTGCTGCGTTGGGGAGAAAATATGATGACTGCCCATAACTCCTGCATTAAACAAGAGGAATAATACGCTGAAAGGTGTTCCAAGAAGCTATGGACGATCATCAAGGTAAGTAAACACAATGCGGAATCCATCGTATAACTAATAATGCAAGGATAAGATATAATAGAACATATACAACATGCCATAATAGTGAAGCATATTTGGATAGAAACTTGAACTTTAATAACAACCTAGAAAGAATAGTCATACACCATTGGATTACAACATAAATGTCTGTGCAAATTTGCCTCACTATAACACTCAGAGTCAAGCATCGAACAGCGGAAAAAACAGATACTAGATAGTAGAAAATAATACATCAGCCTCCTGCCCGCACCGCGTAGCAGCGTCGTCCTCACCAAGATATCACCTGTTATGTGCTACTCGGTCTGCCCATCCAAAATCGGATGAACAACCCAAGGTAATAATAGGGAAACATAAAACCTTGAGTCAGGCAACAGTCTTAGTGAGTGATAAAACAACTATCTAACATCACCAACAATGTATATGAGAATGGGTAGAATAACCAACCAATCTACCAAAACATCAGAGAAGAACTCAATCCTATCTTCCTCACATAAGACAGTGATACCCTTTACAAAAAGCATTTGAAAACAACCATACATTCTGGTAATTAGACAACCATTCATCCATGACAATTAGAAGTAGCCAGACAATAACAATCAAAGCACCTAGTTAAATCTCACGTAAACCATCCTAATCGAAGTCGACATGACTCAAACATAAGCCCCGAAGGCCTAAACTAACATCAGGAAAGCACCCAAGAGACATCTCCATTGATGTCAGACAATCTACATGAGACGGTACAAGCAAACAACCCAAATTCATGATTGACCCTGGCTATCACTGCCAATCCTTCTTCGAAACCATCATTAATCGTATGGCCGACTAAACACCTCGCCATCGACTGTCAAGGGCTGATGATAAACCCCGGTTCTAGAAAAACTTCATACGCCATACAACAAAACGTAACTAGGCCTGTCGAGCTGTCCAGGGTACTCGACCGTATAATCGGTCATTGAGATGCCCCTATTATACCCTGCTTTAAGTATGTTAGAACCTACGTCAACGATAATTCCTCAACCTTCAGTATCTCTAGTCGTCATCATCGGAGACCATCCAACTATTACCACGAACTCAAAACACCCTTGAGTCGTCTTCACGTTTGTTGCATTACGATGACCAATGAACACATCGCAACACTTCGAACATTCCATCTTGAATCCATTTCGAAGTCACAAACGTCATCGAACCAAAAGTATACATCATTAGGTCGATATTCCTTCCCATAGCATCTTCAGCTTTTCCGCTATGAAAAACAAACCACAGCACTTAATCCCCATTCACAACGTTTACAAACGCTGTAGCTTCTTTAGGTCGTTTTCTCGACCTAACTCACCTAGGTCGCACCCACAACCTATCACATGCAACGGTCCATTTCCTTGACTAACCCAACTCCCTTCGAATCCAATCCTCACCAATGATCTAAGTCCCTTCGACTGACCCATAAGGCTCCAACAACCTCTTTCCAGCAAAGCTCCAATGACCTTCGGACTAGGGTGATGCACGATCCAGCACTCTAACGTCCTAACTTTATCAACAGAAACTCGCCTTATGCCACGTCACCTCCAATGACCTATGATCTTAAGTAAGCATGACCCAAGCTTCAACCTGAACACCATGCTCAAACGACCCAAGCAGTTCCAATGACCAAACCTGCTTTTGAACAATTTGACTCATTTCTTGGAGAACAAGAAAACGACCCGACTCTAGATCTGACCAAAATAGCTTCAAACGTGATCAAATCCTCACCAAACAACAACATCGATTAAAACAACTCATCCAATTCGACAATCAACACTTCACGAGATCATCAACAACATCAAAATGGCAATTATTCATCACTTAACCATATAAAATGTTCTAAATCATGGTAAATCAATAATTGAACTAAAATGACGGATCTAACTTGCATAAACAAATGAATGAACATGGAAATTACTGGTTTTAAGTTGCTAGATTGGATCCTATGGCGATTCATATGAAAATATATTTACCATGATGTAAATCTAGGTGAAAACGACTTGAAAATGATGAAATTATGATCAAACAACTTATATACTTGATTGAATCCGCGTGGGAGATGCATATCACTCACCAAATCTTCAAAACAACAAAAAATCAATGAATCAGGATCCGAACAACGAAGAGCAATCTTCAAACCGTCCAATTTGATGAGATCTTTCTTTACTTGATGTAGATCTAGCTTCAAACGATGTAGATCTTTGATTCTCTTATGTAGATCTAGAATTTTAATGGTGGAAATGTAACGTCCCATATTTTTACGATCCAATAATTAATTTAATTAATTATTTAAATGGCGTTTAAAAGATTTAAATGGTTGTTTAATGAAATAATATTGAATATTTAATTAATATAAATAATGGAATAATATATTTAATTCCGAAATAGTTGGAAATAGTAGAATTCACAATATTGTGTGAATTGAATTATTTATAAGATTTAATTCAGTTTAGAGTTTGAATTATAATAACGGATATATTTAATAAACGAAGATTGAACGTATAAATTATATTATAATTATAATCGAGCTCGAAATGGCGCGGCAGTTTGTAATTTGGCAATTCGAACTTTAAACGAATATACAGAATCCGTTTTAAGTCAGAATTCCGTGAAATAAGAAACGTTGGAATCTATTGAACCGTATTTTTCTAATGGAAGCGAAAAATGGAGATTTGGCTTTATAGATCGTAAGTTATGTCCAAATCAGATTTTCAAATAGTCGCAATGGAATCGTTTATAAACCGTAATGATATACTTTTTTAATTAAATATTGGTTTCGAATTTGACCAATTCCTATTAGACGTAGTTATAACTTAATTTTTAGAATTTCATTATAATTTTTATTTTTGAAAATAAGTAACTTTTTATTTGGAGTGTTTTACACCCCTAATCAGCATTTTGGGGTTTCATAAAATAAACTAACTAGCTATATTATAATATTTTTGGGATCATGGCACCGAGCTCGTCACAACGTTATTTTTATTTCTGTCCATTTATAAGTGGAATTTTACAGTGAGGTATACACTAGAATTAACCAAGCTAGTTCTGTTTGGCAATCTATTTAAAATAAGAATATATAAACCATTTGTTAGCCACCTCGTATTCCTTTATGCCAAAGGAACTATTACTACCTTGTTAGCTAAGTAAACTACACCCTAACTTACCCTTGTAGTTTAATAGGCTATCTTGTATTTTCACATCGCATGAAAGGGGAATTTTTCACATGGCTATAAGGCTAGCCGTACTAGATAACTTAGCAACAAAGAAAAATTAAACACTATAAATACTCTGCCAAATATACTCCATTTCGTTTCTTCTTGTTTCAGCATCCTCCATCATTTTTCAATGGCTTCGAATATAAATCAAAATGGATCCTACACTCCTCGATAAAACCTAAAGCCTTTAAAAATATACAGAAAACCAGAAAGCTCGTGATTAACAGCGTAGGCCTCGGCTTGGATTTATCTGAGTTGCGGATATCTGAAGTCGCGATTTTGTGATAAGGTTCGCAGGTGACGTGGTGGTGGCATGAAGGCGGAGGGTGCATGGCATGAGGTCATTATGGCTTTAACGGAGATTAAAGGTTGTTGTATGCATGGCTTGTGGTAGATAACGAAGATTTAGGGTATGCAAAATATTCGGCTGTTGCTGAATTATAAGGAGTGAAATGTATTGGAGCAAGAATCGTTGTGTGTTAGAAGTGGCGTTCCAACATTGAATAAAGTGGTGGAGTGGGGTTTAAGTGAGGCCAGCATGTGAAATTTGGATGGTGATGGTTCCACGTGAAAGGGCGGTGTATGTAGAAAATAATGGAGTACAAAGTTCAGCTATGTTAGTTTCAAAACTAGAGGCGTGCATTTTATATATGGTGGAAATACATTGCTGAAGCTTGCGCGTTATATTGAGGATGGAAGAAGACACTGTATAGTGTGGATGCGATTAGTACGTTGGGGGGGTTGTTTTTTGAGATGATGGGCTATTCTGCTGAGCCCAGATACAAAGAAAGTGAAGGCCAAATTTCAAACAAAAAAGAGTAAAGTAATTTAAAAAAGGGCCAAAAGGGTTACCTGAGCTAGTAAAAAAGAAAGCGGGTATTTTGTGTAAAAGGGATTGAAGGTAAGGGATTTGCTGAAATGGTTAAGGGATATTAAATTGGTAAATGGGAAAATGGTAGATGTATACCTTCGGTTATAATTGGAGAACATGGATTATATTTCAGGGAGGGGAGGAAGAAACATTAACATGGAAAGAGCATGGGTTTTTAAAAGGGTATTGGGTCGGAAATTAAGTGGTGAGCCCAATTTAAAAATAATAATTTAGTTTTATTTAATTTAAATGGTATGTTAGCTTCTTAATTTAATAGTTCACTCTCACGTTATCAGAATTGCGGAAAATTGGATCCATTAGGATCGTATGGATGTAGACTGCACAACAAAACTGGTCTGGAGAGATTTGTAGATCAGTTCAAATTATAATGGAATTAAACATCTGATTCAACCAACTAACGTTTATCGTTATTTAATGATAAACCGACCAATGTGAGTAATTCTCACTAACTCTGCATAGTTTATATTTTTATAACGTATTTTTAAAATTGATAAATGATGGTTGATTGTCGTGTCTAGATTATCTGGATGAACTGTTAATTAATTGGTTGAAAATATAATTATATATATATCGTTAAGCAAATATTGATTCTATTATCATAATATTTCATATTGTAATGAAGTTGATGTTAATTATATTGTTTAACATCTGTGGATGCAAGGAAACAGGTTGGAGGGATCCAACTGGATTCCTTAATATTTATAATACTATTTATATATATTGTGATATATGATGTGATATATAATCTGTGATTGATTATAATGAAACTGGTCTGGCTATTTGGTAACTTAAATACCATAAGAAATAAAGACTTGTAATTGGAATGCGACTAGGCCAGATGTTATAAAATAATTTATTTGAAAAAATTATACATTGAATAAATCGGGGTTTGACAAAATAATTAGCATTCGACTGGAAACTGATATTTTATAATCGAATATAAGTTATTTGAAAAGAGTGAATCGATAAGTTATTCGAAAAGAGTAATTGAATATAAGTTATTTGAAGAGAGTCAGTCGAATATAAGTTATTTGAAGAGAGTTGATCAAATATAAGTTATTCGAAGAGAGTTAATCGAATATAAGTTATTCGAAGAGAGTCAATCAAACATAAGTTATTCAAAGGAGAATTAATCGAATAGAGATTACACGAAGGTAAGTTATACGTCAAATTCGTTTATATCGAATTCGGGAAAGTATTATTTACTTTCTGATTTTTAATCAAGATTTATTTATAAATAAATTGTTTATTTAGTTATTTATTTAAATTAAGGAATAAAAGTTATATTATTTAGTTAGATATTTCGAAAGTACATATTTTAACGATATTGTTATAATAAATGTTTTTCATAAAAGAATTAGATTCGTGAACTAAGTCTAAGAGTTGCGTAAGAAATGATTTGATTAGAAGACAAGAAATGGAGTTAAGGAAATTAGAAACTGACTGGAGATTAGTTATGTTGAACAGCTTTCTGGATATCAATCTGATGTTGGTTTCAGCCTTCGGGGTTGATATTCAGGGAATTGTTTTCTTACTAGTCTACAGTTAGGAACTGATGGATGTGGGAGGAATACTGATGCGTGAATAAGTAATGGAAATGTTCTCCAATGTTAATATCATATATTTTCTAAATGTGGGAAATAAAAATTTGATGAATATATGGAAATGGGGAAATAAAAAAATTAATAACAAATTAGTTTAAAAGGGAAAAGTGTTGATTGATTATTGATCGATAAAATTCCCATTTGGAAATAAGATCATTGTATGTATGGATGTTTTCTTTTGGTAGTTAAGTAACCGACTATCAAAGTTTTGACCATTTTTTCGTAGTCAATACTGAGAGATCGGAATTAGATTTATTTTCTGAACACCACTCCGTATGGACATTAGCATTGCGAATCAAATATGATGAAGATAATTCAAGACGGAGTTTATGTAAGGGATGTTTTGGCAATCCTAGGTAGAAATTGCCTAAGATGGATTTACAGAATCGTACCTTCGGTTAGTCCAGTCCCAGGACAACCTATATGGAAGAATGTCTGACAAAGTATATTTAATAGATCGCGTAAGTTGATCTTTTCAAATGTATTTACGTTTGGTGGCGAAGGAATTCGTTTCCCTTAGCTATATACCCATGATATTTTTGGAGAAATCAATTTGTGATTTGGCGGGTATGGCGATGTGACATTCAAAGTAAATAAAAGTGTGGTCTATATGTTATGGGCTCTACCCTCACAACCAGGAAATGGTATAAAATCGGGTATGTCGCATGGCTAAGTGGTTAGCTGCCAATTAGGGTGTATTGTCACGTGATCTAGAGAAAATTCATTTACTTCTTTAAACTATTTCGATGTTTTCCCTTTTGGGAAATGGTTGCTGATCCCAACCGTTGGTGATAATACATTCGGTACACTCAAGTGAAATGAGTGAACGATCATGTTTAGCTTGTGTTACAAGATGTTCTTGTTGAACCCGATGTATTGCTCTCTAAAGATAAACTGTCAGGAAGCTGGTCCCATGCCTTATCAGTAGGAATCCATTACCCAATAAGCGCACGCGGATTTTTGATTATATATTATGTATGTGGAACGTGAGATGAAATAGTTTTGCTAATGATTAATTAGTTGTGATTGATAGACATCATTATAATATCTAAAGAGTTTTGATATAAAGATTATCGTTTCTTTCAAAAGGATTTTAAAAGCTAAATCAAGTGTTTTGGATTCTCATAAGCGAAAAACCCGTTCCGTGTCATACGTCGTGGTCTTATGAGATACCGTTTATTTACTCAAACTGATTTAAATTGTTTACTCACACCGGTCCCATGACTGACCTAGAATTTATTTTGTTTTGTTTCCCGTAAACTCTTGGGTGCCCAATTTTGTATGGGTAGTCAAGTTGTCGGGATTTTTCAGACACATTAGACGGAGCTTAGAGTAGGAGACTTCAGCAGCATTTTATAGCTATTTTTAAATTCCACTGTAATGTAAGTGTTATAATCTAATGATGGTATTTATATACAAATGATAGATTTGTATTTCAAAGTTGTGTTATATAATATATTTATTCGTTCCGCTATGAGATTTGTGTTACTCTGAATCTTTTGTTATGTTCTTCTTCTTTTATTCTAATTTTCTATCTTATCTATTCTCACCCTCTGATTTCTTTCTATTAATGTTCTGGTATTTCCGATGCTTGAATTGTCGACATTGAGTTTATGTCGATTACCAAGATCGCAAATCCCCCGGGTCGTTACAGTGGTATCAGAGCTAAAAGTTAAGTAATTACCTTGGCTCTGTGGCGTAACTCGATAGAGATGGGGTTAGTAATACCCTAGATTGAGTTGAGTGTATATATACGAGTGAACGTATTTTTGGATTTTATAAAAATGGTTTTATATTATGAAGATTTATTTGTTGAGTTGTTTATAAAAATGGTTTTATATTGGAACTATTATAGTATATTTGATGTGTTGGTGATTATTATAATTGAATGAGATTATAAAAGTAAAATGGTTATGTAATTAGCCAATCAGGATTCATATAAGTGTAATATATGAAATCAAACAGATTAAATCTGAATTTAAAATCAGAATTGGAATTAAAAACTTTGGACACTTAGAAAAGTGTTTGTAAATGGATTTGGAACAAATGTATGAGAACTTTAAAATCCTGGGTGATTTAAAATTGTTTTACAAGCATTGTGAAGGGTATTTTGAAATAGATTTTAAAATGAAAGTATTTAAAATTGAGTTTTGAAATGATATAGTATTGAACTCACTTCGATCGCTAGGAAATAACTCTGATGATGCTGGCCACATCATCAGTGTTCATTTTCGAATTGTAAGTAACAGATTACTACTAAAGAGATTGTTTTCGAATTATTTTAGGAAAAAGAGTTATTCTAAAATTTCAAAATGAATATTTGATTATTTATTTTTAGAAAAGTAAAGCTGTTTAAAAACTCTCATTAACAGATTGGTTGAATTAAAACAAATTAAAAAGGAATATGTGAAAACAAATTGAAGTTGAGTTAAAGCCAGTAAAGCGGCATTTTATCGAAATAGAATAATATCGAGTAAAATTTGGCTTTGGAATATGATTGGACCCATGTGAATTGAAATGGTTTGATTGTTGAAATGAAAATCAGATTAGAGTTCTGAGATAAAGACAACTGGTTAGAGAAATAAATTAGTTAACGAAAAGTCAAAATGGAACTTAACTTGATTAAGTGTATTGGGTTGGTGAGTTAATAATTTGGAATTGATAATGGAATTTGAGTTCAGAATAGAAATTGGCTTAGTTATAAGACAATGGTTGGATTTGAAGATAAATTGATTAGAGTTTGATTGGGATGGCATTATTATCTGTCTGACAAAAAGGTACAAGTTTATATTTCATATGGGTATGAGATTTGTATGAGCCGATTTGGCAAGCCTTTTGGCTGTTTGATTTTCTTTGGGATTGGGGATGGCCTGTAATGACCTGCATTTTCAGCGGTATAATAATTAATTTATTTAATTATTTAAAAGGTGATTAAAATGATTTCACGATCGTTGAATTAAATAATGGTGAATATTTAATTAAAATAATAAATTAAATGATATATTTAATTCTGAAATAAACAGAATTGGCTGAAATGCCGATATGGTGTGAACTGGATCATCTGTGATATTTAATTCAGCTTGGAATTGAATTTGAATAACGAATATATTATATAAACTACAGTTTGAACATAGAGTTATAATATAATTAAAATCGAGCTCGAAATGGCGCTGCAGTTCGTAAATTGGCGATTCGAACTTCAACTGAATATACAGGATTCGTTTTAAGCCAGATTTCTATGAAACAAGAAACGTGTGGAGCTGATGGAGTATATCTTTCTAGTGGAAGAGGAAAATCGGGATTTCGTCATGTAGATTTTGAGATATGTCCAAATCAAATTTTTGAAAAGTCGCTGTGGAATTCCTTTATAATTTATAAAGGAATTATTTATATTTTTAAAAGGAATTTCAATATAAATATAATATCGGGTTGACCCAGATTGAAATATCAAGTTAGAAACCCATATAGAATTTTTTTAAGCTGTATGGTATTCCACTGTGAATATATACGATAATATAAATTTATTTATATTTAATTTAGTTATAATTTAAATATATTTATATATTTAAATGGGTCATTCAAAGCTTTAAAAATAGCCAGTTTTGCAAACGACCTCAGAATTCGACGAAACCAGTTTCGTTGGGACCGTAATGTCGAGCTGCAGCTGCATGTCCAGTTTCGTGATTTTTTGGTATCACGTATGATCATAGGAATTTTTAGAAGGCGAATTAACAAAAAGAATATTCCCTACCCTAAAATATCTTCTTTCTTTTCCTCTATAAATAGGCCTACACCTTCTAAACCTAAGTCCCACTTCGATTTAGTCAAACAAAACCGCCGTAAGTTTTGTTCTTCCACACTACAGTAAAAATACCCTATTACAACGTCCATTGTACAACGGGCACAACCTGCCCGTTGTAATAGAATGTTATTACAACAGTCACTTTTTGAACCGTTGTAATAGATGCCTGTGCAACACCATTTTACAACGGGCAAAGACTTCCCGTTGTAATAGAATGCTATTACAACGGTCGTTTCTGGACAGTTGTAATAGATGTCCTTTATAACGCTCTTTTTACAACGGGTAAAACCTGCACGTTGTAATAGAATGCTATTACAACAGACATTTCAAGCCTGTTGTAATAGATGTTTTATAAAATTAGTATTGTTTATGTTTTACTATTTAATAATTAATAATTAATCATATAATATTAATTATTAACTATAATATTATATAACTAATTACTAATCATTAATAATATTATATTATCTATTAATATTTAATAATTAATCATTAATAATATTATATTTAATAATTAATCATAAATAATAATGATTAATAATGTTGTATTATTTATAACAACATTGTAAAAGTAATAATATCCACAATGTCTACCTAAATAGCTGTAAAAAGAAATTTTAAATAATGACGTTTTCTTTATATTATTGTATACATATTAGATTTCATTCAATGATGTTATATAACTTATAGTATTGCCTTTAACTATAATATTACATTAATAATTACTAATCATTAATAATACTATACTATTTAGTAATATTTAATAATTAATCATTAATAATATTATATTAATCATTTATAACTTGTAATAATTAATGATAATCACTAACTACTAGTTATTATATATAATCAGTATTCCAATGGGCTTAACTTTACTTTTCAGTTATTAATAAGTAAAATCGAGTAATTAATATCAAATATATAATAATTCATAAATATAATGCCCACCGTAATAGATGAAAATTTAAAATGGGCTAAAAATGCTCATTGTAATAGGTGCTAAAATGTATGTTACCAATTTTTGACAATTAATAATTACAATACTTTCTTGAGACTAATATTTCGAATGAGACAAAAATATGATGACTGAGACAATATCGGCTGACGACTTAGACAAATACCAATTTTTATTAAATAATCACTATTGGTATATCTCGCTTTCAATTTGAACTTTAATTAAAAAACAAACGAATATGACGACTGAGACAAAAATATGTTTGTTCGTTCCCAATTGTCATCATTAGTGGATTTATGCAGCACTTCATAATGTAGAGCATTTCGATATAATAACAACGTAAAAAGGAACGTATCATATGGACCTCATTAGCGTAAGCTACTAAATATAAAAAATTATAAAAAAAATCTAAATTTAATTAATTTTAAAAATAATTTATAAGATCAACGCATCAGACGTAATGTACGATTTATACGTGAACGAATTCAATTAAGAATCTAGCCATACAAATAATACGTATGAATATTGAAAAAAAAACTGATATAATAAATCGCAAATACTAGACTTATTAATTAATTTTACCAAAATATAAAATATATTTTGTTCATGTATTAAGTTCAGTAGAAACCTTCGCGAGATATGTTTGAGCGGCATTCTAAAATTTAACCTGCTCTAATTTTCGTTGCCTGCCGTTTTGTTTTTATTGTAACCCTAAATCGCGAATCATCTCTAAACCCAAAATCAAAGACCTCGTTCAAATTCATTTTAATGGCGGCTACAGGCTGAATGTTCGGTTTTCAACTAATGGGGACTAGGGTTTCCCTTTTCTTCACCGCCGCCCTCTACACTCCACTTCTTGGTTCCACTATTGCTCTTCTTCTGTAACAACCCAGGTTTTTGGAAGGAGGTTGTAATAGCTTAGAAAATTTTGGCGTTTAGAAAGTGAATTAAATTGAGATTTAAATAGAAGTTATATTTGAAATTCCAATTCGAATTTGAAATTTTATCCCTTGAATGTAGTTTGGGATATAAATCTGTACGATGAGTGAAGAGAAAATCGAATATATGCGGAATAACTTAACTTAATTTAATTATAAATTGATTTCAAAATACGAGTTGAAGAAAATTTATTATTTACATTTGTTTTTAAAATAGAGTTCCTTTGTAGATTTATTACATGAATATTTGTCAAAAAATTGCCAAACAAATGTTATAAATAGCATTAAACAATTTGCGATCAATTGAATAGCTCAACTTTGAAGTATGGACCTTATAATTTAATTAAGAAATTTAATTTACTTATGTTATGTGAACTAGAAATTAAACGTCAACACCTATTTTATTTATTTTGATAAGTTATAAACTAATTTCTTTTATTTGTTGAATTCTGAATTTCATTTAACCTGAGTAATTGTTTTAATTTAATTAGATTTAAATTATATATACTTTTGAAAATATTTGTTTAAATCGGGGTTGCCACTTCTAAAATTGGTTATGATATTTTCCTCTCCATGTCCTCATTTTTCTGGATCCTTCCTTCGCCCAAATTCTTTAAAAACGGGTACCCTTCTGCTTTGGAGGTACAACAAGAATTTTTTTATGAGCAGCCGACAAGGAAAATGGACTCTCCCTAAAAAAATGTTTCTTTCCCCCAAATCGATTTGGCTTCCTCGCGGGTCCTTGATACCGTCGTTTCGCCCCCTTCATCGTCCGTCGCTGCTACCAGGGAGCATCTCCTTCTTTTGGGGTTTCCATTTTCAGTTAAATACCAAATCCCAATTTTTCCCAAATCTTAAAATTCTCAGTCCAACCAAATTTGATTTTACTCAAATCGGAAATCATTTCACCACCGTGAATGGCACCGCAAGCCGCCGCTTAAGTCGAACTCCGCTCGACTCCGAAGCTTCTTTCAGTGCAGCACCGAGCTTATTTGCTCCACCATTTGCCTGCAGACCAGCAATCTTCCTCGTCGTCGGTTCCATGGCAAGACGTCCCAGGCCTCTCAGGCTCTCGCTTCGTCGACTGGAGCCCAAACAGTTGCTCCCCAACTCTGGCTACCGCAAGGACCGCACAACCGACATGGCAGGTGAACCGTGTCGCCACTCCCTTCCCTAGCAACTGCAGGTGAGTTCTTTAACTCACGATTGCTTTTTTTCACTGTGTAATTTTTAATGTTGAACTAGTCTTCACTGCCTTATTTTCTTTGAGCTTCTCTGTGTTTACTCAAACAAGTGCTTCCACTTGATTGTATCCATATATGTCGAACTGAATACGAACATGAATGATCACTAGCTTGTTTGCACCTCAATTGTGAGTGCGCATGCACCTAATTTGATTGTGCACACATTTGTGAACTTGATTTGGTTGAGGCTGCTTAGCTTGTTTGTGTTTTAGCACTACCATGCACTGCACTGAGATGGTGTTATGTTGAGGTTAACTAATTTGAATGTGCTTTTGTACCATACTTACATTTTTATTCAGATATGTTTGCATAAGCATATAGTAAGTCTTGTGGTTGTTTTTATGATTATTGTAAAAAGAAGACTTTCATAAACATTTGGATATCTTGCTTTCTATTATCTTTCACAACTCTTTTTCTACTTTTTGTTTGTGGTGCTAGAATTTAAGATTGTGCTAATTGTCAAATGATGAGGGGTCTCGTTCCATTATTCGACTTTCAACCTTCTTATACAAAGTAAGTTTTCCCTTATGTCAAAAATGTTGTAAATTAATTTGTATGGTCTTATACTTTTTGCGTAACCATTATTCAATTTGTGTACTTTAGAAGATAATGCACTCTCCACTGAGATCTTATGTATTTATGTTTCTCTTTTAATAATTTTACACAAAATTGACTAGGTTAAAAATTTAGAATGAAAACCATGATTTAATGATGAATCATATTCTTTTGAGAACAGAATAATAGGGATTTTTAATGATGTGCCACTGTTGTTGGTCATTACCTGTGAATTGAGATGTTTGATGCCTTTGCTAAGAAAGATTCCCATATGAGTTTTTCTGTCCATGTGTGTATTGTGACTCCTTTGTTGATAGTAACTTACCTTGAAAGGTTTATATCCTGTAAACAACATGCAACTTAATAAGATAAACACAGAAAAGTTGCCCAATGCTTGCCGCCTTTCCAAAACTAAAAGCATGGTAGCACACTGAATTATATCATAATTTTCTACCCCAAGTTTCATACCATACGCTGGGCCCACTTTACCAATCCCGGCGTTCATATGAAATCGCAGCGACGAACGGTGGAGATTCAGTCAAACCAACCCTGTGATTGCTTGTTTGACTGCACCTAAAAATCACTACTATTTAATTTGCATTTCGTCTTTGACCGGTTTGTCACATCAAACCCATGCATTCATTGGTTCTCCTACGCACACATCTCCTTCCCTCCCCCTTTTGCCCTTCCAACCATATTATATTAGCTCGTCTTCCTCCATTAAAAAACAAAGCTAGTCAATCTGAGTTGGACATTCAACAACATCGCCGCATCGAGTGGAGCATTCAACATAATTTGCTTGGCCAAATCCGAAATAATGCATCACATTAAAGGCCAAAATTATATATGCACATTAACTAACGTATTTAATTCAAGAGAAAAACAAAATATGCTTCATCGGTAGTATCTTCTGCTTTGACCATTGCCCCCCTTATGTCCCCATCGTCCCATCTAGTTTTCTTCTCATTCTTTTCCAATTTGTTTTATTCAGTTTTTTTAACCCATTTTACATTGTTGGTGTCATCTGAAGATTGAAAGATAACTCTTTCTCTCGACCTCTCTACTTAATTTTGTTTTGTTTTGGCTCTTGGATCATTGCATGTACTCAGTCCAAACGCATATTGCTGGCAAATGTAAGTTTTGTTTTCTATTTTGGAAAATATTATCGTTTCCTGCTGAATTTAACCAGGGGAATTGTTGTTTTTTTTAGGAAAATTAGATCTTGTTAATTTTGCTTAAGTCGTAATGCTTTGGGCGTAATGAAATTGATTAACTTTTTGTTGCAGTTGATGTTAATTCCTAGACATCAATTGGATTAACAAAATTTAAATAGTCGTTTGCTTCTGAGTGCTTAGTAAAATTGGGTTTCTTTGGATACGATGATTTGTTGAAAATTTTATGAAGATCGAATCTTCATAAAATTTTCAAATTTTATGAAGATTCGATTTTAAATAGTTGAATATGCCAGTGGAACTGTTAACTTTGGCGTTATTGTGATTTTAAGCTATTGTTAAATTTGGGGTTTTCTCTTTTACTTAAGCATCTATTACCTTGGTTAGATCTGCATAGATTGCTGTTTATATAACTTTTGAGCTTTTGAATATCTTGATGCAAATATGAAAATAATTTAGCTATATTGAGTAAATAAAATCTGCAATTATTTGGCTTTTGTTGATGGTTGGTCGAATGTTCATAATCTTCATTTCTTCTGCTTACAACAGTAATAGCACATAAAGAAAACATATGATTTTAGTATCATTTGATTTTCATTCAATGATTATGAATTCAATGGTTTGTTGGTACCAATTCAACATTTTTGACCTGTAAGGCTACGAACAAAAATTTGAACAACCAGCGGGGTTTATATGATTTTAGTGGCTAAGTCAATGGTTATAGAATATTAACTCATGGTCCAAAACAGTTATGCATGCTTTTTATTGTTCTGATAATATATTCATATTTCATTTTAGGAGGTTTTATATACAGCACTATTAGCATTTACTTCATCATTTAATAGTTTCAATGTTATCTTGTTGTCATCCTTCCTTATCTTTGTGATTGCTGAGGGCACTCAATTTATTTGATTATCACAGATATTAAGCTGCACCTGCAGGGATGCATAATGATGTATTCATTTGGAAATTTCTATTGAAAAAACTGTGATGGTTTAATCAGGATAACTAAAAATGAAATCGTACCTAGTGTTTGTTAGCCTGGATCATTCCGTGGACTCTTAATCTGATAGGCCAAAGCCGTAGAATTAAAATTTTCACTAGAAGATTAAGCCAATGGATGATATACTATATGTTTATCAGGCTAATGTAGCATGGTTATTGCATGCGTAGCCGGCCTTTAACATTTCCATCTTGTAATCATAATGTTTGTTTCGTTTCCCCTTACAAATGCTCTTCTCATTTTAGTCTCTCGCGGCATCAAAGACATAAGAGGCAACATGGGCTATTTTATAGCATTTAGAGTGAAGCATCTTGTTTATTAGCTATTTGTGTATTTAACTAAGGTGAATTTGGAGAAGGTTAATTAATGTACAGGTATCTCATGTTTTTATTCCTCAGAACATTCACTTATACAAACTTTATTCCAAGTTTTTAATGTACGTTGCCCTGCTCAATGCACATTTTTTTAACTTGTTCGTTCTTCTTCATCTAGTTCTTTTAATGCACATTTTGGATCAATCACCGAAGATGAAGACAATGAGCATGAGAGGATGTGAGTGAGTGTAACTAAGTGTATGTAGTGAAATAATATTTGTACAAATGAGTATTTTCATATTTTGTATAGTAATTGTGTAATAGAAAGAAATAAAACTATGTATTGTTCAAGAGTGTAATAACATATTTATATTAAAATAAGAAATTTTGAGTTCAATATTTTCATTTATGCAATATTTTTATATTACTACGATCAGATTTTTATAAAAAAACAAAACAACTTTTTACAATGGACTATGCTTGTTGTAATATAATGTATTACAACGGGCAAAAGCCGCTTGTAATTTATTACCTATTGCAACGGGTTTGTAGCCATTGTCATATAGTCGTTGCACGTGACAGAGCACATTATTACAACGGTCTTTTACAACAGTCACTGACCATTGTAATTTAGTGAGGACCTATTACGACGGCGCATATTAGGACGGGCTTTTGCCCATTGTGAAAAGCACATAACAACGGTTTTTGCCGTTGTAAAAGGACTGTTTTGTTGTAGTGTCCAGGAAATTATTTCGTCGGTTTTAAAAATCAAAACAAAATGGAAATAAATTCCTTAAATCCTCAAAGGTATATATTCGGAACCCTCATGGCTTGCTCTTCGATTCTGTATACTTCAAGGGGAGCTCGACCTTTCTTTTTGGGTTAGCGGGTTCGAATAGAAAAGCTAGGGTTGGGTTGTTTGTAAGAATGAAGCAATAAGGTGTGAAACAAATCATGTTTTTGTAAAGAGGAGGTGATTTCGAACTTGTAGAAGGATTTTTGGTTGGATTTCAGGAGTTTTGATGTCGATCCTCTCCTGTATTAACGCACGCTGGTCGAAGTTGGCCACCGAAGCTGGAGGAGTT
This sequence comes from Allium sativum, assembly GCA_030737875.1. NCBI lineage: Eukaryota > Viridiplantae > Streptophyta > Magnoliopsida > Asparagales > Amaryllidaceae > Allium > Allium sativum. The sequence goes on from CM060911.1 coordinate 67,797,082, forward strand.
CGAGTGTGACAGGATGGGGACGACGAGGTGTAGAAATCGAAGAGAGAAGGAAAATGGTGATCTGTGTTTTGAATTGGTGGATGTATGATGGTATTTGAGTTGAGGAGGCTACTGTAATGGAGTGGAATAAGAGGAGCGACGAGTTCAAGATTTGTTGGGGAAGATGGGTATCGGGTCTGGGGGTATTGATGTTGGGCTGGGCTGATGATTTGTGAGGCCCAAGTTTTAATTCCTTTAAATTAAATTATTTAATAGTATGTGCAAAATTGTAGAAGTCATATCTTATTCATACATAATCAGAATTCCACGAAACAAGTTGCGTTGGGATCGTATGGACGACGGCTACGTAATGGAACTGACTGGGAGTGGATTGGAGCTCGTTTGAATTTATGGAGAAATAAACTGTTTGATTCAAATCAAACAACAGTTTATCGTTCTTTAACGATGAACTGCAAATGTGAGTAAATCTCACTAACTCTGAACAGTTTATAACTTCATGTTGTATTTTTAGAACTGTTAAATATTGGCCGATTGACTGTGTGTTGACTGTTTGATTGAACTGCTAGTCAGTTAGTTGAATTTCTATATTGATTCTGTTTAACAGAATGTATCATATGGAACTGAAAGTGATGTTGATTTTATTGTGTAACATATGTGGATGCAGGGAAACAAGTTGGAGGAATCCAACTAGATTCCTCAACATTTATTTTACTGTTATTCATATATTTTGATATATGAGGTGATATAAAATATGTTTGATTATGTGTGTTTAAATGTTATCGATCATTATGGTTTTCTATTTTTAAATATCATAAGAGACCCTGGGATGTAGAAAAAGAAATATTTCAATGTATATTGAAATAAAGGAATTTTATAAAATAAACCGATTTTATAAAAGGAAATGTTTTGAAAATAAATTATTTATATAAAATCAATGGATTTTATATATAAAAGGAAAAAGGATTTTATATAAGGAAATATTATAAAATCAAAAGAGTTATAAAGGAAATATATTTGTAAGACAAATATGAAGGAATATATTTGTAAAACAAATATAAGAGGGATATATTTGTAAAACAAATACAAAGGAAGATATTTGCAAAAATAAAATAGAAAGAGAAATATGTGTAAAACATTTACAAATAGGGTTATAAAGGAATTATTTGTTTAGAAAACAAATAGATTATAAAGAAAATATTTATCCTTGGATAAATAGATATATATATATATATAAGTCTGAACATATATATGAAGAAGTAAACAGATAAAAGGAACATATTAATTTATAAATGATATTTATAAATTAAGTTAAATATTTATCATTTGGATAAATAGAATATATAAGTCAGGACTTATATAGAGGAGTAAGAATCAATTTCAACATCAATGTTTGAAACCGAATAAGTATAAAGAGTTAACTAGTTAGGTTAAACCATTTGAGTTAACTAGTTAGGTTAAACCGTTAGAGTTAAACCAATTAGGTTAAACCGTAAAGTTAAATCAGTTAGGGTTGACCAGTCAGAGTTAATCAGTTAGGGTTGATCAGTCAGAGTTAATAAATTAGAGTTGACCAGTTAGAATTTATCAGTTAGAGTTAGAATTAACCAATAGAGAATTTAAATTGAGTTAATCGAATTGGAATAAATCAATTAGAGTTGGTCGAATAAGGAGTTATTGAATTAGTTATTCGAATAAGTGAATCGAATAGTAGATATTCGAAGTGATATAATCGAATCGGAGATATTCGAAGTGAGATAATCGAATCATAAATATTCGAAGGAGTTGATCGAATCTAGTATTCGACATGAGTTAAATCGAATAAGATTTATTCGAAGAATGAGATTATCGAATATAAGTATTCGAAAGTAAGCAAATCGAATTATTTATTCGAATAGTATTCAATAAATAAGAATTATTCGAATTAGTTATTCGAATAGAGGTAAATAAATAAGGGTTATTCGAATTAGTTATTCGAATAGAGTTAAACACGTAAGAGTTATCGAATTAGTAATCGAAAGGAGTTATCGAATTAGTAATTGAAAGGAGTTATCGATTATAGTTTAATCGAAAGGAGTTATCGAATTAGTTATTCGAAAGGAGTTATCGATTATAGTTTAATCGAAAGGAGTTATCGAATTAGTTATTCGAAAGGAGTTAAGTAAATAGAGTTAACCAAATTTAGTTTATTCGAAGAAAGGTTTTCGAATCTAGTTATTCGTTAGAGAGATTATCAAATATAGTTATTCGAAGGGAGGAGTTATCGAATAGAGATTTATTCGAACGAGAGTTGCGTAAGGAAGTGTTAAAGAGTTAAAAGATGAACTTACCCTATTTCGAGATTTGAAATGCTGTTCAGTTAAGGTCTGAGAGGTAGTTATACCCCAACTTGATTGACTTCGTTTTTAATTTAGAAATGGTTAAGGTTCGAGAGTGAAAGTAGTTAAGTGAATTTAGTAAATAAGTATAGTGGTTCGAGTTATCGTCGCGATGTTGATTTAAACATCTGTTCAAATCCAAGTAAAGAAGATTTGGAAATGTTTTTTCCCAATAGAATCAGAAACGTAATCAAATATTGAAATTGGAAATATGGATTAGAAATGGAAATGTTTTCCAGTGTTAATAACATATATTTTCTAAACATAGAAAATAAGGAAAATATGAGTATATGTATATATATATATATAGATAGATAGATAGATATATATACGATTGATGATTGATTGATAGAATTTCCATTTGGAAATAATATCGTTGTTTGCACACCTGTTTTCTTTGATGGTTAAATCATAGACTATCGAAGTTTTTTGACCATTTTAACGTTGTTAATATGGAGAGACCGATTGGATTATTATCCAAAGAAACACTCTGTATTGGCATAAGCGTTGCGAATCATATATGCCAAAGAAAATTGAAGACGGAGTAAAGTGCAAGGGCTGTTGTATAAATCTTAGATAACAGTGCCTAAGATGGATATACTGAATAGTGCCTTCGGTTCATCCTGTTCCTGGATGACTTGTATGGATGAATGTCTGACAGAGTATTTCCAGAAAGGTCACGTACATTGATTTCTTTAACTGTACCAATAGTGGAAGCGGAGAAGGAAACTTCTTTAGCTAACCCGTAATGTACTGTTGTAGACGTCAATTAGTGATTTTTGATGGATCTGACATTGTGGAATTCGAAGTGAATCTGATGTGATGATAAGGTGTAACCTCAAGCCTCATCAACCGGTAAATGACATAAATCAGGCAGGTAGCATGGCTATGTAGGTCGCACCTATTAGGGTGTATAATCACTTGATCTAGAGTTTCATTTACTTCTAAAAATCTATTGTTGATGCTGTCACATTCGGGAAGCGGTTGCTGATCCCAACCGTTGGTGATATACATTTGATGCACTTAAGCGAAATAGTGGTCGGTCATGTGTGGCCGGGTTGCAAGATGTTCTTGTTGAATCCAGTGTATTCCTCTCTTGAGGTACACTAGCGGAAGGTGGTTCCATACCTTGTCATAGTTGGAAATCCATTACCCAATACGTGCTTGCAGTTTGGATTGTATACTATGTATGTAGAACGTGAGATGAAAGCGTTTCTGCTAGATGAATATTATATTGTGGTTGATAGACATTCTTGGAAATCCATTACCTAACACCACTGCTGCTCCCCAATCAGAGAAACTGGGCCTGATCAGACCCTTCCATACGAGCTGCCGTGTTTGATTGTCAAGTTCTTCTTTCTCCTTCAAGGACATTCTTCGAATAGCGTGAACTACCGGCCTTGCATTCAGAATCAAAGCGAACAGCTTCTTCGAACACATCCGCATAATTTTTGACAACCGGAATGTCTTTGACGAGGTCAGGAATATTCTCTTCGACTTCAGGGATATTTTCTATTTGGGTTGGAGAAACATCCAAAGCTGCCCAGAAGTCCTTCCTATTTGAAGTCGGGCCTTCACATGGTATGGTTATATAATTCCCTGATTTAATCTTAGCCCTAACAACTCTCTCCGCGCATCTAACCTCTGCTTCATATTTGGTTAGCCAATCCAATCCCAGAATAAGATCGAATTTATTAAAGTTCATAACGATAGAGATAGTAGGGAATTTATAGCAGGAAAAAGAGACAGGTACTGCACAAACCCAACTGAGATCGATGGAACCACCGACCGGATTTTGGACAGTCATTGGTTCTTTAAGCTTTCTCAACTTCAAATCCAACTTCTTAATGGCATTCTTTGCGATAAAGCTTCGTGACGCGCCTGTGTCAAATAGTACTTTGACTGGAATGTTTTTGATAGTAAGCGTTCCTTCTAAAACATCAGATCTTCCCGGACTAGCTGAGGGTGCTGACGTTTCTGCTACTTCATTTACTTGAACCACATTGGTTTTTCTTAACATCCAACAGTCTTGCTTTACATGACCAGTCTGTTGACAGAGATTGCATTTTCTATCCTCTTGAAATCCCTTCTTGGATTGAAGCCCACCTTTCAATCGCTTCTTCAAGGGTCCATAGTTTATCGACAAATGCCCTTTCTGATGGCAGTTATTACATACGGTGGTTGTTACCGGTTCTTTTCCTGGTCTGGCCCTCTTCCGATTGATTTTAGGCTCCTTACTGACCCCCGACATCGTACTGGCCTCAGGACGATCAGTTTCAGACTCAACTCTATTACTAGAACTGGGTTCCTCTTCGTCGCGCAACATGCCTTTCTTATGGAGATCTTCATACTGATAAGCCATATAAATCATTTCTGAAAAAGGTAGCTTCACATGCCCCATTACTTTATTCTGGTATATCCTTTGAAGCCCGTTGATAAATCTCAAATTCCTTCTCTTCTTATTCTGAATTAGATGGGGAGCAAAGTGAGAAAGTTCGTTGAATTTCTTATGATATTCTGGAATGGTCATATCTCCTTGTATCAGATAAGAACATTCGTCGCATAGTCGCTCAATTGCTTCTGGAGGAGTAAATTTTTCCAGGAAAATCACTTTAAATCTATCCCAGGTGATATCACCTCCTAGATTATCCTTGATAACCGAGTCCCACCAGAATAAAGCTTCGTCTTTGAGTGCTCAGGAGGCCAGTAATCTTTTCTGGTCATCCCTCAGCTTTAATCCTTCAAAGATTTTCTCAGTCGAACGAATCCAGGCTTGTGTTTTCATAATTGATTCTTCGCCCAAGAACGATTTTCCACCCAGATTTCTATATTTCATATATAGGGCTTCGATATCCGGGTATGTATCACTTCTTCTGTTTCTGGCACTCATTTTCTAGTTCTTCTGCAAATAGCAGATCAAGTGTCAGGTCAACAGAAAAGATATTTCAAAATATAGAGACAAATACTTGAATGTAAATGTGTCTATTTAGGTGTTATTTCATTTTGCTACTCCTACTAAGATATTACTGATCCTATCTGTAATGAGTTACCCATCCTAGAACACTACTGGTTCTATTTCTGACGGGTTCGTTAATATGTTATATTCCAGAACTAAGCCTAACCAAAGCTCTGATACCAAGTTGTGATGACCCTATTTCCCGTACTGACAGCGACAAGGGTTATCTTTGGAACATAACACAAAAACAGATAATAGCATAACAGAATTTAATAAATACATCAGATAATGAACAATAGAATATACTGGATAAACGTGATCATCAGAGTTACACAGTATACAGGATCATACTTAGTACAAATACAGTTCAGCTATACATAAATGTCTACAGCGGGAATAAACAAAATATGTACAATAGGAGCTGAACAGCATAAAAGGAGATAAATAATAGAATCCATCTTCAGCTCCAGCTATCCAGAAAGAACCAGCTAAACCTGAATACAAGGCTGCCCGTGTAGAAAAAGGGGCACCCGAGTTTGAAAGTGAAACAAACTACGAGTCAGTCATGGGACTGGTATGAGAAATCTACTCAACACATTTATAATATGGCTAATCACAGGACCACGCCACTTTCATGGAACGGGTTTACTCCATTGGATTGCCAGTGTTTTAAAAACAAATCTTTCTTTTAAGCATCGCAATGCTTTTTATAAAAATGAAGCCATTATAAGACTCAGTTCCCATCACACAATGCAACGCAAACCGGAGGATAGAGTTTTACCTTATAATGGCCAAAATATGCTTGATAAGAATAAAACAAAAGCATTTTATATTATTACTAGTGTTTATATGTTTCAAAAACAATTTCAAATCATAACTATCAATCATAGACGACATGAGCGTCCCATGCCACTATGTCGCCAAATATATATATATATATATATACACACAATCGCAACCGCACAGTCACATATTTGGAAATTGAATTTCCGTCATGAACCAAGGCAAAAGATAGTCCTTACCGAATTCGAGATGCTCTAGCCCGTGTCTCAGGAACAGCTGCAACTGCCCCCTGGATCGTCAGGGCCGGTCCATCGATGTGGATTATTATGCCTGAACACTACGTCTCCCCGCCCTATGGGGCGTAAATGAGCCAACGAATGACTCCATCGGTCCCGGATCGACCGATAAATCCGAGGCACCTAGCAACAGCAACAACCACATAAGTCAAACTCGTCAGGGCGTGTAAAACCACTGACTCCACTTTTAGCTAGAAAGAAACGCAGGCCCTCCCTGATGTCCTCTCCCGTTTCTGGTTCATACCGGGGTGTGAGGCTCGCGATTTCACGTTATACACAAAGCTACGCCACACAAGCGGTGCTTTGATCATCACCACAAGACTTTGCTTTTCAACAGAAGCCCTGATCATTTGCCACTTAGGCATGCCACACTAGCAATTCATGCCATGCGACTGATGTCCATCGATATACAACCTCTGAGCTCGTGCGTTTCAGAGAAGGGCTTTAAGCAAAAGAATAAATTCTCCGCCGCCAAACAGTTGTATATTTAATAGAGATCAATCAACACAGAATAAAATCCAATGTCAGACACACAGTCCATTTACAAGTCCGTTCTGGGTCTGAACGAAACCGGAGGCATTAAATACCTCGCAAACCCATCGACCACCACGTACGCCTGGACGATCACCACTCATCATCCATATTTCGGGATGCCTCCCAATCAGGACCTCGGTTACCATCTAAGCGAGGCGAAGATCTCCGGTCTTCGACCACCGTCTTCATCCTCGACTTTCAATCGTCGGTCAATTATTTGAAATGAGAATTAACTCGGCCTTTTCAAATAATTCACGGATATTTAGAATTTCAAATCAATTTATTTCAATGGTTAAATCATTCGACAACACCAATTTTGTTCTTTAATGTAATTTTCACACTAAACACATTCAACCATCCTATACCACATAAATCGAGCAAATTCAGTTTATTTCCATTCCATATCGTTTATGATATTTTATATTGATTTATTGCTATTTTTATTTATTTTAAAATAGCCAATTTATTCAAAACGACGCTACGGGACATAACGCGGCCGTGGCGCTGTTTTTCTTCAGATTTGATTTGCCCATATCTGAAAATCTAACCGTTGGATCTTCACAAAATTTACATCATTAGAAAGATCTTTTCAAAACGAATCCAACGGTTCCAGTTTCGGGAAAATCCGACAGTCGGATCTCCCGGTATAATCGTTTGAAGTTTCGATTTCAAAATACGAACTGCAGCGTCGTTTTTCGATTAAATATAATTATATTTATATATATATATATAAATATAATCGATTCTGGCACTGTTTTTCTTCAGATTTGAATTAAACATTCCAGACAATCCAACCGTTGGATTTTTACAAAGTTGGTGCCGTTGGAAAGATATTTCCAAAGCGAACCCAACAGTTGCGATTTCAGGAAAATCCTTTGGTCGGATCTCCCGTACTAATCGTTTGAAATCACGGTTTCAAAATACGAATTGCAGCGTCGTTTTTCGATATATTTCAATTCTATTTAAATATATATATATATCGATTCTTCGATTTCAAAACCATATGAATTTCACACTTTTGATAAAAATGATATTTTCATCTAACTGCCTTCTATTTCAACACTTCACTATTTTTAACAACTCATGTATATAATAAAAATGTGATTTTTATTGTAAAACAATTCATTTCAAAACACTGTTATTTTATATAGTTCGTATGGATGATAAAAATGGGATTTTTATTATAAAATAATTTATTTCAAAACATTGTTATTTTATATAGTTCGTATAGAAGATAAAAATGGGATTTTTATTATAAAACAATTTATTTCAAAATATGAACACCATTCAACACCTGAATTTCCCCTCAACAACGTTTCCACACATGGAGGTTTTCTATTCAACGAATAAATATAGTTTCAACAAATGAAAATAATTCAAACACATGAATATTATTCAAAATTTCGGCAGCATAACGGCAGGGTAGTTAAAACGGGACCGTCCCTAGTACGGCTCCTCGCTCTACCTTAAAACCTCGCGGTTTTTGACAATGGGGATCATGCATCTAGTTCGCAGGCGGCATGTATATATTTATTTCATTTCCACAAACTAATCCTATGTGGTTTCAACCAAATATTTCTCAACCACAAATGGGTATTTCTCAACCACAATCAACCAATATCAACCACAAACAATCACAATTAACCATTCGCTATCAATCAGTTTTCACACCAATCACAACCAATAAATATCGTCCATGGTTTGTGGACGAGGGGCGTATATATATATATATATATATATGTATATGTATGTATGTATATGTATATATATAGCAATTCACTTCTATTTCAGCACATATATAATTTTTACAACGCATATATAACTTATACATCGAATGTACAACTTATACAACGCTTATACATGAGGTGTACAACGCTTATATAACTCATACATCGACTATATAATTTATACATCGTCATTTTCCATATCGTTTATAAATTAGAAATCTCACATTGGGTTCCACTCCACCAAAAATAGCAGAAGGCTCAGAAAAATATGCGGTCTTTTCTAAAATGTAGAAGACGTCCACACGGTCACGATGTTTCCTGTTTCATCGAATTTCGTCAAGAAACGAAAAAGATATGATTTTTCAAAGTTCAGATGTAATTAAAAGACCCACCTTTCACGATGGTTCAAAACTAGGTTTTGATCATTCGACCAAACCATTGTGCGATAGGAGAATCATCTCACACAACGTCGAAGAGCTTCGAACCACCTTCCCGGCGCCAGTGGTTTCACTCCGTTCGGTGGCGCCCTGAAGGCTCGGCGGCGCTCCAAAGTCGTTGACTTTGAGGACCCGTATCTCCCTCCACACTTGATGATAACTAGCAAACCTTAGATGGATTTGAAGAGGAGACGAAAGTCAGTTTTCCTTCAAATTAAAATATATAACATTTAATATTCAATTTGAACGTACATTTCAATTTCCAGGGCCACAAAATGATTCGAAAAATTCCTCGTCAAAACAAAACTAGGTTCGTCAAATTCTGAGACCGTTTGCAAAAAGGCCCATTTCTGGTCGATCCAATTTAACTATAATTGACCAAAACACGTTTTCCTTTGCCACGCTCACATACTAGCTTCAAAAATTATGAAATTTGAAACCTAGCAATAACTTCACAACCCGGACCCAACAAAAGTGGTTTCGTCGAATTCCGAGGTCGTATGCAGAATGGCCAATTTCACGGGCTATATAAATTCCATAGCGACCTTTCTGAAAATTCATTTGGCCATAACTTTTGCTTCCCGCTATGAAACTTCGATTTTTCAGATTCGTTAGAAATGTATTCACTAACAGATTTAAATATTTCTGGTTTCACTTAAATCCGTTTTGTTTTGCACCCGGTACAGTCCGACAAAGTTTGAATTCAATTTTTGAAACTGCAGCGCCATTTCAGGCCTTGTTTATAATTAGAATTAATTATATTCGTTTTCAGTTGTCGATTCAAACTCACTTTTCATTGCTATTATTTAAAATATTTATTTTAAATATTTAAAATCCATTATTTTAGCCAATTTAAATTTTTTAAATTGGTTCAGATTTTCTGGGTCGTTACACTTAATCAAATAATATTGAATATTTAATTAATATAAATAATGGAATAATATATTTAATTCCAAAATAGTCGGAAATAGTAAAACTTACAATATTGTGTGAATTGGATTATTTATAAGATTTAATTCAGTTTAGAATTTGAATTATAATAACGAATATATTTAACAAATGAAGATTGAACGTATAAATTATATTATAATTATAATCGAGCTCGAAATGGTGCGGCAGTTCGTAATTTGGCGATTCGAACTTTAAACGAATATACAAAATCCATTTTAAGTCGGATTTTCGGTGAAATAAGAAACATTGGAATCTGTAGAATTGTATTTTTCTAATGGAAGAGAAAAATGGAGATTTTCCTTTATAGATCGTAAGTTATGTCCAAATCAAATTTTCAAATAGTCGCAATGGAATCGTTTATAAATCGTAATGATATATTTTATTTTAATTAAATATTATTTTCAAATTTGACCAAATCCTTTTAGATGTAGTTAAAACTTAATTTTTAGAGTTTTATTATAATTTTTATTTTTGAAAATAAGCAACTTTTTATTTGGAGTGTTTTACACCCTTAATCAGCATTTTGGGGTTTCATATATAAAATAAACTAACTAGCCTATATTGTCATATTTTTGGGATCGTGGCACCGAGCTCAACACAACGGTATTTTTATTTTTGTCCGTTTGTAAGTGTAATTTTACAACGAGGTATACACTAGAATTAACCAAGCTAGTTCTCTTTGGAAATCTATTTAAAATAAAAATATATAAAACATTTGTCGGCCACATCGTATTCCTTCATGCCAAAGGAACTATTACTACCGTGTCAGCTAAGTAAACTACACCCTAACCTACCCTTCTAGTTTAATAGGTTGTCTTGTATTTTCGCATCGCATGAAATGGGAAATTTTCACATGGCTATAAGGCTAGCCGTACTACATAACTTAGCAACTAAGAAAAATTAAACACTATAAATACTCTGCCAAATATACTCCATTTCGTTTCTTCTTGTTTCAGCATCCTCCATCATTTTTCCGTGGCTTCGAATATAAATCAAAACGGATCCTACTCTCCTCGATAAAACCTGAAGCCTTTAAAAATATATAGAAAACCAGAAAGCTCATGAGCCATAGTGTAGGCCTCGGTTTGGGTTCATCCGAGTTCTGGATCTCTGAAGTCGTGGTTTTGTGATAAGGTTCGCGGGTGACGTGGTGGTGGATGAAGGCGAAGGGTGCATGGCATGAGGTCATTATGGCTTTAACGGAGATTGAAGGTTGTTGTGTGCATGGCTTGTGGTAGATAACAGAGATTTGGGGTATGCAAAATATTCGGCTGTTGCTGAATTATAAGGAGTGAAATGTATTGGAGAGCAGGAACCGCTGTGTGTTAGAAGTGGCGTTCTAACATTGAATAAAGTCATGGAGTGGGGTTTAAGTGAGGCCAGCATGTGAAATTTGGATGGTGATGGTTCCACGTGAAAGGGCGGTGTGTGCAGAAAAGAATGGAGTACAAAGTTCAGCTATGTTAGTTTCAAAACTAGAGGCATGCATTTTATATATGGTGGAAATACATTGCTGAAGCTTGCGGGTTATATTGAGGATGGAAGAAGACACTGTATAGTGTTGATGTGGTTGGTACGTGGGTGGGTTGTTTTTTTTTGAGATGATGGGCTATTCTGGTGAGCCCAGATACAAAGAACGTGAAGGCCAAATTTCAAAACAAAAAAGAAAAAGAAAAAAAAGTAAAGTAATTAAAAAATGGCTGAAAGGGTTACCTGAGCTAGTTGAAAAGGAAGCGGATATTTTGTGTAAAAGGAGTTGAAGGTAAGGGATTTGCTGACATGTTTAAGGGATATTAAATTGGTAAATGAGAAAATGGTAGCTGAATACCTTCGGCTATAATTGGAGCACGTGGATTATATTTCAGAGAAGGGAGGAAGAAATCGTAACATGGAAAGCATGGGTTTTTAAAAGGGTGTTGGGTCGGAAATTAAGTGGTGAGCCCAATTTAAAACTAAGAATTTAGTTTTATTTAATTTAAATAGTGCGTTAGCTTCTTAATTTAATAGTTCACTCTCACATTATCAGAATTGGGGAAAATTGGATCCGTTAGGATCGTATGGAAGTAAACTGCACAACAAAATTGGTCTGGACAGATTTGGAGATCGGCTCAAATTATGATGGAATTAAACGTCTGATTCAACCAACCGACGTTTATCGTTATTTAATGATAAACCGACCAATGTGAGTAAATCTCACGAACTCTGCATAGTTTGTATTTTTATAATGTATTTTCAGAATTGATAAATGATGGTTGATTGGTGTGTGTTGATTGCCTGGATGAACTGCTAATTAATTTGTTGAAAATATAAATATAATTATATATATATATCGTTAATCAAATATTGATTTTGTTATCAGAATATTTCATATTGAAATGAAGTTGATGTTAATTATATTATTTAATATTTGCGGATGCAAGGAAACAGGTTGGTGGGATCCAATTGGATTCCTTAATATGTAAAATACTGTTTTTATATATATTGTGATATATGATGTGATATATAATCTGTGATTGATTATGATGAAAGTGGTCTGGTTATTTGGTAATTTAAATACCATATGAAATACTGGAATGTAAAAAGGAATTTTCAAAGTGTATATTGAAAATAAAATATTAATATAAAATCAATGGATTTTATAAAAAGGAATTATTTGGAAAATTAAATAAGAACTTCTGTATTAGATTATTAACATACATGAATGTTTTAATTGGTCGTTTTGGTATAAATACTGAACGAAGGTAATAAGAGGTAAATAAGTGAGTATATGGAGTAAATATAATATTTTGGGAAATTTATAGGATTATAAAAAGAGAATTTTACATTAGGGAGATTTGGACCCGTGCTTCGCACACGGGTGTTACATGATATTGATTAAGGGGAATTGGTGAGATACAAAAGAACTATGGGAAGATTAATTTAAAGTAGACTTTAAATAGAATCTGTTTTAACAGATAAATTGAGAAGATTAATTTATAAATAATGTTTTATAAACAAAATAAAATATTTATCATTTGATAAATGGAATATATAAGTCTGAACTTATATAGAGAAGTAGAAATTGGTTTTAACACCGATATTCTTAATAGAATGTGAACTCGGCATTTATAAAGGGAATTATAAATGAGATTTAAGTGTTAGAAATAAAAAGGAGAATTCGTATGAATAATTCAATAAATAAAAGTATAAATAGAATTTGGAATGGGATATTATTGTAAAATGCGAAATCAAACTTAATAAGTTATATAAAGGAAATAATATTCACATTCAATGTGAATAATGGATTTAAGTAAATATTTTGCAAATGAAAACATTTATAAATGAAATTATGTTTTTAAATAGGTATTCAAATAGAAATGAAATTTCGAATGGGCTAGAAATAAATAACTTGTTTAATAGTAAAAAAAAGTAGTGTGATTTATAAACAATGTTTATAAATAAATTAAAAATAATTATCAGTGGATAATTTAGATTGTAAATCCAGCAGTGAATATAGAAAACAAAATTGGGAGTTGTTTTAAAGAGGAAAAAATGGAAATTATTTCGATCTTCGAAATATGAATAGAATTTAAATAAAATGCATCAAGATTGGTAATTAGAATTCGACTAGGCCAGATGTTATAAAATAATTTATTTGAAGAAATTATATATTGAATAAATCGGGATTTGACAAAATAATTAGCATTCGATTGGAAAGTGATACTTTATAATCGAATATAAGTTATTCGAAGAGAGTAATCGAATATAAGTTATTCGAAGAGAGTTAATCGAATATAAGTTATTCGAAGAGAGTCAATCGAATATAAGTTATTTGAAGGAGAATTAATCGAATAGAGATTACACGAAGGAGATATATACGTCGAATTCGATTATATCGAATTCGAGAAAGTATTATTTACTTTTCGATTTTTAATCAAGATTTATTTATTTATAAATAAATTGTTAATTTAGTTATTTATTTAAATTAAGGAATAAAAGTTATGTTTTTTTAGTTAGATATTTCGAAAGTATAGATTTTAACGCTATCGTTATAATAAATGTTTTTCATAAAAGAATTAGATTCATGAACTAAGTCTGATAGTTGCGTAAGAAATGATTTGATAAGAAGATAAGAAATGGAGTTAGGGAAATTAGAAACTAACTGCATATTAGTTATGTTGAATAGCTTTCTAGAGATCGATCTGATGTTGGTTTCGGCCTTCGGGGTTGATATTCAGGGAATTGTTTTCTTACTAGTTTAAGGTTAGGAATTGATGGGTATGGGAGGATAGTGATGCGTGAATAAGAAATGAAAATGTTTTCCAATGTTAATATCGTATATTTTCTAAATGTAGAAAATAAGAATTTGATGAATATATGGAAAAGGGGATATAATTAATTAATAATAAATTATTTTGAAAGGAAAAGTGTTAATTGATGATTTATCGATAGAATTTCCATTTGGATACAAGATCGTTGTCTGTATGGATGTTTTCCTTTGATGGTTAAATAACCGACTGTCAAAGTTTTGACCATTTTTCCATAGTCAATACGAAGAGACCAGGATCAAATTTATTTTCTAAATACCACTCCGTATGGGCATTAGCGTTTTGAATCAAATATAATGAAGATAATTTAAGATGGAGTTTATGCAAGGGTGGTTCTGGCGATCCTAGGTAGAAATTGCCTAAGATGGATTTACAGAATAGTACCTTCGGTTTTGTCCAGTCCCAGGACAACCTGTATGGAAGAATGTCTGGCAGAGTATATTTAATAGATTGCGTAAGTTGATCTCTTCAAACGTATTTACGTTTGGTGGCGGAGGAATTCGTTTCTCTTAGCTGTATACCCGTGATATTTTTGGACAAATTAATTTGTGGTTTGGCGGGTATGGCGATGTGACATTCAAATAAATAAAAGTGTGATCTATACCTTATGGCCTCTACCCTCACAACCAGGAAATGGTATAAAATCTGGTAGGTCGCATGGCTAAGTGGTTAGCTGCCAATTAGGGTGTATTGTCACCTGATCTAGAGAAATTCCATTTACTTCTTTAAACTATTTCGATGTCATCCCTTTCGAGAAATGGTTGCTGATCCCAACCGTTGGTGATAATACATTCGGTACACTCAAGTAAAATGAGTGACCGGTCATGTTTATCCTGGGTTACAAGATGTTCTTGTTGAACCTGGTGTATTCATCTTTAGAGATACACTATAGAAAGGTGGTCCTATACCTTGCTCGTTGGAATCCATTACCCAATAAGCGCCCACGGATTTTTGATTATATATTATGTATGTGGAACATGAGATGAAAATGTTCTGCTAATGATTATTTAGTTGTGGTTGATGGACATTATCATAATATCAAAAGAGTTTTGATATAATGGTTATCGTTTCTTTCAAAAGGATTTTGAAAGCTAAATCAAGTGTTTCAAATTCCCATAAGGGAAAAACCCATTCCGTGTCATGCGGCGTGATCTTATGAGATATCGTTTATTTTCTCAAAATGTTTTAAATTGTTTATTCACACCAGTCCCATGACTGACCCAGATTTTATTTTGTTTTGTTTTCCCTAAACTCTTCGGTGCCCAATTTTGTACGGGCTGTCAAGTAGTTGGGATTTTTCAGATACACTAGATGGAGCTTGGAGCAGGAGGCTTCAGCAGCATTTTATAGCGATTGTTTATTTCCGTTGTGATGTAAGTGTTATAATCTAATGATGGTATTTATATACAAATGATAGATTTGTATTTCAAAGTTATGTTATATAATATATTTATTAGTTTCGCTGTGAGATTCATGTTACTCTGATTTTGTTGTTATGTTCTTCTTCTTCTATTCTAATTTTCTATCTTATCTATTCTCACGCTCTAACTTCTTTCTATTAACTTTCCTGTATTTCCGATGCTTGAATAGTCGACATTGAATTTATGTCGATTACCAAGATCGCAAATCCCCTAGTTCGTTACAGGAAAGGTGTATTTGATTGAGCAAGGTGGATCACGAGCTCAACCAAATGAGAGAATGAAGAAAGTTAACTATTCTCCATGCCTCTAACCCCCTATTTATAGCCTCCCACCAGCCCACTAATGGGCCACACCAAATCAGCCCATCAACAGCTTATAAGACCTGAACAGAAATAATAAAACACTAAAACAACGATTTCTCCCAAACCACTGAACAAAATCTTTAATGTGACCACTCTATGGAACTGGCAACACCATTTCCTTCTCAATGAAACCGACCTCAGCACCTGATTTGATTTCAGTCAAAAGTTATTCCCTGTACAAGACTGATAGGGGAAAAGGGTCACAAATAAAACTGGTAAAAATTATGGACATATCTCACTTCCCCACAACCGACATATTAAAGTATGAGAATGATCCAACTCTCAGGGAATTAAATAAAAATATTTTATGATCCTATAATACGTAAAACGAGGGCTGTTACATTCCCCCCTTTAGGAACTTCGCCCCCGAAATCCCAAGCAAACACAAGCAACCAAAACAATTTCACATGTCTATCATCCACAAACAACCAATTTACCATCCAAACTAGTATCCATCAAGCCATGCATCCGTTGCCTTATCCTAGCATGCAGAATTCTAATAACAATAGCAACAACAGCAATAGTACAAGTTACAACAGGGTAAAAATGACATGACACTTATGGTTCATACCAACAAAGAGTTGTGGATGGGTCTCCTACGTATTCTCTTCCATCTCTCACGTACAATCGTCATCATCCTCACTTCATTGTACCTTGACCAACTTAATCGTCTTTCTCCTAAGTTGTTTCATGGCATTCCCCACAATGGCCACAACGCGAAGCGGCTTACGAGGTTTCGCAACTACGGTCTCGACTTCTAAGTCTTCGTACTGCTCTGGAGATACCACCACATTCGAATCATGCACACACTTTCGTAGAAACGACACATGAAAAAAATTATGCACACTTGACATTTTCTCGGGTAACTCCATCTATATGCGAGCTTTTCAATCCGCCCGACTATCGGAAATGGTCCAACAACCTTGTAGATAACTTTCCTTTATTTCCAAATCAAACTACATGCTTTAATGGCGAAATCTTCACGAAAACCATATCGCCTACGTCGAATTCCAAATCTTTTTGACACTTATCGGCGTAACTCTTCTAACAATCTTGGGTTGCCTTCATTCGTTTCTGAAGAATCTCGATACAATCTGATGTCTCTCTAACCATCCCTGGCCCAAGTATCAACTTATCTCCAGTTTCTAACCAACATGCTGGAGAATTACTCGGTCTACCATACAACTCCTCATATGGTGCCATCCCAATGCTCGACTGGCAGCTATTGTTATATGCAAACTCAACTAAATATAGATGGTCTTCTCATGAACCTCCAAAGTCTAATACACAAGCCCAAAGGAGATCTTCCAAAACTCAGTTAACTCCCTCGGTTTGACCATCAGTTTGGAGATGATAAGCCATACTCAGACACAACTTGGTTCCCAAAGCTTCTTGCAAACTCTTCCAAAATCAACTCGTGAACAATGGATCTCGATCACTCACTATGCCCTTCGGGATACCATGGAATCGAACTATCCATTTTATATAAAACTCAGCTAACTTCGATGTTGTCCTAGTTGATTTGCCAGGAATAAATCTTCAATTTTGGTCAAGCGGTCCACAATGACCCAAATTTCTTCGTTTCCTTCCCTGGTTCTAGTTTGCCCATCGATAAAATCCATCGATATATGCTCCCACTTCCGTGTAGGAACTTCCAATGGCTAAAGAAAACCACTCGACCTTTTCTGTTCAACTTTCACTAACTGACAATTCATACACTTGGAAATGAACCTTTCAACATCAAGCTTCATCCCTTCCTAGTAGCAAGCTCGCTTCATGTCTTGATACATCTTATTATCATCGGGATGAATCATCAAATTTGAGTGATGACATTCCCTTAAAAAATCACCTCTCAATCCGTCGATATCAGGAACAATCAGTCGTCTATTATTTCGAAGCCATCCATCTCGATCAACCTTGAATCCTTTATCCTCTGGTTCCAACTTTTGGATAATTTCGACAAGCTTTGCATCTTGCTTTTGGCCCTCGCCAATCCTTTTGATGAGAGTAAGTATTATCGATAAGCTTTCCAACATTTCAGGTTCCAACTCACATCGTGGTCTGGAATCAAATCCTGCCAAATACTCGAGGCTCTTCCATTTTGAAAATATCGCTCCTAAACTTGTGTGTCTTCGACTTAATGCATCTGCAACTGCGTGACTTTTACCAGGAGTATAGGCTATACCAAAATCATATGATGCTAGAAACTCTAACCACTGCTGCTGTCGAAGATTCAAAATTTTTAGGGAGAAAAGATACTTTAACGACCTATGATTCGTGAACAACTCGAACGGAACCCCCAACAGGTAATGTCTCCACATCTTCAGAGCAAACACGATCGTTGCCAACTCCAAATCATGAGTTGGATATTTCCTCTCGTGCGGCTTCAGCTGTCGACTTTCGTAGGCCGCAACTCTATATCTCTACATTAGTACTACTCCTAGTCCAGTACCACATGCATCGGTGTATACCACCATCACTTCATTCCCACTTGGAATCATCAAAACATGAGCACTCATTAGTCCCTCTTTCATGATTCCAAAATCTTGCTCACACTTCGCATCCCATGTGAACACCTGATTCTTTCTCGTCAATCCTATTAATGGTGCAGCTATCTTGGAGAAATCCTTGGTATTAACCTGCCAATCCAAGGAAACTTCTCACGTCCATCGCATTCTTAGGTATATCCCAATCTTGGATTGCTGCCACTTTAGTGGGGTCAACCGCTATCCCATTTCCAGAAACTACATGTCCTGAGAACCTCACTTCTCTCTTCCAGAATGACACTTCGAAAGCTTAGCATTTAGCTGATTCTTTTGCAAGATTTCCAAAACAACTCTCAAGCGCATCTTATTCTTTTCCTCATTCTGAGAGTAAACTAGAATATCATCCATGAACACAAGCATGAACTTGTTCAACTGATCTTTGAAAACCCTATTTATACGATCCACAAAATATGCTAGCGCGTTAGTCAACTCAAATGGAATCACAACCATTTGAAGAAACCGGATGGTGTCCTAAAAGTAGTCTTCGGCACACTATCCTTTGCCATCCTCAACTAGTGGAATCCCGTTAACAAATCCATCTGAGAAAACACTTTGGCTTCGTGAAGATGATTGAATAAGTCATCGATCCTCGGTAACAGATACTTGTTCTTCTCAGTCACCTTGTTCAGCTCATGGTAGTCCACACACAATCTCAAGGATCCATTGGCCTTGGTTGCAAACAAAACAGGTGCTCACCATTCGGATATACTTCTCTGAATGAATCCTTTTCCCAAAAGGTCACAAACTTGCACCTTTAACACTCGTTGTTCCTTATGTTCCATTCGCTTAAGAGGCATAACAATAGGTCTAACACCCTCGACCAAATCGATTCTGCACTCAATCTCACGATGTAGCGGCAAATCTTTAACTTCTTCAAAGACTTCCTCAAACTCATTAGCGATCAACGCATATGACAAGTCTTCCTGTGGAGAGAATATAAAAAGCTCACGAAGACACCATCATTGGGCTTACATCGAATCAAAACCTTTCGCCCTTCCATATCACCGACTCTCACGTCAAGCTTCTCGCAATTCACTTTTGCCGCATACCTCTTGAGTCAATCCATGCCCAAGACGATCCCAAACCCAGCAAAGTTCAAAAAAAAGCAATCATTCACAAAATACGGACCATGACTCGGTAACACAAGACCACGACAAAGCATACAAAGGCGGGGCGAAACCCCTACTGGATTAGTCATAACCAAAGGTCTATCACAAATCTTAGGTTCCAAACCCAATCGGCACACAAGCTCATTACAAATGAATGAATGTGATGCTCCAGTATCAAACAACACACGAACTGAAACTGTAACAACCTGGAATTTCTAAACCAATTTAATTTTTTTTTATTTTAGCTATTTTAACGGGTTTTGAATATTTAAAATGATTTATTTTAAATAATAACACTAAAAATTTATTTAAAACGAAGTTAGAACGTATAAATTTATTTTAATTATAAAACGAGCCTGAAATGGCACGGTAGTTTGAAAATTCGATTTCTAATTTCAATTGAGTATACATAATTCAATATGAATTAGAATTGGATGAAACTAGAAACATTTGAATCTATTTAATAATATCTTTCAAATGAATGTGAGAAACTGAGGTTTCACTTTATAAATTATAAGTTATGTCCCGTTAAAAATTTAGAATAGTCGCTATAGAATTTATATATATTTTAATATAATATATAACCCTTAAAAATAGTCATTTTGCAAACAACCTCTGTTTTCTACGAAACCAATTTTATCGGATTCGAAATGTAAAATTATTATCAGGTTTCAAATTTCATAATTTTTGGAGCTAATATGTGAGCATAGTAAATTTAAAGGTGTTTTGTAACTTTAGTTTAAATTTAATCGACCAGTTAAAAGGTCATTTTTCAAACAGCATCCAAATTCAACGAAATTAGTTTTGTTAGGACCTTATTGTCAAAACATAGCAAGGTTTTAATATTCGTAATTTTTGGAGTCAGTATGTGGCCCCGGTAAATTAAAATGTACGATGAAATTCAATATTGACCGTTATATTAATTTATATTTTTTATTTTGATGAAAACTGATCAAAACAGTCGAATTGGCTCATGAAACGTATCCCATTGTGTCCAATGACAGCCATTGGGTTTGATTTGGAGTTCGGAATGTTAAACATGAAATTTGTAAATTAAAATAATAAATATATATATAATATATTCGTCAACATAGGGTCAAAACCCTTATTTCAATTCAGTGCGTGGTCAAAGCTCCAAGGAGCCGCCGCCTTCAAAAATGAAAGGCTGATATGCTTAGAATATTGGATCCAAATTTTTATCAATCTGCTTAGTAATTTTCAAAGATTGTAAAACAAAATTTGTAGAGATTTCTTCCACCTTTAAATCCAAACCACTTTGATTGGTTATCGTGGAGTAATTTGGTCAGAATTTAGGCGTAAACCCTAGTCGTTCACACGGGTTTTGAGATCTCCGGAGGGGATTAATTCATCTGTTTTCTGGCCGGAGGGAGGAGGTTCGAAGGCACACCTCGTGGTGCTAGCTGATCGTGCTTCGGCACTCTGATTTCCGTGCTTGGGGGAGCCCCAGGAGGCGAGGTATTGGGTTCGGGTCATACTGGAGAACGACGGGGAAGACAACGTATTAGGGTGGGTTTAATTAATTTAATTATTAATTATTTATTTACTTAATTATCTATTCATGTAGTTAACGTATAAATCTGTGTAACTTCTTCATACGAGCTCAGAAAATTGCAAACTCAGGTCCGTTGCGATCGGGACGACGAACACTACACAATGAAACTGACCGGGACAGAAATAGAGCAAAATGGATTTTCAGATTAATTAAATGTGTGTTTAATTTAGATGAAAAATACAATCTTCAATTAATGAATGACGGAGTGGAAACCAAAGTGAGAATTCTCTCACTAAAATATTTGTATAGTTATTTATTTATAACTGAAATTATATGCCAATATTGATTTTTGTCTGTTATATGTTATTTAGTTTTGGAGTTCAACACACGAATTCACACAAATCATTTGAATTGAAAGCGGTGTATGGATATTAGCGACACTCGCATTTCATACTCCGCGGATGAACACTTGTGGCACCGTAAATGACATTTGGTTATTGAGTATTTATTTATATGGATGATTTGGTGATTTGTGTATTGTGATTGTGATGATTAACATATTAAAATAATGTTAATATGATTGTGGCAGTTGAAGTTTAATTATAAATATCCATTTATAATTTAAACAGTGAAAATTGATTAACTAGAAAAATAATTCGAATTGAATTAAAATTGGTTAAATTTATTAACCAACGAATTATTTAAATAGATTGTTGTTGTTTGAAAACCCCACACGGGTATTGGGATGATATTTAACATACACTAATTCCAATATTTATTTGTACGTCAATCGATGGGTTGACAGACTGTGGTGAGCGTTATTTATTTATTTTAATGCTTATACAGTTGCAAAATGCACTCTGGATGATGTTTGAATGTTTAATGATTATTTATCATTATTTTTGAATACATGCGATGTATGAAATCCACACAACTGAGATTATATGGTAATTGATTGAGTCTGATTCCAATTCAAAAATAACGAATATTTTAAAATAATACTCAGTGAATAATCAAAATATGATTTTGATGTCCGATTTTGGATGGACATGAAAATATTGAAGTATATGAAGCCGAATTAACTAGTATTCCACCATTTTAACTCCAATGGGTTTATTGATCGATTTTATTCATTCTATAATGAATACGAAAAGGAAATGGATTTCAAAATCAGATATTTTTAAAATATTACCATTTTAATATTATAATGATATGGAATATTCAATTTTGATTTAAAAATTGAAATTAAAGTTGAAATCGTTTTAAAATGAATTTATAAATGATTTATAAAATACGTTTTAAATGGAAATCGACAACAAATATACTATATATATATAAATGGTTTGAATAGAACGTGCCGTGCAGCGACCGTTCGTGAATTTCAACCATTGACTTCAAATCGATATAACGGGAGATCCGACCGTCGGATTCTCCTAAAACCGGAACCGTTAGGTTTGTATCAAAAAGATCTTTTCAATGAATATAAGGGATTTAAATTTGAATGGTTGGATTTTAAATTATATCCAAATCAATTTCAGAAAAGGTCGCTGTGGATGCAGTTCGGTGGCCGTTATTGGAAACCGACTGTAAGGGACTTAATAAAATGATTAAAAATATGGAAAAATTATGTAAAATCATAATAAATGATTTGGAAAGATTTTGAATGAAAAATTCAATATTTGAAAATATAAAAGATATTTTTATTTGAATGAACTCTTTATTAACTTGAATAATAATCCGATGTTATCAAATAAATAAATTGGATTTGAAAATTGTTTTTGAAATAACCAGGATTTTCCAATGTAAGAATTGGAATAGATTTGAATGGAAATAATCTTTGGAACACTTCGATATTGCATTCCGTGATTATGCGAATATTGTGAGGAATTTGGAAGATATAGATATCGTTATTCCCAGTACGATATCCGTTGGTTTCAAAATTTGATATTGAATATAAGACGATATTAATTTCTATTCAGAACCTTATATTTAAATTGAATTTTGGGTTTATATTGAACAATGTTTTAAATAACATTTGTTCTTTAACCCAATTAATAGTGACGATATGATTTGGAATTTATGAATCTTTTAATAAAGATTTAATGGAAATTTTCCAAAGTAAAGTTTTCCAATTTAGTACGTTAAATTGGAATTGAATGGAATTCAATTTAATAATAATCGAGATAAGCTTCTAGGAATGAAGGCCATTACTATATATGGAATTTAAAAGGCTTTGTTGTTATTCCATTTATATTATTAGTTTGATACGGAAATATATATTGATTATATATTGATCTGTTTTCCGTGAATATTCCATAGTTAATGGAAGATGGTTTGGGTTTATCGTGAACTGTGTTTTAAATGACATTGGTTCTTTAACCCCATTAAAGACAGGATTGATTTCCTAAGGTTGAATAATTATAAATAATGATTTTTGGAAGATTAAAACTAAATGAAGCTTTAATAAATCTTTAAGTACATTAAAATGAGAATGGGATAATTAAATTTATTGAATTCATGAAATGATCGATAATGTAGTACCACCAGTTTTACTCGTTAAATCTCTAATTAGATTTGAACGTGAAATGGTAATTAAATTTACCGATAACGCCGTAGGTGTTAGAAAATGGAGTACTACTTTTGCTCCATGGGATGAAAGGATGGGATTAGGATTAATAAATAAATGATTACTTTGGTAAGACTTGATAATCTCAACTAGTTTATAAACTTTAATTTGATTCATAATTGTTAAAGGAAAAAACAAAATCTTTTGAAATTGGTACCTAAAGGAAGATTAAAGAATAATATTAAAAGAACTTATCTTTGATAAAATTAATGAAAACCATTCCCAAAAGATGTGTATATTTGGATAAAAGAATATTCTGAATTGGAATGAGGCATATGATGTGTTTTTATAACACTTGACTATTAATTATAAAACACGCGGGTTATTTGAAAAGACCGTGTTTATCCCATTCTGAATAACAAATATGATGGCTAAAAGTCCACGCTGAAGACGATGGTTGAAGACCAGAGGTCTTCACATCATTTGGATGATTATTGATGCCTTGATTGGGCTGTACACCCACGACAAGGTAATAAGTAGTGATCATCCAGACGTACTTGGAGATCGATCAGATATGCGAGGACCTCTCTCCTGTATTGGACATATGGGACGAGGAATAAGGTGCCTCCGGTTTCCTTCAGAACCAGAATGGACTTGTAAATGGATGTGTGTCTAACGTTGGATTTCATTCGGTGTTGATTGATTTCTATTAAATATATATCTGTTTGGTGGAAGAGAATTTAATCTCTTGCTTAACTCCGTTCTCTGAGACGTACGAGCTTAGAGGTTATATATTGATAGACATCAGTTGTGCGGCGTGAATTGTCAGTGTGGCATGCTAAGATGCAAATGATTAAGGCTTTTGTTAAAAAGCAAGTCTTATGGATGATGATCAAAGCACGACTTTAAATAGCATAGCTTTATGTATAACGTTAATTCGCGAGCCTCACACCCTAGTATGAGTCAAAAACGGAATGATGGCAGAGAGTGCATGCATTTCTTTCTACCTAAGAGTGGTGTCATGGTATGGAGCCCAGACATTTTTACTTATGTGGATGACGGATTGCGAGGAGCCTCGGATATGATTGGTCGCTAGTGGCCAAGTGACAGGTCCAATAGGACCGGGAAACGTATTGTTCAGGAATAACCAACCCACTAAAGTAAATATGGACTGGCTCTACTGCTAACCAAGGGTTCACTGCGGGGATCCTGAGGCATTTGCTACAGTGTCTTGAAATCAGTGAGGATGATTCCTTGCCTCGACTCATGATGGAATCCAATTTCAAATACGACACTTTTCGTTTTTAGTTGTAAACCTATATGGCGACATAGTAGGATGGGGTACTATACCGCCTATGATTGATACATTTATGTTTGATTTTTTTTTTTTGACATTATGCACTTATAGTATTATCAAAATGAGTTGTTTTAAAACGTACCAAACACGTTTGGCTACTATAAGGGAAAACTCTATCCTCCAGCTTGCAGTTCATTGCGTGATGGGACCTGAGTCTTGTAATAGCTTCATTTTCCAAAAAACATTGCGTTGTTTTATTTTAAACTGGAATTCATGTGGAGTAAATCTGATCCGTGTTATATGGCATGGTCCTTTGATTTACCCAACTTTAAAAATAAAGTTAATAACTGTTTTAGTTCTCACACCAGTCCCATGACAGACTCAGAGTTTATTGTTTTAACCTAAACTTTGGGTGCCGTTATTTTCCACACGGGCAGCTTTTAGTTTTAGTTTTTGCAGATATTTCTTTTCCCAGGATCATGGATTACAACTGGAGCTATTTTCGTATAGCTTTGTATCCGTGTATTTCTTTCAGCTGTGGTAGTTTATGTTTTTCGCTGCACATTATACTTATGTATTATTTTTCCGCTGCTATGTATTTCAAATCTCTAATGATTTTCGTTGTGTAGTATTTATTCATACTCTGATTTATTCTTGTACTCTGATGTAAATTATTGTAATAGCAATGAAATGTTCTGTTGTTTGTGTTATGATGCATCGTGTTCTCAAAACAATCTGGGCTCCTCCGTCTCTTCGAGGATCGGGGAAGTCTGGGTTGTATCATTGTGGTATCAGTGCTTTGGTTTACAAAGCTCGAGAACAAGACACATTAGAACCGAACGAAAGAATCCATCAGAGATAGGATTAGTAATATCCTATAAGAATGACTCGTTATAGATATGGTTAGTTATACCCTAGAATGAGTTCGAAGAGTTATTTATAAAAAACGAATTTAGTTTTGAAATTTATATCTTATTATACGTATTTGAGTATTTTATTTTATATTGATTTTGGATTATCGGGTATAAAGATATTTTTAGTATACGTCTGATTTGCATGTATTTAAAGCCTCAAATGTACTGGATAGATATCGAATCACACTCCAGTCGCCCGGAGATGATTCTAATGATTGTATTTACATCATCAGTATTTATATTCGAGTTTCAAAAGTGGATATCTATGTATTTCCAATTGATTGGTGTGAGGACCAAAACCTTAGTTAGAATTTATTGTTGTGATTTGGCATTGAAATTGGATTTTTGAGTATATATAAATGTTATATATTTGAAAAGTTAACCGACTAATTGATTGCTGGTTGTGATGTTTGATTATTAGTTTAACTAATAAAAATATTGGAACAATGAAACCAATAAGAGAATGAAAGGTAAAATTTAGCCAAATCGAATTAAATATTGAACTAAATTGAAAATTGATTGGAATTGCATAGAAAGACATATATTATTATTATATCAACTATTGTGAGTGCTTTTGGATGCGGTATAGTGGTTGTTCTGTGTGGGACTATAAACCGCGCAATAAGATAGCAACAAATAAATTATGAACTACACCGCATGACATACTACATGAAGATGGCATAGCATATCATATTCCATATAAGCATTTGGTGCTTATATGACAAGGTTTGGATTACCATACGAGCGAGATGCTTGTATGGCGAGGACTGAATTACAGGTTGAATAGAAGACTGATTATGGACTTAATTAAGTAATACATATAAAGTTGCTCGGGGCAGGATTTACTGAAAACCCTACACAGGTCTGGAGACGACAAAAATTCACGTCTCTCTTGTTTTTATTAAGGCACATGGATTATTTTATTTCCAACAATGGGGCATGGTATGAGATTTTGACAATTTTAAACGTCTCCCTTAGGCATAGGTAGGTCAAAAAAAAACTGTGTATGCTTTTTATTGATTTATTGGGTACCTATATGGCCTACTAAAATTTTCAAACCCTTCCCATACAAAGGAGTTTATAGCGATTTTTTCGAAAATTTAGGGTATTAACCAAAATTTTAAGAAATTAGAAAGTTCTTAGAAACTGAAAAGTTGAGGAACTCAGGCCAGAATGAAAGTTGAGTTGGTTAGTTAAACAACTTCCAGCACTGTTCCTTTTCAAGGATGAAAAGATTTTAAGTGGGGGAGATTGTAACAACCCGAAATTTCTGAACCAATTTAAAACTTTATTTTAGCTATTTTAATGAGTTTTAAATATTTAAAATGATTTATTTTAAATAATAACGACTAAATATTTATTTAAATCGAAGTTTGAACGTATAAATTTATTTTAATTATAAAACGAGCCTGAAATGGCGCGGTAGTTTAAAATTTTGATTTCTACTTTCAATTAAGTATACAGAATTCAATATAAATCAGGATTGGAAGAAACCAGAAACATTTGAATCTGTTTAATAATATCTTTCTAACGAATGTGAGAAATCGAGATTTCACTTTATAAATTATAAGTTATGTCTAGTTAAAAATTTAGAATAGTCGCTATAGAAATTTTATATATATTAATATAATATATAGCCCTTAAAAATAGTCATTTTGCAAACGACCTCCGTTTTCGATGAAACCACTTTTTTGGATCCGGAATGTCAAATTACTGTCAGGTTTCAAATTTCATAATTTTGGGAACTAATATGTGAGCGTAGTAAATTTAAACGTATTTTGTAACTCTAGTTTAAATTTGATCGACCAGTTAAAAGGTCGTTTTTCAAATGGCCTCCAAATTCAACGAAATTAGTATTATTAGGATCGTATCGTCAAATCATAGCGAGATTTCAATATTCTTAATTTTTGGAGTCAGTATGTGATCCTGATAAATTAAACTGTACGTTGAAATTCAATATTGACTATTATATTAATTTATATTTAAATATTTATGAAAACTAATCGGAACAGTCAAATTGGTTTACGAAACATATCCCATTAAGTCCGGAATGGGGGTATTTAGCTAGGAACGACAGTCGTTGGGTTTGATTTGGAGTTCGAAATGTTAAATATGAAATTTCTAAATGAAAATAATAAATATATATATATATATAATATTGTTCAACATACGGTCAAAACCCTTATTTCAGCGCGTGGTCAAAGCTCCAGGGAGACGCCACCTTCAAAAATGAAAGGCCGATATGCTCAGAATTTTGGATTAAATTTCAATCAATCCACTCAGTAATTTTCAAAGATTGTAAAACAAAATTTGTAGGGATTTCTCCAACCTTTAAATCCATGCCACTTTGATTGTCGTGGAGTAATTTGGTCAGAATTTGGGCATAAACCCTAGCCGTTCGCACGGGTTTCAAGATCACCAGAGTAGATCGAGTTCATCTGTTTTCTAGCTGGTGGGAGGAGGTTCGAAGACGCACCTCGTGGTGCTAGCTGATTGTGCTTCGGCTTTCTGATTTGCATGCGTGAAGGACCCCTAGGAGGTGAGGTTTTGGGTTTGGGTCGTACTGGAGAATGACGAGGAAGACAACGTATTAGGGTGGGTTTAATTAATTTAATTATTTACTTAATTATCTATTCGTGTAATTAATGTATAAATCTATGTAACTTCTTCATACGAGCTCGGAAAATTGCAAACTCAGGTCCGTTGCGATCGGGACGACGAACACTATGCAATGAAACTGACTGAGGCAGAAATAGAGCAATTTGGATTTTCAGCTAAATTAAATGCGTGTTTAATTTAGTTGAAAAATACAATCTTCAATTAAAGAATGACGAAGTGGAAACCAAAGTGAGAATTATCTCACTAAAATATTTGTACAGTTATTTATTTTATAACTGAAATTACATGCTAGTAATGATTTTTATCTGTTATATGTTATTTATTTTAGGAGTTCAACGCACGAATTCACACAAATCATTTGAATTGAAAACGATGTATGGATATTAGCGACACTTGCATTTCATACTCCACGGATGAACACTTGCGGTAAATGGCATTTGGTTGTTGAGTATTTATTTATATGGATGATTTGGTGATTTGTGTATTATGATTGTGATGATTATAAATTAAAATAATTTTAATATGATTTTGGTAATTGAAATTTAATTATAAATATCCATTTATAATTTAAACAGTGAAAATTGATTAATTAGAGAAATAATTCGAAATGAACTAGAATTGGTTAAATTTATTAACCAATGAATTATTTAAATAGACTGTTGTTGTTTGAAAATCCCACACGGGTATTGGGATGATATTTGACTACACTAATCTCAATATTTATTTGTATGTCAATCAATGGGTTGACAGATTGTGGTGAGCGTTATTTATTTATTTTAATGCTTATATAGTTGTAGAACGCACTCTGGATGATGTTTGAATGTTTAATGATTATTTATCATTATTTTTGTATACATGCGATATATGAAATCCACATAACTGAAATTATATGATCATTGATTAAGTCTGATTCTAATTCAAAAATAACGAATATTTTAAAATAATACTCAGTGAATAATCAAAATATGATTTTTGATGTCCGATTTTGGATGGACACGAAAATATTGAAGAATATGAAGCCGAGTTAAGTAGTAATCCGCCATTTTAATTCGAACGGGTTTATCGATCGATTTTATTCATCTATAATGAATACGAATAGGAAATGGATTTCAAAATCAGATATTTTGAAATTATTATCATCTTAATATTATAATGATATGGAATATTCAATTTTGATTTAAAATTGAAACTGAAGTTGAAAACGTTTTTAAATGAATTTCTAAATGATTCATAAAATACATTTTAAAGGGAAGTCAACGATAAATATTATATATATATATATATGGTTTGAATAGAACGCGCCGCACAGCGACCATTTGCAAATTTCAACCACTGACTTCAAATCGATATAACGGGAGATCTGACCATCGGATTCTCCTAAAACCAGAACTTTTGGGTTCGTATCAAAAAGATCTTTCCAATGAATATAAGGGATTTAAATTTGAACAGTTGGATTCCAAATTATGTCCAAATCAATTTCAGAAAAGTTCGTTATGGATGTAGTTCGATGGTCGTTATTGGAAATTGACTGTAAGGGACCTAATAAATAATTAAAAATATGGAAAAATTATGTAAAATCATAATAAATGATTTAGAAACATTTTGGATGAAAAAAATCCATATTTGAAAGGACAAAAGGTATTTTTATCTGAATGAACTAGTTATTAACTAGAATAATAATCCAATGTTTTTAAATAAATAAATTGGTTTTGAAAATGGTTTTTGAAATAACCAGGATTTTCCAATGTATGAATTGGAATGAATTTGAATGGAAATAATTTTCGGAATATTTCGATATTGGAATATGTGATTATACCGATATTGTGAGGAATTTGGAAGATACAGATATCGTTATTCCCAATACGATATTCATTGGTTTCAGAATTTGATATTCAATATAAGACGATATTTATTTCTATTCAGAACTTTATATTTAATATCAAATTCGATTTCGGGTTTATAGTGAACAATGTTTTAAATAACATTTGCTCTTTAACCCAATTAACAGTGAAGATATGATTTGGAATTTATGAATCTTTTAATTAAATTTAATGGAAATTTTCCAAAGTAAAAATTTCCAATTTAATACATTAAGTTGGAATTGAATGGAATTCGATTTAATAATAATCGAGGTGAGCTTCTGGGAATGAAGGTCGTTACCATATATGGAATTTAAAAGGCTTTGCCGTTATTTCATTTATATTATTAGTCTGATACAGAAATTTATATCGATTATATATTGATCTGTTTTCCGTGAATATTCCATAGTTAATGGAAGACGGTTCGGGTTTCTCTTGAACTGTGTTTTAAATGACATTGGTTCTTAACCCCATTAAAGACAGGATTGATTTCCTAAGGTTGAATAATTATTAATAATGACTTTTGGAAGTGTAAAACTAAATGAAGTTTTAATAAATCTTTAAGTAGATTAAAATGAGAATAGGATAATTAAATTTATTGAATTCATGAAATGATCGAGAATGGAGTACCACCAGTTTTACTCCAAGCGGTAGTTTAATCATTAATTAGATTTGAACGTGAAATGGTAATTAAATTTACCGATAACCATGGGTGTTAGATTTGGAGTACTACCAGTTTTGCTCCATGGGACGAATAGGATGGGATTGGGATTAATAAACAAATGATTACTTCGGTAAGACTTGATAACCCCGACTAGTTTTACAAACTTTAATTTGATTTATAATTATTAAAGGATAAAAAAAATCTTCTGAAATTGATACCCAAACGATGATTAAAGAATAACTTTAAAAGAATTTATCTTGATAAAGTTAATGGGAACCTTTCCCTAAAGATGTGAATATTTGGATAAAAGAATATTCTGAATTGGAATGAGGCATATGATGTGTTTTTATAGCACCTGACTATTGCTTATAAAATGCGCAAGTTATTAGAAAAGACCGGGTTTATCCCATTTTGAATAACTAATACAACGACTGAAATTCGACGATAAAGACGGTGGTCGAAGACCGGAGATCTTCACATCGTTTGGATGACTACTGATATCTTGATTGGGTTGTACACCCAGGACAAGGTAATAAGTGGTGATCGTCCAGACGTACTTGGAGATCAATCGGATATGCGAGGACCTCTCTCCTGTATTGGACATATAGGACGAGGAATAAGGTTCCTTCGGTTTCGTCCAGACCCAGAACGGACTTGTAAATGGATGTATGTCTAACATCGGATTTCATTCTGTGCTGATTGATTTCTATTAAATATATATCTGTTTGGTGGCGGAGAATTTATTATCTTGCTTAACACCCTTCTCGGAGACGTACGAGCTTAGAGTTATATATTAATATACATCAGTTGTATGGTGTGAATTGTCAGTGTGGCATGGTAAGATGCAAATGATCAAGGCTTTTGTTGAAAAGCAGATTCTTGTGGATGATGATAAAAACATGGCTTTAAATAACATATCTTTGTGTATAGCGTTAATTCACGAGCTTCACACCCCGATATGAGTCAAAAACGAAATGAGGACGGAAGGGAGTGCATGCGTTTCTTTCTAGCTGAGAGTGATGTCATGGTATGGAGCCCAGACATTTTTACTTATGTGGATGATGGATTGCGAGGTGCCTCGGATATGATTGGTCGCTAGTGGCCAAGTGATATGTCCGATAGGACCGGAAAACGTATTGTTCAGGAATAACCAATCCACTAAAGTAAGTGTGGACCGGTCCTGCTGCTAAGCAAGGATTCACTGCGGGGGATCCTGAGGCATTTACTAGAGTGTCTAGAAATCGGTGAGGATGATTCCTTGCCTCAACTCATGATGGAATCCAATTTCCAATACGACACTTTTCGATTTTAGTTGCAAACCTATATGGGGACATAGTAGGATGGGGTAGTATGCCATCTATGATTGATACATTTATGTTTAAAGTTGTTTGACACTATGCACTTAAAATTATATCGAAATGAATTGTCTTATAACGTACCAAGCATTTTTGGCTATTATAAGGGAAAACTCTATCCTCCGGCTTGTGTTGCATTGTGTGATGAGACCTGAATCTTATAATAGCTTCTTTTTCCAAAAAAGCATTGCGTTGTTTTATTTTAAACTAAAATATATGTGGAGTAAACCCGATCAGTGTTATAAGACATGGTCCCTTGATTTACCCAACTTTAAAAATAAAGTTAATAACTGTTTCACTTCTCACACAGTCCCATGACCGACTCGGAGTTTATTGTTTTAACCTAAACTCTGGATGCTCTTATTTTCCACACGGGCAACTTGTACTTTAGGTTTTCACAGATATTTCTTTTCCCAGGATCCTGGATTATAGCTGGAGCTATATTCAGAAAGCTTTGCATCCGTGTATTTCTTTTAGCTGTGGTAGTTGATGTTTTCCGCTGCACATTATACTTATTATTTATCCGCTGCTATGTATTTTAAATCTCTGATGATTTTCGTTGTGTAATATTTATTCATATTCTGATTTATTCTTGTACTCTGATGTAAATTGTTATAATAGCAATGAAATGTTCTGTTGTTTGTGTTCTGATGCGTCGTGTTCTCAAAACAATCTGGGCTTCTCTGTGTCTTCGGGGATTAGGGAAGTCAGGGTCGTTTTAGAAACACCTTTAATTGGAAGAGTACGTTGAACGACGACACCCTTTCCTTCTCTATAGTAGGAGCTCTTGAAGAAGATGCTATGATCTCCAAAGCATAAGCCTTCGCTACCTGCTTCCATTTTGCTAGCCCCGGACAGTCCTTCTTATCATGCCTAGGTTTTCCATACTTGAAGCACTTCTTTTCAGCTTTTGGATTTTTACACTCATTAGCGAAATGGCCCTTCTGTTGGCAGTTGTACCAAACCACCTCATTTTTAGGTTTCTTTTTGCCATTCTTTGCTTTCTGTTGTTTTGCTTCCTTTTCTTTTTATTATTACCACCCTACAGTGGTTTCGAAGCTTCCTTGGTTGCAGTGGCAACATTTGCTTCTTTAGGAAACAAGCTTTCATGCAGAACAGCTTTCTCCACTATCTTCTCATATGGATCGCCAAGATGATCCAACAATGGCTTCCTAATATAGGTATCCAAACCCATAACAAACTTTTCGTTCTTCTGATAAGGAGAGTCAATGTACAGTCGGGCATACATGGACAAGGCCTCAAAATCAGAAATATACTCAAGCAAAAATCGACCATTCTGTTTCAGCTCCATAAACTTCTTGAAAAGAACCGACTTTTGAGCAGTAGAGATAAACTTTGTCTCAAACTTGACTTGGAACTGTTTCCATGTTATCTCTTCTTCTGGAGTCTCCAAAGTGATAAAGTTCCACCAATCCATGTCTCTACCTTGCAATTGTCTTGATGCAAGCTTCCTTTTTGTTGCATCGTCAATACCCAAATCTCCAAAAATCCGTACACAAGCATCTACCCACTTCTGAACCTCTTCAGTCGGCTTTATCCCCTTGAACGGCTTTCCCCCGAGAGAAGTGAAGTCTTTACATAGCTTCGCGAAGTCCACAACCCTCATTACTTTCACTTGAACTCCTACATCTACTGCTGTTGCCTCCAAGATGGCACCCTCCTCATGATCGCTGCCATCATGGCCTCGAACATAGATGGATAGTCTGGTATACCGCCATTTCCCCTTCAGGAGTAGCCTCCTCCATAGCAACTTGTCTCGATGGTCGACGACTTATTCTAAATCTGTAATATAGAATGATTAGCCACTTATGAGAAAACTGCTATAGAGTTCAAACACTATTACTATAGACTAATATAAATAGTAAGCATCCATCGAAAATCTACAAGTACGTCTCTCATACGTTATTACGTCTTCGAATTTTAGCTAAAATTGTTAGCCAGAGCTCTGATACCAAATGTTATGACCGCCCATAACTCCTGCACTAAACAAGAGGAATAATGCATTGAAACCAGGCAGCTATGGACGATAATCAAGGTAAGTAAACACAATGCGAAACCTGTCGTATAACTCACAACGTAAGGATAAAATATAATAAAACATATACAACATGCCATAATAGTGAAGGATATTTGAGGAAAAACTTAAACTTCAGTAACAACTAGAAAGAATATCTGTACACCCTTGGATTACAACATAAATGTCTATACAAATTTGCCTCACTGCAACACTCAGAGTCAAACATCGAACAACGGAAATAACAAATACTAGATAGTAGAAAATAATACATCAGCCTCCTGCCTGCCACCGCATAGCAGCATCGTCCTTACCAAGATATCACCTGTTAACTGCTACTCAGTCTAACTATCCAAAATCGGATGAACAACCTAAGGTAATAAGAAGGAAACATAAAACCTTAAGTCAGACAACATTCTTAGTGAGCGATAAAACATCTATCTAACATCATCAATAAAGTATATGAGAATAGGTGGATTAACCAACCAATCTATCAAAACACCAGAGAAGAACTCAACCCCATCTTCCCCACATCGGACAGTAATAGCCTTTACAATAAGCATTTGAAAACAACCATACATTCAGGCAATTTGACAACCATTCATTCATGACAGTTAGAAGTAGCCAAACAATAGCAATCAAAGAAACTAGTTATATCTCACGTAAACCATCCTATTCGAGGTCGGCATCACTCAAGCACAAGCCCCAAAGGCTTAAACCAACATCAGACAAGCACCCAAGAGACATCTCCTTCAACGTCAGACAATCTATGTGAGACAGTACAAGCAAACAACCAACATTCATGACTGACTCTTGCTATCACTGCCAATTCTGCTTCGAAACCATCATTAATCGTATGACCGACTAAACACCTTGCATCGACTGTCAAGGGCCGATGATAAACCCCGGTTCTAGCAAAAACTCCATACGCCATACAACCAAATGTAACTAGGCCCGTAGAGCTGCCCAGGGTACTCGACCATACAACGATAATTCCTCGGCCTACAATATTTCTTCTAATAACCTGAAATTTCTGAACCAATTTAAATTTTTTATTTTGGCTATTTGAATGGATTTTAAAGATTTAAAATGATTTATTTTAAATAATAACGATTTAAAATTTATTTAAATCAAAGTTAGAAAAAAAATATATAATTTAATTATAAACGAACTAGAAATGGTGTGGTAGTTTGAAAATTCGATTTTAAATTTTAATTGAATGTATAGAATGAGTTTGAAGAGTGTTATATATCTAGTCATCATCACCGGCGACCGTCCAACCATTATCCATGAACTCAAAACACCTTTGAGTCATCTTCACGTTCGTTGCATTACGACGACCACTGAACACATCACAACACTTCGAACATTTCTTTCTGAATCCACTTCGAAGTCACAAATGTCATCGACCCAAAAGTATACATCGTTAGGTCGATATTCCTTTCCATAACATCTTCAGCTTTTCCGATATGAAAAACAAACCATAACACTTAATCTCCATTCACAGCATTTACAAACGTTGTAGCTTCTTTAGGTCATTTTCACTCACCTAGGTCGCACCCATGACCTATCACATGCAACGACCCATCACCTTAACCAACCTAACTCCCTTCGAATCCAAGCCTCACCAACGACCTAAGTCCCTTCGACCAACCCATAAGGCTCTAACGACCCCTTTCCACCGTTGCTTCAATGACCTATGACCTAGGGTGATGCACAATCCAGCACTCCAATGTCTTGACTTTATCAACACAGACCCGCAATCTGCTACATCACCTCCAACGACCTGCGATCTAAGGTAAGCACGACCCAAGCTTCAACCCGAACACCATGCTCGAACGATCCAAGCAATTCCAACGACCCGACCTGCTTTTGAACGATCCAACTCATTTCTCGGAGAACAAGGAAACGACCCGACCTATGAAAAATGACCCTACTCCAGCTTTGACCAAAATAGCTCCAATCTTGACCAAATCTTCACTAAATGACAACATCGATTCAAACAATTCATCCAATTCAACAATCAACGCTTCATGAGATCATCAAAAACATCAAAATAGCAATTATTCATCTCTTATCCATATAAAATGTTCTAAATCATGATAAATTAATAATTGAACTAAAACGATGGATCTAACTTGCATAAACATATGAATGAACATGGAAATTACCGGTTTTAAGTTGCTAGATTAGATCCTATGACGATTCATATGAAAATATACTTACCATGATGTAGATCTAGGTGAAAACGAATTGAAAATGGTGAAATTATGATCAAACAACTCATATACTTGATTGAATCCGCGTGAGAGATGCATATCACTCACCAATTCTTCAAAACAACACAAAATCAGCGATTCACAGATCCGAACAGCAAAGAGCACTCTTCAAATCTTCCAATTTGTTGGGATCTTTCTTCACTTGACGCAGATCTAGCTTCAAACGATGTAGATCTAGAATTTTAATGGTGGAAATGTGTATTTGATTGAGTAAGGAGTATCATGAGCTCAACCAAATGAGAGAATAAAGAAAGTAAACTATTCTCCATGCCTCTAACCCCCTATTAATATCCTTCCACCAGCCCACTAATGGACCACACCAAATCAGCCCATTAATGACTTATAAGACCTGAACAAAAATTGCGAAACACTAAAACAACGATTTCTCGCAAACTGCTGAACCAAATCTTTAATGTACCACTCTACGGAATTGGCAACACCATTTCCTTTCCAATGAAACCGACCTCAACACCTGATTCGATCCCAATCAATAATTATTCCCTATACAAGATTGATAGAGGAAAAATGGTCACAAATAAAACTGGTAAAAATTATGGACATGTCTCACATTCCCATAACCAACATATCAAAATATGAGAATGATCCAATCCTCAGGGAATTAAATAAAAATATTTTATGATTCTCTTATACGCAAAATGCATGTTGTTACAGAAATCGAATTAGTATTCATTTAATTGCTTTAATTGGTCACTGGATACATAGTTCATGCAATAGAAGATCTTGGTTGGAAAAAATGGAAAATAAGTTCATGCCAAAAATTATTTGGAGTTATTTTGGATGATAATCCGTTGCTGATAATGCATTGCTTTTGTTAATAGTTAAATTTATCTTGCTAATGAAATGTCAGTCATATTTTTGCTATGTCTTTTGATTTAGACATTTATTCTTGTTAATCCTTCCTTAACTTTGTTCCTTGGTTATATTGCACGGTAAAAAAAATTACCATGGTTTTTGAAGGAAACAGAGACAGCGAAATAATAAAATCTATCCTTATTTGGCTAGGGTAACCATATCCATCGGGCTGGTGCTGATCACAACAACCATGAAATTGCAAAACTCAAAATAAAAACCTTAAATTTTTAAATTCATATAGATAATTTTTTCCTTTTTAAAAGAGGTCTCTAATTTGTTATATTTTTTCTTTTTTCTTTTTGAATATCCAAAACTTTATTATAATATAAACTTAAATAATCAAATTTTATCATTCAAAATTCAAATTTTAGTTTCAAATATTTTTTATCAATTGGATTTAGTTTTTCATTTTTGGATTCTAGATATGAAAAACTAAATTTGAATTCCAATATTGAAATTTAAAACTCTTTTTTTTTTTTGATGTTTGGTTTCAGAATTCTAAAATTTCAACACAATGAATCATTGTTTTGTGTTTGGTTGAAACAAATGAAATTTATACCAAACACTATTTCTTCCAAGTTGTAATCCAACGTCCATTTTCCGCGTTCGAAGATTGGCGCCCGACAACTGTGCAATTCAGCTCACTATAAAGCGGAATCGGATTGGTTCGGATTATTTCCCCAAATCGGTTTCCTCTTTAGTTGAATTTAAGCTTTGTTGGAGATGCGTTAGGTGAATTGAAGCTGAATTTGGAAGCGACTTAAAAAAGAGAAAGGAAAGTAAATTTGCTGACTAGGGTTTAGGAGGGGATAAAGAGATGATTTCATCTGATTAGATAAATGTTTGGTAAATTTCTACTTCTTTCTTTAATCTACTTCCTTGACGCTCTCATTTTGCTAGATTTACTAAAATCATATCCATATTATCGACCAATTTTGCATGATTGTAGTAAAAGTGTTTTACGCATACCCAAAAACTCCTTGGGAAGCAAACTAGTTTGAACATTAAAAGTTCAAAGATGGGTATTGATTTGTTGCGCAATGGATGCGAGGGCAAGAAATTTTACTTTGGGCAGCACATGACTATGAAATCGACGACATGGCTTGTTGTAGAAGGGAGAAAAAGAAAAAGTGTGGTGTTAACGGCACCCTTGTTCTTTCTAATACCGCAATTTAAACAATAAAACTCATTAAATTTTGTATGCTTCTTAATACCACATTAACTTTTCATTCTAATATCTCATTCAATCGTTATTTGCCGAACTAATCATGTACTAAGCTAATCAAAAAACCCTAATATCTCGTAATCGTCGTCTTTTTCACATCTCTCGCAGAAAAACAAATTTATATGGTAATCTCTCAATTATTTGGTGATCTGAAAACCCTTATCTCTCACTTTCTCTTCCAGATTACTTAATTCAAATCTTATTCATGGCTATTGTATATTCCTCGACATTGCGGCGTCGAATTCGTTAATCGGTTATAGATCTAGGTTTAGCTCGTTGATCGGTTTTAGAAATAAGGACGAACGAATATCGAGTGAAATAGAAATGAGCTAAAATAGTGTGGTAGCCCCTATTTTTTAAGTGTTTGGTATTAAGAAGAGTGTAATACTAATTCATATGGTATTTTTTAGTCGCGGTATTAGGAAGAACATATTGAGGTGTCCTTAGCACCACACAAGAAAAATTGATGGAGAAAAAAATAAGCCGATGAAGTACTATATGTTAAAAACCACAATCCTACTTCTTCCTGAATTATAGTATTGTTAAAACAATCTTTTCTTTCAGTGAATCTTTGGAAAGTACTCACTTTGATGCTATGAATTACATAAGTTGAAAGAGCCAGCTAGTATTTCCTCAATTTTTTTGCTTTGAAAATCCAGATAAGTAATGACATCTGGAAAACCATGATAAGAGACTGCACTGCATCCGGCTTGCTCTCCATTTTGATGTTCCCCCCTGAAGAATTTGGTGTTATTATTATTCATTACGAGCCTATCCCATAACTTGCTCTCTCAGTTAACACTTCACATTATCAAAGCTTGTTTCAATAGATCATATGATTTTGGAACATGTAGACATGCCATTGCTGTACTTACAGAACTAGGCAAGAAAGTCCATATCCTAATTGACATTGACAGTTGATTCCAAAGCAAACTTAAACAGAAGTGCCATGCCAATTGATATAACATTAAGCAAACTTTATTCATTTATAATCATCCACCGCTGATACAAACTTATGAAACTTGGACTTTCTTTGTTACAACGGCATATTCTTCACTCATCCCCTTCAAAACATAATAACTTACCATAAACCCACACAACATTGATGAAAAAAATGAAATGGAAATACAATTGAGAACATGGATATCTTAGAAGGACTCATAACTCCCTTGATCACCACCATAGATGAAAGGACGCTCGATTGATCTTTCTCGATCCATTTCATAGCTGTACTCTTCAGTAGCACTAGTTTGTTTAGCCTTTACAAGAATACTCAAACGTTCCATCAATTGGTTAAAATCATCTCGTGTCTTGATCAAACTTAAGCGTGAATAGCGACTACTCGCTTCAAAACGTACTCCACTTTGGGTCAATATATTTCCATTCTGGAGTATAGCCGAACAGTCTGTGTCTTGTTTCCATTCACACTTCAACCATCCATATGCTATCATTCATTTGGACATAACGCATTCATCAATATAGTTTTGATAATAGTACAACAATAGTTATAAGTGTATTCACATAGAAGAGAACAAATTTGGCTAGTATACTGAGCTATACAAGAGATATGCAGTATGAAATATTTTTCCAAAATTTAAAACTCGAAGTGTGTAAATTTTATGACACTCTTTTGGTATTTAATGGATAGTGTCTGGTTTATCCAAGTGTTAAAAATAGTAATATGATATTATATAATATATATGCTTACTTGGAGAAGGGTCTCGGACTCTTTTGAAGTAATTGCAATATTCAGGAGATAGTTTTTGAAGAGAGAATCGGTTAGACTGAGCTACAAGGTTGGTTAGTTGAATCCATCTATTTCTTAGTGTGGTATATCCATATTCATTGAAATCACCAACAGTTCCCTTGTGTTGATTTATTTGTAGCAAAATTTCTTTTATGATTTTCAGTGTTCTGAGTTGTGTTTCACGTGATACTCCTTCGCTGTTTGTTGCCATGTACGTTGTCAATTTATCATACACAGCCTTGTCTCTTACGAATGCCCACCTAAACCAGAAGTGATTTAGATATGAGATTGATTCATATATCAAAAAACTAAAATAAATATACAGAGAAAGTGAAATATATTTTGCAATAGTTAACTTACCCAAACCGACTACCAGAATGTCCAGTGTACTTGGAAAGGGCAAACAACATGATGTCTTCATCCGATGTATATTTGATTGGAGTATAATGAGGCCAATATGTAGCATGATCATATACAGCCAATGAACCTTTAATTATGGACTTACGAAGCAGACCTTCTGGGTTATTTGGGGAAGTCACAAGCTCTATGTAATCTTTTGGGTTTGGTGCATTAACGTAATTTGATGCATTTCCTTTCCATTCATATCCTCTGAAGTTAAAAAATTTCGTCTGACTTTTGAACACCTGTATTAATACAGAATACAACATTTTACCAAAACAAATTAAAAATAAAAAAACGGGGTGATAAATGTTACACTTGACATTTGCTTGTACTTTGTATTATTGGAGACTTACGGGATAATAAGGAACGTAGGCAACAACTTTTTTTATGGGGGCAGCTGGTGTTGCTGTAACATTCGGTGATAGGGAGATGATAACTCCATTAAGAAGTTGAGTCACTCCATTACCGAACACCAGAAATTTATCATCAACTTTAGCATTGCCTACTGCTTTATGTAGAAGTCTAATATGTTTGTCGAGCTCATCGGACATGAAATTATGGCCAATAAAGTAGCTCATTCTGTGCCATCCAGATTCCAAAACTGCTGTGTTTATTCTGTGATGAAGCCAGTACTTCTCTAGGAACATTGCATCTCCACTGCATGCATATGTAGATTAAAATTGTTATGCGAATTCATAGTACGTACATTTCACAAGTATATTTTGGTTATTTCTTTGGTTAGTTGGTTACTGATTTGAGGTTTAGTGCGTTTGATCTCAAGATCCAGTCTTATACCCTAGTGGTTAACTGTCTTCGGCGTACAGTTCGATATATATATATATATATATATGGTTCCATATCTAGCCAACCCCAACTTGTTTGGGATTTATGGTCTTAGTAATTGTGATTAAGTGACTCTTCAGTCATAATGAATAACTTATGCAGCATTCAATGTTACTGTATAAGTAGTTATATGTATATAACTATAGCTGATCTAATATGCTTACGTTGTTGCATCAGCTGTGCAATTTGAAGCCAATATGGAGCAGCTGGGTCCACTGTAACAATTATGGCACTCGCACATTGGAACACCATTGACAGGCACTCCATCCAAATAAGCTCTGCCATGCTCTGAACAGTCAATGGCAGCAACTATCTCAGCCTCAGTGGCTGCCTTGGTGGTCCAGGATAGTCTGAGGAAGGGACTGGCCAAACTGAAGCTGTTGTTGTAGTAGAAATATACATTCACTACTATGGATGAGACGAAGAAAAATGTGAGCAGCCACAGCTTCGTGTTGCCAGGTTTGCTTGACTCCATTGTTAGAGCTGTTTACTATGGATTTTTAGTTTGGTGCGTATATAGTGTTGTTGAGTTCTCTTTATATAGAGTTTGATGGGTGCAATGATAGGTGGCATAGGAGTATTATGACAGTTTGCCACCTTTTATCCCTCTTGTTTTTAATTAGAGACTTGGAGTACGGTGATGTTTTTGCTACAAACATCAAACTAACACATATCTTGCACACTAGTGGTAAAATTTGTAAATAACATTAGCGATACATAAAATTTGTAGATAACCAATTTGTGATCATCATTGGGTTTGATTTTTGTAATTTCTATTTCTAATCTCATTACTTTGACAGTTTTTCTTCTTCTTTTATCTTTTGTACAACAAAGAAACAAAAAATTGATGCTATATACGAGAGTGTGCACACTCACCTGGCGCCCAATGTATGCATTTGGGTTCAATATATTCTCCATCATAGTTTTGAAGTGTAAACCTGCTGTCCGAGGTTTCCAAAATATAGCTTTTATACAATTGAATGAATTTAATGCGTTTATCACACTATAACAGCAGGAAAGAATGAAGTTAGCTATATCTATCCTTTACTGGGGCAGTCTCTCTCCATAGGCTTCACCCTCACTATGAGATAAAGTATCATACTGGTAAGCAAATCGTTTACGCTTTCCTCTTGCCTATGACATTGTTCTTTTTTAAATGCGGTACTTTTTTAACTAAACATAATGGCTGGTCGATGGTTGGCTGCAGTATTATAGT
This sequence comes from Allium sativum, assembly GCA_030737875.1. NCBI lineage: Eukaryota > Viridiplantae > Streptophyta > Magnoliopsida > Asparagales > Amaryllidaceae > Allium > Allium sativum. The sequence continues at coordinate 67,840,293 of CM060911.1, forward strand.
ACTTAAACCTTCCCTTTGTAGTAACCTTGTCAGTAAGCTCCATATTAGCCTTGGGTAAAGATTTGTACTATGAAGCGTTAATTGGTATAACTTAATTTTTGGTCCAGCGAGTTAAAATTTAGTTCATCGTTTGTGGTTTATTTCTGATAAAGTATGCATAGAATCTATAGAAAAGTGTACCAAACTTCCAAATCAAAAACTATGCTTCAAACTTTCTGCAACTGAAAATGGTTTATAAATGCTTTCAAACTTATGCCATTGCAATTGTAAAATGTACACGACTACACGTAGTTAAAGCCATACAATCCGATATTCTCACCAAACAGAAAATTGTACTCGCATCATAGACACTACGTGCAAGTATTTGGAACCAAGTAAAAGATATGAGAAAACTTTCGTGTAGGTTAATTACAACCTATCAAGATTATCACACGTGATTTTCACAAACATGGGGAATCATTTTCCTAATATGATAATCAAACTTAAATGGCATAACTGATCCAAGAATGAACTTCCAGAGACGTCTGTCTACCCTTAGCATGTATTCGGACATTCAAAGGTCGAATTTTGCACATTTCTCTTTAAAACTTAAATGAATATAAAAAAGAATGATGGCAATTTACGTATGTTCAGATGTTTACTGCCATATCTAATTAGACAGATGGTTTCTAATATTGCTATTCACGAGAATTACTTCATTTGAATCATGCGATTCTTAAACAAAATCAGCTGGTTATGTGGTTATGTGCAGTTCTATTTTAACTTCCCTAAACTAATTATGCAATTTAAAAATCACAATAAGAAATGGAATTCAAATTCCAGTAAACTTGTATGCCAATTTACCAACTCAATCCAAGCTATTAAAGTTACAAGTCAAGAGTATCGAATAATCCAGCTGGGGTCCAATGAGCTTATAGATGTAGTCAATATTTTATTTCTCCAAAAGCTATAATATAAATTAGGATTAATTTTCATTTTAGGCCTCCGTAAAAAACTAACAAGAAGTTTAGGCCTTGTTTGAAATTTATTATGAAAATAAATCTGTTTCTCAGTATTTAATATTTATACTTCCACATTCTAAAAATGTGCAAGTATAAATTTTAAACTTGTACTTTCACAAATTTAATGTGCGCTGGTGTATTATCTTTTATTAAAAATAACATTGTGTATGTCCAAAAATGATGTATTATGAAAATGAGGCATATTTCATAATAAGTTTTGTACGATACCTAAATTTGAAATAAGTTTTTTGTTGGGGGCCTAAATGAAAATTTTGAAATGTGGATAAATTTTTGGCTTGTAATCTAAGATAAATTAATTGCTTTTTTACTTGTCCATCAAGTAAGGTATGAAGTCAGCCTTATACGGTTGGCACTGTACACTTACATGAGGGAAATTTATTTTCAGATCTGGGAACATTTTCTTCAAATGAAGTTTAAGGCCATGAGTGAATTAATCATGGTTTACAATAAAATGTTATCTATTTGGCTCCATCTTCCAAAGAAAAAATGTCTTTGCCATTAATGCCTATAAGTCTGATAATGGAGATGCAACTTGATTCCGTTCCTTCACATATTTATGCCTTCATGTATATATAAACATATAATCATTTAATGCATGGCTGCCACTCTTGTGGTTGTTGGAAAACCATGCAAATTTCCTTATAATTAGATTTGTGGAGAAAAGAAATAAAATGTAGAATGGTAAGACACACAAACTTGATAACGGGGTTGGGCCAATTATGCCTACATCTCCGGGCTGCTGTAGATCTTTAATTTAAGAGAATATTACAAAGTGATTACACTAACACTTTTCACTCAACATTCGATCTCACTCTAAGTTTGCTCTCCTTTTTATCTTATTGGATTTGAGATGGAATGAATGTTTTGAAGGAGAAAAATGTATATATAGAGAGGAGATGGTTGCTGGGGAGTTGGTGACTTGGTTGTTGGCTTGGTTGGTGGTGGTTGGTGGCATACCCATGTAATAAACATGAGTTGCTTGGCTGCTGCCGCAACTTGCAGTTTCTTACAATCTCTCACTTGAAGACCAATTTCAATCCGTCTTCACACCTTGATCGATGCGATAACTATTCTGATCTTTCTACTCTAACAGATCAACTGAAGTTGAACACAACTTCAGTTTATCGATATTTACCATCTTTGTCAACATATCTGCTGGATTCTTGCTTCCTTCGATCTTCTCCAGTTTTAATGTATCATCTTCCAGTAGAGATCTGATGAAGTGATAACGAAGCCCTATATGTTTGGTTCTGGAATGAAATGCTGAATTCTCGCCAAGTCTATTACACTTTGACTATCACTGTATAAAGCATTCTTTTCCTGTTTGAATCCCAACTTGGTTAACAAACGAAGCCATTTCATCTCTTTACTAGCTTCGTTGATTGCTACATACTCAGCATATGTAGTGGATAAACTGACAATCTTCTATACCTGTGACATCCAACTAACAGTTGTATTTCCAATCGTGAATACATAACCTGTAGTTCTTCTTCGATGATCGACTTCGTCTCCAAAGTCTGCATCTACATAACCTTGAGCTTTAACTTGCCATTTACCAAAGTACAAAGCATTATGTTCGGTGCCTCGTAAATACCTCAAAATCCACTTGATTGCTTCCTAATGAGCTTTCCCCGGATTTGACATGAACCTGCTAACAACTCCCACTGCATGACCAATGTCTGGTCTCGTACAGACCATGACATACATCAAACTTCCAATAGCTGAGGAATAAGGAACATCAATCATGAAATTTCTTTCTTCCTCCGTATGAGGGGATTGATCCTTGTATAAACGAAAATGATTGGCCAACGGTGTACCGACTGACTTAATATCGTCCATGTTGAATCTCTGTAAAACACGATTGATATAATCTGCCTGAGATAGTTACAAGAGTCATTTCTGCTTATCTCCAGTGATTTGCATTCCGAGAATCTTCTTTGCTGGACCTAAGTCTTTCATGTCAAACTCTTTTGACAATTGATGCTTCAACCTTCTGATATCATCCATATTTGATCCTGCTACTAGTATGTCATCAACATAAAGCAGTAAATTGATATAACTAGACGTATATCGCTTGAAGTAGCAATAATGATCAGCATTGCACTTCTGGAACTCTTCCTTGTGCATGAATCCATCAAATTTTTTATACCATTGTTTTGGGGCTTGTTTAAGGTCATACAAACTTTTCTTTAGTCTGCACACCATGTTCATCTTCCCTTTCTCGAAACCTTCTGGTTGGTGCATGTATGTCTCCTCTTCTAAGTCTCCCTGAAGAAATGCAGTCTTGACATCTAACTGTTCGAGATGAAGGTCTTCAATAACAACAATACTTAATACTGACCTGATAGTATTGAGCTTCACAATGGTAGAAAAAAAATGTCATTGTAGTCCACTCCTTCTTTCTATTGGAATCATTTGACAACTAGTCAAGCTTTGTATCTCTTGGAACTATCATGCTCCTCTTTCATCCGATACACCCATTTATTATGAAGTGTTTTCTTTCCTATGGGTAACTCAGCTAGTTCCCATGTCTGGTTGGAGATAAGAGACTTCATCTCATCTTTCATGTCAAGCTCCCACTTGCTAGCATCTTCAGTCTGAGAAGTTTCATCATAACATTCAGGTTCCCCTGCATCAGTTAGCAACAAATAGTTCATGTATCTTTTGTTATGTACATGAGGTCGAGCAAACTTTCTCAATACAGGAGCTAGAGTAGGATGTTGTAGTGTGTCAGACTGGTCCACACTGCTCAACTCAACGATTTCATCTGGTTGTGGATTTGCTATAATCAGTTCTGTTACGAGACTATCTGAAATGTCATTTGAATCTGCAAATACTGGTTCACTCTGCGTTGAGTCATTGACTTCCGTTTTTGTCTGTCTTTGTACATTACTCTTCGTTAAAAATCACATCTCGGTTACAGATCACCTTCTTGTTTTCATCATCCCAAATGCGGTAGCCAAACTCATTTTCTCCATAGCCGATGAGAGTGCATTTCTTAGATTTAAGATCAAGTTTATTCCTGCCTTGATCACTAATATGCACATATGCTATACAGCCGAAAACTTTTAAATGTGATAGTTTTACCATTTTTTTCACTCCATAACTCCTCTGGTATTTTGTGCTCTACTGGAACTGAAGGACCTCTGTAGATCAAATAAGCTGTTGTGTTGACTGCTTCTGCCCAGAACTGCTTTGGAAGACCTGATTGTATACGAATGCTTCTGGCTCTTTCTGTCAACGTTCGATTCATACGCTCAGCTACACCATTGTGTTGAGGCGTACCCGACACGGTTATCTGCATTTGGATTTTGTGCTTATAGCAGAACTACTTGAATATGATATTTTGATATTCACCTTCATTATCAGTTCTAAGCTTTTTAATCTTTAGATTTGTCTCATTTTCAACCATAGTTTTCCATATCCTGAAAGTCTCGAACACTTCAGATTTATGCCTCAAAAAATAAACCCATACCTTTAACGAATGATCATCGATGAAAGTGACGAAGTAATGCATTCCTTCGATGGTGAGATGGTCAATAGCCCATAAACATCGGAATGAATAAGCTCCAGTCTTTCCTTATTTGGGGTTTTACCATTTATTTGAAAACTGACTCTCTTCTGCTTTCAAAATATGCAATTTTCACACATGCCTATTTCCACTGACTATAGACCTGGAAGTTTTTCATTCGAGTGCATAATCTTCGTTCCCTTTTCACTTATATGGTCTAGCCTCTGGTGCCATATGTTGGAATTTTCGTTGCTAGCTGCAACAGTAGTCGAACATCGTGCTCCTGCTATCATGTAAAGAGTATCACTCTTTTTGTCTTGAGCAATCGTCATTGCACCCTTCGAAATTTTCCAATCATCATCATGGAAAGTCGTAGTATAGCCTTTACTAGCCAGTTGTCCTACGGAGATCAAATTCTTTCTCAAGTCAGGTATGTGCCTGACATTCTTTAGCTCCTATACCGACGCATTTAGCTTAATCTTCACAACACTTTTGCCAACGATATCACAAGGTTGATCATCACCAAGATATACCTTTCTAAGATTTCCAAAGGCGTACTTTTCGAAGAATTCTTTCTGCAAAGTGGCATGAAACGATGCTCCAGAATCTAGTATCCAAGACTTTTCCTTGCTCTCCAAAGAGCATATCAACGCTTCATCTCCTCCTGAGGTAGAAGTAACATTTGCCTCTGTCTACACCTTCTGGTCCTTCGATGGATTTCTGCATTGATTTTTGTAATGTTCAGTCTTTCCACAATTCCAACACTTAACGGTCTTTGAGCTGTGGGAATTGTTGGGATTTCTAGATTTAGTTTTCCAGTCCTTCGACCTACCTCGGTAGTTCGATTTGCTATTTCCATTTCTTCGTGTTGAATTTCTTCATCTTGATTGTGTATTCAAAATTGAGAAATTTGATGGCTCACCAGAATCTCTTCGTCGGATCTCTTCACTGAGAACCATATCACGAATATCATCAAATTTTAAGTTATTGCTTCCCGATGAGCTATTCATTGCTGTGACAGTAGCATTCCAACTTTCTGGCAGGGAAGACAAAAGTGTCAGCGCTCGTACTTCTTCATCAAATTCAATTTCAACTGAACTTAGCTGAGAAATAACTGCATTCAGCTCATTGAGATGTTGAGCTACCGATGCATCTTCTGTCATCCACAAATTGAACAATTGCCTCATCAAATGAACTTTGTTAGAGGTCGACAACTTCTAATACATACTGGAGAGAGCCACCATAAGACCTGCCGTGGTCTTTTCTTTTGCTACGTTGAAAGCAACATTGCGAGATAACGTCAATCGAATAACTCCAAGAGCTTGTCTATCAAGAAAAGCCCAATTTTCATCCTTTATATTCTCCCGCTTCTTTTCTGCGAGAGGTTGATAAAGTTTTTTCTAATATAGGTAATCTTCGATTTGCATTTTTCAAAAGCCAAAGTCTGCTCCATCAAACTTCTCGATTTTCGCCCTTCCTTAATCTGCTGCTACCGCTCCCACTCGAATTTGATTTTCTTTCTAACGAATTATGGTTCTGATACCAATTGTTGGGAAATTATGCAAATTTCCTTATAAATAGATTTGTGGAGAAAAGAAATAAAACGTAGAATGGTAAGACATACAAACTTGATAACGGAGTTCGATCAATTATGTTTACGTCTCCGGGCTGCTGCAGATCTTTTATTTAAGAGAGTATACAAAGTGATTACACAAAACACTTTTCACTCAACACTCGATCTCACTCTAAGTTTGCTCTCCTTTTCTTCTAATTGGATATTTGTGATGGGATGAATGTTATGAGGGAGAAAAATGTATATATAGAGAGGAAATGGTTGGTCGAGGGTTGGTGACTTGGTTGGTGGCAGACCCATGTAATAAACATGGGCTGCTTAGCTGCTGCAGCTTGCAGTTTCTAACAGTAGTGGAGTTGCTGCTCTGTCGATTCTTCAACTCGTACATGTATATATGAATCATGTAATACATTTCGACATTTATTAATTTAGTTGTCCTTGTTTGGACACAAACACGAAAGTCTATAACAAAAGTTTGGAATAACCACATTATATGTGATGGATCTTTGTTTACCTTTATTTAATTCAGCATATTATTCAGGCTTCAGCATAAAATCAACAAGTTTTACTGAAGAACGTTATTTTGAACTTCTACATTTTAGTTCGAACTACATTGAAGTAAAACGGAATAAATGATGGTTCATGAAAATGAATATACATTCTTTAGTGTAATAGAATTCACTAGCTAGCTAGACTTTATGATTTTGCTTCACTTCTAGGTATATATTCTTTTGTGTGAACACTGATATTTTATTGCTACTAAACGTGCAGATTCCTTTTCTCCATGTTCAATTGCAAACATAGAATTTTTGAGGCATCGTCCCACTATATTAGTATATTAACATTGATATCCTTCAAATTAATCCTCATCGTATCTTCATTATAAATAAGCTCCCTAGCAATTTGCAAATGCCAAAATAACTAATACTGTTGCTACCCAGTATTACGGTTGAAAATAATAATAAAAGCAGTCCCACATCGGTAAATATATATAAAAAAGTTTGTATAAGTATAAAAAAGAATACTATTTGGTTTTGTGAATTACTTAATATGGCTGTGTAACATGTGAAGGTTACTTGACTGGAAAAGAATGATCCCAGATTTGGAAATTTGGATCCGCATTTACATTTAATCACTGGCTACAAATTGTTTTTCCAGAGGAGGGACAGCTCTATATTTTGACATAAAAGATGGCATTTACAAAAGTTTCAATATATGAATATAATACTTTTAACAAATATAAAGGAATTACCGTTGGTATTCATTAATTATTTTTGTGAATAACTACGTAATTATCTCAGAATACGCTAACAGTTACATTGGTCCCTTTGAACACTGTCTTCCTCAATTCATTTTCGCCCCTTATCCTAATTGTCTTATATCATGGCCAATTCATATATTTGATGAGATAGCTTCCAAATGTTGAAATAGATGTATTAAGTATTTTTGGCTCATGCAACTTGCTTTGAGTTACTCTAAGTTACAGTAATCACTCTTAAGTCTTCCTTTGTTAAACTCTACTGCTGAGTTGGGGCTTTAATATTCCTCAACCAAGATTGCGATGTACAAGTCCACTCTTCATTCATTAAGCTCAAGAAACACACATTAGTTTGTGATGCATGAAATATTATAGTACATGGTAATCTAGTCTGTTTATATCACATAGAAACATATAATCCGTTCAGAAGTTAAAATATTACATCGTATTGGATCACTTAGCGACTGTTGTATTTGGTGTTATCTTTTACATACTTTTACTTAATTGTAGAGGTGTATATATATTGTAACTGGCCACTATTTCTGCTCGCAGTCGACCATATTGCGCGCGCGCGTCTGTACGTATTCAACATGCATGTTGTTTTGGTTAACATAAGCAATTAGGATGGCATCTAAACGTTTTGCCTCCTGAAAATTGTATTTGATTACAATCAATCAGTTATACACATATATTTAAAGTAAAATTCATTTAGGACTACATACATACATACATACATACATATAAGAGAGCGCTTTTGGGTTTGCAATTCCATTCATGCATCAATATATATACATTTAACTAATACATGTTGAATAAATATTATGATTGAGTTTAACATTTTAGCGATAATGGTATTCTGGTCTGATAACAACTTAATTACAATTAGGTATTTTTCTTGTTCCAAATAATTTTAAGATGATATAACCATTGTTTTAAGAACTCGATCAAGGAGCAAGTCAGCAAAATGAGAGATAAAACGCTTTAAGGATTTCGTCACAAGGCTTATGCCTCAACAACTTAAGGAATACGAAGTATACAAAGTATATACCTCGCACGTCTCAAACTGTTAAAGCATGTGACCCAAAAATCTTTTAACTCTTAGTTGCTAATATTGGCTCAAGAAGTTACTAAACTTCAATTATTTAGTGGAAAACAAATGGAACACAATTAAAGAAAATGAAAGCTTGCGTTTTATTTCTAGTTAGTTTCAATATTCAATATCGACATGATTAGTTAGTTTCAATATTCAATATCGTTGTTTTTGAAACAACGATCAAGAGCTATGCAATGAATTAATAGACTTCAATGAATTTTGAAATTAATTTTCCAGATCGTTTTGAATTGGTAAAAGTGATTGAAATAGGGATTTTGGGGAATCTCTGATTAAATTTTGTGGAAGCACAACTGGAAGCATATGGACACCATCTATTTATTTTAAATTAAAAAAAAGAAATGTGCAGCGGTTTAGAATCGGACCTGGATGATTTGTTACTTATTTTTTGCATAGATTAATTTAAAATGTCAAAATTTGTTATATGTTTCACATTTAGAATAAAACTCGCCTCATGGACCTGAAATGCCTCGTGTACACTTTCGCATTTTTAAAACAACGGATATATCTAATATTCATATTATTGGCATTAATTTAAAAAACAACTTATATGTTGAATTCATAAACATAGTAGTATTTAATAACCTACAAGGTATTCTTGTTGATTTGCAATACTTGACTGTTTTGTTTGTCTTTTTGGATGAAGTTTTGTACTTAGGATGGTAAGACATATCGGTAGTACACGTCTTGGGTAGTATACAACATAACATATCAATATAATATGTTTGATTCATACTACGCAAGTTTTGAATCTATAATCTTTCGCACCAAAGTTGAAGCATCTAACTACTATGACATTGGTGTTGTTTTACATATTATTTTCTATAAGATACAACCTTAGATTTGAATGATAAACATCAACAACTTTTATATTTAATAGCTACAACATAACCATTAAAGAATTTATTTGGAGCATTGTTAATGACACTCCAAATATGGATATGATGAGGCGTTTCAGTTGTGGTTTTCCAAATTTAGGGTTGAAAGTCGACGAGGATGTGTTGAGTTTAAGCTTGAAATTGGATGGGGATGCACCAAATGTATTATTAAGAAAAGTCTTTTGTGGAGGTATGCCCAATGTTAATTTTAGGGCTGTCCCTTTTATATTCAATTTTGGAGTGTCGTTAGTTACATATTTTACTTCCAACATGATATATTTATTTATTGGAAATTAGTAACTAGAATATGTCCGTAGCAATTAATCTCAACCCCACTAGTTTGACATCAAGAAGGCATCTCGGATTAGTTCTTGTCCTTGGTTGCATCATGACTTATAAACTTGTATATGCCCGTTAATTTCCCTGAACAAACGTCATATAAATTGATTATGGTGGTAAATATTTATGAAGTAATAGATATATCTATAATGTATTTATATACAACCTCTTGTTATTAAATAAATACAAGCCTTTTTCATAAATGATCACAGTAGTTTAGTGCTTTTCTCATAATGTACATATAAATCAAAGATTCTTTGTTATTTTTTGAAGCAGATGTTAGTGGGAAGCAGCAGCCCATGAGAACAGTATGGCACTACAATAATAAAAAATGTATTTAACAATGATAAAAAAATGTTGTTAAAGTATATTGAAGACATTTATTCCGGGGTTGTCATATGCGTAGTTGCATAAAATACTATCTTTCACAACACTCAATTAATGTTGCATATGCCATTGTAAATAATATTTGTGCAACACTTACCAACTATGGTCGATATCTTACATATATGTCTAAAAGACTTTACACGATGGTTTCTAAATATTGCAAAATTCCGTTTTTGCATTGTACGGTAATCATCATTGAAACTTTTTCTATAAGTACAGTGTTGCATTTTATTTATTTTTAATGTTTTCAATACGTTGTAAATTTATATATGAAAAAATACTTTAAATATTGTGAAAAATAACATGCACATTGTTTACTTGAAGTTGTGTTCATATTTTATACAGACTTTGGATAACCATTTTAATTGACGTAAAAATAATGTTTACAACATTCCAAGCGGTACATATTATGATAAAACAATTCACAAACATTGTAAATGTACAAGATATTGTCATCCACAACTGTTTACAAATAATATACATAATCATGAGAACATTATACTTCTATAGTTGTATTCATTAATAAAGTTCGTTACAGTCATCTAATACTCATAAGCATAGTTGTCCCGCCACTACTACAAGAAAACTAACTCACTCGCGATATTTTTTCTCTGGTGATTGTGACTGCTTTGAATTGAGGCATCACATCCCACTAGCTGCTGCATCTATGTTTGCAAACAATTCCTTAGCCAGTCGTCCACTGTACAGACATGCTCATTGTGTAGGATCTATACAGCAATGTTCAGACTCGTGTTTTAAGTTTTAAGGCAGTACAAATCATGCTTTCGTGTAAGGTTTTCATTTTGAAGTTCAGGCATCACTAAGAAGACTCATGTTTACAACTTCACCCAATTCAAACAAATTTCTCTAATGTCCTATGTTCTGTTACACCATAACTAATCAATTCTGATATTTAAGTGTAGGACAGTAGCTAAGGTAGTGTTTGATTTAAAGAAATTATTTTGTGTTTTCGATTAAAGTGTCAAAAATGAGAAGAGTGGAGTGTTGATGAAGAGGATTAAAGAAAGACGGAGAGGACCACAGAGGGGATGGATGAGTAATGTTAGAATGGATTATGTTTTATGCTTATCTTATTTATGAAAACATGGAAAATGAAGAAATATTCTATTCTATTTTGTATATTAACTTTATTTTCTAAATCGATCGTTTTCAACAATATATGTACATCGTACATATTTTTATATGGACGGAAACTCAAAACTTAAAATGATAAACCAAACGCTATCTAAGCAATTCATTAACGAGTGAATGGATGTACATTTTATATTAGTATAAATCAAAACAATTCATCTAACTGATTTTTGCATAGTTAGTTTTAAAAGTGCCGAAGGATAATGTAGCACCATGAAAATGCATTTTTATTTTCTTCTGGACAACCACTTTTTTTAACATGTCCGATGGAGATGCAAGGATAAAAGTTTCAGTAATTAAGATATTTTCATGCTACATAACGTTATCAAGAAACTCGTCCTATGCTTGGCCTGTAATATCGTACATTTGGAAGGTTAAATGGTATGAATACTGGGGATGTGCTGAAGATGACACATGGAACAAATACTTCATTTATGAAGGAATTTTACTGCAAAGTCGAAGAAGAAAAAGCTGAAGCTTCTTACATAAGACTCGTGCAACGCTGACTGCATGACTGAAGATTAGTTGATTCAATACAACAGTGTCTCTGTTTGTACCGGTGTTTCTTTTATTCTAAATGTATAGTGGACCAAAAAAAGGAAAGTTTGGATTTTTTTTATTTTTAATAAAAAATTGTGTTGATTTAATTTTGTAACAGAAATTTTTTTGCGGACTAGTCCACATAATACAATTGATGGATATATTACCACTTACAAGAGCTTTCCAGGAAATCAAACAAGAAACACTACCAACACCGCAAAGCTTCTAAACACTTCACAAATTAGGTCATCACATAAGCATACGATCAGTATCAAAAAGTAGAAATGTATACTAAGTTCTTAGGTTTTCACCATACCTGAAAGTAGAGAATTGCAAATAGCTTGATAACTGCGAGACACTTTGCATTCTGTTTGCCAGAAGATACTGTTTTAGTTTGCAGCTCCACCCAACCATGAACAAATACTCGGTTTCTGTATCAATTGTACACTCATCTGTCACAGTTCACGAATTTTCTAAATTTCCAAAAATGATTTTATAACATATACGGACACATAAAAATGACAATTAGTAAAGTCTAAGAAATGATCGACTGAGTACTAAATTAGAAAAGACAATGGTCCAGAAAGCATGATGGATTCGTGCACATAAAAACTTCCAAAAGTGCAAAGCTCATCACCGTTGCTGCTTCAAGAGATATAGGTCAAATTATATCATTTTACTTCTTTATGTAGATGATATGTTGTAACAGTTTCAAATATGGATGGTATCAGAATGTTGATGCAGCATTTGTTAAAAGAGTTTGACTTAAAAGACTTGGGTCTAATAAAGAAGATTTACAGAATGCAAATCACTAAAAATAAACAAAGAGGGGTTATTGTAGTTATCTCAGGTAGAGTACATCAACCGTATTTTGCTGTGATTCAACATGGGCAACGCTAAGCCAATCAAAGAACGGTTGGCTAGTCGCTTCCGCCAATTCACAGATTAGTTTCCTCAAATGGTGAAAGGAGGAATTTTCTTGATTGAGGTTCATTATGCCTCGACTATTGGAAGTTTGACATATGCCATGATTTGTATGAGAACATTTGTCATGCATTGGGAGTTGTCAACAGGTTTATGTCGATTCCAGGTAAAGCTCATTGGAATGCAGCAAATAGATTTTAAGGTATCTACGAGGCGCCATATAGAATAGTTTGTGCTTTTGTAAAGAGGAGTTAAAAGCTCAAAGCCATATAGACGCAAACTTTGGAGATGAAATCGATCATCAAAGAACCACCAACGATTACGTATTCATTGTTGAAACTAAAGCCGACCGTTAAAGATACAAAAGATTGACATTCTATCCACTACATAGGCCGAGTATATGACAATCACCGAAGCTAGTAAAGAAATGATATAGCTTTAAGGTTTATTAATTAGGTTTGGATGCAAACAGGGAAAAAAATATTTTATACAGTGACGGTCTGCTCGATATGCTTGGCGAATAATTCAGCATTTTATTGTAGAACCAAGCACTTTGGGTTTCATGATCACTTCATTATATCTCCATTCGAAGATGATGCGTTATACTGAGAAGATCGAAGGAAGCAAGAATCTAGCGGATATGTTGACAAAGACGGTAAATACTGACAAACCGAATTGTGTTCAATTTCAATTGGTCTGCTAGAGTAACAAGATCAGAATGGCTGTTGCATTGATCAAGCTATAAAGACGGATTGAAATCAGTCTTTAAGTAGGAGATTAGGCCATGAGAACAATACTGGGTTGTCACTAACGAAGTCACCGACAACCATGTTTTCAACTCCCACTAACCATCTTCTTGCTATATAATTACACTATGTTCTTCTTTATAAGAAACATCCCATATTCAATTTAGTAGCAAGACAAATGAGATAAGCTTGGAAAGAAGAGTGAAATTCTGTATTGAGTTAAATTTGTGATAACTTAATGATATTGTTAGCTCGCCTTTTGGTCCGGCTATTCCATACCCTTCACACAAGTATGACATGACGATTATCAAATAAATGATCCAAAATGACAATCAGAAGGCCTAGATAACAGGCCTGGATAGAGTCGTGTGATAGCAGTCGGATGAAGTCAGAAGAACAGTGGAACATAATACACGAAACCAAGTCCAGAAGAGCCTAGAATCCGGATCGGAAGGGATGTACCCATTCTGAATTGGTATGAGTCGGATCAACACGTTGTTTATTCCAAACCGAAGTTACAACTTCGATGTAAAAGTTCAGGCCCCAGATCAACCTACTTCAACAACCACACTCAAATTCTAATCAGTCCGCTTCAATGCATGTTTAGGTTTAGGTCGATACTTTTAGATCAATGAAAGTTGTAACAGCCCGCATTTTACGTATCGGAAGATCGTAAAATATTTTTATTTTATTCCCTAAAGGTTGGATCATTCTCATCTTTTAATATGTTGTTTATGGGGATGTGAGACATGTCCATAATTTTTACCGATTTTATTTGTTATCATTTTACCCTTGTCGGTCTTGTACAAGGTATAACTTTTGACTCAGGTCGAATCAGAGGGTGAGACCTATGCCATTGGAAAGAAAATGATGATTGCCTTTCTGTAGAGTAGTTACATTAAAGATTTGGCTCAGCGGTTTAGGAGGAATCGCTGTTTTAAGGTTTTTCTGTTGGTTGTTCAGGTTTTAAGAGCCACATTGGGCTGATTTGGGAAGACCCAATTAGTGGGTTGGTGGAAACTATAAATAGGGGGTGAGAGGTAGGAGAAATGGTTTAGTTTCTCTATTCTTTCATTTGATGGTCTATGCTCCTCCTTCCTCTAACACCTTTGCACCATTAAAAATCAAAATCTAAGAGGGGAAATCATAGATCTACACCATTGGAGGTTAGATCTACGTCAATTGAAGCAAGAATTCATCGGATCAAGGTGTTTGGTGCGAGGTGCTTGCTGTCCGGATTCCTATTTCATTGATTTTTGCTTGTTTGAGAGAATCTGTGAGTGATATGCATCTCTCACATGGATTCAATGAAGTGTATGAGTATTTGTTTATGTTTTTCATCAAATTCAAGTGTTTTTCCATAAATCTATGCATTGGTAAGTCCATTTTCATATAAATCACCCTATGATCTGATTTAGCAAGTTTGGATAGGTAATTTCTATGACATTTCATGTGAATGTGCAAGTTAGATCCATGATTTTGATCATATGTACATTTATGGTGATTTTGGTGAATTTTACATGTTTGTTTATGGAATTGACATATTGGTGTTATTAGTGATTTCATATCATGCTTGTGGTCAAATTGCATGAATTGGATGAGTTGGTTTCGTCGAACGAATTGTTTTGGCGAAGTTTTGGTCGAAATTGGAGTTGCATTGAAGGATGCAGGTTTTGGGTCGAGCAAGGGTGGGTCGGTCGAACATGGTGGGTCGGTCCCAAAAGTGTTCTTGAAGAACAAGTCAGAAACCATGCCATGGTTGGTCGGTCTCATCTGGGTCGGGTCGGTATTAGTGTGGGTCGGTCGAGCAGGTCTGAGGGCTCAGGTTTTGGAAGAAGTTTGGGTCGGTCGGTCTACACGTTGAAGGTGGGTCGGTCGAGCAAGGCGAGGGTCGAGTAAGCTTGGGTCATGCACCTAGGGACTGGTCGGTTTCTAAGGGTCGGTCACAAGGAGGAGTCGGTCACCAGAGAATTGGGTCGGTCGCACATGGCCAGTTTCTAAAAATTCTATTTTTTCGGGTACGACTCATATTTGAATAAAAAAGGCTGAAAAGGTTATTTTTCGGGGGCACCCCCTCCCCGAACCCTAGCCACAACGCAGTGATGTAATTCAGCTCATTGATGTGGACTTCGTAGTGAATTCAATGGAGATTGACGAAGTGGAGTGATTTGTTCATTGGATGTGACGAATGTGGGGACGACTCAAGGATGTATTAAGTTCGTATGAAGTAATTGCTCTAAAGTGTTCTGAGTTAATGAATAGTCGTGATTGATAACGACTAGAGATAAGAAGGCCGAGGAATTTATGTTGTCGTTGGTTCTAGCGGACTCAAAGCAGGGGTACAGTTGAAGACCAATTATAGGTCGAGTACCCTGGGCGTCGTGTATGGCCTAGACATGTGTTTTGTATAGCGTGTGGGTTTTGCTAGAATTGGGGCGTCGTGTGTGGTCCTTGACAATTGACGGCAAGTTGTTAGCTAGTTATACAATAACGAGGGTTCTAAAGCAAGGTTGGCGGTGATAGCCAGAGTCAGTCATGGACGTTTGAATGTTTGTTGTAAAAATGGCTGAGATGCTATCGCTATGTGTGAATATTGTTCTGGTTGCCATGGCTGAATTGTTATTCCTCAGGATGTATGGATCGTAAAGGCTATCACTGCCAGGTATGGGGAACGCAGGTGTAAGTTCTTCTCTGGAGCTGGGTAGATTAGCTGTTTATTTACCCATTCTCATATACCTCATTGATGAAGTTTGTTAGCTGTTTTATCGCTCACTAAGACTGTTGTCTAACTCAAGGTTTTATATTTCCTCTTATTACCTTGGGTTGTTCATTCGGTTGATTGGATGGGCAGACTAGGTGACAGGTGATTGCTTAGTGAGGGCGATGTTGCTGTTTGGTGGTGAGCAGGAGGCTGACGTACAATTTTACTACTATATAGTATCTTTGTTTTTCCGTTGTTTGCTATTTCTCTGAGTGTTGTAGTGAGGCAAATTTGTACGAACACTATTGTTGTTATCCACGTGGATGGGAATTACTTTCTAGTTGTCATAAAAGTTTAGTGTTTTCTGCTTCATTATCACTACCTGTTGTATATATTCTATTATATTTTATCCTTGCGCTGTGAGTTTACGACAGATTCTGCTTATGTATCATACCTTGATAATCGTCCATAGCCGTCTGGCACACCTTTCAGCGCATTATTCCTCTTGTTAGTGCGAGGACTGTGGGCGGTCATCACATTTGGTATCAGAGCTCTAGTTAACAATTTTAGCCAAAGTTCAAGAACGTAATCACGTATAAGAGACATACTTGTAGATTTTAGTTGGATGCTTACTATATATATTAGCATATATAGTAGTAGCGGTTATATCCCTTTAGCAGTTTTCTTGAAATGGCTAATCATTCTAATTTGCAGATTTAGAATGAGTCGACGCTATACGAGACATTCTACTAGGGATGAAGCTGTGCCTGGAGGGGGTAATGGCGGGGCACCTGACTACCCGGTCATGTTTGAAGCTATGATAGAAGCATGCCTACGAAGGACCCCGCTCCAATGGCAGCAACGGTTAATGTTGGAGTCCAAATGCCTAGAGCTGTAGAATTTGCAAAGCTATGCAAAGACTTTACCTCGTTGGGAGGAAATCAGTTCAAGGGCACTGAACCAGTTGAAGAGGTTCAAAGGTGGTTGGGTACTTGTGTTCGAATCTTCAAGGATTTGGGGATTGATTAGGCAACAAAGAGGAAACTTGCGTCAAGGCAGTTAGTGGGCAGAGCGATGGACTGGTAGAACTCTGTCACACTTGAGACTCCTAAGGGGATATTTAATGGAAGCTATTTCAAGCCAAGTTTGAAGCGAAGTTTATTCCATCGTGCAAAAGTCAATTCTGTTTAATAGGTTTGTGGAGCTTAAACAGAATGGTCGCTCAGTTCTTGATGAAATTTCTGACTTCGAGGCCTTGTCGAAGTATGCTCATTCGTATGTGGATACTCCTTATCAAAAGAACGAGAAGTTTGTCTTGGGGTTGGATGAATATCTTGGGAATCAGCTTGTGGATCACCTCGATGACAGCTTTAAGAAGATCGTCGGGAAGGCTTTGAGGCATGAAAGTCTGTTTCCTATAAGAAGATTATTGTTGCAGCTAAAGAGGAGCAGAAACCACAGCAGGGTGGTAATAACAAGAAGAGAAAGCAACAACAACAGAAAGGAAAGGATGGTCAAAAGAAGCAGAAGGGAGAAGTGACTTGCTTCAATTGTTAGCAGAACGACCATTTTGCTAGTGAATGCAAGAATCCTATAGCTGAAAAGAAGTGCTTCAAGTGTGGGAAGCCGGGACATGAGAAGAAAGATTGTCCACAATTCGCTAAAGGGAAGCAAGTGGTTAAGGCTTATGCTTTAGTGGCAGTGTCGTCTTCTTCGAAAGCTCCTACTGCATAAGAGAAGGGAAAGGGTGTCGTGGTGCAAGGTACTCTTTCTATCAATAGTGTTTCAGTTCGAGTTTTGTTTGATACTAGAGCATCGCATTCATTCGTTTGCAATGAGCTTGTGTGTCGCTTGGGTTTGGAACCTGAGATCTGTGATAGACCATTGATCGTGATTAATCTAGTTGGGGGTTCGTCCTGTTTGTGCATGATTTGCCGTGGTCTAGTGTTGTCGAGTCATGGTTGCTCTTTTATGTGCGGTTGCTTCGTTCTTAACTTCACTGGGTTTGAGATCATTTTGGGCATGGATTGGCTCAAGAAATACGCGGCAAGAGTGAATTGCGAGAAGCTAGAGGTGAAAGTCGGGGATGTGGAAGGGCGAAAGGTGTTGATAAGGTGTAAGCACGAAGAGGGTGTCTTCGTTAGCTATCTATATTCGCTTGTGATTCCACAAGAAGGCTTGTCATTTGTGTTGATCGCTAATGAGTATGAGGATGTCTTTGACGAGGTCAAAGGATTGTCTCCGCATCGTGAGATCGAGTTTAGGATTGATTTGGTCAAGAGTGCTAGACCAATCGTTATGCCTCTTAGGCGGATGGCGCTTAAGGAACAACGAGAGTTGGAGTTGCAAGTTCGAGACCTTCTTAGGAAGGGATTCATTCGGAGAATTGTTTTTGAATGGGGTGCACCGGTCGTGTTTGCAACCAAGGCAGATGGATCGTTAAGGTTGTGTGTAGACTATCGTGAGCTGAACATGGTGACTAAAGAACAAGTATCCGTTGCCAAGGATAGATGACTTGTTTGATTAGCTTCACGAAGCTAAAGTATTTTTTCAGATGGATTTGGCAATGGGATTTCACCAGTTGAGGGTGGCAAAAGATAGTGTACCAAAGACTGCTTTTAGGACACCATCCGGTTTCTTCGAGTGGTTGGTGATGTCATTTGGGTTGACTAACGCACCGGCGTATTTTGTGGATCTTATGTATAAAGTGTTCAGAGATCAGTTGAACAAGTTCGTGCTTGTGTTCGTGGATGATATTCTGGTTTACTCCAGGAATGAGGAAGAACATAAGACGCACTTGAGAGTTGTGTTAGAGATCTTGCAAAAGCATCAGCTGAAGGCTAAGTTCTCGAAGTTTCACTTCTGGAAGAACGAAGTGAGATTCTTAGGTCATGTTGTTTCTGGAAATGGGATAGCGGTGGACCCCGCTAAAGTGGCAGCAATCCAGGACTGGGATAGGCCTAAGAATGCGACGGATGTTCGGAGTTTTCTTCGGTTGGCTGGTTACTACCGACGGTTTATCAAGGATTTCTCCAAGGTAGCTGCATCGTGGACAGGATTGACGAAGAAGAACCAAGTGTTCACATGGGATGCAAAGTGTGAACAAGCGTTCGGGATCCTGAAAGAGAGTCTAACGAGTGCTCATGTATTAACCATCCCAAGTGGGAATGAAGAGATGGTTGTGTATACGAGTGTAACAACCTGGCAAATCAGAACCAGTTTAAAATTTGGGTGCTACTATTCATACCCCGGTTTACACTTCCGGCCACCTTTATAAATTTAATATAAATGATTATTTTTTATATTCTTCTGGCCACCATATATTATTCTTTCATTCGGTTATTCACCGTCGTACTTCCCCTAAAAAAACACATACTTCTTTACAATTTCAAACTCTAAACCTTTACAAAAGCAGATATTCATTTATGTCTAATTGAGATGGAGGATGAAGATAAAAAAAGAGATTAGAATTGCTTGATTTTTACTGTTTTCTATTATGATATATTACATGTTGTTAGGGTTTTTAATGGTTAGGGTTTTCCATTGCATTTTCGGATATTTTTTCCGCTCCGTTAGAAATTTCAAGCTTAGAGGACATTAAATTTGACGAAGTTGTAATAGAGAATGACAATGTAATTTTTTGACTTGTAAGGTTTTTATCCATTTACGTATCTTCTTTTACAAATTGATACATTTTTTTGTCGTTTGATAGTTAGAGTATTTGAAGGATGATAAACTGGACGATAAACATGATGGTTGTGGTAATGTGATGCAATATATTCGATTGAATGACTCAAAAGGCATAAATGTTGACTTGATGAATAATTTGATAACCGACGAAGTAAGCACTCATTTATCAAAATTAAAATTGCTAATGTGTTTATGTAAATGGATTATTAAATTAAATCATTTCACAACCGACAAAATAAGGAAGGAAGCGTTCGTGTAGAAAAAGGAGCTGGTGGCCTCTGTATTTTTTGTTTATTAATTTAGACGATGGCCAGAAGAAGAAATTTAAAATATTCGGGGTGTTTTTAGTTTTGGTGGCCAGAAGTGTGAATAGGGGTATGAATAGTAGCACCCTAAAATTTTTATTTTGGCTATTTCAGTGAATTTTGAATAGTTAAAATAATTTATTTTAAATAATAATGATTAAAAATTTATTTTATTCGAAGTTAGAGCATATATATTTATTTTAATTTCAAAAGGAATTAGAAATAGTGCGGCAGTTTGAAAAGTCAAACCTGAACTTTAGCTGAATGTACATGATTCAAAATTTAACGGATTTTAGTGAAACACAAAATATCTAAATCTGTTTGAAAATATATTTCCAACAAATCCGAAAAATCGAAATTTCATAGCGGGAATCAAAAGATATAGCCAGTCGAATATTCAGAATAGTCGTTATAGTATAATTTATAGTCCGTATAAAAGACCATTTTACAAACGATCTCCGTTTTCGACGAAACCACTTTTGTCGGGTCCGGAATGTTAATTTATTGCTAAGTTTAATTTTCCATAATTTTTGGAATTAAATTGTGAGCGTAGTAAATTAAACTCTGATTTGATAATTTCTATTGAATTTGATCGACCGTTAAAAAGGCCATTTTCAAACGGTCTCCAAATTCGATGAAATTAATTTTGTTAGGACCGTATCGTCAAAACAAAGCCAGAAATATATTTTTTGGAATTTTCGGAGTTCGTATATAGCACCGGTGGATTTAAATATACGATCGAATTTATTAAATAAAGGATTTAAATTTTAAATTGAAGAAATCAGGTCAGAAACAGTCATTTGGGCTGACGGGACCTAGCCCATTAGTTCCGGAACAGGGGCAATTAGGTGGAAAAAACTCCTGTTGGACTGAAATTGGAGTTGTTAAGAATGTATGGACTTATTTGTAAAAATTAAAAATAAAATATTATAAAAGTGCTTTCTGTCTTCTTCCCCAAAACCCTATCTCGTGTAGCCGTCACATACATATTCAGTGGCCTAAAAAGCTCGATTCTTTCTCCTCCGATTTCTCCCCCTACACAAAGAATTAAACCTTCCTCCTTTAGACTTTATTGTAGAGATTTCTCTCCTCTTCGATTTCATACAAAATCACCTCCTATCATCAAGCATAGCTCAAGATATCGAACCCCAAACACACCGCCTTTCTCCCTCCGCCGCGCCACCAGGTCTCCAACGAGTTGGGCCCCACCTGCGGCGCAAGTGCCCCTCCCACCCCTCTGACGCCGCACCATCCGATCTTCGAATCATTGCACCAATTGAGCGCGATTCCATACCCTAGTTCTGAGGTTTTCTGAAAAGCTTACGGCCTTGAACTGATATAGAAAAAAGGTTGTTTCTTTAATTAATTAATTTAAATTATTATCAACTTAAAACAAATCATAACTCATCCATACTGACTCAGAACTGAACGATTTTTGAAGCGTTGCAATCGTAGACACGAGATCTACGTTTCTAGACTGACTGGATCCAATTCTGAGCTGATTGAATTTTGGCCAAAAATTTGCAAATCTGAACCATTCAGATTCAAACGACAGTGAGAAATCCTATTTTATTTTCATTTTTATTTATTTTAAAATAATATGAGTAAATCATAATTGTATTCTCGTTGATTCGTTGTATACTTCTACATGCTATGCTACGTGATTTGATCTGTATGTGATGTGTTAATGTAGATCTGTAATTTGGGTGATATTGTGTTATTATTAAATTTGCCATAAAAATAAATTAAACATATTGTTGATATTTTGTTGAATCAAATATATTCAACAAAAATGGAGCATCACCTTTCTTTTATTTGGTTGGAATTAAACTTGTCATAAAAAAATGAAAATATCACCTTTGTTTATTTGTTTAATTGAATTAGAGTTTTCAATCAAATAAAATTATTACCTTTGTTTATTTGTTTGAATGAATTAGAATTTTCAATCAACTAAAAATATCACTTTTGTTTATTTGTTTTATTGAACTAGAATTTTTAATCAAATAAAAATATCACCTTTGTTTGATTGAACTATAATTTTCAATCAAATAAAACATCACTTTGTTGCTATTGATTGAATTTGCAATTTATCAAACATTTTGTTGTTATTTTGTTGAATTAAATATATTCAACAAAAATGGAGCATCGTCTTTATTTTGTTTGGTTTGCCATAAAAATAAAAATATCACTTTTGTTATTGTTTGATTGAACTAAAATTTTCAGTCAAAATGAATCACTTTTTAATCATTTTTGTTGAATTAGAATTTTCAACAAAAATGGAACATAAATTTTTATGTCATTTTGTTGAACTAGAGTTATCAACAAAATTAAAGTATACATTTGTGTCTTTTTGTCGAATTAAAATTTTCAACAAAAAAAAAGTATACATTTGTATGTCATTTGTTGAACTAGAGTTTTCAACAAAATCAAATATCAATTTCTATCACTTGTTGAATTAGTTCGAAAGGGAAGAAAAGTTCATGTTTTTAAAATAAAAAATAAAAAATAAATTTAAAAAAAAACATGTTTTAATGTCATTAAGAAAATTAGCAAAATGTTCATGGTTTGAACAAAAACATGATTTCATTAAAATATACATTTTTAATGTTAAGAATGAAAATATAGAAAAGGATCATGGTTTGAACAAAAACATGATTTCATATAAAAAGTTCACATGCTTAACAAAATGTTAGGATATAGAAATTGTACATTTTTTTAATCAAAACATGATTTCATTAAAAATTTACATTTTAATGACAAGAATAGAAAAAGAGAAAATGTACATGTTTTTAATCAAAACATGATTTCATTAAAAATTTGCAATTCTAATTTAGTAGGAAAAATGTACATGATTTTAATCAAAACATGATTTCATTAAAAATATACATTTTTAATATAATGTTAAAAATAAGAGAAAAGATTCATGTTTTGAAATGCAAAACATGTTATACATTAAATTACACTTTTAATGTGATATCAGAAAACTAGACAAGATTCATGTTTTATATTGCAAAACATGTTATACATTAAAATTTCACTTTTTAATGTAATAATAGAAATGTAGAAAAAGAAACATCTTTTAAAAAGAAAATATGTTTTACATTAAAAATTCACTTTTTAATGTAATAACAAAAGTTGGACAAACATTCATGTTTTTTTTTTTTTAAATAAAACATGTTTACATTAAAAACTTTGTTTTTAATGAAATGGATAAAATCTGCATATAATTACATCGCATATATTAGAATTTATATACGTTGTTAAAATAACATTTATAATTACATTGCATATATTAGAATTTAAATGCGTCGTTAAAATCTCGTTTATAATTACATCGCATATATTAGAATTTATATGCATTGTTAAAATCACATTTATAATTACATTGCATATATTAGAATTTATATGCGTTGTTAAATTCTCATTTATAATCACATCGCATATATTTGAATGTATGTGCGTTATTAAAATTACATTTACAATTACATCGCATATGTTAGGATTTATATGCGTTGTTAAAAACACATTTATAGTACATTGCATATATTATAATTTATACGCACTGTCAAAATTTCATTTATATTTACATTTGCATATATTAGAATTATATGCAAAGTTGATTCGTCATTGGATCAATTTTTCATGTAAATGAACTATATTCTGTTTGACCGTACATATATATGATGTGCCAATGAAAATATTCTTCTATTTGGCATATTAAAAACGTTAGAGAAATCGTCGAATGGTTTATATATATATATATATATATATATATAGATATATATAATTACCATTTTCAAAATATATATATATATATATAATTATATGTATATAAATATAAATTAAAAATTAAACGAATCGCGTGCGGTAGTTCGCGTTTCGGAATCGTAACTTTAAATGATTATACCGAAAGATCCAACCGTCGGATTTTCCCAAAACTGGAACGTTAGAACTGCTTTGGGAAGATCTTTCCAACGATATAAATTTTGTTAAAATCCAATGGTTAGATTTCGAGATAAGTGTAAATAAAATTTTGATAAAAACAGCGCTAGGGCCATCCATTGACCCGAAGCGTCGTTTAATCTATTTAGCTATTTTTATATAAATAAAAATAGCGATAAATCATTATTAAATACTGTTAACGATCTAAAATGGTTTTAAACTATATATATGCGAGAATCGTTCGAAAAGACCGAGTTAAATCTCATTTCAAATGATTATACGACGATCTAAATTGAAGATCTTAAAGATGGCGATTGAAGACCGGCGATCTTCACATCGAAAGGATAACTACTGATGCCCGGTATTGGTTAGCTACTAGTAAAGGGTTAAAGTGGTTGTTGTATGGACGTACTTGTTGATTGTTCGGATATGCGAGCACCTCTCTTCCCTATTGGACATACGGGATGAGGAATAAGGTGACTCCGGTTTCGTTCAGACCCAAAACGGACTTGTAAATGGATGTGTGTCCGACATTGAATTTCATTCCATGTAATTAAATTGATTTCTATTTTATATATATCTGTGGTGGCGGAGAATTTATTCTCTTGCTTAACACCCTTCTTTGAGACGCATGAGCTCGAAGGTTATATATTGGTAGGTATTGATCGCATGGCGTGAATTGTCAATGTGACATGTCAAGATGCAATTGATCGAGGCTTTTGTTGAAAAGCAGAGCCTTATGGGTGATGATCAAAGCATATTCTATTTCGGCATAGCTTTGTGCATTACGTTACCTCGCGAGCCTCACACCCGGTAGAGTCAGAAACGGGACAAGGGAGCGCAGGGAGTGCACACATTTCTTTCTAGCTGGAAGTGGTGTTTGGGTTTTTTCAAGGCCCGACATTTTTACTTATGTGGTTGATGGAATGAGGCACCTCGGTTTTATTGGTCGATTGTGACCATTTTATAGGTTCAATGGGACCGGGAAGCGTGTGTTCAGGCATAACTAATCCACTAACGTTATTTGTGGACCGGCCCTGTAGGATCCAAGGGTTGCCCATAGGTGTGATCCTGAGACATTGCTAGAGTGTCTCTAATCGGTTAGGAGATCGTCCCTAGCCTTGACTCATGATGGAAATCCAATCTCCAATATGACATTATGGTTTTGATTGTAAACCTATATATGGCGACATAGTAGGATGAGATACTTTGCCGTCTAGGATTGATACATTTGCTTTGAAGCATTTTTGAAACCTATTATACACTAATAATAATATTAAAAACATTATTTTCCACTTTTCAAGCATTTTTTTATCATTATAAGGTAAAACTCTATCCTTCGGTTTGCGTTGCATTGTGTGATGGGACTTGAGTCTTATAATGATTTCATTTTCTAAAAATCATTGCGTTGCTTTTAAACAAAGTTTATTAACTGGCAATCCAATGGAGTAAACCCGTTCCACGTTAGCGGCGTGGTCCTGTGATTAGTCATATTGTTAGTTAAGAAAAATTTCCCATACCAGTCCCATGACTAACTCGTATTTTATTTCACTTTGCAAACTCGGGTGCCCTCTTTCCACACGGGCAGCCAAATGACAGGTTTTAGGTATGGATACTTTCTGGACTGGAGCTTGCTAAGGAAGAAGATGAAGAACCTTTTCTTTTTTTATCTTTTTATTTGCTTCTTGAGACAGTTAGACATTATTGAGCTTTGATGTATTTGGTGGAGATTGAGACTTTATTTTTTTCCTTGTTTTAGACTTCTATTTTGCTAAGTGTATCTTGTACTGCGTACTCTGATGTTTGTGATGTTATGATGACAATCTTATTTCCGCTGCAATGATTTATGTGTTATGCTATTATCTAAGATCTGTTATTGTTGTAATTATGTTATGCTCCTATGATTTTCCTTACTTTCGTACCAGGGAAGTTTGGGGTCGTCACACCGATGCATGTGGTACTGGACTCGGAGCAGTACTGATGCAGAAGAATAAGGTTGTGGCCTACGCGAGTCGACAACTAAAGCCACATGAGAAAAACTATCCAACTCATGATTTGGAGTTGGCGGCAATTGTATTTGCTCTGAAGATATGGAGACATTACTTGTTGGGAGTCCGATTCGAATTGTTTACGGATCATAAGTCGTTGAAGTATCTTTTCTCCCAAAAGCACTTGAATCTTCGGCAACAATGATGGCTGGAGTTTCTGGCATCATATAATTTTTGTATGGCTTATACTCCAGGCAAGGGCAACGCAGTTGCAGATGCATTGAGTCGAAGACATGCAAGTTTGGGAGCGATGTTTTCAGAATGGAAGAGCCTCGAGTATTTGGCAAGATTTGATTTCAGGTCAAGGTGCGAGTTGGAACCTAAAATGTTGGCAAGCTTATCGATAAGACCTACACTCATCGAAAGGATTGGCGAGAGCCAAGAGCAAGATGTAAAGCATATCGAGTTTATCCAGAAGATGGAACCGAAAGACAAACAGTTCGAAGTCGATCGAGGAGGCTAACTTTGAAAGTAAGGGGCGATTGGTTGTTTCTGATATTGATGGATTGAGAGATGAGGTTCTGAGAGAATGTCATCACTCAAAGTTGACGATTCATCCTAGTGGCAATAAGATGTATCAGGACATGAAGCAAGACTACTACTGGGAGGGAATGAAGCGAGATATTGGAATGTTCATTTCCAAGTGTATGAACTATCAGTTGGTGAAAGCTGAACAGAAGAAGTCGAGTGGATTGCTTCAGCTATTAGAAGTTCCTATATGGAAGTGGAAGCAGATATCGATGGATTACCTAGAACCAGGACAGGAAACGAAGGGATTTGGGTCATTGTGGATCGCTTGACCAAAAGCGCGAGATTCATCCCTGTCACATCTACTAGGATGACATCGAAATTGGATGAACTTTATGTGAAATGGATAGTTCGATTCCATGGGGTCCCAAAGAGTGTGAGTGACCGAGATCCATTATTTATGAGTGGATTTAGGAGGAGTTTGCAAGAAGCTTTGGGAACCGAGTTGTGCTTGAGTTTGGCTTATCATCCCCAAACCGATGGTCATACCGAGAGAGTCAATCGAGTTTTGGAAGATCTCCTGATGGCTTGGGTGTTAGACTTTGGAGGATCATGGGAAGGCCATCTACATCTAGTTGAATTTGCTTATAACAACAGCTACCAGTGGAGCATTGGATGACGCCATATGAGGCGTTGTATGGGAGACCGTGCAATTATCCAGCTTGTTGGTTAGAAACTGGAGATAAATTGATACTTGGGCCTAAGATGATTAGAGAAACCTCGAATTGTATCGAGACCGTTAGACAACGAATGAAAGCAGCCTAAGATCGTCAGAAAAGTTATGCTGATGACCGTCGAAAAGATTTGGAATTCAACGTTGGCGATAAGGTTTTCATGAAAATCTCGTCATTGAAACATGTGATTCGATTTAAAAATAAGGGAAAGTTAGCCCCAAGATTCGTTGGGCCGTTTCCAATAGTCGAGCGAACCGGAAAGCTTGCATATATATTGGAGTTACCCGAGAAGATGTTTAGCGTGCATAATGTGTTCCATGTGTCGTTTCTGCAAAAGTTCGTGCATGATTCAAATGTGGTGGTATCTCCAGAACAGTACGAAGACCTAGAAGTAGAAACCACAGTTGTGAAACCTTGTAAGCCACTTCGTGTTGTAGGGATTGACACAAAACAACTTAGGGAGAAGACGGTTAAGTAGGTCAAGGTACAATGGGGCGAAGATGGCGATGATTGTACGTGGGAGACAGAAGAGAACTTGAGGGCAACTCATCCATAACTCTTCATCGGTAGGACCCTTTGATATCGTATCATCGTTATATCGTTGTATCTTGTTGTTGTTTGATAGAATTCTGCGTGCTAGGATAAGACTATGGATGCATGGCTTGATGGTTTCTAGTTTGGATGATAGAATTGGATTCTCATGTATGATAGGCATGCATAATTATTATGGTTGCTTGTATTTGCTCGAAATTTCGGGGACGAAATTCTTAAGCCGAGGAGGGGGGAGGGAGAGAGAGAATGTAGCAGCCCGCATTTTACGTATTGGAATATCGTAAAATATTATTATTTTAACGCCTAAGCGTTGGAACCATTCTCATCTTTTAATATGTTGCTTATGGGATGTGAGACATGCCCATAATTTTTATCGATTTAATTTATGACCATTTTGCCCTGTCAGTCTTGTACAAGGCATAACTTTTGACTCAGGTCGAATCAGAGGGTGAGACCTGTGCCATTAGAAAGAAAATGATGATTGCCTTTCCGTAGAGTGGTTACAGTAAAGATTTGGCTCAGCGGCTTTGTAGGAATCGCTGTTTTATGGTTTTTCTGTTGGTTGTTCAGGTTTTGAGAGCCACATTGGGCTGATTTGGGAAGGCCCAATTAGTGGGCTGGTGGAAACTATAAATAGGGGGTAAAAGGTAGGAAAATGGTTTGGTTTCCCTATTCTCTCATTTGGTGGCCTATGCTCCTCCTTCCTCTAACATCTTTCCACCATTAAATATCAAAATCTAAGAGGGGAAATCATAGATTAACACCATTGGAGGCTAGATCTACATCAATCGAAGTAATGATTCATCGAATCAAGGTGTTGAGTGCGAGGTGCTTTCTGTTCGGATTCTTATTGGGAGAACCGGTGAGTGATATGCTTCTCTCACATGGATTCAATGAAATTTATGAGTATTTGTTCATGTTTTTCATCAAATTCAAGTGTTTTTCCATAAATTTGTGCATTGGTAAGGACATTTTCATATAAATCACCCTATGATCTGATTTAGCAAGTTCAGATAGGTAATTTCTATGATATTTCATGTGAATGTGCAAGTTAGATCCATGGTTTTGATCTTATGTACGTTTATGGTGATTTTGGTGAATTTTACATGTTTATTTATGGAATCGACATATTGGTGTTATTAGTGATTTCATATCATGCTTGTGGTCATATTGGATGAATTAGATGAGTTGGTTTCATCAAACGAATCGTTTTGGCGAAATTTTGGTCGAAATTGGAGTTGCAATGAAGGATGCAAGTTTTGGGTCGTGCAAGGCAGGGTCGGTCGAACATGATGGGTCGGTTTCAAAAGCGTATCTTGGAGAACAAGTCAGAAACCATGCCTTGGTCGGTCGGTCTCATCTGGGTCGGGTCGGTCATCTGGGTCGGGTCGGTCTTGGTGTGGGTCGGTCGAGCAGGTTTGAGTGTTCTGGTACTGGAAGAAGTCTGGGTTGGTCGATCTACACGTTGAAGGTGGGTCGGTCGAGCAAGGCGAGGGTCGAGTAAACTTGGATCATGCACCCAGGGATTGGTCGGTCTTTGAGGGTCGG
Organism: Allium sativum; assembly: GCA_030737875.1. NCBI lineage: Eukaryota > Viridiplantae > Streptophyta > Magnoliopsida > Asparagales > Amaryllidaceae > Allium > Allium sativum. Next base: position 67,869,722 of record CM060911.1, read on the forward strand.
TTATAGTCGGTCGCCAGGGAATTGGGTCAGTCGCATAGGGAAAATTTATGAAAATTCTATTTTTTTGAGTACGACTCAAATTTGAATAAAAAAGGCTAAAAATATTTTTTTGGGGCAACCCCCCCTGAACCCTAGCCACAACGCAGTGATGTAATTCAACTCAGTGATGTGGACTTCGTATTGAATTCAATGGAGCATGATGAAGTGAAGTGATTTGTTCGTTGGATGTGACAAATTTGGGGACGATTCAAGGATGTATTGAGTTCGTGTGAAGTAATTGCTCTAAAGTGTTCTGAGCTAATGAATGGTCGTGGTTGATGACGACTAGAGATAAGAAGGCCGAGGAATTTCCGTTGTCGTAGATTCTAGCGAACTCAAAGTAGGGGTACAGTTGAAGACCAATTATAGGTCCATTGCCCTGGGCGTCGTGTATGGCCTAGACACGTGTTGTGTATAGCATATGGGTTTTGCTAGAACCGGGGCGTCATTTGTGGTCTTTGACAATTGACGGCAAGTTGTTAGCCTGTCATACGATAACGAGGGTTCTAAAGCAAGGTTGGCGGTGATAGCCAGAGTTAGTCATGGAAGTTTGAATGCTTGTTGTAATAATGGATGAATTGCTATTACTGTGTATGAATGATTATTCTGGTTGCCATGGTTGAATTGTTATTCCTTATGATGTATGGATCGTAAAGGCTATCTCTGTCAGGTGTGGGGAAGGCCGGTGTAAGTTCTTCTCTGGAGCTGGGTAGATTAGTGGTTTATATACCCATTCTCATATACTTCATTGATGAAGTTTGTTATCTGTTTTATCGCTCACCAAGACTATTGTCTGACTCAAGGTTTTATGTTTTCTCTTATTACCTTGGGTTGTTCATCCGGTTGTTTGGATGGACAGACTAGGTGGCAGGTGACATATGATTGCTTAGTGAGGGCGAGGTTGCTGTTCGGTGGCGAGCAAGAGGCTGACGTACTATTTTACTACTATCTAGTATCTTTGTTTTTCTGCTGTTTGCTATTTCTCTTAGTGTTGTAGTGAGGCAAATTTATATAAAAACTATTGTTGTTATCCACGTGGATGATAATTACTTTCTAATTGTCATGAAAGTTTAGTGTTTTCTGCTTCACTGTCACTACCTGTTATATATGTTATACTATATTTTATTCTTGTGCTGTGAGTTTACGACAGGTTCCCTTATGTATCATGCTAGGGACTGCGGAATGGATCGTTAAGGCAAAGCAAACACTAGACTGGGTGGGGGGGGGGGGTTGAATAATGCTTGTATGAATTTAAACAAAATATAAAACTAATGTGAACTATGGGATGAATCAAACACCACAAACAAAATCACAGATTCAAACACAAATAAGATAAACAAAAATTAACATGCAGAAAAGGAAATAACACACCGGATTTTATACTGGTTCGGATCACTCCTACGTCCAGTCCCACACAACGCTGGGTTGTGCAGAATTTTATTACTCTTTCAATAATCAATTACACCCTCCATGATTTCATGGCTCACAAGGAGACACCGATTCCTACTTTCTTGATTTCACGGCTCACAAGAACTCACCCACTCCTATTTCCTTGATTTCACGGCCCACAAGGACACACCGACTCCTCTTTGTCTCACAACAAGGTTTATTCAACCCAACCAATTACAAAATGACCCTATAACTCTTCAATAACACTTGATTCAGAGAGTAGAAAGTAGAGAGTGTAGAGAGAAGAAGTTTTATCAAAACAGAATTGAATTCGGTAGAGTATAAGTATAAAAACCATAAAAATGATTAAGAATAATGGTAAGATGAAAGAGTATGAAGTTAGAGAAGAAGATATGTTAAAAAATTCGGTTTTAACCTCTTTTATAGAGTATGAAGGGTTGTAATGGTTCTGAAGCGTTTCAAATAGTGAAAATACACTTTCCTTCAAAATTAGGAAAAAAATAGCAGTTATATGTCGACATACACTTTTTGCTATGTCAACATAGTCATGTGTATTTTCCATTTTCAAAACATTTTGCAAGTATTTTGATATAAAACTAATTCTGGAAATTCTTGAGTAAAATTCTAGTGTTGTAAATTAATATTATATGATAGAAAATCATATGAAAACATACTTTTAAACTAAATAAATATATTTATAAAATTATAAGGTTTTAAACTATATAAAGTATAAAGTATATAAAAAATTTAAGTTTGAAAAACCAAGAAGAATAAAAATAGAAACAAAACAGGAAAAACAAAATAGAGAGGATTGAGTATAAAATAGAAAAATAAAACAGAGAGGATTGAGAATAGAAAAATAAAATAGAGAGGATTGAGGATTGAAAATCAGAATTTGAAAACTTTAATTTGAACCTGGAGTGCTATTTAGAATCTTACAAAATTTAAACTCTATAACTATATTGATCTTGAACTCTTGAAATCTTGATTACTTATGAGTCTTGAAATTTTCTCTGATCTTTTAATCTCTGTCATCTTTATAACTATGGAGTCTTCAGTAATATTTCCTGTATATAATTCCTCATATATATATATATATATATTCTATACAAAATGTGTTAGCATATATTTTATAATCAATGATAATTGAAATAAGGTTGTTGTCATCAAAACTCCATTCTCGAACAATCTGCCCTATTTTGGTGATGACAACCTTAGTTTATAAAATATCATACCTATATATACATGTTTGATGATGTTCCTTCTATACTCCCCCTGTTTGTAAGAATCCTTTATTTCTCCCCATTTGGCATTATCAAAAAGAAATTTTAAAACTACTCCCCCTAAATCCTATAACTACCTAAATAACAAAGCACTCCCCCGGATTCTAAATCCTATATCTACATATCCTAATTCTGTATATAACTCCCCCTAAATCTATTACTCTCCCTTAATATATAATTCTCCTTTCATCTACAAATTTCTATAACTCCTACTAAATTTTGACTATACTGATCTAAATAGAAGGATAATAAACTAAGCAATACAATCAATATTTTTAATCAATCAAGCAATCAATACAGACAAGCAATTCAAACAAGAAATTCAAGCAATCAATTCAAGCAGTCAATTCAAGCAGTCAATTCAAACAATCAATTCAAACAATCAACCAAATTAAGTAATATATGTTAATAAACACTTCTGAACCTTAAGCTAATCCTAGAAACTATAAAACTCTCCCTTAATCTAGTACAAGACTAAACCTCCACTTGTTAGGGGTCATCACCAACCATTGGCCTAGCCTATACTTTAGTTCCCTTAAAACTATAATAAGACCTTAATCTAGACTTAGAAATAACTATGATAAGATATCCTTGAAACTATGACATAAGTAAAGTAATTCAATCCAATCAATGAATCAATTTAAGTTTTGTTGTAACAAAACGTTTACTCAAACATGAAACTAAACATTTCTTGTAACTTCTATCTATCCTAAAACCTATAAAGCTCCTATCAACTATAAATTCATAAGTATATTTCTAACAAACCTATGAACCACTAATGAAATTTAACCATGTCAAGTAAGTTATTCAAGTCAAACAAACAAACCAAACAAGTCAATCAATTCAATCAAATTAATCAAGACAAAGTAAATATGTTATGTATTTAATTAATAATCCTATATTTCTAATAAAAACTTTTCATACTATATACTTGTTATGTGTGGAGTTAAAGTTAACATGTAATGCAGTGTGTGAAGTATGTTGATTATAATATGGTATGAATTGTATGTCATATGCAAAACAATATGAAATGCAACTTATGGTGTGAATAATCTTGATTTGAAATGCAATTGTAATTTATGATGATGATATGAAATAAGATGTATAATAATAGTATGTAGAATGATTTGGTGATAATATCTATTTAGGTAAAATATATTCAAAGTACTATCTAACTATTATAAATTATTTGAATCAAACAAAGATAATGTTCATTTCTAGACTTAGGTTAATTATTTTAATGAAATTGATTAAAAGAATAAAAAAGATAAGAGTTTAATTAAAAAAATTATTCATGATAAGTAGTAAAATATTTAGAAAAATCATGAAGTTAAATAATATTAGTAGGGTAAATATTGTAAAAATTGAAGATCTTTCTAAAGAGAATATAAAATTTGTATAATATAAAGTAAGCTATATAAACATATATTCATAAGTATATATAAAAGTAATTTAAAAAGAACATAAAATTTAATTTATGAGATATACATTGATAATTTGATACAAAACAATTTTTAATTTAAACTTTAGAAATCAGAACATATTTATTTGCTAAAAAAACATTTATACTTTTAGAAGGAAACATTATAAAGTAATCTATAAAACTTCTTATATTTAAACTACTTTAAAAAAATCATGCATATTTCTTTAATTTAGGGACCGCGGAATGGATCATTAAGGCAAAGCAAACACTAGAGGGGGGTGAATAGTGTTTGTAAGAATTTAAACAAAATCTAAAGCTAATGTGAACTATGGGATGAATCAAAAACCACAAACAAAATCATAGACACAGATTCAAACACATATTAGATAAAAAAATAAAAATGCAGAAAAGGAATAAACATACTGGATTTTATACTGGTTCGAATCACTCTTACGTCCAGTCCTGCACGACGCTGGATTGTGCAGAGTTTTATTACTCTTTCAATAGTTAATTACACCCTCCCTGATTTCACGGCTCACAAGGAGACACTGATTCCTACTTTCTTGATTTCACGGCTCATAAGAACACACCGACTCCTATTTCCTTGATTTCACGGCCCACAAGGACACACCGATTCCTCTTTGACTCACAACAAGATTTATTCAACCCAACCAATTACAAAACAGCTCTATAACTCTTTAATAGCACTTAATTCAAAGAGTAGAGAGAAGAAGTTTTATCAAAACAAAATTGAATTCAGTAGAGTATAAGTGTAAAAACCATAAAAATGATTAAGAATAATGGTGGGATGAAGGAGTATGAAGTTAGAGAAGAAGATATGTTAAAAAATTCGGTTTTAACCTCTTTTTATAGAGTATGAAGGGTTGTAACGGTTCTGAAGCGTTTCAAATAGTGAAAAGACACTTAAGTTCAAAATTAGAAAAAAAAGTAGTTATATGTCGACATACACTTTTTGCTATGTCGACATAATCATTTGTATTTTTCATTTTCAAAACAATTTTCAAGTATTTTGATATAAAACTAATTCTAGAATATCTTGAGTGAAATTCTAGTGTTGTAAATTAATATTATATGATAGAAAATCATATGAAAACATACTTTTAAACTAAATAAATATATTTATAAAATTATAAGGTTTTAAACTATATAAAGTATAAAGTATACAAAAAGTTTAAGTTTGAAAAACCAAGAAGAATAAAAATAGAAACAAAATAGCAAGGATTGAGAAAAAAATAGAAAAATAAAATAGAGAGGATTGAGAATAGAAAAATAAAATAGAGAGGATTGAGGATTGAAAATTAGAATTTGAATTCGAACCTGGAGTGCTATTTAGAGTCTTACAAAATTTAGACTTTATAACTAAACTGATCTTGAACTCTTGAAATATTGATTACTCATGAGTCTTGAAAATTTCTCTGATCATTGAATCTCTATCATCTTTATAACTGTACAGTCTTCAGTAATATTTCCTGTATATAATTCCTCATATATATAATATATATTCTATAAAAAAAGTGTTAGCATATATTTTATAATCAATGATAATTAAAATAAGGTTGTTGTCATCAAAACTCCATTGTTCAACATATTATACCTTGATGATCGTCTATAGCCACCTGTCACACCTTTCAGCGCATTATTCCTCTTGTTAGTGCGGGGGCTGTAAGCGGTCGTCACAAAAGCACACCACTGAATCAGTACACGTCCAAGAACTTGGACCGGTCCACTCCTACTTCAATTCCACAAATCCGGATCAGCCCTTTGCAGCTGGCTACTTTAGGACATCAGACAGGGCAAAAAAAAAACAGAGAAGAGGAAACTAGACTGGGTCACATAAACCTGAGTGGATGCAGGTCAGTACTGATCTGGATTTCCCAAGATTTTAAATCTCAAATATCAATCACATTTCATGGATTTTAGTGATTTGATCTCATATCGGAGAGGACCTCAGATGAGATGAGTCTAGCTCGGTGTTTGTCTCGGATTTCCATCTCATATTCTAAAGCTTATATCGAAACCATCTCGTGGTATATGATATGTTAAATTTACACAATAATTTGTATAAATGCTACTATAAAAATAATAAATTAGTTTGCAAAATTATTCCATTCAGTACACCATATATGCAAATTAGGCTGTTTTTTCGGCCGTATCTAATGCACTTAGGCACGACTATAAGTAGTATCAAAAAATGTAATTTTTAAATATTAGATACGCTATGACGGCAAGGAATTTCGCTCGATCCGAATCAGTCGTTAAACCGATCTAGACCGTTCGAAACCCCTGATCGTTTGAGAACAGGACAAATCAGAACGCAGACAGAAGAACATTTCATTGTTATTACAACAATGCATCAGATACAAGAATATACAGAGTATAAATGAATAAATTACATTCGATAAATATCAGAGATTACAATAAATTACATAGCAGCGAAAAATAATACAAAGCACAATTGAAGGTGATATACAAATACAGAGCTTTCCGGATATCATTCCAGCTGTAAACCAGGATCCTGTGAATATGAATCTGCAAAACCAAAACTACTAGCTGCCCGTGTAGAAAATAGGGGCACCCAGAGTTTAGGTTAAAACAATAAACTCCAGGTCAGTCATGTGACTAGTGTGAGAACTAAAACAGTTATTTAAAAACTTTACTTTAAAAGAGAGTAATTCAAGGGACCATGCCGTATAACACGGAATGGGTTTCCTCCCAAGAATACTAGTGCATAGGATAAACAACGCAATGCTTTTTCGAAAAATGAAGCTATTATAAGACCTAGGTCCCATCACACAATGCAACGCAAGCCGGAGGATAGGGTTTTCCCTTATAATAGCCAAAACATGCTTAGTACGTTTAAAACAAATCATTTGATACTATAATAAGTGTATAGTGTCAAAACATTTCAATCATAAATATAAATCATAGACGGCATGGGTACCATATATCATGTCGCCATACTAGTTCTACAATTAAAACCGCAATACACGTATTGGAAATTGGATTTCCGTCATGAGTCGAGGCAAGGGGCAAGCTCCTCTCCGCTTTCGAGACACTCTAGCAAATGTCTCAGGACTACACACTCTGGGCAATCCTGGATCTTCAGGGCCGGTCCTCACATACGTTAGAGGATTAGTATTCCTGAACACACGTTTCCCGGTCCTTACAGACCTAAAATCGAGGTGCCTCATCCAACAACCACATAGGTGAAAAGTATATAAATGTCAGGGCTGGTAAGTCACTGACACCACCAAAGCTAGAAAGAAACGTCGTGCTCTCCCTGCAGTCCGTATCCCCTTTTTGACTCATACCGAGGTGTGAGGCTCGCGAATTCACGTTATACACAAAGCTGCCACGTAGGCCATGCTTTGATCATCAACCACAAGACTTTGCTTTTCAACAGAAGCCTTGATCATGCAACTCAGAATGCCACACGGGCAATTCATGCCATGCGATTGATATTTATCGATATATAACCTCTAAGCTCGTACGTCTCAGAGAAGGGCGTTAAGCAAAAGAATAAATTCTCCGCCGCCAAACAGATATATATTTAACAGAAATCAATCAACACAGAATAAAATCCAATGTCAGACACACAATCCATTTACAAGTTCGTTCTGGGTCTGAACGAAACCGGAGGCACTTTCCTCGCATATCCATCGATCTCCAAGTACGTCTGGACGACCACCAACTATTTCCATCCTCTTGGGTGTACAGCCCAATCAGGATCGTCGGTAATTATCCAAACGATGTGAAGACTTCCGGTCTTCGGCCACCGTCATCATCTTCGATTTATCGTCGAATCGGTTATTCAGAATGGGTATAAACCCGGACTTTCCGAACAACCCGCGTATATTAAAAACAAATGTTACACAAACACAACATACGCCTCATTCCAATTCATTAGTCACTAACCGTAAATCAGTAAGAGAGCAATTCCCCAAATATTAACCCCGAAGGCCGAAACCAACATCAGATCAATACCCAGGAAACCATTCTTCTTAACTAACCTTCAGCTAGTTTCTAAATTTCAATTCTTAGGGAAAGGTTCCCATTAATTTTATCCAAGATAAATTCTTTAAAATTTATCCTTTAATCTTCCTTTGTATGTCATTTCAAACCAAATTACGGTTTTCCAAACTAGTCGAGATTAGCGAACCATACTGAAGTAATTATTTAATTTATTTCCCAATCCCAACCTATTCATCCCGTGAAGCAAAACTGGTAATACTCCATATTTAACACCACAGTGTTATCGGTAAAATTAATTACCATTTCACGTTCAAATCTGATTAAAGATTTAACTATCGCTTTGGAGCAAAACTGGTGATACTCCATTCTCGCTCATTTTCTAAAGTTGATAATTTAAATTGCCAATCCACATTTCAATTTAATTGAAGATTCATTAAAACCCCTTTTACTGGGTTAAAGAACTAGTGTCATTTAAAACACAGTCACGATTAACCCAAATCACATTCTATTTATTATCGGGTTAAAGAGTAAGTGTTATTTAAAACACCCTTCACGATAAACCCATAAATCAATTCTATTTGAAACCCGTTTCAAACCCAATTTATTTATTTAAAAAAAATAACGGGTTTAATTTTAGTTCAAAACTAGTTCAATTCGATAAAAATCTATTTTTATCTTTTCAAATATGGAGTTTTTCATCCCAATTTTTCCCAAATCATTTCTTATGATTTTACACAAATTATTACTATTTTTAATAATTTTATCAAGGCTCGTACAGTCGATTTCCATCAACGGCCATCGAACTGCACTTACAGCGAACTTTTTCAAATTTGATTTGGACGTATCTCCAAATCCAACCGTTAGATTTCAAATTCCTAATATTCGCTAGAAATCTCTTTTCGATACGAACCCAACGGTTCCGGTTTTAGGAGAATCCGACGGTCGGATCTCCCGTAATGTCCGTTTGAAATAAATGGCCGAAATTCACGAACTGCCGCGGCGCGGCGCGTTCCATTCAAGCCATTATATAATATATATAATATATATAATATATATTTCGTCGATTTCTATTTAAAATGAAGTTTATAAATAGTTTTGAATTCGTTTCAAAAACAATTTCATCCTTTATTTCAAATTTAAATCAAAATTGAATTTTCTATTATAAATCCTCTTTATTTTCATTCCTATTTGATTTCAATTCAAATCGATTTTTAATTCGATTCGAATTCATTTTCTTTTCAATTCGAATTCGTTTTCTGTTCAATTTAAATTCAATTCGTTTTCTATTCAATTTGAATTCAATTCGTTTTCTATTCAATTCATTTTCTATTCAATTCGAATTCAAATTGGTTTTCTATTCAATTCGTTTCGAATCACTTTTCAATATTCATTTTAAAATGAATAAAATCGATATAAATATCGTTCACGTCAAAATGGCGTCAATCTAATCAACACGGCCTCATATATTTCTATTTTCAAATATTCTATTTCAAGTATTTCTTATTATCAAAATATTTCGTTCAACACATGACTAATCTCAACGGATGAGTACCGACAACACATGAACCTTTATTTTATAATATTCTTTATTTTCTAAATTGGAACGAGGTCCAATCAAACACCATATAATGTTAATTATATAGATTTTCATACATCACACGTATATAATAGCATTGAAAAATAATCAACCATCAACCAAAGTGCACTACACTGTATAAGCATCAAATATAGATATCTAACGCTTATAACAGCCTGTCAATCCATCGATCGACATATTTAATCAATCAGGATGAGTGAACTTCAAATTTCATCCCAACACCCGTGTGGGGTTTCAAACAATCAAACACAGATTTTAGTTGTGTAGTTGGGCGACGTGTAAAATTTATCGTCCCAATCAATGTCAGTCAAATCAGTGTACATAAACAAACCGTCCGGTGTGTAAAAGAATATTTATTTATTCATATTCACGTTAAAAATTATATTTTTAACGATAAAATCATTTTATTTCAACATATGAATTTCTATTCAGTTCATTCTTTAAATAAAATGATATTTTTATTTTTCTAACTTATTTTAGAAAATTTCGGCGGCATAACGGCACGATACTAGAAACGGGACGAGGCCTAGCCTTATCCCCGGTCTAGTGAAGGCCCACACCATTCACACATCCATCAAATCCATTCAATTCACCAAACAATTCAATTCAAATCAAATAATCTAACCAATCTATGCAACCAAACAAACAAGTCCATGGTCTGTGGACGATTGTGTCAGGTGCTACTAAACACCGTCTGCATCCTAGTATATATATATAACTAGAAAAAGAATTTTAGAGTGAGAAATTCTCACCGATAGCTATCCAATACCACGACTCTTCATCGATAGAAATCTTCATCGTTCTCGCCTTTTTATCACCTTCGTTGCCCGTAGTCACTACATATATAAAAATCACATCTTTATATACTGATGTCTTTAAAATAAAAATCACATTTTTATTTGTTCACTTTCAATTTAAAAATCATATTTTTATAATCACTTCCTATATTTAAAAATCGAATTTTTACTTCGCTATTCAATATATAAAAATCGAATTTTTACTTCGTTATTCAATATATAAAAATCGAATTTCTACTTCGTTATTCAATATATAAAAATCGAATTTTACTTCGCTATTCAATGTATAAAAATCGAATTTTTACTTTGCTATTCAATATGTAAAAATCATATTTTTATCTTTCTACAATATGAAAATTATATTTTCTATCTTTACATACGATAAAATTTATATTTTTAAATAATTAAAAATCGTATCTTTAGCTAATTAAAAACCTCCTCTTTTTTTATTTTAAAAATCAAATTTAAAAATCAAATAGATTTCTGTTTTCAAATCAAATAAAATCAGTTTTAAAATCAAATAGAACGATAACTGAAAATTGAAAAATAAATAAAATAAAAAACTTACAGACGAACTGGAGAGAGGGGGGGGGGGCTTCCTCGCGTCGGTCAGGGGATGGAGGAGGGGGGCGGTTCGAGTTCGGGGGCGGGGGGGGGGGGGGCTTCGCGGTGGTCGGCGGTAGGAGGAAGGGGGGGTTTGGATTCGAGCGACAGCTATGTAGGGGGGGGGGCTGCGACGCATCGATCGAGGAGGGAGGGTTTGGAGGTGGCACAGTGGTCATTGGGGAGGGCGGCGGCTCCTCTCCGCTTCGTCGTCTTCTTCTTCTTCTTTTTTTCCTGTTCGAAATGAAAATGAGAAGGGGGGGTGGCAGAAAGAATATAGAGAGGGAAAGGGGGGGTTTATTTTATATATATTTTTTTATTTAATTCAAAAAGTTGACTTATACATACGACCTCTAAACGAGGCCCACCGTCTGTCGTCCATAGTGTTTCACCCCTATTCCGAACACAATGGGATATGTATAGTAGGCTGATTCGATCGTTACAATCAGTTTCCGTTAAAGTCAACATATAACTCTATATATTGAATTTGAACGCGCATTTCAATTTACTGGGGTCACATACGAATTCTATAAATTCCAGAAAAATATTTTCTAGCTTCGTATTGACGATACGGTCCTAACAAAACTAGTTTCGTCGAATTCTGAGACCGTTGGAAAAATGGCCATTTTCCAGTCGATTAAAATCAACTAAAACTGGTCAAACGCGTTTTCCTTTGCCACACTCACATATTGATTCGAAAAATTATGAAATTTGGAATCTAGCAATAATTTGACATCACGGACCCAACAAAAGTGGTTTCGTCAAAATCCGAGGTCGTTTGCAAAATGTCAATTTTTAAGGGCCTGAATTCCATAGCGACTATTCTGAATTTTCAACTGGACATATCCTTTGATTCCCGCTATGAAATTTTGATTTTTCGGATTCGTTGGAAAGATATTATCAATTAGATCCTAATGTTTTTGGTTTCACTAAAATCCGGATTGTTTTGCACCCGGTACATTCATTTGAAATTTGAAATCGAATTATCGAACTACCGCGCCATTTTCAATTCCTTTTATAATTATATATAATTATTTATATTCTAACGACGGCGTATATAATATATACGTTCTAAATATATTCAAAATAAATTTCTCGTCGATATTATTTAAAATAATCTATTTTAAATATTCAAAATTCGCTAAAATTGCCAAAATAAAAATTTTAAACTGGTTCAGAATTTCCGGGTTATTACAATCTCCCCCACTTAAAACTTTTCGTCCCCGAAAAGGAACAAAGTCGAAAGTGGTTTGATTAATCAACTCTACGTTCGATCTAGCTTCAATTCTCCAAGCTTTCAGTTTTTGAGAATTTTCAAATTTTCAAAAATTTGGCTAACACCCTAAATTTTCGAAAAATTTCTCCATAACCTCCCCTGCACCGGGAGCCACGGGAAAATCCCGAAATTGCCATACAGGCCTTCTGATCTCAAAAAGAAAAAGAAAAAGCCAATCGGCTAGCCAATAGGCTCATAAAATCATCATCACCCAAACAAAACAGTAAATTATAGTAAACATGTACCTATTTGTCGGGCAAACAAATTTTATTCTCTGCTCTAGCCTCCTTGCTATGACCTGTTCAATGTAAGTACTTGTATATGCAAGCAAATGCGACCAATTTTCAATATAGTTCAATATTTTGTTCAATTAGGCTAAATGGTTCAAAATTCAATTAGGCAACAATAATCAAACAACACAATCATCAATCAATTAGTGGATTAGAGTTTCAAATTCATAATTTTGATACATCTACAAAAATCATGTTTTTGATGCCAAATCACAACAATGAATCTATCTATATAAGTTTTGGTTCTCACACCAGTCTAATGGAAATATATAGATATCACACCTTCGAAACACGAAAATAAACCATTGATGTCGTACGTCATTAGTGGAATCATCCCCGGGCTACTGGAGTGAGATTCTACATCTATTCAGTATATTAAAACTTCGAATATACGTTCATGACGCGTATATGCAAAACCTTTATATACTAGATTGTCCATATCAATATAAATAAATTATTCAAATACGTGTAAAATGGTTTAAATTTCAAAACTAAATTGTTTTCATTTGAAAAATATACTCTTCACACTCGTTCTAGGATACTACTGATCCTATCTCTAACGAGTCATTCTAATTGGATATTACTAATCCAATATCTAATGAATTCTTTCGTATGGTTCTAATGTGTCTTGTTCTCGAGCTCTGTAAACCAAATCTCTAATACCAAATGTGACGGCAAGGAATTTCGCTCGATCCGAATCAGTCGTTAAACCGATCTAGACCGTTCGAAACCCCTGATCGTTTGAGAACAGGACAAATTAGAACGCAGACGGAAGAACATTTCATTGTTATTACAACAATGCATCAGATACAAGAATATACAAAGTATAAATGAATAAATTACATTCGATAAATATCAGAGATTACAATAAATTACATAGCAGCGAAAAATAATACAAAGCACAACTGAAGGTGATATACAGATACGGAGCTTTCCGGATATCATTCCAGCTGTAAACCAGGATCCTGTGAATATGAATCTGCAAAACCAAAACTACTAGCCGCCCGTGTAGAAAATAGGGGCACCCAGAGTTTAGGTTAAAACAATAAACTCCAGGTCAGTCATGTGACTGGTGTGAGAACTAAAACAGTTATTTAAAAACTTTACTTTAAAAGAGAGTAATTCAAGGGACCACGCCGTATAACACGGAACGGGTTTCCTCCCAAGAATACCAGTGCATAGGATAAACAACGCAATGCTTTTTCGAAAAATGAAGCTATTATAAGACCCAAGTCCCATCACACAATGCAACGCAAGCCGGAGGATAGGGTTTTCCCTTATAATAGCCAAACATGCTTAGTACGTTTAAAACAAATCATTTGATATTATAATAAGTGTATAGTGTCAAAACATTTCAATCATTACACGTACTGGAAATTGGATTTCCGTCATGAGTCGAGGCAAGGTGCAAGCTCCTCTCCGCTTTCGAGACACTCTAGCAAATGTCTCAGGACTACACACTCTGGGCAATCCTGGATCTTCAGGGCCGGTCCTCACATACGTTAGAGGATTAGTTTTCCTGAACACACGTTTCCCGGTCCTTACAGACCTAAAATCGAGGCGCCTCATCCAACAACCACATAGGTGAAAAGTATATAAATGTCAGGGCTGGTAAGTCACTGACACCACCAAAGCTAGAAAGAAACGTCGTGCTCTCCTTGCAGTTCGTATCCCCTTTTTGACTCATACCGAGGTGTGAGGCTCGCGAATTCACGTTATACACAAAGCTGCCACGTAGGCCGTGCTTTGATCATCAACCACAAGACTTTGCTTTTCAACAGAAGCCTTGATCATGCAACTCAACATGCCACACGGGCAATTCATGCCATGCGATTGATATCTATCGATATATAACCTCTAAGCTCGTACGTCTCAGAGAAGGGCGTTAAGCAAAAGAATAAATTCTCCGCCGCCAAACAGATATATATTTAACAGAAATCAATCAACACAGAATAAAATCCAATGTCAGACACACAATCCATTTACAAGTTCGTTCTGGGTCTGAACGAAACCGGAGGCACTTTCCTCGCATATCCATCGATCTCCAAGTACGTCTGGACGACCACCAACTATTTCCATCCTCTTGGGTGTACAGCCCAATCAGGATCGTCAGTAATTATCCAAACGATGTGAAGACTTCCGGTCTTCGACCACCGTCATCATCTTCGACTTATCGTCGGATCGGTTATTCAGAATGGGTATAAACCCGGACTTTCCGAACAACCTGCGTATATTAAAAACAAATGTTACACAAACACCACATACGCCTCATTCCAATTCATTAGTCACTAACCGTAAATCAGTAAGAGAGCAATTCCCCAAATATTAACCCCGAAGGCCGAAACCAACATCAGATCAATACCCAGGAAACCATTCTTCTTAACTAACCTTCAGCTAGTTTCTAAATTTAAATTCTTAGGGAAAGGTTCCCATTAATTTTATCCAAGATAAATTCTTTAAAATTTATCCTTTAATCTTCCTTTGGATGTCATTTCAAACCAAATTATGGTTTTCCAAACTAGTCGAGATTAGCGAACCATACCGAAGTAATTATTTAATTTATTTCCCAATCCCAACCTATTCATCCCATGAAGTAAAACAGGTAATACTCCATATTTAATACCACAGTGTTATCGGGAAAATTAATTACCATTTCACGTTCAAATCTGATTAAAGATTTAACTATCGCTTTGGAGCAAAACTGGTGATACTCCATTCTCGCTCATTTTCTAAAGTTGATAATTTAAATTGCCAATCCACATTTCAATTTAATTGAAGATTCATTAAAACCCCTTTTACTGGGTTAAAGAACTAGTGTCATTTAAAACACAGTCACGATAAACCCAAATCACATTCTATTTATTATCGGGTTAAAGAGTAAGTGTTATTTAAAACACCCTTCACGATAATCCCATAAATCAATTCTATTTGAAACCCGTTTCAAACCCAATTTATTTATTTAAAAAAAATAACGGGTTTAATTTTAGTTCAAAACTAGTTCAATTCGATAAAAATCTATTTTTATCGTTTCAAATATGGAGTTTTTCATCCCAATTTTTCCCAAATCATTTCTTATGATTTTACACAAATTATTACTATTTTTAATAATTTTATCAAGACCCATACAGTCGATTTCCATCAACGGCCATCGAACTGCACTTACAGCGACCTTTTTCAAATTTGATTTGGACGTATCTCCAAATCCAACCATTAGATTTCAAATTCCTAATATTCGTTAGAAAGCTATTTTCGATACGAACCCAACGGTTCTGGTTTTAGGAGAATCTGACGGTCGGATCTCCCGTAATGTCCGTTTGAAATAAATGGTCGAAATTCACGAACTGCCGCGGCGCGGCGCGTTCTATTCAGGCCATTATATTATATATATAATATATATATAATATATTTCATCGATTTCTATTTAAAACGAAGTTTATAAATAGTTTTGAATTTGTTTCAAAAACAATTTCAACCTTTATTTCATATTTAAATCAAAATTGAATTTTCTATTATAAATCCTCTTTATTTTCATTCCTATTTGATTTCAATTCAAATCGATTTTTAATTCGATTCGAATTCATTTTCTTTTCAATTCAATTCAATTCGAATTCGTTTTCTATTCAATTTAAATTCAATTCGTTTTCTATTCAATTTGAATTCAATTCGTTTTCTATTCAATTCGAATTCAATTCGTTTTCTATTCAATTCGAATTCAAATTGGTTTTCTATTCAATTCGTTTCGAATCACTTTTCAATATTCATTTTAAAATGAATAAAATCGATATAAATATCGTTCACGTCAAAATGGCGTCAATCTAATCAACACGGCCTCATATATTTCTATTTTCAAATATTCTATTTCAAGTATTTCTTATTATCAAAATATTTCGTTCAATACATGACTAATCTCAACGGATGAGTACCGTCAACACATGAACCTTTATTTTATAATATTCTTTATTTTCTAAATTGGAATGAGGCCCAATCAAACACCATATAACGTTAATTATATGGATTTTCATACATCACACGTATATAATAGCATTGAAAAATAATCAACCATCAACCAAAGTGCACTACACTGTATAAGCATCAAATATAGATATCTAACGCTTATAACAGCCTGTCAATCCATCGATCGACATATTTAATCAATCAGGATGAGTGAACTTCAAATTTCATCCCAACACCCGTGTGGGGTTTCAAACAATCAAACACAGATTTTAGTTGTGCAATTGGGCGACGTGTAAAATTTATCGTCCCAATCAATGTCAGTCAAATCAGTGTACATAAACAAACCGTCCGGTTTGTAAATGAATATTTATTTATTCATATTCACGTTAAAAATTATATTTTTAAAGATAAAAACATTTTATTTCAACATATGAATTTCTATTCAGTTCATTCTTTAAATAAAATGATATTTTTATTTTTCTAACTTATTTTAGAAAATTTCGGCGGCATAACGGCACGATACTAGAAACGGGACGAGGCCTAGCCTTATCCCCGGTCAAGTGAAGGCCCACGCCATTCACACATCAATCAAATCCATTCAATTCACCAAACAATTCAATTCAAACCAAATAATCTAACCAATATATGCAACCAAACAAACAAGTCCATGGTCTGTGGACGATTGTGTCGGGTGCTACTAAACACCGTCTGCATCCTAGTATATATATATAACTAGAAAAAGAATTTTAGAGTGAGAAATTCTCACCGATAGCTATCCAATACCACGACTCTTCATCGATAGAAATCTTCATCGTTCTCGCCTTTTTATCACCTTCATTGCCCGTAGTCACTACATATATAAAAATCACATCTTTATATACTGATGTCTTTAAAATAAAAATCACATTTTTATTTGTTCACTTTCAATTTAAAAATCATATTTTTATAATCACTTCCTATATTTAAAAATCGAATTTTTACTTCGCTATTCAATATATAAAAATCGAATTTTTACTTCGTTATTCAATATATAAAAATCGAATTTCTACTTCGTTATTCAATATATAAAAATCGAATTTTTACTTCGCTATTCAATATATAAAAATCGAATTTTTACTTCGCTATTCAATATGTAAAAATCATATTTTTATCTTTCTACAATATGAAAATTACATTTTCTATCTTTACATACGATAAAATTTATATTTTTAAATAATTAAAAATCGTTTCTTTAGCTAATTAAAAACCTCCTCTTTTTTTATTTTAAAAATCAAATTTAAAAATCAAATAGTTTTCAGTTTTCAAATCAAATAAAATCAGTTTTAAAATCAAATAGAACGAAAACTGAAAATTGAAAAATAAATAAAATAAAAAAACTTACAGACGAACTGGAAAGGGGGGGGGGCTTCTTCGCGTCGGTCAGGGGATGGAGGAGGGGGGCAGTTCGAGTTCGGGGGGGGGGGGGGGGGGGCTTCACGGTGGTCGGTGGTAGGAGGAAGGGGGGTTTGGATTCGAGCGACAGCTGGGTAGGGGGGGCTGCGACGCATCGATCGACGAAGGGGGGGGGTTGGAGGTGGCGCGGTGGTCATTGGGGAGGGCGGAGGCTCCTCTCCGCTTCGTCGTCTTCTTCTTCTTTTCCTATTCAAAATGAAAACGAGAAGGGGGGGGGGCAGAAAGAATATAGAGAGGGAAAGGGGGGTTTATTTTATATTTTTTTTATTTAATTCAAAAAGTTGACTTTTACATACGACCTCTAAACGAGGCCCACCGCCTGTCGTCCGTAGCGTTTCACCCCTATTCCGAACACAATGGGATATGTATCGTAGGCTGATTCAATCGTTACAATCAGTTTCCGTTAAAATCAACATATAACTCTATATATTGAATTTGAACGCGCATTTCAATTTACTTGGGTCACATACGAACTCTATAAATTCCAGAAAAATATTTTCTAGCTTCGTATTGACGATACGGTCCTAACAAAACTAGTTTCGTCGAATTCTGAGACCGTTGGAAAAATGGCCATTTTCCAGTCGATTAAAATCAACTAAAACTGGTCAAACGCGTTTTCCTTTGCCACACTCACATATTGATTCGAAAAATTATGAAATTTGGAATCTAGCAATAATTTGACATCACGGACCCAACATAAGTGGTTTCGTTGAAATCCGAGGTCGTTTGCAAAATGTCAATTTTTAAGGGCCTGAATTCCATATCGACTATTCTGAATTTTCAACTGGACATATCCTTTGATTCTCATTATGAAATTTTGATATTTCGGATTCTTGGAAAGATATTATCAATTAGATCCTAATGTTTTTGGTTTCACTAAAATCCGGATTGTTTTGCACCCGGTACATTCATTTGAAGTTTGAAATCGAATTATCGAACTACCGCACCATTTTCAATTCCTTTTATAATTATATATAATTATTTATATTCTAACGACGGCGTATATAATATATACGTTCTAAATATATTCAAAATAATTTTCTCGTCGATATTATTTAAAATAATCTATTTTAAATATTCAAAATTCGCTAAAATTGCCAAAATGAAAATTTTAAACTGGTTCAGAATTTCCGGGTTATTACATACGCCCATAAGCCGTATTAAAAGCAAAATAAAATACAGCTCTTAGCCATATCTAAAGTTTAAATAGATGCAGTTGTAAACCGTTTCTCAATGCAAATAACATACAACTTTAAGATGTACTTAAACTATTAATAGATATGAATATAAACCGTATCTAGATTATCTAAAGATATGAATATATACAAAAGGCTAGTAAATATCATACAAACTCTATTTGACAATTTATAACAGTAAACGAAACAATTTTATGAAATATTTCATTACAATACAATAAAGAAGATATATGTTGTTTCATTACATTACAATAAAGAAGATACATATTGTTTCATTACATTACAATAAAGAAGATACATACTGTTTCATATATAATGTGTTTCATAATTACATTAAATAAAGAAGGTAAACTTGGTATTTTAGCAACTTCGGCGACCACTCTCTGCTTTTCGACTTCGGCGATCGACCACTATGATCCGCAACTAATCCATTCACCAAGCTGAAGGTTTAACTTTCTAGTTAAGAATTCACTGGGTGATCAACCAAATGGATACATTTTAGCTCATGCCCCAGGTTCAGGTATTCATGCTAACTTATGCATTTTACTAAGCGCCAGTACTAGCAAAGGGGATAATATCAAGTGTCATATGCTGCTTCACTAAACCTTAGGAAAAAGCATTTGGCACTTGATATTGTCCTCTTTGCTAGTCCTGACGCTTAGTTAAATGCATAAGTTAGCATGAATATATGAACCCGAGGTGTGAGCTAAAATGCATCCACTTGGTTGATCAGCCGGTAATTCTTAACTAAAGAGTTAAATCCTTCAGCTTGGTGAGTGGATTAGTTGCGGATCGAAGTGGTCGATCGCCGAAGTTGAAAAGCAGAGAGTGGTCGCGAAGTTGCTAAAAATACCTTCAGCTTGGTGAGGCTTCGCTGGTGGATCACCTAGTAAATTCTTAACCAGAATAGACATGCATCATCTTCATCTATACTTGCAACCTAATTTGCATTAGAACAATAATGAGTCAGAATATACATATACAACACACAAAATTGGCATAACAAGAGCAGCATACAAATGGACCAGATGTGCATCAAATTACATGCACATATAATAAAGCATTGCAGATAAATCGAGCAATACAGTGCACATATACAAGGTTGTGCATAGCAACAGACATAACATGCCACTATGTTACAGCACAATTGAAAATGGTGCGGCAATGCCAAGTACAATAGAGAAAAGGTGATCCAGGACCAAGGACAATGGCCAAGCATGCACATGGAAAGCCATCGTATAGCCAACAATGTTTACACATGCACAAACCACAAGTAAGCAAGCATAAGCTTAACAACTCAAGTGCAAAATGTCGTATTAGTATACAAGTGTACAAGTAAATAGAGAGAATGGAGATACATCATGATCATCCCAGGGTACTCTTACTTAATGACAAAATGTACAAGACCATGAACAAAGAACATAGCTTAAGGAACAACAAAATAGTAGTCAGTTAACATGCATGTACAAGATGACAGGTCAGACCAACCATTGCAGACAAGCCTGGTGCCAATGACATTGAACACAAGCAGGCCGGGTTCGAATACTAACATACACACATGAATAACTCAAGTGACAAATAGCGTAAATGGTTCAAATACTAACAAGATGATAGTGCACAAACACAAGGTTGATCAAGCCAGTATTAAGTTTCCAACATCATGATAAATAGTGTAAATGGAACGACACAAGTAAACAGGCACAACATAAATTGGTTGTACACAAGCATGCCTAACATACAATATCAAGTCATAAAATACATTGTAGAATGACAAGTTTCCAACATACAATACATTGTAGCAGTGACTAAGAAGACGAATTTTAGTAATTGTTCTTATCAGTCATAAATCCTAACAGCAAGCCTACCACAATGCAGTTTTCTGCTTCGATCAACATAGTAGCATGAATTCAAGCAAGAATATATGAAACATTACAATACTGTCTGAAAATACCCAATTCAAACCCAATTCAAACCCAATAACAAAATAGTAGTATGAATTCGAGGTAGACAAGCACATGCACACATCTGTCATTCAAAATTTTGAAACAAGGCATGGAAATTCAAAATAAAACCCAATTTAAATCCAATTTTAACTCAATTCAAATTCAAATTCAAATTAAACCCGATTTAAACCCAATTTAGATTCAAATTAAACTTACACACTTTCAGTGGCGATGACAAAGATGGACAGCGGTGGACTGAAGGTTCGCCGGTCACTTGAAGGTAGCACGAGCTGACGAGCAAGATGGATAGCGCTGGATGGTTTATTGACAAAGGAAGATGGAGCGCCGAGTACCAAAACCCTAATTCGGGTTTTCGGTCACCATGGAAATTAAAAACGGGGAAGAAGACGACTAAAAGTTTCGAAGTGTCAAAACAGGATGGTGCCAGAAAGAAAATAACGAGGGAAAATTTTGATATGGATTTAATACAGCTAAAAGCCGTTTCAAATGTATTGATCCGGAGATTCGTAGATTTATAGTTAGATCTCACGTGTTTGGGGAGGTGTGGATCGCTAGGAGAAAATTCGATACGGCTACAAGCAGTATCAAATTTGATACGGCTAAAAGCATTATCAAATCTCTACATCTTCGTGTGCCAAATTTGCATATATGGCGTAGTGATTATTACTAATCAGTGAAATATATCATATTCATAAATTATAATATGCTTAAACTAAAAAATAGCAATAAGAGTAGATTATAGTTTACAACTTATTATTCATGAACAAGAATTATTGTTAGACATAGAACATAAAAAAGATCCAAAACATTAAACAGTTCTGCATAAGTAGAACATAAAATACATACTTTCATAAGTAGCATACGCGTAAAAAAAAACAAATATGAAAATTCTAAGTATTGTAGAACATATACAATATGATCATATAACATGCAAAATACACATAAAAGATTAAATACTAAACATGATTTTTTTAAGTTTTTAATTTACATACAAGCAAAATAAACATCATGATAAAATAAAATAAAATTTAGCTTTTAACAAGATAACTACCAAAAATGGCATATATGTATGTGCATATATATACACACGCACACACATCAATATTTTTCTTTCTAAAATGGCGGACTTTTTCCCGCCTAAACCGTTGTCTAATTCACCATGGAATCATCAACCTCCACAGTCGGCGATGCCTGTCTTCGATCGGGCCAAAGCTAGATCTCTAAATCCATAGATCGAAGAAGATTTTGCTTGTCTCCAATTTGTTAAACCTTGAATAATCATGTTTATATTACAGAATAAATTTTTAAAGCTTCATCAGATTCATGGTTAAACACTATTGCTCTACAACCAATGGACTTCAAACTTTCAGTGATTAAACTGAAGGAGTACATCTTAAAGCTGTGGAAACTTAGAGGTAATTTTCGGGTTCATATTGCCCTTGGCTTTTATTACACTATTCAATTTGAGGAAGTGTTTGACTGTTTATCTATGCTAAGAACTTCGACTTACTCTTATTTTAGAATATTATTGATGGTTTTTAAATGGTTTCCTTGATATGAATGTGAGAAGTTTAATGCTAATAATGTTCAGATATGGATTAAACTTTTGATCTGGATATGGAAATGTGGTCGAGCAAAGCTTTTTTTATGATTGCTAGCTATATTAGAGATCCAATTCATACTGGTAATAATACAACTAGCAAGAAAGTGACTAAATATACTAAGATCCTTGTTGGAATTGATATGAAGTCTAAATTGGTTGATAAAATTCCCATAACGTTACATAATGGTCTTATGAAAGAAGTTACCGTTGAATTTGAATATATTCCTCCTCGATGTGATCAATGTAAGAAGTTTGGACATAATACTATGATTCATGAGCTGTTTAATGATCCTTCATAGGTATCAAATCAGTCAACGGATAAAGCAAGCACATCCAGTGTTGATAAACAAGCAGCTGATATAGATTCAAATAAGAACAGTGGGGATTGTGATTTGGATTTCTTAGATTCTGAACTACCTGATAATATTCTTTTTGAAGATCAACATCATATTGCGGATAATCTGAGTGAAATACCAAGTGTTGAAGAAAATAAGGATGTATCTGAAGGCATTACTAAGAACACGGAGTATTTACATATTCTTAAAGGAAAAAAATAAGGTTAACACCCTTATTTCTCTTGCTCCTCCTAAAAGAAATTTAAGGAACAATTCTTCAGTTAAATGACAATATTGACTTGGAATGTCAGAGGGATGAACACTTCTCATCGGATGGGAGAATTGTTATCTCTGTTGACTAAGTTCAAACCAATAATTGTTAGTTTGGTAGAAAATAAACATAGTGAAGTCAATTTTAGATTGTTTGGTACAACTATTTGAAGTGTTTGGGATTTTATACCTCGTAATCCTTCTTCATATTCATGTAGAATTTTGCTATTATGGAATTCTCAAGTTTGGAATATTGTTACTATTTCTTCATCAAATTAGCATGTAACCGTTCAAGCTGAAAACACATGTGGTCTTTCCATGTTTATTACAATAGTATATGCTAGTAATTGTTTTAATGATAGGCAGATCCTTCGGCAGCATATTATGAGGGAAGCTGAAAGTATAAATGGTGATTGGGTTCTTATGGGTGATTTCAATAATTCTACATCTCATTTAGATAAGAAATGTGATCTTCCTGTGCCTTTTCAACAGATCATAACATTTAATAATTGTCTTGTATAGGATGGATTAATTAAAATAGACGCGGTTGGATTCAAATATTCATGGAGGCGTAGAGGTATAGCTAATAATATTGATGAAATATTCGTGAATCATTCATGTTTAAATCAATTCATTGATATGAAACCTCTTTCATTATCACAAAATTTAAGTGACCACAATCCTTTGCTTTTAGACCTTGTTTCTTCTTCTATATTAAAGGGATTTCCATTTAGATATTCAAATGATTGGCATTTTAAATCTGGTTATGATGAATGTATAGTGAGAGGCCTACAGGTTAATGTGTAGAGATTTCCTATGTAACGACCTGGATTTTCCATCGTTGAATTCTAAATATTTAAATTTACTTTAAATATTTTATTTTTATTATATATAGGAATTTATTTAATAAAATGATATTTAACGTATAATTTATAATATAATTAAAACGAGTTCAAAATGGCGCGGTAGTTTGAAAATTCGATTTCAAATTTCAAATGAATGTACAGAATTCAAAATAAATCGGATTTTAGCGAAACAAGAAATATTTGAATCTGTTTGAAAATATCTTTTCAACGAATGTGAAAAATTCAGATTTCATAGTGGGAATAAAAAGTTATGTTCAAATCAAATTTAGAAATAGTCTCTATGGAGTCGTGTATATGCCATAACGGTTTATTTAATATAAGTAAATATTAGTTTCGAATTTCGACAAGGCTCTTTTAAGGCATAGTTATAATTTAATTTTTAGAATTTTACTGTAATTTTTAATTAATTAAATATGCAACTTTTTATTTGGAGTATTTTGCACCCTATATCAATATTTTGGGGTTTCATAATAGAAGTTAAAATACCGATATTATTATATTTTTAGGATCGTGGCTCATTGGTCGACACGACTGTACTTCTATTTTCGTCCATAACAGTACGTTCGTAAGAAAAAAATACGTGTACAATATAATACATCGTATATTACAATGAACAGGCATATAATAGTTGCTTGTTTGTTGGACATCTTTAACTTTGGTACAACTTGTTTAAAGATAATATAATAAATAAGTATATTTCCTTATCGTGAAAGCTTCAGAACAAAGACAACGTGCTCTCCACGTGTTTTAAACCGTGTGTGCCAAGCATTTTCAATACCGTGTCTGTCAAACTTTTAAGAGCCGTGCGAGCCAAGCCTTTCAGAACCCGTGACCATCAAGTTTAAGTGATTGCAAAGGAATTCACTTATATAATGATCTCTGTATCCAGCTCTTTTCACTTTCTCCTTTGGCATCTTCAAAGCGAAAACACTTCCTCTGATACAAAATTTTGCCTTCTCAATCCAATTAAAAATCGAGTACAATCCCTAATTTCCCGAAATCTCTTTGCGCTTTTCCCCGTTCAGCTGAAAATCAACTTTTCAAGTAATCAACGAATAAAATTTCCACTTTGGAAATTGTTTAAAAATCCGGTCTTCAAAGGAAAACCCAATATTTGATTCATTCAAATGTTGTGTGTACGCTCATCAATCATATATCCTTTTTGTGAAACTCGACGATTGTTTTTCTAGCTTCGATTTTTGATGCTGGCCTGAGAATGGAGACCGTAGTGGAAGTGAGTGGGTCAAGGATGGTGCGGTGAGAAGGGGATTTAGGTTGAGTCGCGATTTACTGTGGTGGATGTATCGGTATGTCGATGTCGCGAGCAGGGAAGGTGTATGGGCGTAACATAGTAGTGATGAGGAGGAGATTTTGGGGGTACTGCTATCGCCGGAAAAGGTGGTAAGGGAGTTGCCAAGTCAATTGGCGGAAGGAGCCATTCTCGGAATGGACGGCTTCAGAAGAGTTGTTGGGGAAGGAGAGCGCTAGGTGTATCTTTTTTTTTAGAAGGAGATTGAGTTGTTTTTTTCTGTGCTGTGAGTAATGGACTGGGGCATTTCTAATTGGATTAGTGAAGCTAAAGTGGTTAGAAGTTTTGGAAGATATGGGTTGGATACTGAAAACATGGAGGACGTGCTTTTGTTCTGTAAGTGAAGAAATTGGGAACCTTTTCCCTGAATGGAGGATAACACGTGAATTTGTTTAATAATAAAGTGATTATGGAGAAGCAAAAGCGATTCGTTTTGTCGTTCAGGCTCAAAGAAGAGGAAGTCGGGTTTGTTGGTTGCCCGGAAACAATCGTGAGTTAGAGGAAAGATTAATTTTGTTTAAATGGTAATTAATCCCCAATGACCATTTTAAGCTATTTAATTATTTTATTGAAAGCTCGTAAACATTATATACTATTTGTCCGTATATAGAATTGCACGAGACAAACCACGTTGGGGATCGAAACGACGAAATCTATGTCGTAAAACTATGATGGCTAAGAGCTGAATTATTAGGATTTCGTGATAAAATCAAACATTTGTTTGATTATAAACGAAATAAAAAGCAGAACCGTCAACTGCAAAATGAGGTGAGTAAACTCACTAACTCTGCTTCGTTTATATTTTTATACAAACGAATTTTAAATTTATTTTATACTGTGAAATGGTTGCTTGATTAATATGGTTAATAAAATTGGTTGATATGATTACATTGTTGATCGATGATTAGTTCTGATATTTCGTATTGATGTGAAATAATATTATAGATGCTGATTAACATCTGTGGATGCAGAGAAACATGTTGCGGGGACCCAACTGGATTCCTCAACATTTATATAATTGTTTACTGTGATAAATTATGTTGTGTTGAATTCCCTGACCCTAGAAATTTGGTATTTTAATACCGTAAAATATTTTCGAATATAAAAGGGGGTTTGAAACATAAAAACGGAAATTTAGTTCCAAAGTAGAGAATTGAATTTTCGAATGGACTTGAAGGTAGGAACTTGTTTAAATAAATAAAACAAGAAGTTGATTATAAACATCTGTTATAAATTTAGTAAAATATTGTCATTGTATTAAGTTGAATTTATATGGAAAAGGGGAAATTGGTTTGAAACCAATAGTTGTAATTGGATTTGATCTTAGTGATTTTAAAGGGGATTATAAATGAGATTTAAATGTTTGAAGTTAAAAGTGAGATTTTTATAAACATTTGTAAATAGAAGTTATAAATAGAATTTGGGTTTAAAGGAATATTTATAAAAACGAAAACAAATGATTGTACATGAAAGAAATATATTTAAGATTAAAGTAAATAATGGTTTAGAGTAAAGATTTTGCAAATAAAATATATAAAATGGAAATTCAGATTTGAATATGAATTCAAATTGGAGTTTGAATGAGATAGGGAAAATGGGGAATCAATTTAAAAGAAAACGATAAGTTTTATTTCAAAATGTGGAATATAAAATAAATGGTGATAACGTAATGATTTGGAAAGTATGAATTCAAAAGGGGATTGGTATTCGAATTAACGTGAAATGGTAGATAAATTCCGGAGTTCGGAATATGATCGAATATAGAACATTCGAGAGAGAGTTATTGGAATTTGATTATATCGAATTTAGGAAAGTAGTTATTTCTACTTTCCCTTTTGAATCAAATTTAATTATTTAATTAATTACTTATTAATTGAAATTAATAAGTACAAGCTATATATTTTTTATATACCAAATATTTGAAAACAACGATTATAATGCTACTGCTATAATAAATGTTTTGTAAATTTATACAACGATTATAATGCTATTATTATAGTAAATGTTTTGTAAATTCTAAACAACAATTTTAACGCTGCCGCTATAATGCGATCTTAACGCTATTGTTAAAATAAGTGTTCTATAATTCTAAACAGCGATTGTAACGCTGTTGTTAAAAGCAATGTTTTATAAATCAAATATTTGGAAACAATGATTATAATGCTACCGTTGTAATCAATATTTTTCTGTTAATGGAGTGTGTTCTTAGATTGAATCCGAGAGTCGTGTAAGCGACGTTTTGTTTAAAGTTGTGAGCTTTGACTATTTCGAAGTTAAGAATGTCGTTCAGTTAAGGTCTGAGAGGTAATTATACCCCCAACTTGACCGACGTCTTGATTGACGGAGAAATGATTAAGGTTCGGTGGCAAGGATTTGGTTAGAGATACCATTAGTTAACGAATGATTTATGGTTTGAGTTATAATAACGATGTTTTATAACATCGCGTTCATTTAAAGGATTTTGGAATATTTTTCCCAAATAGAAAATGAAATGAATTGGTCAAGGAGGAATTAAGGGATGGAATGTGAAAATATTTTCTGATATTAATAAAGTATATTTTCTGAATATAGAAATAAGGATTCGTTAATATAAATGTTTTCTAACTGGAATAAGAAATATATTATCGAATAAAGGAAATAGGAATTTGAAATGATAATATAATAAGGAATTCAATTAAAAAGGGGCCCAGTGTTGTTTGATGTTTGCTCGGTAGGATTTCCAATTGGAAATACGACCGTCGATTGTATGGATGTTTTTCTTTGATAGTTAAATCACCGACTATCAAAGTTTTGATTTATTTTATACCTCCATTATAAATATGGAGAGACCGGGATCAGATTTAATATCTGAAAACCACTCTGTATTGGTATAAGCAACTTATACTGAAATAATTGAAGGCGGAGTTATGCAAGTGCTATCCTGTTTACGGGATAATGCCTTCGGTTTGTCCAGTCCTAGGACAACGTGAATGGACGAATGTCTGACAGAGTATATCTAATGGATCACGTAAGTTGATCTCTTCAAACATACTTACGTTTGGTGGCAGAGGAACTCGTTCCTCTTAGATTTATACTCGTGGTATTTTTGGAGATATCAATTTGTGATTTGGCGGGTATGACGATGTGGCATTCAAAGTGAATGGTGGCCAGATATTCTGAAAGGTAATTCAAACCTCAAGCCTCACAACTGGGAATTGACAAAAATCGAGCGGGCAACATGGCTATGTGGGTCGGTCCCATCAGGATGTATAATCATCTATCTAGAGGAATTCCATTTGCTTCTTTAAATATATCGATGTTGTCCCTTTCGGGAAACAGTTGCTGATCCCAACCGTTGGTGATATACATTCGATACACTTAAGCGAAATGAGTGGTCGGTGATGTGTGGGCCGGGTTGCAAGATGTTCTTGTTGAACCCAGTGTATTCACCTCTAGAGATACACTATCGGCATGTGGTCCCATACCTTGTCATGTTGGAAATCCAATCTCCAATAAGCGCCCTGCGGTTTTTGATTTAATATTATATATGGAGCGTGAGATGCAAGCGTTCCGCTAGATTCTATTTATTTGATGTAGACAATATTATAATATCACCAGATTTTGATATCAAAATGTTTTGGGTTATCGTAAGGTAAAAACCATCCGTGTTTATGTGTGGATCGGTCTTACGATTATCTTTTCTTTCAAAAGGATTTTGGAAAGTTAAATCAATGGTTGGAGTTTACTCACACCAGTCCCATGACTGACCCAGAGTTTATTTTGTTTGTTTTCCCTAAACTCTTGGTTGCCCAAATTTGTACGGGCAGTCAAGTAGTCAGGATTTTACAGATTCACTTGGAGGTGTTCGAAGCAGGAGGCTTCACCAGTTAGCTATAGACTATTATATTTTCCGTTGTATACTATGTTGTATCTGGAAACAGGAGTTTATAACTATTCCAGAAATAGCTGTTGTACTCTGATGATGGTATGTGTATACAAATACTGATTTGTGTTTCAAAGTTTGTGTTATCTAATATATTTTATTTCGTTCCGCTGTGAGTTTGTGATCTTCGTTTTCTTCTATTCTAATAATTCTTTCTTTCTATTTCTCATCCTCTAACTTCTTTCTAACAATGAACGTATTTCTGTGCAATTTGGGTTGGACATGTGGTGTTATTAGTCGACTCAAAGGGTATGGATTTGCGGGTCGTTTCATTTGGTATCAGAGCTGAAGGTTGAGTGATAACCTTGGCTCTGTGGCGAGACTCAATAGAGATGGGGTTAGTAATACCCTAGATAGAATTTGAGTGTATATATATGAGCGCGTATTTGTAGATTTGATATAAAATTGTTTTATATTGTGTTGACTGCTTTGTTGAGTGGTTTATGAATTCTAGTCGATACAGGATGTACAACTATATTGATAGGTGTTTCTAAACTCTCGAACAGAAAAATTCGATGCAATATTGTTTTAAAATGGGTAAATGAAATAATTTTTCTCAAAAATTATTTTGATATAAAGGGAATAATTTCTGAATTATAGTATATAAAAGTGTTGATTGTTACTACAATCAAATGGAATTATAAAATATTGAAATGGTTATACAACCAAGATAAACTAGAATTAAATTCAAACCATAATTTGAATTTAAATCCCGGGTGTTTAGGAAATATTTTCTCAAATATTATTAATATAGCATTGTTTTGAAGAATTTTTAAATGAGAATGATTTTAAATGGATTTTAAAAGTGATTAAGCACTAAAATCACTTCAGTGGCGAGAAAATAATTCTGATAATGGATTGCGACATTATTGGTATTCATTTTCAAATTTCTGAGTGACGGATTGCTACCATAGTGATTTGGGAATAAAAAAATTGTTTGGAAAGGACATAATGATTTAGAAATTCAAATGTTTTGAATTGAGTTAATTATAAATATATGTATATATATATATGATTTCAAACTAATTTTAAATAAAACCCCAGAATTTGAATTCTGAAATTAAAATTTAACTTGTATAAGTTGAATAGATTGAAATGGTAAAAATGTATCAAATATACGAAAATTTAACTTAAGTTAAACAAATTTGGATTGGATTAGAATTAATTCCGAGTGAAATTAAATAAAGAGGAGTGTTGAGATTCGAATTATTCAACGTATGAATAAGCAAGTTGAATATATTGGATGTTGTTAATTTAAATTGAACTGTGATAAATTTGGATTCAAGTATAATAAGTGGATTGACTTAAATAGAAGTCAGATTTGGATTGATAGAAATGGAAGTGAACTAATCAGAAGTTGATTAGAGAGTTAAAAACTGGAAGTTGGATTGATTTGAAACCAACTGGAAATGGATATATGTATGCTGTGCTGATATTGAATGGAGGCAAATGAAAGAGATAGAATTATGCCCGACAAAAGGTACGTGTTTACAATATTACTTGGGTTTGATGACTTTATGAGCCTATGGGGCAAGCCGCTTGGCTTTTTGATTTTCTTTTGGATTGGAGAAGGCCTAGAAAGGTGAGTTGGGGTTGTACCGATTGAGCCGTGCAGAGGAGATGCTGCCGAAATATTTCAGAATTTAAAGTGTTAGAAAATATTCGTTAGTAAGAATAAATTAATATTTTAATTGAAATAAATTGGTGCAGTTAAACTGAAGTTAAAAAGTGAACAAAAAGGATTTCTGGACCTAGTTAGTAGGGTATGTAGCATCTTTTCCTACCTTAGCAATTTCGAGGACGAAATTATTTTAAGGGGGAAGGAATGTAATGACCCGGATTTTCAGTCGTTGGTATTTAAATTTATTTTAAATATTTTATTTGGATTGTATATAGGATTTTTTTTAACAAAACGGTATTTAACGTATAATTTATAATATAGTTAAAACGAGTTCAAAATGGCGCGGTAGTTTGAAAATTCGATTTCAAATTTCAAATGAATGTACATAATTCAAAATAAATTGGATTTTAGCGAAACAAGAAATATTTGAATCTGTTTAAAAATATATTTTCAACAAATGTGAAAAATTCAAATTTCATAGCAGGAATAAAAAGTTATGTTCAAATCAAATTTAGAAATAGTTGCTATGGAGTCGTGTATACGCCATAGCAATTTATTTAATATAAGTAAATATTAGTTTCGAATTTTGACAAGGCTCTTTTGAGGCATAGTTATAATTTAATTTTTAGAATATTACTGTAATTTTTAATTAATTAAATACGCAACTTTTTATTTGGAGTATTTTGCACCCTATATCAATATTTTGGGGTTTCATAATAGAAGTTAAACTACCGATATTATTATATTTTTAGGATCGTGGCTCATCGCTCGACACGACCGTACTTTTATTTTTTTCCATAACAGTTCGTTCGTGAGAAAAAAAATACATGTACAATATAATACACCATATATTATAATGAACAGGCATATAATAGTTGCTTGTTTGTTGGACAGCTTTAACTTTGGTACAACTTGTTTAAAAATAATATAAAAAATAAGTATATTTCCTTATCGTGAAAGCTTCAGAACAGAGACAACGTTCTCTCCACGGGTTTTTAACCATGTGTTCCAAGCATTTTCAATACCGTGTCTATCAAGCTTTTAAGAGCCGTGCGAGCCAAGCCTTTTAGAACCCATGACCATCAAGTTTACGTGATTGCAAATGAATTTACTTATATAATGATCTCTGTATCCAGCTTTTTTCACTTTCTCCTTTGGCATCTTCAAAGCGAAAACACTTCCTCTGATACAAAATTTTGCCTTCTCAATCCAATTAAAAATCAAGTACAATCCCTAATTTCCCCCAAATCTCTTTTCGCTTTTCCCCGTTCAGCTGAAAATCAACTTTCCAAGTAATCAACGAATAAAATTTCCACTTTGTAAATTGTTTAAAAATCCGATCTTTAAAGGAAAACCCAATATTTGATTCATTCAAATGTTGTGCGTACGCTCATCAATCGTATATCCTTTTTGTGAAACTCGACGATTGTTTTTCTAGCTTCGATTTTTGACGCTGGCCTGAGAATGGAGACCGCGATGGAAGCGAGTGGGTCGAGGATGTTGCGGTGAGAAGGGGATTTAGGTTGAGTCGCGATTTACTGTAGTGGATGTATGGGTATGTCGATGTCGCGAGCAGGGAAGGTGTATGGGCGTAACATAGTAGTGATGAGGAGGAGGAGATTTTGGGGTACTGCTATCGCCGGAAAAGGTGGGAGGGGAGTTGCCAAGTCAATTGGCAGAAGGAGCCATTCTCGGAATGGACGGCTTCAGAAGAGTTGTTGGGGAAGGAGAGCGCTAGGTGTATCTTTTTTTTAGAAGGAGAATGAGTTGTTTTTTCTATGCTGTGAGTAATGGACTGGGATGTTTCCAATTGGATTAGTGAAGCTAAAGTGGTTAGAAGTTTTGGAAGATAAGTGTTGGATACTGAAAACATGGAGGACGTGCTTTTGTTCTGTAAGTGAAGAAATTGGGAACCTTTTCCCTGAATGGAAGATAATACGTGAATTTGTTTAATAATCAAGTGATTATGGAGAAGCAAAAGGGATCAGTTTTATCGTTCAGGCTCAAAGAAGAGGAAGTCGGGTTTGTTGGTTGCCTAGGAACAATCGTGAGTTAGAGGAAAGATTAATTTTATTTAAATGGTAATTAATCCCTAATGAACATTTTAAGCTATTTAATTATTTTAATGAAAGCTCGTAAACATTATATACTATTTGTCCGTATACAGAATTGCACGAGACAGACCACGTTGGGGATCAGAACGACAAAATCTATGTCATGAAACTATGATGGCTAAGAGCTGAACTATTAGGATTTCGTGATAAAATCAAACATTTGTTTGATTGTAAATGAAATAAAAAGCAGAACCATCAACTGCGAAATGAGGTGAGTAAACTCACTAATTCTGCTTTGTTTATATTTTTATATAAACGAATTTTAAATTTATTTTATACTGTGAAATGGTTGCTTGGTTGAAATGGTTGATAAAATTGGTTGATAGGATTACATCGTTGATCGATGATTAGTTCTGATATTTCATATTGATGTGAAATAATATTATTGATGCTGATTAACATCTGTGGATGCAGGGAAACAGGTTGGAGGGACCCAACTAGGTTCCTCAACATTTATACAATTGTTTACTATGATAAATTATGTTGTGTTGAATTCCCTGACCCTAGAAATTTGGTATTTTAATATTGTAAAATATTTTCGAATATAAAATGGGGTTTGAAATATAAAAAGGGAAATTTAGTTCAAAAGTAGAGAATTGAATTTTTGAATGGACTTGAAGGTAGGAACTTGTTTTAATAAATAAAACAAGAAGTTGATTATAAACATCTATTATAAATTTAGTAAAATATTGTCATTGGATTAAGTTGAATTTATATGAAAAAGGGGAAATTGGTTTTGAAACCAATAGTTGTAATTGGATTTGATCTTAGTGATTTTAAAGGGAATTATAAATGAGATTTAAATGTTTGAAGTTAAAAGTGAGATTTTTATAAACATTTGTAAATAGAAGTTATAAATAGAGTTTGGGTTTAAAGGAATATTTATAAAAATGAAACCAAATGATTGTGCATGAAAGAGATATATTTAAGATTAAAGTAAATAATGGTTTAGAGTAAAGATTTTGCAAATAAAATATATATAATGGAAATTCAGATTTGAATATGAATTCAAATTGGAGTTTGAATGAGATAGGGAAAATGGGGAATCAATTTAAAAGAAAACGATAAGTTTTATTTCAAAATGTGGAATATAAAATAAATGGTGATAACGTAATGATTTGGAAAGCATGAATTCAAAAGGGAATTAGGAATTTGAATTAACGTGAAATGGTAGATAAATTCCGGAGTTCGGAATATGATCGAATATAGAACATTCGAGAGAGAGTTATTGGAATTTGATTATATCAAATTTAGGAAATAGTTGTTTCTACTTTCCTTTTTGAATCAAATTTAATTATTTAATTAATTACTTATTAATTGAAATTAATAAGTATAAGCTATATATTTTTTATATACCAAATATTTGAAAATAACGATTATAATGCTACTGCTATAATAAATGTTTTGTAAATTTATGCAGCGATTATAATGCTATTGTTATAGTAAATATTTTGTAAATTCTAAACAGCAATTTTAACGCTGTCGCTATAATGCAATCTTAACGCTATTGTTAAAATAAGTGTTCTATAATTCTAAATAGCGATTGTAACGCTGTTGTTAAAAGCAATGTTTTATAAGTCAAATATTTGGAAACAGCGATTATAACGCTACCGTTATAATCAATATTTTTCTGTTAAGGGAGTGTGTTCTTAGATTGAATCCGAGAGTCGTGTAAGCGACGTTTTGTTTAAAGTTGTGAGCTTTGACTATTTCAAAGTTAAGAATGTCGTTCAGTTAAGGTTTGAGAGGTAATTATACCCCAACTTGACTGATGTCATGATTGACGGAGAAATGATTAAGGTTCGGTGGCAAGGATTTGGTTAGAGATACCATTAGTTAACGAATGATTTATGGTTTGAGTTATAATAACGATGTTTTATAACATCGCGTTCATTTAAAGGATTTTGGAATATTTTTCCCAAATAGAAAATGAAATGAATTGGTCAAGGAGGAATTAAGGGATGGAATATGAAAATATTTTCTGATATTAATGAAGTATATTTTCTGAATATAGAAATAAGGATTCATTAATATAGATGTTCACTAACTGGAATAAGAAATATTTTCTCAAATAAAGGAAATAGAAATTTGAAATGATAATATACTAAGAAATTCAATTAAAAAGGGGCCCAGTGTTGTTTGATGTTTGCTTGGTAGGATTTCAAATTGGAAATACGACCGTTGATTGTATGGATGTTTTTCTTTGATAGTTAAGTCATCGACTATCAAAGTTTTGATTTATTTTATACCTCTGTTATCAATATGGAGAGACCGGATCAGATTTAATATCTGAAAACCACTCTGTATTGGTATAAGAAACTTATACTGAAATAATTGAAGGCGGAGTTATGCAAGTGCTATCCTGTTTACGGGATAGTGCCTTCGGTTTGTCCAGTCCCAGGACAACGTGAATGGATGAATGTCTGACAGAGTATATCTAACGGATCACATAAGTTGATCTCTTCAAACGTACTTTCATTTGGTGGCGGAGGAACTCGTTCCTCTTAGCTTTATACCCGTGGTATTTTTGGAGAAATCAATTTGTGATTTGGTGGGTATGACGTTGTGGCATTCAAAGTGAATGGTGGCCAGATATTCTGAAAGGTAATTCAAACCTCAAGCCTCACAACCGGGAATTGACAAAAATCGGGAAGGCAGCATGGCTATGTGGGTCGCTCCCATTAGGATGTATAATCACCTATCTAGAGGAATTCCATTTGCTTCTTTAAATCTATCGTTGCTGTCCCTTTCAGGAAACGGTTGCTGATCCCAACCGTTGGTGATATACATTCGATACACTCAAGCGAAATGAGTGGTCGGTCATGTGTGGGCCGGGTTGCAAGATGTTCTTGTTGAACCCAGTGTATTCGCCTCTAGAGATACACTATCGGCAGGTGGTCCCATACTTTGTCATGTTGGAAATCCAATCTCCAATAAGCGCCCTGCGGTTTTTGATTTAATATTATATATGAGCGTGAGATGCAAGCGTTCCGCTAGATTCTATTTATTTGATGTAGACAATATTATAATATCATCAGATTTTGATATCAAAATGTTTTGGGTTATCGTAAGGTAAAAACCATCCGTGTTTATGTGTGGATCGGTCTTACGATTATCTTTTCTTTCGAAAGGATTTTGGAAAGTTAAATCAATGGTTGGAGTTTACTCATGCCAGTCCCGTGACTGACCTAGAGTTTATTTTGTTTGTTTTCCCTAAACTCTTGGGTGCCCAAATTTATACGGGCAGTCAAGTAGTCGTGATTTTACAGATTCACTTGGAGGTGTTCGAAGCAGTAGGCTTCACTAGTTAGCTATAGACTATTATATTTTCCACTATATACTATGTTGTATCTGGAAACAGGAGTTTATAACTGTTCCAGAAATAGCTGTTGTACTCTGATGATGGTATGTGTATACAAATACTGATTTGTGTTTCAAAGTTTATGTCATCTAATATATTTTATTTCGTTCCGCTACGAGTTTGTGATCTTCATTTTCTTCTATTCTAATAATTCTTTCTCTCTGTTTCTCATCCTCTAACTACTTTCTAATAATGATTCGTATTTCTGTGCAATTTGGGTTGGACGTGTGGTGTTATTAGTCGACTCAAAGGGTACAAATTTGCGGGTCGTTTCATCCTAGCTATACATTCCAACCAAAGATGCAAGCTTGTAAAACTAAGTTTAAAAGATGGAATAAAATAGGCCAAAAGATAATTTAATTCTAATTGAAGCAGAAGCTTATTTTAGAGATTATGAGATTACTTCTGATGCTGAACTTGAAAATTTGGTTTTATATGAAAGAACATTAGAAGCAAAACAAGCTTTATCAGTCCAAAAACATATCAAATTCTGGAGCTTTAAGTTGAAATCTAAAGTTGCTTGGTTACAGGATGGTGGCACAAATTCAAATTTTTTTCATTCTAAAATGTCATCCAAAATCATCTCAAAGCTCTTATCAATGCTGATGGTAATCTCTTATATAAACATGAGGAAGTGGCATCTGAAGCAATCGATTATTTAGTGCTTTATTTAATGGTGATGTCAATATAAAGTTCCCTTCATTCCAATCTACCCATGTCATTAATACAAGAGGTTAGCAGGTATTATTTCAACCATTTACTTAAGAAGAAATTAAAACTGCTATAAATTTAGTGCATGATGATTTGTGCCTTGGACATGATGCTCTTAATTATAAGTTTTTAAATTACATTGGATGTAATTAAAATGGACTTATTAGCTACTTTACTAGACATTTTTTTCACTGCCAAATTGCCTAAAGGTAGTAACCATACCTTTATAACCTTGATACCAAAGATAGATAGGCCAACCGAGATTTCACACTATCGACCTATTTCTTGTTGCAATATGTATTACAAGGTTTTTAGTTAAGTTTTATGTAATAGGATAAAATGGTATTATTTAATATCACCAAACCAATGTGTATTCATTCCAACCCGATATATTGGTGATAATATCCTACTTGCACATGAATTATTGAGAGACTCTAAGAGACAATGTGTTAATAAATTTTGTGTTAAAGTGGATCTCCATAAAGCCTATAATATGATGAATAGAAAATTTATTTGTCACATCACGATGAAGATGAGTTTTCCCATTCTTTCATCAATGTTATATACGAATGCATATCATCTCCAACTTTCTCTATTTTGATCCAAGGAGTACCAAATGATTTATTAACTCAAATAGAGGAATTCACCAAGGTGATTTACTATCTCCTTACCTATTTTCAATTGTAATGTAATTTTTCACTTACTGCATAAATGAAGCTTTAATGCAATATAAATTTCTTTCTGTTCATAAATTTGAGCCAGTGGCTACGCATCTCTTGTATGCTGATGATCATATGATTTTTGTCGATTGCTTACCTATTTGTACTAATGCATTGAATGATATTTTTGGCAAATTGAGGCAATTTTGTGGGCTTACTATTAGTGTGATTAAAACCAAGTTATATTTTAGTTCATATGCCCGAAATACATGTGAAGTTTCTACCATTCTAGGAGTTCAAGTTGGGCAACTTCCTATTAGATATTTAGGAGTTCCATTATCTTCTAACTATATACATCACATTAACTGGTAATCGTTGCTGCATAGAATTTAGACTAAAATACAAAATGAGATGCTATTTTTTTCTTTTTGCGGGTAGAGCTGATTTAATACACTCAGTAATCACTCCTACTATTTTTTATTGGCTTTTTGTTTATCAAATTCCAGAACATACAATTGATAAGCTTCATATGATGTGTTTTGATATTTTTTTTGGGGAGGCGCATCTCATACGATTAGTTAGGATAAGTTAAGTTCACCTAAATCAGAATTTGGTGTAGGTCTTAAATTATTTTCAAACCTTAAAATAGTAGCCAGTATTAAGTCGATATGGAAATTTTTAATGAATACTTCACTTTGGAATGAGTGGATGGAAAAGAAATATTTTAATGGTAAGTTGTTTTGGAGCACGAAAATTGATAATGATTCTTTGAGTACATGGAAACTATATTGGGATTGAGAACAAATGGTAGCCAATTGTTTAATAAGGTGAGAGTTAATGGTTCTCCTACATTACTATGGTTTGAGCCGTGGATTAATAGTAAGTCCTTAGTAGATTTGCTTGGTTTTTCAAGATTCCAAACTATTATCATTCGTAGTAAGCGCTTTGTAGATTTGCTTGGTTTTTCAAGATTCCAAACTATTAGCAGGCAAGATGAATGTGTTTCTGATATCATTAGTAATGGATGGTTAAATAGCAGTATTCATGCAGCAACAAGGGAAGTTTAGCACCATATTAATTATATTAAATTAGATCACAACTCTTAGGTTGATTTTTATCATTGCTGTGAAGGTGGATCCTTTTCTTTTCATAAGGCTTGGGATTATGTTAGAAGCAAACAATTAGTAAAGTAATTTTCAAAGATTGCATGGCATTCAAAAAATTCAAAGAGATTGTCTTTCATTTCTTTTTTAGTAGCTCATGATAGGCTTAAAACAAAGGATAGGCTAATGAGATTTGGAGTAGTTTCAAAGAATAGAAGCATCCTTTGCAGAAATGGTAAAGAATCAGTGAGTCACTTGTTTTTTTTCATGTGATTATTCATGCTTTATTTGGAGTCCCATTCTGTTAAAACTGGGTTTTCATGTTATTGCATTTAGTTCTTTAGAAGAAGAAGCACTTAAAATTTTGAACTGTTTTAAAGATAGAGATCGGCTGTTTGATGTAGCTTGTGCAGCATATACAACTTCTATATATCAGTTATGGGAGGAGCGTAATGCAAGGCATTTTCATAACCGAAGTATTACAAAAGAAATCAGGTTGAAGATGACAGAGAAAGAAGTCTTATATTTGGTGAAGGACAATGGGAGTAAATCAAAGTTCACGCTGGAGAAGTTTAATTTTTTGAGGAGATGGGGTATTGATTTATTGGATATTGGTTAATATTTGTGTAATTAGGTGAGAATTGTATGAGTTTGGGAGGATGAGAGATGCTTGTTTACTATTTGTATTGTAGTTTGATATGTTTTGTTTGTATTGTTAATATATGAAGTTTATATGTACTCATTTTCCTTATGTCGCAACCATTTAGGTTAGGGGCATAAAGTTTTGATGAGGCATATAAACAAAGTATATGATTGGCATTTTCTATAAAGTGTACCAATTTTCAATATATATATACCTTGGATGGTTATACTTCAAATGACTCGAGATCTGCGCAGATATTTCACATGATGTTGATTGATTTAGAGAACTTTATTTAAGGTTAATTTTGGCAATTAAAGGAGGGGGTTCACTATTAAAATAGTAGGAGATTTTATGTTGTTATGCCCTTTGAATTGAAGAATGCGTGAGTGATTAGTTAACTGCATGTTCAGAGATCATATTGGAAGATCTATGGAAGCATACGTGGACGATATGCTCTCGAAGTCACGCTTATCAAACGATCACATTGATGATTTAGCGGGGATGGTCAGTTTTATCCGCAAATATAGAATGAAACTCGATTCATTGAAATATTCATTTGGCATTGCGTCGGGAAAGTTCTTGGGTTTTATTGTCCATTCTCTTGGGATCGAAGTCAATCGTAAGAAGGTTTTTACTCTTTGAAATATCGAACTTTTGACGAAGATAAAGGACATGCAGAGCTTAAATGGGAAGGTTTTCACCTTAAGTTGTTTCATCTTTAGAGCGGCTGACAAGAGCATTCTTTTCTTTGATCTACTTAGAAGACAGAAGCACAACTTCACCTGGACGCAAAGTTGATTGACGTGTTCTAAAGTCTTCTGAATCACTTGCGGAGACCTTCCATCTTATAAAAACCTGTGGATCACGAAGAATTCTTTATACCTGACTATTTCAGTGCATGTCATATGTTCAGTCCCGGTGAGAGAAGATCACCCGTTCCAAAGGCTTGTTTATTACGTAAGCAAAAGGTTAACATAAGATGAACAAAATTATCCAAAGCTTGGGATGTTTTCCTACTTCCTGTCACGTGCAGGAAACTCGGTCACTACTTTCAGGCCCATCCATTCAAGGTGCACATCGACCAACCGCTATGATAGGTCCTACAATGGTTCGAGGCTTTTGAGGGATTATTTAAGTGGATCATAGAACTGAGCTAGTTTGACATTACTTAGCGCCCTCGGTAAGCTGTCCAGCGACAAACATTAGTGAACTTCGATATAGAATTTACTGCACCAGACGACACTCTTAAGAGCAGTGAGCAACACTTTATCCATTGGAAAATGTTTACGGAAGGAGCGCTCAACGATTGACGTTCCGACGTTGGATTTGTTTTAGTAACTTCCGTGGAACGATCGACCTGTTATGCCTTGAAACTCAACTTCACGACGACAAATAATGGAATTAAATATGATGTCCTAATTGTTGGGCTCAGACTTTCCTATGAGCCAGAAGAGAAGTTAATCCAGATCTTTTTCAACTCACAATTTGTTTTTTGTCGAGTCAAGAGAGAGTTTTAGATGAAACACTTACAACTTGCTTTTATCTCAACCGAGTCCCACGAGCTACTAATCATGTTTGAGCATTACACCATCACGCACATTCCTCATAAGAAAATTGAGAAGGTGGATTCATTAGCAAAGTTAGTCAGTTTCTGGAAATGCACAAAATACGTGTTTGGTTGCAGTGGAAGTACTAGATGCTATTAGTATCGATCAGATGAAAATTACTCAAGTACAAAACGATGAGCCCGAGAGTGAGTCATGGCAATCAAAAAATTTCTACAAAACGAATTCCTTACTAAAAAAAGAATGATAAACGAGCAATTCTTTATCAAGCTACATGCTATATTTTTCAAGAAGGCACATTGTACAAGAAAGGTTCTCGTTCCATTGTTTTAGTGTGCAACCCACAACGATGTCAAATGAGTATTACGTGAAGTGCACGAGATCGAGTTTCATGATCATACGGTAGACAAACCTTACTAAAAAGATACTCTGTTACGGCTGTTTCTTGCCAACTGTTAATCAAAATGCAATTAACTACTCACATATCTGCGATAATTGCCAAATGTTTGCTAAGATTTCGAGAGTCGTGTCGACATAACTCACCCAAATGTTAATCCATGGCTATTCGCGGCATGCGACATAGATATTATCAACATTCTACTGATATCCAAAGGTGCTGCGAAGGATGCCATCGTAGTTGATTACTTTACCAATTTCTTTAAAGGTGGATCATTGATTACTATTTCAAGTAAGAAGGTGATCAACTTTATCGTTTAAAACATTATCTATCACTTTGGTCTACCTTGAATTATCTTAATTAACAAATTTGACAGTGTTGAGTTCAAAAACTTCTGTTGACGCCATCACACTGACAAGCTGTAACATCCCGGATTTTCAGAACCAATTAAAATTTTTTATTTTAGCAATTTTAATGGATTTTGAATATTTAAAATGGTTTATTTTAAATAATAACGACTAAAAATTTATTTTAATCGAAATTAGAACATATAAATTTATTTTAATTATAAAACGAGTATGAAATGGTGCGGTAGTTTGAAAATTCGATTTTAAATTTCAAATGAATGTATATGTTTCAAAATAAATCGGATTTCAGTAAAACCAAAAATATTTAAATCTGTTTAATAATATCTTTCTAACGACTGCAAGAAACTAAGATTTCATAATATAAATTGAAAGTTATGCCCGATTTAAAATTTAAAATAGTCGCTATAGAATTTACATATATTTTATATGATATATAGCCCTTAAAAATATCCATTTTGCAAACGACCTCTGTTTTCGATGAAACCACTTTTGTTGGATCTGGAATGTCAAATTATTACTAGATTTCAAATTTCATAATTTTTGGAGTTAATATGTGAGCACGGTGAATTTAAACGTGTTTGATCAGTTCAGTTTGAATTTAATCGACTGGAAAATGACCATTTTTCAAACGGCCTCCAAATTCGGAAAAATTAGTTTTGTTAGGATCGTATCATAAAAACATAGCTAGATTTTTTTTTGAATTTTTGGACTCAGTATGTGGCCCCAATAAATTGAAATGCACGTTA
This sequence comes from Allium sativum, assembly GCA_030737875.1. Lineage (NCBI taxonomy): Eukaryota > Viridiplantae > Streptophyta > Magnoliopsida > Asparagales > Amaryllidaceae > Allium > Allium sativum. The sequence goes on from CM060911.1 coordinate 67,912,592, forward strand.
AAATCAATTTTGGATATTATATTAATTTATATTTTAAATTTGATGAACACTGATCGAAATAATCAATTTGGCTTACTATACATATCCCATTGTGTTCGTAATGGGGGTATTTGGCTAGGGGCAACAGTCTTAGGCTCAATTTGGGGTTAAAATGAAAATTCACTTTTTAGGAACTAAATAAATAATTAAAATATCAATATATATATATATATATATTCATTTTGGTCAAACCCACCTTCATTAACAACCCGCAGTCAAACCCGTCGCTTCCCCCTTTTTCAGCCGCCAACGCCTGTGCCCTGCCGCCTCCGCCCTCCCCACCACCGTCGCCGCCCCCTCCAGCACCCCCTCCGACCGCCGCACCCCCACCATCTCCTCCTCTCCGATTTCTTCCTCTCTCCCTCTAAATCAGTCAACCCCCTCCCCCGCCAGTCCCCAATTCCACCGCCGCCGACTGTCAGACCATCCCACCAGCGAAGCCACACGCCCCTTCTCAGCCCCTAGCTCCGACCCCGGACCCCCATTGAATAAAATCCAATTTTTATAAATTCCAATTTTGCAAATAACACTCAACCTGTTTTAGCCAATATCTCCCAAACTGTGCACTTCTAGCCAAAACTCCACAATGCCAAATTCGAAGGGCATGATCTCCTCTTCGATTTGAGTATATGGAAGTCAGATTTTGGATTGCGGAGTTGCTCAGAAAACGCATACAAAGTCAGTAGTCCAAATTATATCATTTCGCGATTTCTAGCGAAATGACACATTTTTGGAAGGAAGCCCACTAGGCGAAAGTTGTCCGGAATGACGCGCTTAGACTAGAAAAAAAATGGTGTGAAGATTAGAGCTCGTTTGCAAATTCTGGGATCAAAACAGCGAATCCGAACTTTAGAAAAGCACGGCGAAGTGGATCCCAAAGTGAGAACTCCTCACTCAATTATTTTTCAGTTAAATATATACTAGGATGCAGACAGGGCTTACAAACCATAGTTGTTTATTTGGATAATATTGTGAAAATCGATTGTGGAATTGTTTGAATTGATATGTATGGCGCGAGCCAATATCAGGAGAGGGGTAATGCTAGACATTACTCCGGTTTTAATATCGCGTTGTTATAATGCCGAAATTTTCTGAAATAAATATTTATTCATTAAAAATATAATTTTTAATGTGTATATGAACTGTATAAAATATTCATGTTTTGAATAAAATGTATGAACAATAAAAATATCATTTTTATTGAATGAATGAACTATTAAAAATATGCATGTGTGGAAATAAATATTTTATCGTTAAAAATATAATTTTTAACGTATAAATGAACGACATAAAATCTCATCAAATGAAAATAAATATTCATTTACAAATCAGACGATTTTTTTCTGTACGCCCATTTAATTATTATGGATTGGGACGATAAATTTTACACATCGCCCAACTGCACAATTAGTATTCAGTATTTGTTGGTTGAAACCCCATACGGGTATTGGGATGATATTTAACGTACACTAATCCCAATTGTTTAGTTGTATGTCAATCTATTAGTTGACAGACTGTCGTAAGTGTTAATAATTCATATTTAATGCTTATGTAGTTGTGTAACGCACTTTGGATGATGGTTGATTGTTTATCATTGTTGTTGTATACATGTGGTGTATGAAATCCATATAAATAACATTATATGGTAACTGACTGTGTCTGATTCCAATTCACAAAGAACAAATATTTTAAAATAACGAATATTTTAAAATAATATTCCGTAAAGGATTAAAATGTGAATTTGATGTCCGATTTGGATGGACACGAAAATATTGAAATATATGAAGCCGTGTTAATTAGATTTGCGTCATTTTAACGTGAACGATATTTATCGATTTTATTCATTTTTATAATGAATATCGAAAAGGAAATGATTTCAAAATCTGATATTTTTCAAAATATTATCATTTAAATATTATAATGATAAGGAATATTCAATTTTGATTTAAATTGAAGTGAAAGTGGGAATCATTTTTTTAAAATGAATTTATAAAATACGTTTTAAATGGAAATCGAGGAAATATAATATATGTATATATATGTTATATTTAATAGCCTGAATAGAATGCGCCGCGCCACGACCGTTCATGAATTTCGACCATTGACTTCGAATTGACATTACGGTAGATCCGACCGTCGGATTCTCTTAAATCAGAACCGTTGGGTTCGTATGGAAAAGAACTTTCCAACGAATATAAGAGATTTTATATCTAACAGTTGGATTTGAAATTATCTCCAAATCAAATTTGGAAAAGGTCGCTATGAATGCAGTTCGGTGGCCCTTATTGGAAACCGACTGTACGGGCCTTGATAAAATTATTAAAAATGTTAATAATTTGTGTAAAATCATAATAAATGATTTGGAAAGAATTTGAAATAAAAATTCCATGTTTATAAGGATAAAAATATATTTTTTATCAAAATGAAATAGTTATTAACTAGAATAATAATCCAATATCTTTAAAGAAATAAATTGGATTTGAAATGGTTTTAAAAATAACCAGAATTTTTCAATAAATAAATTGGAATGGAAATAATCTTCGGAATATTTCGATGTTGGATTCTGTGGTTATACAGATATTGTTATGGGAATTTGAAAGAGAGATATATATCGTTATTCCCCATATGATATGTGTTGGTTTCAGAATTTCATATTGAATATAAGCCAATATAATTTCTATTCAGAGCCTTGTATTTATTATAAAATTGGATTTTTGGGTTTGTCGTGAACGGTGTCTTAAATAACAATGTTCTTAAACCCAGTTGAGAAAAGAATAAATCTTTTAATTAAGATTTAGTGAAAATTTCCAATTAATTAATATTAAATTGGAATTGAATAAAAGAATTGGATTTTTGGTTTGTCATGAATGGTGTCTTCAATAACACTGTTCTTAATCCCCGTGTGAAAAGAATAAATCTTCTAATTAAGATTATTAGAGTTTTCAGTTATATTTAGTAACTGGAATAAAATGGAACGTGAACTGGGTTTAATGTGAACTGTGTTTTCAATCGCATTCATTCTTTAACCCGATTAACAGTGAAATTTGATTTGGAATTTATAAATCTTTTATTAAGATTTAATGAGAATTTTCCAAAAAAAAAAGTTTTCCAATTTAATAAAATAAATTGGAATGGAATGGAATTCGATTTGGTAATAATCAAAGTGAACTTATGTGGAGGAATACAGTTACTATATATGGAATTTAAAAGGCTTTACCGTTATCCCATTTATATTATTGGTTGGATATGGAAGTTTATATCGATTATATATATTGATCTGTTTTCCGTGAAGATTCCATAACTAATGGAATGTGATTTTGGGTTTATCGCGAACTGTGTTTTAAATGTCACTGGTTCTTTAAACCAGTTAAAGACAAGATTTATTTCCTAAATTTGAATATCATTATATAATGGTTTTTGGGGATTAAAACTAAGTGGAGTTTTAATGAATCTTTAATTAGATTGTAATGTGAATGTGATAATTTAAATTATCAAAATTTGGGAAATGATCGAGAATGGAGTATCATCCGTTTTGCTCTAAGCGATAGTTAAATATTTAATTAGATTTGAACATGAAATGGTAATTAATTTTACCAAAAACACCTGTTAGATATGGGGGACTGCCAGTTTTGACTCCATGGGATGAATAGGTTGGGATTGGGAAATTAAATAAATGATTACTTCGGTAAGGTTCGCTAATACCGACTAGTTTGGAAAACCTTAATTTGGTTTAAATTGTGAAAAGAATATTTGAATAAAAGAATATTCTGGAATGGAATGAGCCACATGTTGTGTTTCTATAGCACTTGTTTATAAGATACGCGAAATATTTAGAAAGACCGGGTTTATGCCCTTCTGAATAATTGATACGACGATAAGTCAACGATGAAGACGGTGGTTGAAGACCGGAGTTCTTCACATCATTTGGATGATTACTAATGTCTTGATTAGGCTGTACACCCAAGACAAGGTAATAAGTGGTGATCATCCATACATACTTGGAGATTGACCAGATATGCGAGTACCTCTCTCCGGTATTGGACATATGGGATGAGGAATAAGGTGCCTCCGATTTCGTTCAGACCCAGAACGAACTTGTAAATGAATGTGCGTCTAACATTGGATTTTATTTTGTGATTGATTTCTATTAAATATATATCTGATTTGTAGCGAAGAATTTATTCTCTTGCTTAACAACCTTCTCTGAGACGTACGAGCTTAGATGTTAAATATCGACCGACATCAGTCGCATGGCGTGAATTGTCAGTGTGGCATGCTGAGATGCAAATGATTAAGGCTTTTGTTGAAAAGCAAAGTCCTGTGGTTAATGTTCAAAGCATGGCTTTAAATAGCATAACTTTGTGTATAGCGTTAATTCGCGAGCCTCACACCCCTATGTGAACCAGAAACGGGAAAGGACCTCAGGGAGGACATGCATTTCCTTCTAGCTAGGAGTGGTGTCATGGTATGGAGCCCAGAAATTTTACACATGTGGATGTTGCATATTATTTGATGGATAGCGAGGTGCCTCGGATATATCAGTCATTACGGGGCTGATGGATGACATGATCGACATACTGACCAGATTTATGCTCCATAAGGCGAGAAAACGTATTGTTCAGGAATTATAATCCACTAATGGAAGTGCGGACCGGCCCTGACGCTCCAAGGGCTCGCCTGAGTCTAGGTCCTGAGACATGGTGCTAGATTGTCTCGAATTCGTTAAGGACGATCCTTTGCCTTGGTTCACAGACAGAAATCCAATTTTCGATACATGACATTTCAGTTTTGATTGCAGAGCCTAGTATGGCGACATAGTATGATCGGCTACTATGCCGTCTATGATTGATACATTATATTTGAAGTCTATTTTGACACTATACACTTAAAATAATATCAAAATGATTTGTTTTAAACGTACTAAGCATGTTTGGCTATTATAAGGTAAAACTCTATCCTCCGGCTTGCGTTGCATTGTGTGATGGGGCCTGAGTCTTATAATAGCTTCATTTTTCCAAAAAGAATTGCGTTGTTTGTTTTATGGACTGGTATTCTTGGGAGGAAACCCGTTCCATGTTACACGGCGTGGTCCGTTGATTTACTCTATTTTTAAAGTAAAAGATTTAAATAACTATTTTAGTTTTCACACCAGTCCCATGACTGACCTGGAGTTTATTGTTTTAACCTAAACTCTGGATGCCCATATTTTCCACACGGGCAGCTAGTAGTTTTGGTTTTTGTAGATATTTGTATTTTTCAGGATACTGGATTTACAGCTGGAGCTATATTTGGAACGCTCTGTATCCATGTATTTCTTACATTTTTGTTATGTATTATTTTTCCACTGCTATGTAATGTATTTTAATCTCTGATATTTTTCTGATGTATATTATTTATTCATACTCTATTATTTTCTTATACTCTGATGTAATTGTTGTAATAACAATGAAATGTTCTTCTGTTTGCGTTCTGATTTGTCGTGTTCTCAACTCAATCCGGCCTTTTCCGTCTTTTCGGAGATCAGGGGATTTCGTATCGTTATAGTTTGGTATCAGAGCTTGGGTTTACAAAGCTCGAGAACAAGGCACATTAGAACCGAATGAAAGAATTCATCAGAGATTGGATTAGTTATATCCAATGAGAATGACTCGTCAGAGATGGGATCAGTAGTATCCTAAAATGAGTTCAAAGAGTGTTAATTTTTTTAAAATAAAAATGAAAACAAATTTTGTTTTGAAAATTTAAATATTATTATACGTATTTGAATATTTATTTTATTTTGAATTTGGACTATCGGGTATAGGAAGCTTTTGCATATACTCCTAGCTAGCATGTGTACGAAATCTCAAATCTGCTAGATGGCTATAGAATCACACTCTAATCTCCCGGAGATGATATACTAGTATCATCAGTGTTTATGTTCGAGTGCCGAAAGTGGGATATCTATATATTTCCAATTGACTGGTGCGAGAACCAAAATATAGTTAGAATATATTGTTGTGAATTGGCATCAAAAATGGATTTTTTTTAATATACGGAAGTCATACATTTGAAAATTTTAAATAACGAATTGATTGTTATTGTGTTATTTGATTACTAGTATAACTAATAAAAATATCGGAATGATAATTAATTTATCCAATATGTGAATGAATGGAAAATTTAGCCAAATTTAGCCAAATATTGAACTGAATCGAAATTTGATTGGAATTGCATGTATATACATTGAACAGGTCATAACATGGAAGTTAAGCAGAGGAATAAAATTGTATGCCCGACAAATAGGTACATGTTTACTATTTTATTGGATTTTGGTGATTTTTTGAGTCGCTTGGCTTTTTCCTTTTCTTTTGGATTGGTAAGGGCCTTGTGAGTCTAGTTGCGATTTTAAAGGTCTCCCTGTACAAAGGAGGTTATGGCGAAATTTTTCGAAAATTTAGGGTTTTAGCCAAATTTTTGAACAATTTGATATTCTTAGAAACTGGAATGTCGAAGAATGAAAGCCAAAATGAATGTTGAGTTGGTTGGTTAAACAACTTTCAGCTCCGTTCCTTTTCGAGGACGAAAAGATTTTAAGTGGGGGAGATTGTAACAACCCAGATTTTCAAAACCAATTTAAAATTTTTATTTTAGCAATTTTAATGGATTTTGAATATTAAAAATGGTTTATTTTAAATAATAACGACTAAAAATTTATTTTAATCTAAGTTAGAATGTATGAATTTATTTTACTTATAAAACGAGCCTAAAATGGCGTGAGCCAGTATCAAGAGAGGGGTAATGCTAGACATCACTAGATTGGGAGGACCGTATCATCCAAACATAGCTAGATTTATTTATCTAAAAAATTTGGAGTCAGTATGTGGCCCCGGTAAATTGAAATGCATGTTAAAATCAATTTTGAAGTTATATTAATTTATATTTTAAATTTGATGAACATTGATCGAAATAGTCAAATTGGCTACTATATATATCCCATTGTTTTCTTAATAGGGGTATTTGGCTAGGGGCGACTGTCGTTGGTCTCAATTTGGGGTTAAAATGAAAATTCACTTTTTGGGAATTAAATTAATAATTAAAATATCAATATATATATATATATATTCATTTAGGGTCAAACCCTCCTTCATTAACAAACCGTAGTGAAACCAGTCGCTTCCCCCCTTTTCAGTTGCCAAAGCCTGTGCCCCGCCGCCTCCTCCCTCCCCACCACCGTCACTACCCCCTCCAGTACCCCCTTCGACCACCGCACACCCTCCACCATCTCCTCCTCTCCGATTTCTTCCTCTCTCCCTCTAAATCAGTCAAACCCCGCCGCCATCCCCTAATTCCGTCGCCGTCGACTGTCAGACCACCCACCAGCGACGCCATGCGCCCCTCCTCAGCCCCCAGCTCCGACCCCAGACACTCCATTGAATAAAAATTCAATTTTTATTAGTTCCAGTTTTGCAAATAACACCCCGACCTGTTTTAGCCAATATCTCCCAAACCATGCGCTTCTGGCCAAAACTTCACATTGCCAAATTCGAAGAGCACGATCTCCTCTTTGATTTGAGTATATGGAAGTCAGATTATGGATTGCGGAGTTGTTCATAAAATGCGTCCAAAGTCAGCAGTCCAAATTATGTCATTTCGCGATTTCTGGCGAAATGGCACATTTTGGAACGAAGCCCACTAGGCGAAAGTTGTATGGAATGACGCGCTTAGGCTAGAAAAAAAGATGGTGTGAAGATTGGAACTCGTTTGCAAATTCTGGGATCAGAATAGTGAATCAGAACTTCACAAAAAGCATGGCGGAGTGGATCCCAAAGTGAGAACTCCTTCTCACTCTAATTATTTTTTGGTTAAATGTATACTAGGATGCAGACTGGACTTAGAATCCCTTGACACTGTTTACTATACAACCCATAGTTATTTGTTTGGATAACATTGGGAAATTTGGATTATGGTTGTGAAAATTGATTGTGTAATTGTTTGGATTGATTGTGATTGATATGTATGGCGTGAGCCAGTATCAGGGGAGGGGTAATGCTAGACATTACTCCAGTTTTAATATCGCGCCGTTATAATACCGAAATTTTCTGAAAAAATATTTGTTCACTAGAAATATAATTTTTAATGTGTATATGAACTGTATAAAATATTCATGTGTTGAATAAAATGTATGATCAATAAAAATGTCATTTTTATTGAATGAATGAACTATTAAAAATATACATGTGTGGAAATAAAGATTTTGTTGTTAAAAATATAATTTTAATGTATGAATGAATGGCATAAAATCTCCTGAAATGAAAATAAATATTCATTTACAAATCGGATGATTTGTTTATGTACACCCATTTAACTATTATGGATTGGAACGATAAATTTTACACATCGCCCAACTGCACAAGTAATATTCAGTATTTGTTGGTTGAAACCCCACACGGGTATTGGGATGATATTTGATGTACACTAATCCCAATTGTTTAGTTTTATGTCAATCGATTAGTTGACAGACTGTTGTAAGCGTTAATTATTTATATTTAATGCTTATGCAGTTGTGTAATGCACTTTAGATGATGGTTGATTGGTTATCATTATTGGTGTATACATGTGGTGTACGAAATCCATATAAATAACATTATATGGTAATTGACTGTGTCTAATTCCAATTCATAAAGAACGAATATTTTATAATTACGAATATTTTAAAATAACGAATATTTTAAAATAATATTCCGTAAAGGATTAAAATGTGAATTTGATGTCCGATTTTGGATGGACATGAAAATATTGAAATACATGAAGCTGTGTTGATTAGATTTACGCCATTTTAACTTGAACGATATTTATATATGTTTTAGTCATTTTTATAATGAATATTGAAAAGGAAATGATTTCAAAATCTGATATTTTGACAATGTTATCATTTAATTATTATAATGATAAGGAATATTCAATTTTGATTTAAAATTCAAGTGAAAGTGGGAATCATTTTTTTCAAAATGAATTTATAAAAAACGTTTTAAATGGAAATCGATGAAATATAATATATATATATTATATATATTTAATGGCCTGAATAGAACGCACCGCGCCACGACAGTTCGCGAATTTCGACCATTGACTTCGAATTGACATTATGGGAGATCCGACCATCGAACTCTCCTAAAATCGGAACCATTGGGTTCGTATCGAAAAGAGCTTTCCAAAGAATATAAGAGATTTGAAATCTAATGGATGGATTTGGAATTATGTCCAAATTAAATTTGGAAAGGGTCGCTATGGATGTAGTTCGGTTGCTGTTATTGGAAACCGACTGTACATGCCTTGATAAAATTATTAAAAATATTAATAATTTGTGTGAAATCATAATAAATGATTTGGAGATAATTTGGATGAAAAATTACACGTTTGTAAAGACAAAAATATATTTTTATCAAAATGAACTAGTTATTAACTAGAATAATAATCCAATATTTTTAAAGAAATAAATTGGATTTGAAATGGTTTTAAAAAATAACTAGAATTTTCCAATAAATAAATTGGAATGGAAATAATCTTCAGAATATTTAGATGTTAGATTCCGTGGTTATACAGATATTATTATGGAATTTGGAAGATAAATATATATCATTATTCCCCATACGACATGTGTTGGTTTCAGAATTTGATATTGAAGATAAACCGGTATAATTTCTATTCAGAGCCTTGTATTTAATATTAAATTGGATTTTGGGTTTGTCGTGAATGGTGTCTTAAATAACACTGTTCTTAAACCTAGTTGAGAAAAGAATAAATCTTTTAATTAAGAATTAGTGAATTTTTCCAATTAATTAATATTAAATTGGAATTGAATAAAAGAATTGGATTTTGGTTTGTCGTGAATGGTGTCTTCAATAACACTGTTCTCAAACCCCATGTGAGAAAAATAAATCTTTTAATTAAGATTATTAGAGTTTCCAGTTATATTTAGTAACTGGAATAAAATGGAATGTGAATTGGAATTATTGTGAACTGTGTTTTTAACGAAATTCGTTCTTTAACCCGATTAACAGTGAAATGTGATTTGGAATGTATAAATCTTTTATTAATATTTAATGGGAATTTTCCAAAGAAAAGTTTTCCAATTTAATAAAATAAATAGGATTGGAATAATCCAATTTGGTAATAATCGAAGTGAACTTTTATGAAGGAAGATTGTTGCTATATATGGAATTTAAAATGCTTTGCCGTTATTCCATTTATATTATTGGTTGGATATGGAAGTTTATATCGATTATATATATTTATCTTTATTCCGTGAAGATTCCATAATTAATGGAATGTGATTTTGTGTTTATTGTGAACTGTATTTTAAGTGACGTTGGTTCTTTAACCCAGTTAAAGACAAGATTTATTTCCTAAATTTGAATAATCATTATATAATGGTTTTTGGGGATTAAAACTAAGTGGAGTTTTAAAGAATCTTTAATTAGATTGAAATGTGAATATGATAATTTAAATTATCAAATTTGGGAAATGATCGAGAATGGAGTATCACCAGTTTTGCTCCAAGTGATAGTTAAATCTTTAATTAGAATTGAACATGAAATGGTAATTAATTTTACCAATAACACTGTGGTTTTAGATATGGAGTACTACCAGTTTTGCTCCATGGGATGAATAGTTTGGGATTGGGAAATTAAATAAATGATTACTTCGGTAAGGTGCGCTAACCTCGACTAGTTTGAAAAACCTTAATTTGGTTTAAATTGTAAAAAGAATATTTGAATAAAAAATATTCTGGATTGGAATAAGACGTATGTTGTATTTTTATAGCACTTGCTTATAAGATATGCGAATTATTCAGAAATACCGGGTTTATCCCATTCTGAATAATTGGTACGACGATAAGTCAACGATGAAGATGGTGGTTGAAGACCGGAGTTCTTCACATCGCTTGGATGATTACTAATGTCCTAATTGGGCTGTACACCCAAGACAAGGTAATAAGTGGTGATCGTCCATACGTACTTGGAGATTGATCGGATATGCAAGGACCTTTCTCTTATATTGGACATATGGGACGAGAAATAAGGTGCCTTCGATTTCGTTCAGACCCAGAACGAACTTGTAAATGGATGTGTGTCTGACATTGGATTATATTGTGTGTGATTGATTTCTATTAAATACATATATATATATATATATTTGGTGGAGGAAAATTTATTCTCTTGCTTAACACCCCTGTCTGAGACGTACGAGCTTAGAGGTTATATATCGATAGACATCAGTCGCATGGCGTGAATTGTCAGTGTGGCATGTTGAGATGCAAATGATCAAGCCTTTTGTTGAAAAGCAAAGTCTTGTGGTTGATGATCAAAGCATGACTTTAAATAGCATAGCTTTGTGTATAGCGTTAATTCGCGAGTCTCACACCCCGGTGTGAACCAGAAATGGGAGAGGACCTTAGGGAGGACATGCGTTTCCTTCTAGCTAGGAGTGGTGTCATGATATGGAGCCCATACATTTTACTCATGTGGATGCTGCATATTATGATATATCGGTCACTACCGGGCCGATGGATGACATGGTCGACATACTGACCAGATTTACGTCCCACAGGGTGAGGAAACATATTGTTCACGAATTATAATCCACTAACGTAAGTGTGGACCGGCTACGACGCTTCAGGGGCTCACCCGAGTCTGGGTCCTGAGGCATGGTGCTAGATTGTCTCGAATTCGATAAGGATGATCCTTTGCCTTAGTTTACAGACGGAAATCAAGTTTCCAATACGTGTCATTTCGGTTTTGATTGTAAAGCCTAATATGGAGACATAGTAGGATGGGGTACTATGTCATCTATGATTGATACATTTATATTTGAAGTTGATTTTGATGCTATACACTTATAGTAATATCAAAATGATTTGTTTTAAACGTACCAAGCATATTTGACTATTACAAGGTAAAACTCTATCCTCCGGCTTGTGTTGCATTGTGTGATGGGATCAGACTCTTATAATAGCTTTATTTTTCCAAAAACATTGCATTGTTTGTTTTATGCATTGGTATTCTTGGGAGGAAACCTGTTCCGTGTTATACGGCATGGTCCCTTGATTTACTCTATTTTTAAAGTAAAAGTTTTAAATAACTGTTTTAGTTCTCACACTAGTCCCATGAATGACCTGGAGTTTATTGTTTTAACCTAAACTCTGGGTGCCCATATTTTCCACATGGGCAGCTAGTAGTTTTGGTTTTTTTAGATATTTCTATTTTTCAGGATCCTGGGTTTACATCTGGAGCTATATTCGGAACGCTCTTTATCCATGTATTTCTTACAGTTGTGTTATTTATTATTTTTCCGCTGCTATGTAATGTATTTTAATCTCTGATATTTTTCTGATGTATATTATTTATTCATACTCTGTTATATTCTTGTACTCTGATGTAACTGTTGTAATAGCAATGAAATGTTCTTCTGTTTGCGTTCTGATTTGTCGTGTTCTCAACTCAATCCGGTCTTTTCCGTATCTTCGAAGATCGGAGAATTTCGGATCGTTGTACAAGCGATGCTCAACAATTGTCCATACTTAATCAAATGGGCAAGTTGAAGTTGCGATCGAGATTACCAAGTCAATTGTGAAGAAGAATTTGGAAATGATCATAAGTAAGTGGGTTGAAAAATCATGGTTAGCATTATGGGCTTACAAAACCATTCATAAGTCAGTGATTGACCACGTTCCATTGGCCTTAGCTTACGGGTCGAAGGTTGTCATTCCAATTGAACTGAAATTCCCTTCTCATCGGGTGATGTACTATGATTCTCCAGAAGTCAAGCAACTCATTTTACAATCATTTGGTTGATCGATGAGAAGAGACAAGAAACTTATTTGAGGGCAGCTGCACATAAACATCGAGTCACCCGGTATTATAATACCAAGGTTCGAGCTAGAGCCTTTGATATTAGCAATCTCGTTCTGAAGCATATCTGTCCTAGTGCTGCACACTTGAGTCCAAAGTGGGAAAGACCTTACGTCATTCAATGGAGACTTGAAAATGAAGCTTTCAAGCTAGTGACCATTAATGGCATGAGCTACCAAGAGCATGGAACGACAAGCATCTCGAACGCTATTTCACTTATAGGTAATTTCACTTGTTCAGTTAAAACAAGGCCAGAAATGCCGACTCTATTTTCGACTTCAATATATCTCTAGATCTCCGAACGACCATGATTTAATAAATAGAATAATAGTTGTGATACGATCGATTAGTGTCCCGTAGATCTGACCATTAACCAATTTACTCTCTCTTACGATTCGTCAAACAGAGTATAAACTTGAAAGTAAATGTGAATCAACCATCTGCATATCGACTGATGCCTTGAAACACGATAGGACATGATAAATGATTCGGCAGACATGATCCGATTAATGACCAAGCGATTTTTTCCTTCAACGTAAGAGCAAAGAACGATGCTATGGAGTGGGTTAGTGTGATCCGACCATTTTCCCAATGACGTCCATAATTACATCTCATAATTCAATAGGAGGAGTGTAAACTAGACATGGATGTGACTCAACCATCCTTAAGGCAACTTTTGTCTTTGACACGAAGGCAAGAGAACGACACTAAGACAAATGTGATTCGGTCATTTGTTGAACTAAATCTGGTCCTCGAAGCTTGGATCGGAGCATAAACCAAGAACGAGTGTGATAGGTGCGTCAAGAAGAACGATCGCTCGATTCTTGACTCTAATGTGAATAAACGATAGAGGATATAAATGAGGATTAAATGACGTCCCTCACCAACGACGTCTTTCACTCAGGCTCGAAACCCGACAAGTGAGAGTGCACTTAAACACGAAAACAATGTACGCATTAACTTCTGTTTCACCATGATAGGGGGCATAAGTATAAAGACTGGAAGGTTAGATCTCAACACCCAGACCTAGTAATAAACCAAACTCGTCATGCGATTCGGGACTGTGACCAAAAGGAATTCTCAAGAGTGACTCATTAAGTCGACGCTCGGATTCGAAAACGATTATGATTGACTTTAGTGTTGACGATGAGTGACTAATTGCAAGTAAATTAAATGGAAAGCATAAACACTCAAAACACTTAGGCGAAAGCTAATTTTATTTACAATAAACTTGGAAACACTAAGTTCGTTATCCTGTACCGATGCAAAAGCGAGGACCGTACTCGCACAAACCCAGGTAATAATGGTTCAAAAGTGACTACACAAAAAAATCACCTAGCGATATTCTACTTGTCCCTCTTGGGTTTCTTGATGATTTACTACAACAACTCCTCTTTTTTCTTCTCTTTGAGCTTTGCTCGCTCCTACTTTTATTGCCTTTCTCAGGCGTGGACTTAAATGAGGAGAGCTCGATCTCAAACTACTCAACAATCTCTAGCTCCGTTTTTGGTAATTGGGATCATCTGGAGTAAGCACTTTGAATGGCTTCAGAGAGAGAAGTGCCTCTTCGTTCTTAGTGACTAGATGTGCTACCTGTTTCTTAGCCATTTCCTCCATGCCAAGTTGCCCAGCATTTCCAGTCTCGCCTTCATATGAGACCTAATATTTATTTTCAGTCGGCTCAACATCTATTGTATTTCTCCTTATTAAAGTTGCGATCATTTCTTCATTTAATTTTAGCTCATCGCTGATGGCGTCGACTAGGGGCACTTGGAGCTCAGGTGTAGATGTTGTTAGAGCGATCGTCGGTAGTTTTCCAGACTAGACCTGTCACAATTAGACTTTTATTCTTTCCTGAAGGCCCAATTGAAAGACTATCGGGCCACTCGCAAGCAATCGAAACTCTTTCAAAGGTTGGAGGAAATGTAGAAATACTTTTACTTTCGCGTTATTCACCTTCTAATAAGGTTTCAGCCTTTAGAATGGGAGCTAATGTCGTTTGGACCAACATACCTGAGTTTTTAGGATCATACTCGAGGACAAAAAGTGTCAGTTGAGAAATAGAAACCCCTGATGCAACGAAGGTGCAACGAGAACTGGGATATCCTGACTCAATGATTGACCCGTTTGGTGAGTAAGAGTGTCATGTAGGACACTGGCACTTTCATTTATTGCTTCTTTCCTTTTCCCATATGCCTTCTCTGCTTCCTCTTGCTCCCTAAGTACGCGATGACCCTCTTGTAAAATAGCTGGTTCATCCCCTTTTAAATACTATGGTCCTCATCAATCTACAAAATTGCTCTAGGTCAAAAGCTTTTCGTATTTAACAAAGTAATCAGCTAGTGTCACTGGGTACTCCTAAACCTATGACAAGTCACGATGATAGAGAAACCTATGAATGAAATTCCAGGATGAGCAGGTTGAACCATTTTCTCTCCTCTTCCGCCTCATCAACTTTGAACTGAACCTCCTTTAACTCCTTTTCATATTTAAGCTTAGCCTTGATGGCGTCATCACAGACAGAGCGAGTGACTTCCTCATTTATTGCCTAAGTCTTTTCAACCTCGGTAAGTTTGGCCTTAAGAACAACAACTTCCTTGGCCAAAGTTTCCTTATCTTCTGACATAGTATCTTTCTCCGTCTTCAGCTTCTCATTCTTCGGTGTAATGGCCTTATTATTGTCCTAGAGAGCAGTGGTCCTGAAATACATATTGTTTAGTTCTCTTCGGAGTTGATCCCTTGCCTAGTTGGATTCTTTCTTAGTGGCATCAACCTTCTTCTCTGCTTAAGCCAGTATAATTCTATAGTCAGCCACCTTTGTGTCAAGATGTTTAATTTGTCTTTATCAAAACCAGCTCGAGCTTCATATTCTCAATTTCTAATTCCAGCTTCCATGTAGTCTCATAGAGCTTCACGACAACTCAACTTATCTTGTGTATAAACATCAAATACCTTATCCACGCTATCTTTATTGGTCTCACGAGGGATTAGATGAATCTTACAAACTTCAGCCTGAAGATGTCAAACTTAGGAAATAGGGCTTGGATTTCTCGTTTCTTTTCTTGCGCAAAAATGTATAACTCAGAGGCCACAACGGCTTGAAAGATTTCCTGTTATACTTCTCAACCTGATAAGACAACTTTCTCCTTGGAGTTGAAACCTGATTTGTGCGACTCCTACTTGTATGAGTCAGGGGTGGAGGAACTTGAATAATGGGTTGAACATAAACCCTTAATGGCTAGCCACCGTGAGATCCCTCGTGATGACTTGTCAGTTTTTTATATTCTTTATGAGGAGGAAATCAAAATCTAGAACGATGCTCGTAATCTAAAGCATGAATTCTCTTGTCTGTCGTGACCATTGTGGCATCTGTGTTGAAAAATAAACTTGGTTTTTAATAGGAAATATTAATTAGTGACATAATTAATTATTGTATTAGGAAAGGGCAAGATAAATGAAAATAAATTATAAACATATTAAAATGAGAAGAATCTAGACTAAAGAATATGTAAAAGAAAAGTCTAGAAAAAGAAGTGTCTGGAGATTGTCTCTTGTATAAATTAAGGATGTAATCACTCATTTGAGAATATAAGATGTATGTATGAAGAAAGAATCAAGAAATAAAAAAAAAGTATTTTTTTCTCTTCTTCCATAAAATATTCAATTTTCTTCTAATTTGTTCCTCTTCCTCCACATAATTTTTCAACAAAGTGGTATCAGAGCGAGATTAGTGAAAGAGTGATAAATGTCAAACAGTGGAATGTTTCCCCTCCAATATCCTCGTCTTACAAAAGAAAATTATGAAAAATGGTGTATTCGAATGAAAGCTTTACTTGGAGGACAAAGAGTATGGGAGATCGTAGACAAAGGCTACGACGAGCCAGAAAATGAAAATACATTAACTCGAACGGAGAAGGAAGCTTTAGCAAAGACGAAGGAAAAAGATCAACTTGCTCTTAGCCTCATCCATCAATGTTTGGATGATTCAATGATAGATAAAATAGCGGATGCAGCCACTTCAAACGAAGCCTGGGAAATTTTAAAAAAATCTTTCCAAGGAGTTGATAAAGTAAAGAAAGTTAAGCTTCAATCACTAAGGAGTGATTTCGAAGCAATGAAGATGAGTGAATCCGAATCGATTTCGGATTACTTTACAAGGGTGAAGGCGAATGTAAATCAATCAAGATGCTATGGAGAAAAAATTGCAGATGTTCGAGTGGTGGAGAAGATTCTTCGTTCTTTGACACCGAAATTCGATTATATTGTGTGTGTCATTGAAGAAACGAAGGACCTCGAAGAAATGACAGTAGAAGAATTGGAAGGTTCCTTACGCGCTCAAGAAGAGAAAATAAAGAGAAGACAAGAAGAACCACAGGAGCAAATTCTTAAAACTAAAGCAACTTTAAAAAATGAAGAAGGAGAAAAGCAGTACTTTAGAGGAAGAGGACGCGGATATGGACGAGGAAGAGGACGCGGAAGGCAAGGACGTGAACAAGAAAGAAGCGATGGTGAAAGTTCAAATAACAAAGAGAGAAATCCTTCATATTTTAGAGGCCATGGAAGAAGTCGAGGACGAGGTCATGGAAATTATCAAAGATCAACTGAAAGAAGGTATGACAAGTCCAAAATTGAATGTTATAAATGCCATAGATTTGGTCATTATTCATGGGAATGTCAAACTGCTAATACTAAAGAAAGAGCCAATCTTGTTAATGATAACCAAGAAGTTGAAGAATCCACCTTGTTGCTAACTGAGAAAAAGGAAGAAAATGAAGTTGAAAGCTCGTGGTATTTGGATAATGGTGCTAGCAATCATATGTGCGGATACAAAGAAAAATTTGTGGAGATCAACGACAAGGTGAAAGGTAATGTTTCCTTTGGAGATTCTTCGAAAATTCACATTGAAGGCAAAGGTACAATTCTCATCTCTACAAAGAATGGTGACCATAAATTGATCTCTGATATTTATTATGTTCCTAAACTAAGAAGCAATATTCTTAGTCTCGGACAATTTGTTGAGAATGGTTATGAAGTTTTGATGAAAGATAATTATCTTTGGCTTAAAGATAGAAACAATAAGGTTGCAAATGTGGGCATGTCACGGAACCGGATGTTCAAATTGAATGTCCAAACTGTTGAAGCAAGATGTTTGAAGGTTAATGTGCAGGACGTGGCATGGTGTTGGCACATGAGATTTGGACACTTGAACTTTGGATCTTTGAAAGCAATGGGAGAAAAGATGATGGTAAAGGGAATGCCAACAATTGAAAATCCAAATCATTTGTGTGAAGCATGTCTTCTTGGCAAACATGCAAGGAAAAGTTTTCCAAAGAAAGCAACATCTATAGCCTCCAAACCACTTGAATTGGTGCATACGGATATTTGCGGGCCTATCAATCCACCGTCTTTTGGTAAAAGTAAATATTTTATACTTTTTATTGATGATTATAGCAGAAAAACGTGGGTTTATTTTCTCAAACAGAAATCAGAAGCTTTCACCACATTCAAAAATTTCAAGACGCATGTTGAGAAAGAAAGTGGCTACAATATCAAGGCATTGAGGTCTGATCGAGGAGGCGAGTTCACTTCAAAGCAATTCAATGATTTCTGTGCAGCGCATGGAGTTCGTCATCCTCTCACTGTTCCTAGATCACCTCAGCAAAACGGCGTGGCAGAGAGAAAAAATAGATCAATTCTTAATATGGCAAGGTGTATGCTTAAAACAAAAAATATGCCAAAGGAGTTTTGGGCTGAAGCCGTTTCTTGTGCGGTGTATTTGTCAAATCGCTCTCCAACTGTGAATGTCAAGGACCAAACCCCTCAAGAAGCATGGAATGGAAAAAGGCCAAGTGTTCATCATTTGCGAGTATTTGGTAGCATCGCTTATGCTCAAGTTCCGCAGCAAGAGCGTTCAAAGCTAGACGATCGAAGTGCCAATTATGTTTTTGTTGGATATGATTATCATTCCAAAGGATACAGGTTGTACAATCCTAACAATGGCAAAGTGGTGGTAAGTCGTGATGTTGAATTCGATGAAGGAGCAACTTGGGATTGGGATGGACAGCAAGAGAGCACATATAATTTTCTCCCATATCTTGATGATGATCAAGAATCAGAGAATGTTGAAACTATACAAGAACCTTCTTCTCCAGCTTCAGATCTTGAAGGCTCAAATGAAAGACCGCCAAAAATGAAATCGCTTGCTGATATATATGAAAGAACTGAAGAAATTAATTTTAATAATGATGAACTTTATTGTTTTTTTGCAGATAGTGAGCCAATAAATTTTCAAGAAGCCGTGCAAGATAAGAGGTGGAGAGACGCTATGGATGAAGAAATTACATCCATTGAAAAGAATGACACATGGGAATTAACTTCTCTTCCCAAAGGTCATGAATCCATAGGCGTTAAATGGATATACAAGGTGAAAAGAAATGCAAAAGGAGATGTGGAGAAATATAAAGCAAGACTTGTGGCGAAGGGCTATAAACAAAAGCATGGAGTTGACTATGATGAAGTGTTTGCTCCATTTGCACGCATGGAGACTATTCGCTTGTTGATTTCTCTCGCTGCTCAAAAGAAATGGAAAATTTATCAAATGGATGTCAAGACGGCTTTTTTGAATGGATATCTTAAAGAAGAGGTGTATGTTGGTCAACCGTTGGGCTACGTAGCTGAAGGGAATGAAAAGAAGGTACTGAAACTCAAGAAATCATTGTATGGATTGAAACAAGCCCCACGAGCATGGAATAGCCGCATCAACCAATACTTTCAAGATCATGGGTTTGTTCGTTGCTTAAATGAGCATGCTTTATATTCTAAGTTTCACAACAATGGAGATGTTATATTTGTTTGTATTTATGTTGATGATCTCATTTTCACGGGCAATAAACCCGATTTGTTTGATGAATTTAAAAGTTGTATGTCGACAGAATTTGAGATGACAGATTTGGGGCAAATGACATATTATTTGGGATTGGAAGTGAAACAAATGGAGGAAGGTATATTTCTTGCTCAAACAGGTTATGCAAAGGAAGTGTTGAAAAGGTTTAAGATGATTGATTGCAATCCTGTGAACACACACCCATGGATGCTGGAATGAAGTTGTCCAAGGTTGAAGATGGAGAAAAGGTAGATCCTACTCTTTACAAAAGTCTTGTGGGAAGTTTGAGATATTTGACAAATACAAGACCCGACATACTTTATGCCGTTGGAGTGATAAGTCGTTTCATGGAGACTCCTACTTCTGTCTATATGACCGCTGCTAAGCGAATTCTTCGTTACATTAAAGGAACGCTTGATTTTGGAATATTTTATTCCTCATCCAATGATCTTCTGTTACATGGATTTTGCGATAGTGATTTTGCTGGTGACATAGATGATAGAAAGAGTACTACGGGGTATGTATTCTTCTTGGGTGATTGTGCTATTTCTTGGTTATCAAAGAAGCAAACCATTGTCACGTTGTCAACATGTGAATCTGAATATGTTGCTGCAAGTTCAAGTACATGTCATGCTTTATGGTTAAGAAAGCTGTTGAAAGAACTTCATTTGCCACAAAATGGAGCTACTGAAATATGCATTGATAATAAATCAGCACAAGCACTTGCAAAGAACCCTATATTTCATGATCGAAGCAAACATATCAACACGAGATATCATTTTATTCGGGAATGCATTGCCAACAATGAAGTGGAGCTGAAATATGTGAAAACTCAAGATCAAGTTGCGGATATTTTTACCAAGCCATTGAAGATTGAAGATTTTCGAAGAATGAGAGCTCTGCTTGGAATAATAAAACCAAGTTTAAGGGGGGATGTTGAAAAATAAACTTGGTTTTTAATAGGAAATATTAATTAGTGACATAATTAATTATTGTATTAGGAAAGGGCAAGATAAATGGAAATAAATTATAAACATATTAAAATGAGAAGAATCTAGACTAAAGAATATGTAAAAGAAAAGTCTAGAAAAAGAAGTGTCTGGAGATTGTCTCTTGTATAAATTAAGGATGTAATCACTCATTTGAGAATATAAGATGTATGTATGAAGAAAGAATCAAGAAATAAAAAAAAAGTATTTTTTTCTCTCCTTCCATAAAATATTCAATTTTCTTCTAATTTGTTCCTCTTCCTCCACATAATTTTTCAACAATCTGTACTCTGCCTCTGGCGGTGTTTAGGATGCTTCTGTACGCTACCACCTAAATCGTGATGGTAATTTTTTCCTCTACCATTTTTCATGCAAAAGAAGGAAAATAATGATCACAATCAACAAATGGAAGCACAAGTGTTGTTAAGTGCATTGCTTGTGTTGTACAAGTCCTACTGTCTCCCAATGGACCGGTTTTTGGAGCTTTACTAGATGGAGTAATTTCTAATGCATTTATAGGAGCTTTCATTCCCTCAAAACTAGGGAGGAAGGTGTCGAGATTTATATCCTTGAAATCAAATATTGAACTCTCGGCTAATCCCTTAAGCATGTCTTCAATGCCGACGAATATGTCTCTCTTTGATCATGTTTTGGGAGGTTGTAATTGGGAAGGCTACCCCATCGTGAATCCTACTAGCGAAGGAATTTTTGGAATAGAGGGCTGGATGTCTTCTCTCTTTTATGTGTCTGGCTCGTGACTTATGTTAGGGAATGCAGAAGGAAAACCTTAAGGCAAAACAAACAATAAAGATGGGTGAATAGTGTTTTTGAAGAATTTATGAAAATATAATACTTATATGATCTACTATATGAATGATACACAACAGAGATGATCACAGACACAGAATCAAACATAAATACAAAAACAGATAAATATAAAATGCAGAAAAAGGAAAGAACACACCAAATTTTATATTGGTTCGAATTACTCCTACATCCAGTCTCACACAACGCTGGATTTCGCAAAGTTTTATTATTATCAATATCCATGTACAAGCCCCTTGATTTCACGGCTACAAGGTTAAAACTGCTCTAACCACCCTTGATTTCCCGGCTATGAGGTTTACACCGCTCCCTTTCCTTGATTTCATGGCTACGAGGAACATACCCTTTCCCAAACAATTCCCAAATGATTACATCTATAACTCTTCAATATCACTCTATTTCAGAGATTAGTGGATAGAGATTGAGAAAAGAAGAATTTTTATGTAATTTAGAGTAGAAATCAGCAAAGTATAAGTGTAGAAATCAATAAAATGATAAAGAATAATGGTGGGATGAAGAGGGGTGAAGACAAAGAAGAAGATTTACGAAAAAAAATCAAAATCAACCCCTATTTACAAGATTTGAAAGGTTGCAACGCTTTTGGAATGTTACAAATAGTGAAAACGCATTTCCTTTGAAAATTAAATTTCTGACAGTAGTACGTCGACAAACCTATATATATGTCGACATATATACATAATTTTTATTTTTAAAACCTATTTTCAAGTGTTTCATCATATATATTATTCTGGAAATTCTTGAATTAAAACTTAATGATACAAATGAATATTCTGAAGTGTAAAATCATATGAAAACATAATTATGTATTATATAAACATATTTATAAAATTTTAATGTTTAAAACTTTAAAATCACAAGATTATAAAACTATATATTTAAACTTATATATATTAAAACTTTATAACTTATTTGAATCATAAGTAAGATAGAATAATTTGAAAACATTTTGAAAACAATTCGAAAACAGAATTTGAATTTAGAAATTAGAATTTGAAAAATAAAATTTGAATTTGAACCTGGAGTGCTATTCAAAGTCTTACATATAAACTAGACTCTATTGCTATATATTTTCCTAATCTCTTGATAACTTCATAACTCATGAGTCTTGAATCTCTTCTAATCCTGAATCTCTTGACACTCTAAAACTGTACAGTCTTCGACATTTAAGTCATGTAAACAAATCCTACATATATATATATGTATGTATGTGTGTGTGTATTCTAGATAAAGATGTTAGTATATATATTATAATCAATGATAATGGAAATAAGGTTTTTGTCATCAAAACTCCATTCTCCAAAAACTTAGAGCCGCATCATTGCCTTTGGCAATACAATCGCCTTTAGTATATTCCTGAGCCCTTTTAGTTTCATGCTTTGAGACCTGGATCACAACAGGGCTAACACCTTCCATTCCTTCACCTTCATCCTTTTCCCTCTTAACATTCTAACATTATCATGGCCAATCTCCTATTGTTCTCTAACGGACCAAAACTACAGAGTAATTCATTGGGGATGAGGCCTTGGACATTCCTGTAGTATGCCTGAGCACCACGTAATTCAGTGAGCGTCGCTTCGAACATGTCGCCAGATGGTCTCGTTGGATTTCCTAGATTAAGGAAACAAATTCACATCAACTAAAGAGATAATACCTCCCTAGACCAAAAGATTGGTACAAGTTCAAGAGTGACACTTACGTCCTTCAATACATGTGTGGGTGAAGCCTACTTGGAATTAAACGTAGAACCAATCCCACTTGAAGCCGCTTAACTTATTCCATCCTCCAATCATTATCCTATTGCTTTGAGTTGCTTCAAAGTATGTAAATGACGACGCGTTTCTTTTGTGCTTAAAGCTAAATAAGGATCGGACGCCATCGATTGGAGGAACTTAATGGATATAATTAAGATACATAATGTAAATGCGGATATGTATGAGCGTACGAATGGAGATGCACGGGAGCCAGTCTCATGTGATGTATAGTATCCTAAATGTAAGAGTACAACCGATGCTGCACATGTATCAGTTAGAGGTAGTATAGCCTCCCGGAGGCATGTGTGCCATATCTCCATAGACTAGAACCACAACGTCCTCAAGTGGAATCTTATGTTTGGCGTAGATTCTCTTCAGCTTTTCCTCATCGATTGTAGAAGGCACATAATATACCAAATTTTCTAACAACACAACTCCTTTCAGATCGTCAAGAGCTGGTGCAACATCGCCTACTACACCCTCTATGATCTTCTGTTGAATATCATGCTGATCAATTTGCTAACTAGGGGTCATTCTCTTAGAAGTTGTAGTCGAGCTGGACTCTGTATCAGAATCTCCGCATTATGTTTCTCTCCTAGCAGTTAACTTTATGACGTGACTTAAACATCTTGCATCCATTGACTATGAAATTGAACAAATCATTGCAGCGAAAGCAATTAACCTGTACTCATACGTCTGTAATATAGTGCTGTGTCTATAGTGTAGAGCAGAGGTGTGCATTTCAAAATTAAAATTGCATCAATGACATGATTCTAATTTTGATTGGAGTGACTGTCATCGCCAGCCTCCAGATCAGCAGTTGTGAGAGTCTGACTGAGCACTAGGAACAGTCATTAACGGTTAGAAGTTTACTGTTCATTCCTTAGTCATCATTTCACAGTTACATATGCTTCGACGTATGAATTTCTATTGTCCGATCTAGGAGTATTCTCTTGTCCTAAGTCTGATGTCTGTGTTCATGTTCATGTTCTACGCATAATGAAGTTTAGGTGTTTAGTCCAACTCGAATCTCTCTAATCCAAATTCAAATAGTTAGATCTCCCTACTAATTCGACCCCATCCTCACCTGTTGGGATACATCTTAGTTCATCGATCTAAAAAGAATGATGAGTGAAAGAAGAAGTGTAAGAAAGTTTATTACTGAATAGTATATTTACAAATAGACATGGACCGTGTATTTATATATGCATATACACCGGTCAGCATTCAAGAAATAGAAAACGGGCCTAAAGAGAAATAAAGCCCAGTGAACAATAAGATGTATAATATATGACACTGAGAAATGTTATGGCCGCATCCTTCATTCTTTATACCCTCTCTCAAGTTAGGGTTAGGGTTCTAATAAGTAACCCTAATTTGCACGATAATAGAAGGAGACGGCCACCATCTCAAAAGAAATCAACTGATATCAACTTAAATCAGCAAGAGCGACTTCTATCTGAGTAGATTGAGGCAGATCTGGAGTTGCAATGAAGGATTTGACTTCCTTTCTTCGGGTTTGTCTTTAATAAGCTATCCGCATCCTTGTTCTTTGTTAGATCTACCTTCTGCGAGCTGCTCTTGGCTTCAAGATCTTCAGACAGGTTGTATTGTTCCATCACTTTTAATTCCTTTCTGAGGCGAGTAAAACTCTTTGATGATAGCGCTTTGGTAAAAATATCTGCTTGCTGATGATAAGTAGGAACATAATTAACTTGCAAGTTTTTCTTTTGCACTTGTTCACACACGAAATATAGGTCTATTTCAATATGTTTAGTTCGTGCGTGTTGTATTAGATCTGCAATCATATAAATTGTGCTTTGATTATCACACCACAATATAGGCTTTCTGCTAGATGTTATGTTGAGTTCCTTTAATAATGATTGAAGCCATAAAATTTCTGTTGTAGTGCTGGCTACGCTTCTATATTCAGCTTCTGTGCTGGATCTGGAAATAGTAGTTTGCTTCTTTGAACACCATGAAATTAGGCTGTTACCAACATAAACACAATAGCCAGTTATTGATCTTCTATCATCGTTGTCAGTAGCCCAATCTGCATCACTGTATGCAGTGATGTTGAAGTTGTTGCTAGCTTTGAGTATTAATCCATAGCTGATTGTACCCTTTAAATAGCGCAGACTTCTTTTGACAGCTTTCCAATGCTCGTCCAGAGGATTCTGCAAGAATTGAGAAATTTGTTAACACTGAACGATATGTCAGGACGTGTTATGGTTGCATATTGCAATGCTCCCACTACACTCCTATATTGCTTTATATTATCTATAGCTTCTCCCATGTTTTTACTGTAATGCTGATTTGATATCATAGGTGTAGGTTGTGGCTTTGCTTCATGCATCTTTGCTTTAGTAAGTAGCTTAGTAATATATTTCCTTTGGCATAGGTGCATTTCAGTGCTTGACATTCTCTTTATTTCAATGCCCAGAAAATAGGAAGCATTTCCAAGATCGTTAATTGAAAATTGTTCATTTAGATATATAGTTAGCTTCCTGATTTCATCATTGTCATTACCTGTTATGATAAGATCATCCACGTATATTAGAATATAAATAGTAAATGATTTGTTAATGTTGATAAACAATGATGAATCAGATTTTGTTGGATTATAGCCCATAGAATTGAGTGTATTTTTGAGTCTTTCAAACCAAACTCTTGGGGCTTGCTTGAGTCCATAGAAAGCTCTTTTCAATTTACAAACTTGATTTTGATTTTGAGTGATACCAGGTGGCTCCTGCATATAGATTTCTTCCTGTAAATAACCATTCAAAAATGCATTATTCACATCTAAATTATTTAAACTCCACTTATTATTTAAAGCAATAGTAAGAATTAGCCTGATGGTAGCTGGTTTCACCACTGGTGAGAATGTTTCACTGAAATCGAATCCATGTTCTTGTGTAAACCCTTTAGTAACAAGCCTAGCTTTATATCTATTGATTGAACCATCGGCATTTTTCTTCAATCTGAAAGTCCACTTACATCTTATAATGTTTTTATTGCTTGGTGGATCAACAAGGTCCCAAGTGTTGTTCTTTATAAGTGCATCGTATTCATCTTTCATAGCAGCATTCCAGTTCTTATCATTGACTGCTTGATTGAAATCATCAGGTTCATCACTATTGATATTAGCAGTGTAAGTTTTTGGCTTGAAGATGTCACTTTTAGCCCTGGTTATCATATAGTGTCTTGGCTGGATTAGGGAAGGAACAGTAGGTACATTATCTTGTTCAGGTTGAATACTGTTATCACTGCTATCTTCATTAATGTTGGACTGTTCTTGACTATTTTGATCTCTGTTATTACTCCTTGATTCAGATTGCTGCATGGCGGGGCCGATAGGCTCATTGTGGCTTTCAGTAGTGCACTGTTGATCATTGTGAGTATCAGCAGCCTCAGCAATGTTCTTCTCCCATACATCACTTAGGATTGGTAGATCAGGTATAGATACCTTATGGCTATATACTTTCATTGATGTTTTTATATCATGTTGTTTAAAAGGAAAAATGTTTTCATCAAAAATGACATGTCTACTTATGAATTTTTTTCCTTTGGCATCAATGCATTTATAACCTTTCTGATGAGAACAATAGCCAATAAATGTGCATGGTCTTGATCTATAGTCAAGTTTATTTGAATTGTAAGGTCTAAGATATGGAAAACATAAACATCCAAAGATTTTTAAACCTTTGTAATCTGGTTTAACACCATATAATTTTTCTAGGGGACTCACACCATCTAAAATTTTGGTTGGCATTCGATTTATTAGAAAAACAGCAGAGTTAAATGACTCTGGCCAAAATTATAATGGTAGAGATGCTTGAGCTAATAGTGTTAATCCAGTTTCAACTATATGTCTATGTTTTCTTTCAATCAAACCATTTTGCTCAGAGGTGTAGGGACAAGTAATTCTGTGTATAATCCCTTTACTTTGAAAGAATTTACCAAGAGGTTTAAACTCTGAATTTCCATCAGACTGAATTTTTTTAACAATTGTATTGAATTGATTTTCAGCCATCTTAATGAAGTTTAGTGTAGCATTAACAGCATCTGATTTGGACTTAAGTAGATATAACCATGTATATCTAGAATAAACATCAATAAAAGAGATGTAATATCTAAATCCAAAATCTGAATTGATAGGGGATGGACCCCATAAATCAGTAGCAATAAGATCAAGGGGTTTAGAATAGGTTGTGATAGAATTGGTAAAAGGTAATTTATGACTTTTGCCCATTTGGCCAAATTCACAAATATATGGTACCTGAATATCATTAAATGCTATTTTATTATCAAGAAGAATTTTCTTTACAATGTTAACATTTGGATGGCCAAGTTTATAATGCCACAAATCAAATACAGATTTCTTATTGCTAGTACTACCAGATTCAGATAGATTGCAATGTGATGATACATTATTTTTAGTTTTAATGCAATTTTGCAAGTTAAACTTATACAATCCTCTTACAGCATCACCCTGTAATAAAACAGTTTTAGTCAGTATGTCTCTAGCAGTGCAATAGTTAGGAAAGAATTCAAAATATACACTGTTATCTCTAGCAAATTGAGATACAGAAATTAAATTCTTCTTGATTTCAGGTACCATTAATAAATCTTGTAGAAATAATTGCCTTTTACCATTTATGCTACCACTACCTATATGAGAAATGTTTATATGCTTACCATTGCCCATAGAAATGGAGTTTTTACCTTTGTAGTCTCTACTATCAAGATTTAAGTTTTCAAGATTGTGAGTGAGGTGGTTGGTGGATCCAGAATCTAGGTACCAACTGTCGTCATTAATGTGATCGACTCTAGCACTTTCATCTTGGTTTCTTGATGTTTTAGGTAGGGCAGCATCATTCTGGGCTTGAGCCAAATTAGCACTTGGGTAAGACCCTCTCTGGTTGTTTGAATTTTGGTTTACTGCAAAATTTGCATTAAATCTGAAAAAGCATCTGGGTGCAGTGTGTCCAATCTTTTCGCAAATTTGACATTTGGGTTTGTTGTTGGTGTTGCTCCACCGGCCTCTACCTCTTCCTCTTGATGGTTGACCATCTCTTTGAAAGGTTTGATCACTTTTGTTGCCTTGACTTTTATTTTTGTTACTATTAGCTGCGTAGTTAACACTGAAATCACTTTCTTGTGATCTTTTGCTCTCAATTCTAGCCTCGTGTGATAATAGAATAACATGTACATCATCCATTGACGAGAATTGCTTTTGAGTAGAAATTATTGCCTTAACTGCTTCATACTCATCACTTAGACCATTCAAAATGATAAGTATCTGTTCAGATTCAGAAATTTTATTTCCTGTTGCTTCTAACATATCACAAATGGACTTTATTTTGCTGAGATACTCTCTCATAGAAATATTATCCTTCTTGACTTTCTGAAGTTGTCTTTTATAGTACATCACTCTGGCATAAGATTGGTTGTTAAAAGATTTTTCAATGGTTTTCCATATTTCCACGACAAATTTACAACCAATAACTTGTGGTAAAAGCTTTTCACTGATAGAGGAGAGAAGCCAAGCACTGATAAGTCTATCTTGTCTATGATATTTACTAAATTCTTCATTGGCAACTATGTTGTTTTCTTGATTGTTAATAAACTTTTGTGGGATATTGATAGTGCCAGTTATGAAATCTTCAAGTCCATATCCTTGAATTGCAGTTTCTATTTGCAATTTCCATAACAAATAGTTGTTTTCATCTAATTGAATGGTTACCAATTGAGATTGAGGGTTGATAACAGTTTTGATTAAATTTTCAACAGGATTGTTGGGATTAGTGGAAGCAACGGATTGATCAGAAGATGCAGATGTGTCTTTACTCATGATGAACATGGCAAAAGATAAAAAAAGCAAGCAAAGAACAGAAGTAGCAAAGAAACTAGATGGTATCAAGAATGAAGATCTGACCGACAATAGTTAACACTGAAGCTTACTGTTGCAACCTGATGATTCAAAATGATGTAGATGAAGACTGATTGAATCACTGGATGGCGCTTTAGGATCTCAGGTTATTTCCTTGTATATCTTGATCTAATTCTTTGATCTATCTTTGAAAAACTGTCTCTGTTGAGAATGTGCAGCCACACTGTGTATAGGATGGCATGAAAAACTGCAACCATACACAGTGTAATGGCAGGGTACTAATCACTGAGCAGTTTTCTTCTCCAGTGATGAAAATAATCTGAGGAGAAGAATAATCCCAATAAACTAGGCAGAAAAAAATGAATGATAGATCAAGATTTGATCAATGTAATAGAGGAATGCCGTTAGGCAAAATTTAGCTCTGATACCATAAAAAGAATGATGAGTGAAAGCAAAAGTGTAAGAAAGTTTATTACTGAATAGTATATTTACAAATAGACAGGGACTGTGTATTTATATATGCATATACACCGGTCAGCATTCAAGAAATAGAAAACGAGCCTGAAGAGAAATAAAGCCCAGTGAACAATAAGATGTATAATATATGACACTGAGAAATGTTACGGCCGCATCCTTCATTCTTTATACGGTCCAGATCACAAAAAACCACTCAAATATCTGCACGCTCTAGGTCACCCCGATCGAGATCCAATCATCCATATTGATCTGAATTACTTAGATCTGGATTCCTTACTCTATCCTCCAATCAACCATCTCTCTTTTCTTTCCTCTTCTCATATTACCTTCCTCAACGTAACAATAACACGAGTTTTAGTTAACTCCTCTCATTTTGCTTCGTCCACTCAGCATCGCCACGACCTCTGGCCTTCTCGATTTCATCATCGATGCCGCCTTGAACCATCGTCACCTCCTTCTTTACCACCCTAACACTTCAAACATCACCACACTTTCAATTTAACAATCGATGGAAATAAAGGACCCATCTGTATTCTCGAGTCAAGATGGTCGTAGTAGCTAAGTTGGGCATTAAGTGAGGGGTTTACGATCTATTGTTGTGGAGGGAATCTGGTAGGAGGTAGTGACATTGGTTGATGAGTCTGATGTTGATTATGTTTTAGGTAGGAAAAAAAAGGTTTAAGTAAAGAGTGAGAAGAGAAGTGTTACCCGGCTTTCAGAAGCTATTCGGATTGCCACAACTTGACGATTATCAAGATTAAATGACTTAGAAACATCACCCGAAGGCTAGAGATCATGTGTGGATAGTATCATATAACAACGATCGCTTAAGCTCAGTAGAACAATGCCAGAGGACTCTTCCGTTGAGGGATCAACAAAATCAACCTGAAGGGATTGGTATAACTTTGAGACGAACCAACAGAATTACACTACTTCACCAAAGAAATGATCATAACTCTCAAACCACAAGTTCAAACTAGACCAGACTTTAGGGAGCAACTTAATATATTTAGAGGGAACGACAGTAAGGATTGCAGACCCCATAAAGCTTATATCAATAATCGGTATCGATATCTATAGGGGGATCAGGTATGATCCCCTCAGATATCCAATCATGGGGCCAATCATGGGAATGAGCCTCCTTGACTTCCTCTTACTTTGATTCTTCTTGTCTACCTACATCTATATTTACCCGTCCCCTAGAAAAAAAATGGATCCTTTGGGCATTTGATTACTTTAGTACTTGCTACTCGGAGTCTTGCTGATCCGATCTCTTGTAATTTTGATAATTCAACAATAAATTATCAAACCTTCAAAGTGGATGTAGGTCAATCAACACCAAACAACTATAAATCTATATTTCTTTTCTACTACATTTCTACTATTCTCTTCTTTGTTTTCCATTAGTTTTAGTTAACTTACGTTGAACTCGTTTGATGTTGTACCAATTTTTAATATTAACATTCTGGTGCTTTCACTGAGAAACTCTCAAGTTTTTCCTATCTTCCTACCATTCAAGTTTCTGAATCTCCATGTGATCTACCTTGAAGCTTCAAGTAATGGTGAGGAAAAAAAATCTCAAGTCGTTGAACCTTCTCATGCTAACCATTTAGGGGCATTGATCCAACGACAACCTTCTGACAATGTTGATTCTAATGCTCTTGCCACACCCCATAGAGCCAATTCATCCAATCCAGACGCTTCTGTTACTTACATAGAGATGCAATCTCTTATGAAGATACTAGAGGAAACTCAAAGCAGGCTCAACCAATAGATCAAGCATAACCTTGAACTGATATAGCGCCTACAACAATTCGCTCCAAGGGATATTGGTTGCCTTGAAGAAAGAAGCGCTCAAGCTCCTTACACTTATATTTTTGAAAGTTCTTCATCTGACTCCTACCATAGCAATCGAAGCCAAAGGGGAAGGATATCATAAGACCGTATGAGAGCCGCCATCACAAAGGGAGCGAACCAACATGATTATTCTCGGTTCGGTATTTATCTCACTCATGGATTAGGAACCATGGTTTTAAATCTCATATATCGATCGTGTTTCATCTCAAGGATTTTAAAGACTTGATCTCGTATCGTAGAAGATCTCGGATGAGATGAGCCTAACTCGGGGATTCGTATCGGATTTCCATCTCGGGTCTGAAAGCTCATATCAGAACAACCTCGGGGTATATAATTGCTAAAAATTGATATTCTTACAAAATAATTTTTATGAAAGTTATTATAAACATAGCAACTTAAATTTGAATTGCAAATCAACTACCTTGTTCTTAGTTTTAAGGAACATTCGCGTACTAAATTGTAATATGCTTAAAATAGAAAAAAAAACACAATGCAAATAGATTAGTGCTTACAACATATGATCCATGAACATGAATTATTGTTGTTAGATGTAAAACATAAAAAGATCCAAACATTAAAAAGTTCATCATAAATAGAACATTAAATACACAATTTCATAGGTAACATGCTATAAAAATAGGATGAATATGAAAATTATAAGCATTGTTGAACTTATATATACGTGCAATATGGTTATTTAACATGCAAAATATAAAATAACAGAAGGTTATCGTGGTAGGATTTGATTCTTTATTATTGTTTTGGTTTAGGTACAAATGTAAATTTTAATCGAAAAACCAAGAAATCGGATGATATTCCAGTATCTTGTCTCAGCCGATATTGCAATATCTCGGGCGATATATTCAAAATGAGATTTATAGCGAGATTCACTATTTCGTGTTGGGAAGGA
The DNA here is from genome assembly GCA_030737875.1 of Allium sativum. Lineage (NCBI taxonomy): Eukaryota > Viridiplantae > Streptophyta > Magnoliopsida > Asparagales > Amaryllidaceae > Allium > Allium sativum. The sequence continues at coordinate 67,945,130 of CM060911.1, forward strand.
GCCAAAAACGAGATTTTGGACGAGATCTAGAGCAAATTTTTCGAGATTTGAAACAGTGGCAGGAACTGAACCCCCTAATAGGTTGCCTCACGCTTCCATAATCAAAACTTGGTATTTGGATTTCCCGCTACTAATCAAAAATATGTAGCTCATGCTCAATCTCCCAGGAACCAGATTGCTAATTTTGTTCAACTTGATTATGATGGTCTTCCTCTGAAGAGGCATCACAAGCACCATACTTCAAAGTTGGAACACGACTGTCGGAATCTGCTAGAGATTCGAACACCTGACCTTACCGTCATGATCCGTAGCATAATAGGAATCACAAGGTTATGTAAACGACGACTGGGAAACCAGTACGATGCGTAACCTTTAAACTAAAGTTACCCAGAATTGAAGGGACTCGACGATTCAACATGCCCTAGCTCGCTGCTTACTCGATAAAAATGATCATCGACAATTCTTTAATAGATACGAGTGGCACATGGACTCGGCATGTGCTATTGATGCGGTAAAATGCAATTGCTTACCTGTGTTTCTCAAAGACATGACCCTCTTATGATTCTCTCGACTTGCACCGAGAACCATACCAACTTTTGACTAATTGGTCAGAAAACTGGTGGAGCAATTGAATTCATGATACACACTGTAATGGCTCAAATTTCCGTACTATCTGAGTTGACTAAATACACCACATCCAACCCAAATTGCACAGAAATACGAATCATTGTGAAATAAGAAAAAAAAGATAGAAGAACAGAAATAACAACACAGAATCTCACATCGCAGCGGAATATAATATAATATATATATATACTTTTGGGATATTTTTTTTACTGTATATACATATACATACCATTATCAGAGTAGAATACAATACAGCGGAAAAGAAATAGTAAATATCTAACGCTAAAGCCTCCTGCTACAAGCTCCTCCAAGTATATCTGTAAACACCTGAAGTACTTGACTGCCCGTACAATTTTGGACACCCAAGAGTTTAGGGTAAAACAAAACAAAATAAACTTTAGGTCATCATAAGACTGGTGTGAGTAAACTCCTACCACTTGATTTAACTTTTTTTAGAAGAAAGGATAATCGTAAGACCGATCCACACATAAACACGGAAGGTTTTTACCTTACGATAACCAAAAACATTCTTTACAATCAATACTATTCTGATATTATAATAGTTTCTAAAACAAGTAAATAACAATCTAGCAGAACACTTTCAACTCACGCTCTACATACATAGTATACAGTCAAAACCGCGAGCTCTTATTGTATAATGGATTCTAACTGGCTAGGTATGGGACCACCTTCCGACAGTGTATCTCTAGAGAGGAATACACCGGGTTCAACAAGAACATCTTACAATCCAGGCTAAACATGACCGGGCCCTCACGTCTCTTGAGAGTACCGAATGTATTGTCACCAACGGTTGGGATCAGCAGCCGTTTCCCGAAAAGGACAACATCGAAAGATTTAAGAAGCAAATGGAATTTCTCTAGATTATGTGACAATACACCCTACTTGGGTGCAACCCACTAAGCCATGCAACTTATCCAACTTTATATCATTTCCCGGTTGTAAGGTTGAGGTTACGATTACTTACCTTTCATTGATAGCACAATCACTTTGAATGCCACATTGTCAGATCCATTAATCACTAATTGATTTGCACAAAGATATTCTGGAAATTATGCTAAGAGAATAAATTCTCCGCCACCAGCTGTATATTTGTACAGACCAACATATGCGATCATTGGAAATACTTTGTCAGACATTCGTTCAGGGATTGAACGAAATCGAAGACACAATTTCCATTAATCCATCTTAGGCAATTTCTACCTAGGATTAACTGAAAAAGCCCTTGCACTTTACTCCGTCTTCGATTGTCTTTATATAATCTGATTTGCGACGCTACTGCCAATACGGAGTGGTTCTCGGATAATAATCCAACTGGTCTCTCCATATTGACAACGAATGTCAAAAACTTCGATAGTCGGTTATTTAACTATCGAAGAAAAACCAACATCCATCCAAAGCATCGAACAATCACTGCGCCCCTTGATTAGTATTTCATTAATTAATTACTTCTCCATTTCCTTATCAATATTCATTAATCCAATATTTTCAACAATTATCTTGGCCTCTTACGCTATTGGGAAAACATTTCATATATCACCTTCTTTTATTTTCTATACTTAGAAAATATCTTTTATTTATAATTGGAAAACATTCCAACTATTTCTCTTTTCCTGACCATTCATTTATATACTTAGGAAATATTTATTAATATATTTTACAAAATTCCACTTACTTGGGTTTAAAACGAATGTTGTGTAAAACATCACTACAACAAACCAAAATACTGTATTCAACCAAATCTCTTTAAACATTGATCTTCGGGACTAAATCTTCCTATTTATTGTTTAATAATGAAATCAAACAAGTTGGGTATAATTACCTCTCAGACCTTGATTGAAAAACATTCTTAATTTCAAAACGAATAAGACTACATATCTTGAATAATCAACACCATAAAAACCAATTATTCATTTTAAAAACATGTATATGTTTATCTTTCTATTTTTACCAAATTTAATTATAGATTTCCTTTATGTTTATAATATTCTATTTTAAGTTCGTTTCCTTATCGAATTATATATATATATATTGATATATTGATTTCTAATTATCAATTTTTCTTAAAAATATTCTAACTCCTTAAATTTTCGGAAAATTTAGCCAGTGCCTCCTTTGTACCGGTCAATAGCTCAAACCTCAACTCGCCTCTTTAGGCCCTTTCCATTCAAAAAGAAAATCAAAAATCCAAGCGGCTTGCCTATTCGACGCATAAAAATTCATATGGAATTTAAACGTGTACCTTTTTGTTGGGCACTTGAATTACAATCTTCATTCTCTTCATTCCACCTATTTAACATATATATGTCCATTCCTAATTTATTCCAATTCAATCTAATCATGTTTAACTCAATTCGGTAACTAGCTATTTTGCCCATTTCATTTTTAATTTGACTCAACCGTGTTTAAACACATTGTTATTGACTTATAAACAAGTCAAATTCACTTTCCATATTTGATTCCAAATTTAATTCAACTTTCCATATTTAATTCCCAATTTTTAATTCACAAAACCAATTTACTTAATCAAAATTAAATTTGATCCAACTCCATTAACTAATTATTTCACTAATTAGTTAACTTCATTCAATAATTTGAAAATCTGATTTTTGTTTGGAAAATCAATTCATTTACCCCACTTGGGTTCACATTTATTTTATAAGTCAAATTTGGATTTTTCTAATGGAAATTCGGATTTTGTTTACTTAAAATCCTTATATTAATTTTAAATAAACCGTTATGGTTTTTTAATGATTATGGCACTGTTTTTCTGGAAATTTGGTTTTGACGTAACTCAAAATCTATAAGACGAAATGCAGATTTTTCTCTTCCATTAGAAAAATATTATCAAATCAGTCCTGATGATTCTTATTTCAAATAATTCCGACTTAAGTTTGTTCTATATACTTAATTGAAGTTTGAAACATCAATTACGAACTACTGCACTACGGTGAGTTCGTTTTAATTAAATTCAAATATAACATTTAAACTTCATTTATTATTAAATTTCAATCTCATTCTTATATATTTAAAAATAAATTAAACTAGTTTTCCAAATCTAACTTAACCATTTCGATTTTTCTAAATCGTCAATTTTTCATAACTCAGTTGTAAATTTATTTACAATTCTATTTTCTATTTTAAGATTCCAATTCCTTTGGAAATAATTTATTTTATAAAATTCGATATAATCGAATTTCAATTATAAATCCATTGGATTTTTCTCAATTTAGTTTATATTCCGAATATCGAAATAACATCTGTCATTCCCTTTTCGAAACAATTTCCAATTCACTTTTAAGTTCATACTTGAATTTAAAATTCCAGTTTATTCAATGGTAACTGATTTACTACATTTATAAACATCGTTTATAATTTAATCTTCTTGTTTTATAAATTAAAACAAGATTCCCTTTTCAACTTCCATTTGAAACCCAATTCCTATTCTTGAATATTTTGTTGATTATAATTTATATAGATATATATAAACAGTGAATCTATTTTCATATTTAAATTTTTACTTCTATTTAATACAATGCTAATATCTTTTCTGAAAATATTTTATATGAATAAATTCGATCTAATCGAATTCAAATAATAAATCCGTACAGATTTATTTTAATTCAATTTACATTATGAACATCAGAATAGATTTCATCGTTTCTTTTTTAAACTAACTTCAATTCCCTTTTTTAAATTCACATCTAAATTTACATTCCTCATTTTATCCAGTAAAAATTATTCAATTTAATTTATAAACACCGTTTATAAACTCATTTCAATTCCCCGCATTATCCAATGAAAATTATTCCATTTAATTTATAAACATCGTTTATAAATTCATTGCTTGTTTTATTATTCAAAACAAGTTAATGTTTTCTAGCCCATTCGAAATTCAAATTCTATTTTTTAAAAAAAATCCCTTTTAAATCTCAAAATCTCTTTTCACGATATTTTTATATATTAATATTAGGGCCAGTGATATTTAAACATCCAAAACACCAAATTATCAATCATAGGTTTTCTAGCACATCATATATGATAATATATATATATATATATATATATATATATATATATATATATATATATATATATATATGAAAACAAACAATAATAAATTATAAGGAATCCAGTTGGATCCCTCCAACCTAATTTCCTTCATCCACAGATGTTAGCCAACATAAATAATACCCATCCTGCTTCAAGGCAGGATATCATAGTGTAGAAGGTCATCCACTATCATATTGTGGGGCGCATAGGGTCATCCACTAAATATACTGCAATCATCCGCTAATGGTACTGGCGGGAAATATACAACCACCAATACACACATACAAACATATATATATATATATATATATATAATAACCACAACCACCAAACCTATATAAGTAATATATATATATATATATATATATATATAATAGCTACAAAAATATTTAAATGCATCTAACACAAACAATGAAAATTTTCAACTATTCAAAATAAATTTTAAATAGTTAATTCTGAGTGAGATTTACTCACCTTGAATTTTATTTGATGATTTATCGTCGTTTTTATCTAATTTTAAACAAGTATTTAAAATTGGACAAAAATCTCGGTTAGCTCCAAATCCTTCCAAATCAGTTCCACAGCGTAGCTATTGCAAATATGATCTCAATGCAATCGGTTTCATCAAAATCTAACATCATATGAGATACATATACGTGCTATAAGTTTTTACTAATTAATATGTCAATAACTTAAATTATTAAATTAGTATACCTTAATTGCTTTAAACCCTCCTTCCTTTAACTGATTCACGCAACACAGCAGCCCCTTCACCATTTCCAGGCTTCGGTCATCTCTAAATCTCCCACTCGAACAATATTTCCTCAAGCCTAAAACAACCCATTCCATTATCTAACATAATACATCCAAATGAACAACCTTTGACAAATGTGTAACAGCTTCCTACCCAGCTTCTATTGCATCATCCTCGTTGCCTTTTGCAAAGCGCAAACATACAAAGACCGCCTGCACCATTTCATTTCCACATCCCCAATACACATGTACACTTCCCAATAATACATCAAAACATGTACAGCTACTTCACAAAAGCCATTGATCACCATACACCATCACCATGATCACCCCTTTTGTAGTAGCAACTCGGTAGCACTAAACTCCACTACATCCTCTCTGCTCAATGCCAATCCCCAACCTGTCGACCTCGAACCCTTATGAAGGTCGCGACTTGATGCTTCTACTAAGCTACAGAGAAAGGCGCAAAACCCTTTTAGTTTCGATCCCCTCACACATTCGCCTATACGTGCTCTGTTATCCCCTGTTGCCAATACCACTCTTTAATCCCTCCATCGTCGATCACGTCGCCCAAAACTCGTAGCCTAGCATACGCTGTTTCCAAGATCGACCATCTTCAAGTTACATCGCACAAAATATGAACGCTGTCGGGTTGAAAATCTAGCAGATACGAGTTGAAGGAATCTCGATTTGAAAGAATTCGTGAAGTTTTGATTTATACGAATTTTTGAATTGGATTTGAAAGAGGCGATTTTGGTTTCCCTGATTTTATTTTTATACGATGATGGTTCAAACTGATTTCAAAAAGTGGAGGATCGTAGTTTTTAAAAGGTAATGACCATTTCGATTTTGGTTAAGGGACGGACATTTTTTTCTCTTCGATTGAACTGAAATCGGATTGAACGAGTAGAAAAGGGAAAAGAAATTTAGTTGCTGATGAAGGAAAATAACAAAGGGAGGTTACGATATTTATAAAAGAAAACGGGAGACAACAGGGTACACACGTTATAAATGGTTTGTACCAATAAGTACAGGAAAAATAAATTTTGATTTGATTTATATTTAATTCGATTCGATTTAAAGAGATTTTTATTTTATTTAAACATATTCAGATTTGATTTCAAGTTTATCCATTAAAAACATATCGGGTTCATAACTTGATATCACAAACCCCTATTTTAACGTAACGACCAACATTTCAGTGTTATAACACTACTCTGAACTCAACAGAATAGATGCTGAAATTTAATTTGAAAGTATATATAAAATAACTATATTAAATCGATATAATATAATTTAAATTCAGAAATAATAAATTCCTCGATAATAAATTATTATCGTTCCTATTCAAGTAGAATTTCTATTAATCATTTGAATCATTTTGACTCCGTTATATTTTCGAATTGAGTTATTTCAGATTCTCGTATTATGATAATTATATATATTCGAAATAAATTGTATTTCTATTACTAAATCAATAACTCAATATAAAATTCATTTATATTACCAACTCAATATTTAAAACAATATTAAATATTTATAATTAATCGACCAAAAATCTGAGTCGTTACACACACCACCAGACCACAGGATATTGTGAGTATATCCAACATGTTCCAATGATCTAGGGAGTCATTTAAAAGCTTTCTGAAAAGATTTAACAATGCTCTGGCAGAAGTTGATGATCCACAACTGGACGTTGTTCTCTTATATCTTGGGAAGGGTATTCATCTTGATATAGAACTCAGGAATTGGCTCAATCGAAAGCCTCTAAGAACTTTAGAGATATTCTACGACAAGGCTAACCAATCTCTATGCCAGGAAGAAGCGCATAGGAGTCGGCTGCATAAGGCGATTCCCCCAATTAATTAAAGAACATTGTGCAATGCAATGTCGATGTTAAGCAAATCAGAGAAAGCTCGGGAAAGAATAGTGGTTATTCTTAAACAAGCCTAAATAAGGCAACAGTAATTCTGAAAGCCACAACAAGGACTCGAAGAAAAGAAATTGGTTACTTTCGTATAACGTCTGCACTCTCCTAAAATCTCAGTTGGACATGATATACTTAGGAACCTGCAACACCATTGAATACAAGAAGCTTAATCCGAGGGAATCCACGGAGAGGGAGAAGCAATCGGGCAAGTATTGAAGGTTCCGTGAGCTATACGTTCACAATATCAATGATTGTCATCTCAAAGCCGCAATTGAGAAGCTCATATGTAAAAAGCATCTTGAGCTATATGTTCAAAATCAGGGTTCTAAGGATGGAGCACTAGTTCCTTCCACACCTGCACAACCTCAGGTGCCGCTAGGGCCGTCTAATTCTATAATACCTCAATGGGGTTTTGTCATCGAAACCATTTTTGGTAGGTCTCACACCACAAACCAAAGCTTCAAATGTATGGAGGAATACATTAATTGTATAAAGCACATAGAATATGGAGAGTGCTTTAAGGCAGGCTAGGTTGTCCTTGCTAAATTTCAAAAGACAATGAGTGATGACATTGTCTTCCGTGAAAGGGAGTCTACAGGAGTGGAAGCTCTAACCATAGACTTCTTCATCATCTCGATCTATATAGGTCCCGCTTATGTTCAAAAAAATTCACTGATTTGATGAGTTCCATCAAAATCGCCTTCAAGAAGGCCTACGATCTAGTGAAACTTGAGGCCAAAGACTTGTTTAAAGCTATGATTCAAGGTTTTAACAACATTGCCAATGAGCCGGTCGGAATTGTGGACCTATCTATCCAACTGGACGCAGGAGAATACAGTCGAGTCAAAATTCTCTTGTTCGTCGTCATTGACACATACTCATCCTACAACGCTTTCTTAGGACATCCCATCATGTTAGAATTGTAAATTTGCATGATGCCTTCTTTGGCAGAATAGAAAGATTCCACTTACCGCGATAAGGGGAAGGGTACAGAGACTTCACTATGAACCAAGAAACATAAAACAACCAACTTTCGAGGTCTAGCATGAACATCATAGTCATCTTTACAAAGAACTTGACACAAGGAAGTATGAAGAGCCAAACTATGAAATAGAAACTCCAGCTGAGCAAACCATTGATGTTCCAGTCAGCCACGACGACCCATCTCAAGTCTTGAAGATTGGATCACATCTTTGTTCTGATATGAAGAAATTATCTATTTTTTTACGTCTTGAAGCTTAGTTCAGAGAGATGAGCATCACTCAAAGAGAAAGGTGGATAAGCTACTCAACAATGGACATACCTGCGATGTCCTCTATCCAGAATGGATTTTCAATCCTACTCTTGTAAAGAAGTTAAAAGAGAAATAACATCCATGTGTTGATTATCCTGGATTGAATAAAGCATGCCCGAAGGATATCCCTTTTCCGACGATTAACCAGCTCATTGACGTAACCGCTGGCCATCAGCTTCTATCATTTATGGACGCGTATTTAGGCTATGACCAAATCCAGATGCATGTTGTTGACCAAGGACATACAAATTTTATTACATATTTGAGGTTGTATTGTTATGTTGTCATGCCCTATGGATTGACAAATGTCATGGCTATCTATCAGCAACTTATTCATCATGTGTTCAAAGATCAGATCGGCGGATCTATTGATGTTTATGTAGATGACATGCACGTGAAGTCACGACTGTTGAATAACCACATTGACGACCTATCAAAGATGTTTAGTGTTCTCCGCAAGTATGGAATGAAACTCAATCTTCTGAAATGTCCTATTAGCGTTGCATCAGGAAATTCTTTGATTTCATTGTGAATTCACGAGATATTAAAGCTATCCAAGGGATCAAAGTTCCAAAAAACATTAGAGACGTCCTGAGTTTAAACGAGAAGGTCATCACCGTAAGTAGACTTATTTCCAGAGCCATCGACAAATGTGTTCCCTTCTTCGATTTGATCAAACGAGGGAAAAAAACTTTTCTTGGATGTCGGAATGTGTTGCTGCATTTCAAGACTTGTTAAATCACTTGGAGAGACCTCCCATCCTATCAAAGCCTGTAGATCACAAGGATCTATTTGTCTATTTAGCTATTTTTATGCATGTTATCAATTTTGTGCTTGTGTGCGAGGAGAATCGCATCAAAGGAATGTATTACTATATCAGTAAGAGATTAACAAGAGCTGAAAGAAACTGTTCAAAACTTGAAAAGCTTGTCTGTTGATCTCTTCTCGAAAGCTCTGCCCATATTTCTAATCGCATCGAATCAAAGTCTACATTGACTAGCCACTATGATAAGTCCTTTAGCGACCTAGAGCGTCTGGGAGACTCTTGAAATGAAGTAATGAACTTAGCCAGTTCGACCTTTTGTTTGTCCTTCAGAGAGCAATCAATGGACAAACATTGACAAACTTCATCGTCGAATTCACTATTCTCGACGATCGTCGCGAAAGCAATGAACAACCTAGCATCTAATGGAAACTCTGTGTGGATGATCCATTTAATATTCCCTGTTTTGGCATCGGAGTTATATTTGTTACTCTTGAGGAATGATCGATTTGTTCACCTTGAAACCCGCCTTCCCCGCAACATATAATGATGCAAAATATAAAGCTTCAAACACTAGACTTAAAATTGCCAAAGAGTTGAACATCAAAGCTATTCAGGTCTTTTTAGTCTCTCAACTCATTGTATGTCAAGTGCGGAGAGAGTTCCAAACTAATAAAGTGTGGTTAGCTGCTTATCCCGCTCGGGTTCAAGAACTAATTGGTTTCGAGCACTATACTATCACTTATATTCCTCGGGAATAAAATGAAAAGAAGATTCATTAGAAAAGTTTGCCAATTTCGGGGATGCACAACTCATGGGAATTTTCCTAGTTGAAGTATTAAAATCTTTGACTATCTATTAGATGGAGACTAATTGGAAGTTATCAACGGAGCCTGAATCTGATCTGAAGTCATGGATGATTGAAATCATGAATTACTTACAACTGGGAATTTTTCCTGAAAACTGCAATGAGAAATGTTTACTTCTTTGCAAAGCATCTAGCTATGTCATTCAAGAAGTATTATATCAAAGAGGTTTCTCTATCGCATTACTCCAATGTGTAGCCCACGAAAAAGCCAAATGAGTGTTCATTTGTATTTCTTCATTTTCATCTTCACATATTCATTTTTGAGGTTAGCGTTATTTCTAACGCTAACAAATATTTCCTTAAGTAAAAGATCCTTAGCATCCCGAAGACGTGGGCAAAATTGATTGAACTTTGTTATCAAGTTTGTCTATTTTACCATTTTGTATTTTATCTATTTTCTTCAAAAATATGATTGTAAGAAAATTTGTGAAATTTCCTAATCGTTAAATCCCGCATTAAAAGTTTTGGAAAATTAGTAAAGACATTTGTGGTAAGGATAGATAAAATCTAAAATATTAAATATACTTCTCCATGCAACTATTCGTTATTAAGTATTGGTCAATCTATTTCTTCAGCTTCATAATAATTTGATGTTTTAATAACACCAGATAAAAGGTATGCTATCAGAATTCTCCAGAGAGAATATGCATTGCCTCCGAAATACTGATATGCATAGCCCTACCACCATACCACATGCAAGCATACAATACAATACCAAAGAGACTGCTGGACTAAAGAAATGGATATTCTATAGTTTCGTTTGTAATTGGGCACATGCAGACGTGCTACAATTATCTTTATTTTATTTGTTATTTAGAAATTCTGTTACAAGGATACCAATTGGTTACAAAAGATGTATCTAGAATAACATAGGCATAGCCATGTAAGAAGGTTTTCATAAGAAAGATTATATAAATGTGCCTGTATTTGAATGAAATGGTATGGAAAAGTTAATGCAAATTTCTCTCTGTCCTCATTTCTTTCTTTGTTCAGCCATGTCTTCTTCTCCCTGAATTTCTTTTCTCCCCTTTCCACTGCAACTCTTATCAATTTGGTGCTTTCACTAGTTGATCTCTTCGCTCTCCCCCTAACATCCAAACATCCAAATAAACCATGACTCAAATAGATTATGATTTTCAACAACTCACCGACCACTAAGGCAGCATAAACACCATCCAAGCTACCAAAACTTCACAAAGTGCCATGCTCGAAACATTGATAGTCGACAACATTGACATTAAATCCGTCCTCTATGACCTCACCAAACAAATAGCCGATATCAAACATAAGCTCGACAAACCAAACATCTACCACTTACCATCCATCTCCCAACAATCGACAACCACCCTTATTGGCTACACCCACTCGAACACAAAATGCTCACTCACAACGTTCGATGGCACCAATCCACATGATTGGATATTTCAAGTGGACCGATTCTTCATTTATTATTCAACACCCGAAGACCAAAGAATGGATCTCGCAAGCTTCCACATGCAAGACCAAGCATTATCGTAGTTCCAATGGATGCACTGCAACAATCAAATCTCTACTTGGGAAGCATTGACAAAAGCAATAGAGAAGCGCTTTGGACCACTTACATTCCTCAATCCGCAAGCCACTTTATTCAAGCTAAAGCAGGTAACCACAGTTGAAAATTACCAAGCTACTTTTGAAAATCTTTGCAACCGAATTACTACACTCTCCAATGAATCCATACTCCAATGTTTTATCTACGACCTCAAAACTAGCATTCAAAATGAACTTCATATCCTTAACCCTACCAATATTTCATATTTCATAGATAAAGCTAAGGCCATCGAAAGAAAACTGACCGATCTAGCCAAATTTCCATATACAAAATCCAACCGTTAATACCCTAAGCTATACAATTAATCCTCAACCACACAATCATTTCCGCAAACACCACAACTACAAAGACCGAAACCGCAAGTTCCCATCAAACAATTATCACAAGCTGAGATGAATATTCGAAAGCAACAAGGCTTTTATTTCAACTGTGATAAGAAAAATCAATTTGGCCATCGATTGAAACAAACCCATATCCTCATGATTCTCCCCGACACCAATCCCGATGACTAACCACCTACCAATGAACCAGCAATCGATTCCACAATCGATCCTAACTCACCTGAACTGTGGCAGCAATAGCCGAGACCCCATAAGAAATTACATTCCATGCCCTCGCTGGCTCATTTCACCCATGAGATGTTCGTCTCCCAGCCTCAATTATCAATAAACCAATCCCCATCCTCGTAGGCAATGGCTCAGCTCACAATTACCTTCACCCAAAGACAACAAAGTTTACGGGCTTGGAAATTGACACATCAAACGCCTTCATTGTCATAGTAGGCAACAACAATAAGCTGCGAAGTTCTGGCAGCTTCTCTAATGTGCATGTGGATATTCAAGGGCATGATTTTTTACATCGATTTTCACCTTCTCTAAATTGTCGGATCTTATCGGGTTATTAGAAACCAGTGGTTTGAGCAATTGGGTCCGATAACCATGGACCATAAACTGCTGACGATGTCTTTTATTCACCAAAATAAGCTCATTTGCCTCACTGGGTTGGACCCAACCTGCAATCTATCTCAAATTTCCCTTTAGCAATTAAAACGGATCAAAAAACTTCAGTTATTACTACCTTTTTGTACCTACAATTACAACCATGGGCCCATTCGGCCCAAAGCCCAGCTACACCACAAACCAACCCACAACTTGACCCACTTCTCACCTCATATAAACATATCTTCGCCACACCAACTACACTTGCACCTCAACGTGACCTATAACACTACGTTAACCTCATACCGAATTCCAACCCGATAAACACATGACTATACCGCTATCCATACTACCAAAAGAACAAAATTGAGTGCCAAATTCAAGAATTGCTCAACTCAAAAATAATTCAAACATCAACTAGCCCTTTTTCATCCTCTGTCCTTCTAGTAGAAAAGAAAGATGATCCATGTCTCTTTGCGTCGACTATAGGGCTCTCAACGCAATCACCATAAAAGACCGTTTTCTCATCATAACCATTGATGAATTACATAGCGTAATGTTTTTTTCAAAGCTAGATCTATGAAGTGGATATTTCCAAATTCGTGTCCATTCTCCAGACATTCCCAAAACAGCTTTTCGAACACATGAAGCCCATTATGAATTTTTAGTTATGCCATTCGGCTTAACCAACGCCCCATCAGCCTTCCAAGCCACAATGAATAACATATTTCGGTCTCACTTATGCAAATTCATCCTCGTCTTTTTTGATGACATTCTAGTCTATAGCCCCTCTTGAGATTCCCACTTAAACCACCTTCACATGACACTAGAAATACTTGACCGTTCACCACAGACTCCTCAATCATGGCTATCAGCGCTGTGTTATCCCAATCCGATCACCCACTGGCCTACTTTAGGCTTAAATTACCTCGCCACCTCCAAAAATCCTCCACTTATTCCAGAGGGATGTTTGCAATAACTTCTTCCATAAAAAAATGGCGGCATTATTTGATCGACCGAACCTTCAAAATCGTCACTAATCATGAGAGCTTGAGAAAATTAACTTCATAGATATTACATACTCTAGAACAGCAACGGTGGCTCACAAATATTTTGGGATTTGATTTTACCATCCCCTTTTGACCAGGGAAGAAAAATGTTGTAGCCAATGGATTGTCGCAATTCACTAGTGAGACTACAATGGCAGCCATTTCAGGATCATCATTTTCTTTTCTAGCAGATATCCAATGTACACTACTTGAGGACTCGGTAGCTTAGGAGATCATAAACCAAATCAACATAGGTACATGCTCAAATCCTAAATACCAAATTTTAAATAAGGGAAATATAATATTTGTAACCGAAAATGCTGATTTACAAACTTCAATTATCAACGAGTTTCACAATTCGAGAATCGGAGGCCATTAAGGCATTAAGGGAACTGTTTCCAGAATTTTCAGTAATTTCTTTTCGCCAAAACTAACCACTGCCGTTTAAACTTTCGTAAAGCAATGCAACATCTGCCTTCAAACAAAACCCGAAAATACTCGATACAAAGGGTTACTACAGCTCTTACCAATTCCGATGCAAATTTGGAAAGATATAACCATGGATTTTATAATTTACCTTCCACCGTCAGTTGGTAAGACTACAGTTTGGGTGATCGTCGATGGCTTATCCAAATACACACATTTTTGTGCACTTCCATCATCAGTATTAAACGCCTAGTTAGCCTCTCTCTTCTTGCAAGTATACGTTCACATACATGGATTTCCTCGTTCGATAGTCTCTGACAGAGATCGCTTATTCACAAGCATGTTTTGGAAATAATTATTTCGTCTTCATGGCACCAAGCTCCAACCCACAAACCGATAGTCAGTCTAAAGTAGTCAATCGATGTTTAAAAACTTACTTGAGAGCCATAGTTGGAGATGTGCCAAAAAATGGATGAAATTTTTACCGTGGGCAAATTGGTGGTATAAAACTACCAAGCATACATCTTTGAAAATGTCACCATTTCAAGTTGTTTACTGCATACCCCCTCCTATAATTGCAAACTACATTAACTCTCCCTCATCCATCACTGAACTCAAACTACATTAACTCTCCCTCACCCATTACCAAACTCAATGACTATACTTCTTCCGGAGACCAGCTACTTCAAGTCATTAAAGAAAATCTACAAAAAGCCTTGGTAAGAATGAAATCTCACGTTGACCAACGCAGACAAGGCAAGCAATTTGACCCCGGATCATGGGTCTATGTGAAATTACAGTCTTATCATCAACTCTCAACGAGAAACACTTATAATAAGATGTCGAAGAAGTATTTTGGTCCATACCAAATTATCGAAAAAATATGGGTTATTGCATATAAACTGCTGCTACCACAAGACTCGCGTGTCATTGCTTAAGCTCTGCCCTAACATCAACAACAACGCCACAACCACTGCTTATCAAAACTTACATAAACGACCTTGAGGACAAGGTCGATCTCGAAGGGGTGGGTATTGATACGCACAGCAGCACCATCACACCACATATAGGCATACAAGATAACAATGCATGTCCTAAAAGAACTGTACAAATACCAATGAGACTATTGGACTAAAGAAATGGATATTCTGCAATTTCGGTTACAAGTGGGCACATGCAAATGTGCTACAATTATCTTTTACTTCATTTGTTTTTTAGAAATTCTATTACAAAGATACCAATTGGTTACAAAAGATGTATCTAGAATAGCATAGGAATAGCCACGTAAGAAGGTTGTTACAAGAAAGATTGTATAAATGTACCCGTATTCGAATGAAATGGTATGGAAAAGTTAATGCATATTTCTCTTTGTCCTCATTTCTTACTCTGTTTAGCCATGTCTACTTTTCCCTAAATTTCTTTTCTCCCCTTTCCACTGTAATTCTTATTATATACATGATTCTAGTGATTAGTAAAGGGAATTTTGTGTAGTGAGATCCTTTCCACTTAGTTTCTCAGTTTAAAGTCTTTGCACGCGGTTACATAGGACAGGTACAATTTGGTTCTGTTTTGTATATAGGCTTAGCTAATGGTCAAAGTATGATACTATAAAGCAATGCAGAGTCTTCGGAATAAACATTCTGCAAATTATATTAAAGGATAAATCGTTACGACATTTTTATGTATTCCTAACCTATGATGTTGGTGTACAACTGCCATCTACCAACTTAGATTGATTTGTTCCATCTGGTAATTATTAGTCCTTGCTTCAGTAGCAGTATAACTTACCATAGCTCATACAATGGTAACTAAAATTTATGGTGAGTGAAAGAAAAACAAATTGGAGATGGTTTGGGACAAAAGGACTAGCAAAGCTACAGAAGGAGGTTCGCTGCTTTCTTGGTCACCACCTGCCAGTTTGTTTTTCTTGTAATTGTAAAGAGTATTGGTTTTTCCCTACCTAGCATACTCAAATGGCACATCAGCTGCTCAAATCATCTTGTGTTTTGATCAAATTTAAACATGCATAGCGACTACTTTCTTCAAAAAGAACTCCACTTTGGCTTAATATTTGTCTGTTTCTTAGTTAGCTTCACAGACTGAGAAAAAGAAAATACTATTTTATTATCTGATAAACTAGATCTGGTTCGGGTTACAATATCGTAATATATACAAACCAAAAACAAAATTTATGAAATACACATGTCCTGGAATACAGTTGTAAACAGTATACAAATACTCTACATCCCCACTCAAGCTGGAATGCTTATTTTTGAGAAATCAGACCTAGCTTGGAAGAAACATAAGCATGTTGCTCTGCTCCTAAAGGCTTTGTTAAAAGGTCTTCTAACTGAAGAGCTAATCTAACATGTAAAATGTTAATAAACTTGGAATCAACATAATCTCTCACAAAATGGCAATCCATTTTAAGATGCTTTGTTTGATCCTGAAAAACAGCATTTTCTACAATATGTTTTGCAGCAACATTATCACAAAACAAATTGATAGTAAAAGGACTATTAACATCTAAATCTTTAGCAAACCTTCAATCCAAATCAGCTCACTCGTAGCATAACTCATACTTCTATACTCCGCATCACATGTGCTTCTAGAAGTAGTTTTCAGTTTCTTTGTCTTCCACGAAACTAAAGAATTACCAAGAAATACGGAATAACCAGATAAAGACTTTGCAGAAAAAGGACAAGAACCCCAATTAGCATCATAATAGGCAGACAAAGTTAAGAAATAATTAGCGGGATAAAATAAGCCATGATTGATGGTACCTCTCAAATATTTTATCACATGTAATGTGGCTGAAAAATGTGTTTGAGTAGGATTATTTAGAAATTGACTAAGCTGTTGCACATCATATAATATATCTAGCCTAGTCATGTTGAGATACAACAATTTTCCAATAAATCTTTTATACATTTCTGGCTCCATGAGAAGAGGAGTGCCTTGAGTACTGAGTTTCAGATTTTTAGCCAATGGATATGCAACAGGTTTGTAGTTATCCATTTTGTATCTCTCAACAAATCCAAAATGTATTTTCGCAGATTTAGAAAAATAACAGGGTTTGATCGTGATACTTCGATTCCCAAAAAGTATCTCAAAATACCCAAGTCTTTTACAGTAAAAATTGAATGAAGAGAATTTTTAAGAAATTGAATCTCATTCTTGCATTTGCGAGTAACCAGCAAATCGTCAACATATGCAACCACAATAGTAAAATTGCCATTCTACTCTGTTTTGATAAACATAGAATAATCTTTCTTGGATTGCTTATAGCCGAGATTAATGAGATGTCTACTTAATTCCTTATTCCACTGTTTAGTAGCTTGCCTAAGACCGTAAAGAGATCTTTTTAGCTTGCATACTTCCCCTAGTTTGGCTTTGGTGTACCTTGGTGGAGGTTGCATATAGATCTCTTCATCAACATACCCATGCAAGAAAGCATTATTGATGTCCAATTGATGTAATTCCCACTTCTTTGCAGCAACAATAACAATAAGAAATCTAGCAGTAGTAAATATAGAAACATGACTGAAAGTGTGTTTAAAATCTTTGCCTTTAATTTGTTTACCACCTCTAGCAACAAGTCTAGCTTTATATTTTTCCAAATTTCCATCTTTATCAAACTTTACCTTATAAACCCATTTACTGCCAATAGCAGTTTTCTCAGGAGGTAAAACAGTTACTTCCCAAGTTTGATTATCTTCTAATGCCTTCATTTCTTCATTCATGGCTTCTACCCGCTCCGTTTTATCCTTGTCCTGATCATAACAACTGGGCTCTTCAATAGATAAGACATTTGACAAGCTTGCAACATACTCTTTATCTAGATTGTCCAAATTTGACTCAGAAAGAATTTTGTAAGCAAAATAAACACTTAGAGGTTTGTGAGTTTTTGAAAATACATAATCATCAAATTTCTTTGGTAATTGTGTTGGTCTGGATGATTTTTTGATAGTAGGAACAAAATAAAAAAATTCTCGTACAAAATTGTTTTCTTGTGGAGATGATTGGAAATTTTCTTGTGAATTGGAAGGACTTTGAATAACATTTTCATTGTCAAGTGATGTGTTTGTTGTAGGTTGATCATGAGAAGGAAAAGGTGTTATTTTTGTGACAGTAGGAGAAGAAAAAATATAAATGGAAGCATCAAAATTAGAAGATAGATCATTGCACAGTGGAGGATTTTTTGAAGAAAGAATATGATTAGGAATTTTTTGAGATGGAAGTTTGAAAGGAAAAATATTCCCTTTTAAAATAAACATCTCTGATGCGTATTATTTTGTGAGATTTAAGATCATATAACTTGTACCCTTTCTGTGCGGGCATCCCTAAAAGACACATTTTCTGGATCTTGGAGCCAATTTATCTGATGTTTTAATAAGAGGGTAGCAAAGACAACCTATAACTCTTATGTTGTTATAATCAGGAGTTTTTTCATTAAAATTTCATGTGGTGTTTTCCAAGAAAGGACTGAACTAGGCATTAGATTAATCAAATATGTTGCTGCTAAGAAACAATCTCCCCCAAAATTTAATAAGTAGATTTGCATGAAGCCTAATGGCCCTTGTTGTCTCCCCAAAATGCTTATTTTTTCTATCAACTCTTACATTTTGTTGAGGAAAAACCAACCATACTCATTTGATGAACTATGTCATTTGAAATAAATAAAACTGAATGTTAGAATATGATGAAGAGAGAAGAGAGAGATTGAACGGAAAAGCACAAAAAGACTACATTGTTATTGCTCTGATACCATGATAAAAGTAAGGAGTTTTGGAGAAAAATGTCCTCGCTTTATAACAGATAATACACCTCTCTTTATACAAGTTTTTACAATCAAATATAAGGAAAACAATAAAGTAGAATTTATCATATTCCACAATATATTTCCTAGTAAGTTTCCTATTATATCTCCATAATAGGTTTCTTGTTATACCTCTATAATAGGTTTTATGTTATATCTTTATTCAAATCAAAACAAATCTCCATAATATATTTGTTTACTCCCTCTCAATTTGGAGCATGGGGCTCAAAAATGCCCAATTTGAAAAGAAGAAAATCAAACTATGACTTGCTGAGTGCCTTAGTAGAAATATCCCCTAATTGTGAAGATGTTGAAACATGTGACATAGAGACTTGAAACTTAAAACTTGCAACTTGAAACAGAAACCTGGAAACTTGAAATTGAAAACTTGAAACCTACAACTTGAAACTGAAAACTTGAAACTTGAATCTTGAAACTTGTAATAGAAATCTAGAAACTTAGAAACTTGAAACTTGCAACATGAAACTTGAAACTGGAAACTTGAAACTTGAATCTTGGAAACTTAAAACTTGAAACACTACATTCACCTTAAGCCTTCAACAACTTCACTTTTACAAACGGTTTTTTTATAGCGAACCCCCCACATTAATGGTTTTTAAAGTGGACCAACCACTACACACACCATGTAGGGTGTAACATTATTAAACTAATTTCCCAAGAGGATGCCAAGGAAAACAATACATAGCAGTTGTCGAGGCAATATCATAAATAGAATTACAACCAAGAGTGCAACGGTCAACGCAACAAAACCAAGGTAGGCAACTAAGACTTGAACAATAACACGGGCAAATAGAAAAACATTTAAAAGAAAAACATTTTTTTTTGCATTTTTTCCCTTCTCTTTAATCTAGCTCTGATACCATGTTAGAATTTGATGAAGACAGAAGAGAGAGAATAAACAGAAAAGCACAAAAAGACTACATTGTTATTGCTCTAATACAATGATAAAAGTATGAAGATTTAAAGAAAAATGTTCTTCCCTTATTACAGATAATACACTTATCTTTATACAAGTTTATATAATCAATTAATATAAGGAAAGAAATAAAATAGAATTTATCATATCCCATAAAATATATCCTAATAAGTTTCCTGTTATATCTCCATAGTAGGTTTCATGTTATATCTTGATTCAAACCAAATCAGATCTTCATAATATATCCGTTCATAGAACAAGACTCCTGCACTATCTCAGTCCTATTGTCACCCCTAACCACTTTTATAACCTTTTTAAATTGTACTTGAACATAGGACAAAAAAAATCGCCGAACTTGAGTTTTGTTATGAATAAGATAAGTCCAGGTTGTTTTAGAGTGATCATCAAGAATGGTTAGGAAATATTTAGCACCAGACAAAGATAGAGTAGCATAAGGACCCAAAGATCAATGTGAATTAATTCAAAACAAGCAGTTGCAAGTGAATGTGATACAGGAAATGGAAGTTTATGATGTTTTGCATGAAAATCATCCATAATATTATTGCACAAACATGACTAAGAAGGAATATGTTTAAGCTTTCCTAATGAAGCATGCCCCAGTCTAGCATGAAATATGTCAACTGGAATTTTTGTAGTTAAAGGTAAAGCAATATGTTGTACAACATTATTTTTATTTTGAACAAGTAAAATAGAAGGCGGAACCTCTTTCATAAATCTATATAGGCCTTCATGTCTCATCGCAGCAGCCTTGATTTCATTAGTTGTTAAGTCCTGAAAAGAGCAAGAATCTTGCAACTAATTTGTTATGATTACAACATATAAAAGGTTGTGTTTAAATTCAGGAACAAAAAATACATTATGAAGATTGATATGAGAATTTAGAACAACAGTTCCAAGAATATTGACATGCTTAAAGGAACCACCAGGCAATGCAATTTTAATAGGATGTTGGATCACACATGTGTTAGCAAATATGTTAATATTAAATTCAATGTGGTCACTAGAAAGTATGATCACAAGTGTGTTTGCAAATATTTTAGTAGCAAATATGTTAATAGGACGTTTGATCACACGTCTAGTTTTTACCATTCATGCTTTAACCATCCATAAGCTATCATTCATTCAAAAACATAATGTCTTAGTTATATTCAATCTTTTAATTAATAACTGATGTCTAGGGGTTCGCATACTAGTTACCAAGGCATCCAAATAGGAGTGCAGATCCTCTGGACCAAAATTTTCACGGTCCTGTGGATCAAAACAATCCGGGCCCTTGATCCCGGTGGGATCCACCTGAAATTAGGGGTCAGATTGCTTTGGTCCATGGGACCACGAATAATTGGGTTTAAGTGATCTTTTCCATTCAAATAGCATTCATGGTTCAAATGCCTTGACACATCAATCACTGTTTTTTTCCTTTTTTCGAACTATGTACAGTAATGTTCCTAGTTTAGTTGAACTCATAAGGTAAACTAAAAATTTATATGTATGCTTGGAAAAGGGTCTCTAACAGTCTGAAAGTAGTTGCAGTATTCAGGAGATAGCATTTGAAGAGTAAATGGGTTAGATAATGAGACTAGTCTGTTTAGCTGAATCCAGCTGAGTCTCAAAGATAGCCGATAGTCGTATCCCTTGAATTCCGCAAGAGTACTATGACTTGTTTTGATTTGCAGTAAAATTTCTTTTATAATCATGAGTTTTGTAGTTGTGTATCATACGAGACCCCCTCACTGTTTCTTGCCATGTATGCGTTTAGTTTGCCATAAATATTATTCTCTTACAAATGCCCACCTAACAATAAAAAATGGTAGGCACATAATATGATAAATAATCCACATGAATGAATATAGAGAGACATTCAATATTAATGTACCTTAAATCGACTAACAGAGTCTCCAGTATACTTGGATAGAGTAAACAGCATGACAGGTTCAACTGATGCATATTTGATTGGAGTATAACGAGGCTATTATTAGCACAGACTCAGTAAACAGACCCAATAAAACTAATTTAAATATCCTTCCTAGTTAGTAGCTTAGAATCAGTCCAGTTCGCGAGCAACAAAATATGTAAATATCTCTCATATGATTTACTCTGTAGCATGTATATATGCAAGTTCTTCAGTAAACTATTAATGAAATTCAATAGTATTTGTTATATGGTATCAGAGCAGAAAAATCAATCCTTTCTTCTTTAACAAATGCTCTTGTTCTCTTCCATGGCTGCAGAATCCTCCATACTTCCAAATCCATACGAAACCAATTGACCCTTCATTGAGGTTCAACTATCCCACGTAATCAAACTCACCTCCACAAATTATCTCAACTGGAAGACTCATATCCAAGTTACTCTTGAAGGATACAGCCTATTTGATCATCTTGATGGATCCTATCTGCCACCACTAAAACATTTCTACTCCAATGGCATCCCGCCGATCGAATCTTCCAACCCAGCCTATCTCAGCTGGCTCCGACAAGATCGCCTCCTTTATGGCGCTATCCTCAGCACACTCACCTCGTCGGTCTCTTCCCTTGTCACCCAGACTACTTACTCTGCCGAAATTTGGAGTCTCCTCTGACAGACATTTGCAAAATGCTCTCGCGGTCATGTGAAACGATTGAAACAAAAGCTTCGATCTATGGAGAAGGGCGCTATGTCAATCACTAAATATATGCAGGCGATAAAGGTCACTGCCGACCTCCTGGCATCGATCGGAAGCCTTATCCAAGCTAAAGATCTCACTGATCATGTACTTTGCTGCCTCAATGAACATTACCAGCCCATCATTGATGGGGTCGACGCCCGAGAAACACCTATTTCCTTTGAAGAACTGCACGAGAGACTCATCCAACGTGAATTAGCTATCCTTGGCAACACAAAATGCGCAGAACAAGCATCAGGTCCAGTCACAGCCCTCACCGCTCAAAGACGCCCCAATCATCCCCACGTACAACACCAAGCTCCCTCAAATTCTCCCTCTAGTTCCGGCTTCATCTCCCATCAACCGAACTCCTCCAACCGACCCACACTCAGCCAAATACGTTCCTTGGTCGTTGTCAATGGTGCAAGGCGACATGCCACTTCCTCACCCATTGCCCAGTGTTTCGCAGCCAACACCCCACCCTAACACCACCATCCTCCACCCGATTCCCTGCCCATCCATCACAAAAACCACCCCAAGCCCACACCCTATCCACATCTCCAGCAGCCACCCCTTGGCTAGTCGATTCCGGTGCCACTCACAACATCACAAACAACCTCAATAACTTAGCTCTTCACTGCCCTTACAATGGTTCTGATTCCTTGTTTCTAGGTGATGGTAAGGGACTCCAAATTAAGCATACTAGAACTCTAAAGCTTGATAAATTTTTTCCTAACACCTTCTTTGTTCCATCCATGACAAAAAAAATATTGTATGTTTCTCAGTTTACAAAATCTAACAAATATTGCATTATATTCTTATCTAATTCATTTCCTGTGAAGGAACTACAGATGGGAAAAACTGTTCTTAAAGGTCCTTATGTCGATGGTGCCTACGTCTGGCCTTGCTCCACAACACCCAGCGTCAACAGTCTTCACATTACACCAGCTACTACCTGGCATCATAAACTCGGCCACCCGTGTAATGCTACTTTTGATTTTACCAATAAAACTTTCAATTTAGGTGTTTCTCATGTTCACAATAATTATTGTCAGTCTTGCTACATTAATAAAAGCCACAAGCTCCCATTTTCAGATTCGACAATACAGTCTACTAATCCTCTTGAAACTATATTTTCTGATGTATGGTCTTCACCTGTTTTTTCTTTGGATGGTCTTGGCTATTATTATTTATTTGTTGATCACTATACACCATATTCTTGGCTATATCCAATAAAAAAGAAATCCGACATTAAAAAAATATTCATAAAATACAAAACCCTTGTCGAAAATTTCTTCAAACAAAAGATTAAGATACTCTACTCTGATAATGGATACAAATATAAAGGCCTACGTGAGTTTCTTAGCTCCACTGGTATAAGTCACTACACCACTCCCCCTCACACTCCCGAACACAATGGACTTTCCGAACGACGTCTTCGACATATAGTAGAGACCGGGTTATCCCTCCTCACACATGCCGGTATGCCCACCAAATTTTGGCCCTTTGCATTCATCATGGCAGTATACCTCATTAACCGTCTTCCCACCCCTATTCTCCAAAAAAATTCTCCATACACAAAACTACTACAAAAAGAACCAAACTACAACAAGCTAAAGAGTTTCGATTGCTTATGTTTTCTATGGTTATGCCTTACTCTAACCATAAACTAGATTCTCGATCTATTGTTTATGTTTTTGTAGGTTATGCAACGGATCAACATGCTTATCAATGCCTCGATCCAAAAACCGGACGGATCTATACATCCCGACATGTTCGCTTCATTGAAACCAAATTTCCCTACTGATTCGAACAACATTCTACAACAACCGTATCTATCCCTAGAGACGAATGGGCCCCACTGACCATTCCTCAACTCCACGTCCCTCCCACACATAACCTGCCTCATCACGATTCCACCTCTGTTTCATTTCCAACCACTGATAACCCACCTACCATATCCTCTCCTTCTACCTCTCCTCTGCTAATAACTCCATCTACAACCACCGACACTGTACCAACTTGTCCATCCAACGTCACAAAATTTTGAACGCATCCACCAACTCCCAGAAAACCCACCTGCATCCTCCTCCATTCCAACACCATCAAAACGACAAAAAATTAACACTCCTCTTCCCTCTAGTATTGTCACCCGCTCACAAAATAATATCGTCAAACCTGCTACTCGCATAAACCTCCATGTCACAACAGTCCCGATACTTGAACCGCGCACTATTTCACAAGCTCTTAGACAACCTGAATGGCGAGCGGTGATGCAGGACGAGTATGATGCACTGCAACGCAACAATACATGTGATTTAGTCCAGAATTTTCCCAAATGAAACTTAGTTGGATGCAAATGGATCTTCTGTGTGAAATATAAGCCGAACGGATCCATTGATCGATATAAGGCACGTCTTGTAGCCAAGGGTTTCCACCAACGCCCCGGTTGGGACTACACCGACACATTTAGCCCCGTTGTGAAACCAGTCACGGTGCATGTAGTACTCGCCATTGCAGTTCACAATGGATGGTCACTCTGACAACTTGACGTCAACAATGCATTCCTTCAAGGGAGCCTCAACGAAGAAGTCTACATCAGCCAACTTCCCAGGTTCACTGACTCAACCTTCCCCGACCATGTTTGTCGTCTCCGTAGAGCAATTTATGGCCTCAAGCAGGAGCCCCGAGCTTGGTACAATGAACTTTGAGGTTATCTGCTCACTCTTGGCTATGTCAATTCCATTGCAGATGCATCATTGTTCATCTATCGATATTCTTCTAGGGTATGTCGATGACATAATACTTACAGGGAATTCACTTGCTACTGTAAGTAAAATCATTTCCAACCTCTCTGCCAGATTCTCTTTGAAGGACCTCGGCACCCTCAGCTACTTTCTCGGCGTCGAAGTTCTGCCATCCAAGAGTGGCATTTTTCTTAGCTAGCGTCATTATATACAAGACATCCTCAACAAGGCGGGAATGGCAGACACTAAGCCAGAAATCACACCTTTTTCTGCATCCAGTTCTTTAGCTAATGCAGGCGGCACCATTTTACCCACACCAACATAATTCCGCAAGCTTGTGGGAAGCCTCCAGTATCTCAGCATGACTAGACTAGATTTCGCTTTCTCTGTCAACAGGTTATCACAATTCATGCATCAACCAACAACACATCATTGGTCAGCTCTAAAACGGGTCCTGCGCTATGTTGTTGGCTCACTATACAAAGGTATCAACATCTCTGCTACTCAGTCCTTGGCTTTTCATGCATTCTTGGACGTTGATCTGGCAGGCGACAAAAATGACTATATCTCCACCATTGGATATCTTGTTTATCATGGGCAAACACCCATTTCCTGGAGTTCTCAGAAAAAACGATCTATAGCCAGATCATCCACTGAAGCTGAGTACAAGGCACTAGCCGATACTACAACGGAACTGATGTGGGTGTTGTCCCTATTCGGAGAACTTGGCCACAAACATGAGAAGCCTCCAGTTGTCTACTGTGATAATATCGGTGCAGCAAACCTCAACGCTAATCCCATCTTCCATTGAAGAATGAAACGTATAGCTCTTGCCTAGCACTTTTTGCAGGAACAGATGCAACATTGTGTCTTCCGAGTCACATATGTCCCAATAGGGGATCAGCTCGACGACATCCTCACAAAACCACTACACTGTCCTCAATTCGATTATCTACTATCCAAGTTGAACCTCACTCATCGGTCGTTTCACTTGCAGGAGCATATTAGCACAGACTCAGTAAACAGACCCAGTAAAACTAATTTAAATATCCTTCCTAGTTACCAGCTTAGAATCAGTCTATTTCGTGAGCAACAAAGTATGCAAATATCTCTTACATGATTTACTCTGTAGCATGTATATATGCAAGTTCTATCAGTAAACTACTAATGAAATTCAATAATATTTGTTATAGCCAACACGTAGCTTGATCGTATACTGCTAGAGAACCTTGGACTACTGCCTTACAAGATAGACCTCCTGGATTATTTGATAAACCCACGAGCTCTATGTTATCCTTTAGCGGCATTGTATTTACATAATCAGATGCATTCCTTTCCATCTGTATCCTCTATAATAAGAAAAACCATCATTGGTTTTGTACACCTATTCTTGTATTTTGTTTGTTTCGAATTTAGTATTACGTAAAGCATTGAGTTGGGTTATTAAAAAAAATATTCCACTCTTTTCCTTTTAAATATTTAAGATATTATGGTACAAAAATTAACCAGTTTGTAAATAAACATATACTTCAGTTATTAGAGTTCATATTAATTATTATTTCATGATATGCGCGATGGTTGCATTATTGCAAATGTTATTTCTAAACCATTGGCAACACTAAAAACGTTAGACCATTATCAATTATTAGATCTGTTTGTTGCATTCTCCTTTTTATTGTTAGAAACTATCAGAGAGCTGGTTTAGCCACAAACTGAGGTTTACAATAAAAAAATCTTGTTATAGAATTATAAATTTGTTGTTATAAACAAGGTTTGAATTTTCAGTTTCCAGTTCCGTTCCAGCCATTTAGAAAAATTAAAATTCCGGTCCAGTTCCGGAAATTCCGAAGTTCCGGTTTGTCAATTCCAGTACTTCTTTTTTTACATGTATGTAATAAATATGCAATACTACTAATCAATTACACTAAATTATTCAAACTACATAGAGGATACAAATGATACAACATAAAAATTAATATAAAAAACTATTTCTTTGAGTATCATATAAATTTTGACCGTACAAGATATGTATCTGATATATTCTGTATGTTCTACTATGAACTGCTAGGTAATAACGATAATATTTACCGCTATGAGTTCAGTACGTCATTTGCTCGTAAGCAATAATTACATGTAGTTGATGATTTATCGATATATTGAAGGATTGTATATCAATAAGTCGATACTCATTACACTTGCAATTGCAAATTATTGTTAGTCTAAAAATCAAGAACTTAAATATATGTTTACATTGCAATGATATCTCATTCTACGTTTAATTTTGTCGCTTAATAAAAGATATCATTGACAAAGATAAAGATGCTGAAATACCATGAAACTCTTTTTTTATTCAACAGTGTACCAAAGAAGCAAGGGTTGCTGGAGTAAATGTGATTGAACATTAGTTCACTGGAGCACTTGTGCAAAATGATTTGGGTTGCTCGCAAATGAGAGAAAACATAAGCAAACCCAGATTGAGAAAACTTACACTAAACATATCTAACAGATCTTGTAGACCCAAAAATTTTGCAAGCCCAAAAATTAAAATGCAATTAGCCCCGTTTTCAAACCCTTCCTTCTATTCGGTATAACATCATTCCAATTTTTTCAAACCCGACATATCATGCCGCTACTTTTCCTCTCCATCTCGTTCAAATTTCCAACCCTAATTCAAATTTACGGCTGACACGAAAGAATGAAAAGAAAAAATAAAACCCTCTTTTGTGGCGACACATTGATGCAAAAGGAAGAAGGATGAGGTTTTCTGAAGAAAACCCTAATTCAATTCCACAGCGTTGTTCTTTTTTTTTCTTTGTGAAGAAAACCAAAAACGGTTTTTTGGTTAAATTCTGGTCCGGTCATCGCCGGAACCGGGCCGAGATGGCCGGGAATCCGGTGTGCCGACCGATATTTAATACCTTGGTTATAAACCCAAACCCTACAACCTTCCAGCAATCTCCATTTCCTTCCTCTACTCATCTTCTTCATTTTCCATTCGAAAACACTCATCATTCTCGTTATTTCCCCCTTCCAAACATCCAAATCCATTGGCTTTTATCCAAATTAAAGGTCATTTTTGAGATGTACACTCTAAGATATGTCTAGAATATCTTTTTTCCAAATAGTTCTTGTTAACATTTTTTTTTTCAAAACCCAGATTAAGTTATTTGGGACATGTGTTCATGGGATTTGACACTGTCATGATTTAGAGTTATTGAAGATCATTTTGAAGCTTGTGAATCTAAGCTAATCTACCTTCCCTTAGGCATCAGAATTCCTATTCTAGTGGTTTGTTATCTTTCCCTCGAAAGATGGATGTCACGCATACTACGCGGCGGTGTTCCGAAATGACCTTAGGAAGATTATTTAGCTTGATATTTGTGACAGCCCGCCTCGAACCACCCGACATTTCCCCAAAATGCGCTATGGCAATGCCCGACAAGCACGGGACGGTCGTCAAAGGAAAAGGGGGTTTGAAATTACAATCTACAAAGAACCTATAGTATATCTCATAGCGCATGGAATAAAATATAATAATAACATAATTTGACATAAACAGACGAGACAGTGCATAAGCTGGAAACTAAACCATCATTGCAGCGGAATCCAAAATACAACTTATGATCCAAACCATTATTACAACTACAAAATACTGTCTCTAAAGCAAAATAGAAAAGGTACACTGCTAATGCCCAAAGCAGTGATCAGCAACAACACAAGGAGAATATACGTAAATAGTATGTGGAAGCCTTCTGCTCGTCTTCGGACAGCTGCTCGTGCATAATCACCTCACCTGCCTATAGTCTGCTCGTTTAGGAGCACCCAGACTAATAAGAAGAGACATAAAACTCTAGGTCAGACAAAAGTCTGGTATGAGCGATAGCAATAAAATAAAGCAATAACATGTATATATAATCATACCTGAACCTGGACCTGCAACCATAGAGTTAGCACAACAAGACATATAGTACTCTAAGGTAAACACTAACATAGAGTGTAAAATAGGAGTGTGTGTGTCATGGTGATAACAAACATAAAACATAGCAATCATCATCACATCTCTCACTCAGTGCGTAAAGCATACGATATCCACTACTTTGATCACCAAATCCATTGGGGCCATGACCGGTCCATGCCCTTCTGGGCTCCTACAACTAATTGCGATGACCATGCCCTTCTGGTCTATAGCCAATAACCCTTCCTAGTCCGTGACGGGTCCATGCCCTTCTCTCTCAACAGTGAACTAAAGTTATGGATATCGATAACTCCTTTGCACACGTCCCGCAGCAAAGCCTAATTTTAGAAGTTAACTTGTCGATCACCATTTGGATCCTGAGTCATAACATCTCATTTGTACTCCCTTTGCATCTTGGGTTATAGTCGAATTATAATTGATTTTAGAAGAGTTCACGGTCATCGCCAGTCGTTCCTCCCCCATGGATCAGTCGGGCAGTCAAGCACCTTCATCAGCATGTGTCCTCAGGTCAGTCGAACATCATCATATAGGGTCGGTCAAACATCACCATATAGGGTCAGTCAAACATCACATAGGGTCGGTCGAACACCACCATCGTCATCCGGTTCGGTTGAACATGCATCACGGATCGGATCTCACCCACTTGACCAACTCGCCATCTTAGGGATCGTCCCTCCCCTGGGAGTCGCCCTCCTAAGGATCATCTGTACCTTAGGATGCGCACTCCTAGGGATCGTCCATCCCCTAGGTTTCGCCCTCCTAGGGATTGCTCACTTCCTAGGGTCACTCCCCTCGGAATTGCTCGCTTCCTAGGGGCCTCTCTCCGAGGTATTGCACATTTTCTATGGGTCGCTCCCCTAGGAATCACTCATTTCCTAGGACTCACTCCTCTAGGAATCGCTAACTTCCCAGGGGTCGCTCCCTTAGGTATCGCTCAGTGCGACCCAAAACCTGCACCACTTTCCAACAAATTATTTTCGCCTCTCGACGGCGTTTTCGACCATTCTAACTTTCCTATGCAACCATATGGCATACTAAACAATACTAGTAACATACAGAATCAATCAAAACATTAAAACATCAATCACATGAAATATTTTAGATCAAACATACTAAAAAGCATGATTTTCCTCTTAATCCCCTTAACCATGTTTTAACTACAGAGTTAACAAACTTAATCCAAATTAACCCAAATTTTCACCAGTGAGATAAAATAATATTTTAGAATTTCTACATATTTTTATAGATTTTTATGATGCATAGTTTCGCTAATTATCACTAATCACCCCTTATTAGCTGTAACTAGTGAATAAAAGTGAAAATCACTCACCTTAGCGACAAATAAATTTCAGATCTGAAAATCTAACTGATTTGGTACGGATCCCAATGTATTCCAGCAATTGTATCTCGATTTCTATGCTAATCCGCCTTAATTTGATGTAGATTTGGCTAATATGTGATTAGAAAGTGATTAAAGATGAATATAGAAGGTAGAGGCCATAGATAGGGTCGAAGAAATGAAAGTGGCGGCTGAGATAATGAAAGGAGATGGTTTCCTAACTCTTTTCAGCCTCCCCATAACCCTAATCCCAAAATGGTTATGGGCCTAGCTGCTTATCACCCCATTAAGCCTAGTTATGCTGTTTTTAATATTCCAAATCCTATTTCAACCATATCTCCCAAATAGTAAGTCCGTTTAATTAATGTGACCACTCTATGGAAAGGTAAACCATCATCCAATTCCAATGGAAGTTGTTTCAGGTCAAAACTCCTTACCAATCAAAAGTTATAGGCGAAACAAGATTCTTTTGGGGTGAAACAGTCGTTTAAAATTTGGCAAAAATCGTGAACATGGAAAATGACCCAAATAGTCGTTCCCCAAAGTTACACGACTATACGACTTCGTATGAGAATAAAATAAATATTCTACGATCCTCCAATGCGTAGAATGTAGGTCGTTACACTCTTCCCCCTTAAGAAATTTCGCCCCTAAAATTCCTTTACTTAGAAAACAGCCAAAAGGTCCTGCATGCCTATCAACCATTCGCAACAATCAAACATACATAATAAACACAACAAGCCTATCCTAGCATGCGGAATAACTACATTGCGATTTAAAACCTTCCCAGGTAAAGAGCTCTGGATATAACTTCCTTATGTTCTCCTCGGTTTCCCAAGTACAGTCATTCTTATTATCACCCCACTGGACCTCAACCAGTTTCACCGTCTTTCTTCGAACTTGCTTTACATCATGTCCAACAATACGAATCGTTCTGTGGTTCCCAACTGCCTTAGATTTGACATCGATATCATCCTACGGTTGTAGCAAACCAATAGGTTTCTTTTGCTTGGCTTTAACAAACTGACAATCTATGCACTTGAATATAAACTTCCCAACGTCTCTCTTCATCCCTTCCTAGTAGTATGTCTGCTTCATGTCTCGATACATTTTTTTACCACCGGGGTGTATAGTCAGTTTCAAGCGATGACACTCTCTAAGCACTTCATCTCTCAATCCATTCACTTTGGGTACAACTAGTCTCCCATTCTTTCGAAGTATCCTTCTCGATCAAGTCCAAACTTTTTCATTTCTTCACTGTCAATACCCATCTCTATCTTGGAGATGATTTCAAATAGATTAGGATCGCCGCTCTGGATGGAACCCATCCGTTCAATCAAATTCGGTCTGATCGTCAAACTGCTAACATTTCTGGATCCAATTCACACTTAGGTCTGAAATCATATCCCGAGATATACTCCAGTTGCTTCCATTCCAGAAGCATAACCCCCAAGCTGGCATGTCTCCTACTCAATGCATCAACTACCGCATTGCCCTTCCTAGGTGTGTATGCGATATTGAAATCATAGGAAGCCAAAAATTCTAACCATCCCTGCTGACGACGATTTAAATCCTTTTGAGAGAAAAGATACTTTTATGACTTATGATCGGTAAACAACTTGAATCTATCTCCCAAGAGGTAATGTCTCCACATCTTTAATGCGAACACAATCGCTGCTAATTCTAAATCGTAGGTAGGATACCTTTTCTCATGCGGTTTCAGTTGCCGACTTGCATAAGCTACAACCCTAACTCATTGCATTAGTACAACACCTAGTACGGTACCATAAGCATCTGTGTATACCATCATCTCTTCGTTCCCCATCGCCAGAGTACTACAGGTGATAGTCTACTCAAGAGAAGAAAATAGGAACAAACATAGCAACCATCAAACAAGTCCTATCTATCACCTGCTAAAGCCATGAATACGTCGATACCTATATGACTGGTCCTACCAATATCAAGGGGCAATGGAAGCTCCAGCTCCTAACGGACTACCGCAAGTCCAACGTGCATTTATCCTCCAAGGATAAGTAGATCACGTTCAATGGATCCAAGGTAAATGGGCGTCCCCAGATACCCTTGCTTCGAGTCCGCCTAGAACACTCCAAACTATCGATGATTCCTTGGTACTCCATTAGAAGAGTTATCCACAACTCCATCTTCAACTCGAGTCCAACCCAAGCCAATCCATTATATTGCAGCCTTCTCGAGTCCCACTTGAGTCATCTCATAGCCTTATCGATTCCAACTCGGGGCAGTCCACATCATCGAACAGTCTTATCACGTCACGAGCTGCACATCACTCCTTGAGTAAATCGAGATATCATTCAATGGAAATCATAAGAACTACTTATATCTCATGCAAACTATCCTAGTCGAACTCGACATTCCCCAAGCACAAGCCCCAAAGGCCTAAACCAATATCAGACAAGCACCCTAGGAACCTCCCCTTCGAATTTAGACAATCCACGTTAGATGATACAAGAAAAACAACCAAGCACTCGAGCACTCATAACTGACTCTGGCTATCCTCGCCAATCCTTCTTCGAAACTATCATTGATCGCATGACGGCCCATGCCATATGTCAAGGGTTAATAGCAACCCAAGTTCTAACCAGACCACTTCATGTCCAACGTACACTTGCCTCCCAGAGACAACTAGAACTTATGACAACGATAATATCTCATCTTCCCTAATTCCAGTTATCATCGCCATTACTAGGTAGGTACCCAATACCACCCTATACCTTTGGAGCCAATCGACTCCCAAAATAATACCAAACCCATTAAAGCCTAAAACAAAACAATCACAAGCAAACATGCATCTATGACTCGATCAGACCAAATTACGACAAATCATACAAAGGCTAGTCGAACCACCGATCAGGTTTGTCACAACTAAAGGTCTATCGACAAGCTCGGGTTCCAATTCCAATCTATTTACCAGGTCACTAGATACGAAGGAATGGGAAGCCCCGGTATCAAACAAAACTCGAACAGAAACAACATAAGTAGAAAGCATACCTTGAATAACGACGCCCTTTCCCTTCTCCGCCGCAGTTGGGGCATTCGATGAAGAAGGAAAAGCGTTGATAGCATATGATTTCACGATCTTCTTTTCTTTAGGGGGTTGTGGACATTCAATCTTGTGATGTCCCGCTTGGCCGCAATTGAAGCACTTCCTTTCCCTAAGCTTTTCCCGACAATCTCTGGCATAGTGGCCCTTCTCGCCACAACTAAAGCACTCGACATCCTTCTTATCTTTCTTTTTCTGACTATCCTTGGTTTGGTTTTGTATCCTTTTGTTCTGGGAATTCTTCTTGCATTCACCGCTTGCCTGCGGGTTTGGCTCCTCTGCAGATGTAATAACAACCTCAATATTTGACTTAGGGTAAAGGCTCTCAGATCTCAATACCTTTCCCACAATAAACTCGAATGTCTCATCGATGTGGTTTATAAGCCTTTCCCCCAAGTACCCATCTAAGCTAGTTATGAAATTTTCTTTCTTCTTCTCGGCAGTATCGATAAGGGATAATCCATATTTCGATATGGTATCGAACTCATCAATATATTCCGGTACTGCCCTACCATTCTGCTTAAGCTCCAAAAACTTCCTACTCAATTTTGTTTCTAAGCAGTCGGAATAAACTTATCACTGAATCAGTTCTTGAATCAATTCCATGTAATTTGATCCTCGGGAGTAGCCGCTTTGATGGCATTCCACCAATTCATTGCTCATCGTTGAAGTTGATGCGATGTTAGCTTTCTATTCATTGCATCATTGATCCCCAAATCCTCGAAGATTCGCTCACAACTATCAAGCCAATCCTGAACCTCCGTAGCTTACTCCGTTCAGTGGAACGGCTTCCCACCAAGACTAGTATAATCCTTATTAAGCTTGGCAAAATCGGCCTTAGGCGCGTATGCTACTACACCACCACCATTAGCAGCATTAGGAACGATTAACCATCCCTTTAGTGGTGCCAGTGTAGTGCGACATCATCCTTAGCTATACTAATAATATATATAGCTTTTAAAAACCAAAATATCACAAATACGCGCTCTTATATACGTATACTATCTCTCCCTATATCTTTGCCTAGGCTAAACTATGCAACCTAGGCTCTGACACCAAGTGTGACGGCCCGCCCCGAACCAGCCGACATTTCCCCGAAATGCGCTATGCCAATGCCCGACTAGCAGGGGATGGTCATCAAAGGAAAAGAGATTTTGAAACTACGATCTAAAAAGAAACGGTAGTATATCTCACAACGCATGGAATAAAATATTATAATAACATAACTTGACATAAAACAGGCGTGACAGTGCATAAGCTGAAAACTAAACCATCATTGCAGCGGAATCCAAAATACAGCTTATGATCCAAACCATTATTACAGCTTCAAAATACTGTTTCTAAAGCAAAATAGAAAAGGTACTCTACTAATGCCGAAAGAAGTGACCAACAACAACACAGGGAGAATATATGTAAATAGTACGTGGAAGCCACATGCTCGTCTCCGGACAGCTACTCGTGCATAATCACCTAACTTGCCTCTAGTCTCCTCGTTTAGGAGCACCCAGAATAATAAGAAGAGACATAAAACTCTGAGTCAGACGAAAGTCTGGTATGAGCGATAGCAGCAAAATAAAGCAATAACAAGTATGAATAATCATACCTAAACCTCGACGGCATTTTCAACCATTCTAACTTTCCTATGCAACCAAAAGGCATACCAAACAATAGTAGTAGCATGTAAAATCAATCAAAACATTAAAACATCAATCGCATGAAATATTTTAGATCAAACATACCCAAAAGCATGATTTTCCCCTTAATCTCCTTAACCATGTTTTAACTATAGAATTAGCAAACTTAATCCAAATTTTCACCAGTGACATAAAATAATATTTTAGAATTTATACATATTTTTCTAGATTTTTACGATGCATTGTTTCACTAATTATCACTAATCACCCCTAATTAGCCGTAATTAGTGAACAAAAGTGCAAATCACTCACCTTAGCCATAATAAATTTCAGATCTGAAACTCTAACTGATTTGGCATGGATCCCAATGTATTTCAGCAGCTCTCACTCGATTTCTATGCTAATCCGCCTCAATTTGATGTAGAATTGACTAATATGTGATTAGAATGTGATTAAAGATGAATTTAGAAGGTGTAAGCCATTGCTAGGGTTAAAGAAATGAAAGTGGCAGCTGAGATAATGAAATGAGATGGTTTCCTAACTCATTTCAGCATCCCCATAACCCTAATTCTGAAATGGGTTATGGGCCTAGCTGCTAATCACCCTGTTACACCCAATTATGCTAATTTTCATCTTTCAAACCTTATTTCCGCCATATCTCCCAAACGGTAAGTCCGTTCGATTAATGTGACCACTGTACGGAAAGCTAAACCATCATCCGAATCCAATGAAAGTCGTTTCAAATCAAAACTCCTTACCAATCAAAAGTTATAGGTAAAACAAGATTCGCTAGTGGTAAAACAGTCATTTACAATTTGGCAAAAATCATGAACATGAAAAATGACCCCAATAGTCGTTCCCCAAAGTTACACGACTATACAAATTCGTATGAGAATGAAATAAATATTCTATGATCCTCCAATGTATAGAACGCGGGTCGTTACAATATTGCTAGGACTTATGAAATCGATTGCTCGTTAAATTATGAACTTGATGATATGTATTGTGATAAGAGGAAAACAGGCTAACACATCCTCTTATTCGAGAAAGAAGGCATCGCAATGTTCATTTACTCAGACAATCATTCCGCACCGGACCAACATATAAAAAGAAAAAGGTCTGGTTTGCGTCAGAGATTGAGTCACAAACTCGTTGATGAACCCTTTTCCTTCGAGGTTAGGAAACACTAGGCTCATCATGAGAGCGTCGATTATCATGGCAAAACCCTCGAGATAGAGAAAAGGGGAACTTAAAATTTCTATAAAGTCTTTCCTCCATTTCTATAGTGCCATGATTGATTTTCTCATAAGAAAGGTTAGTCATGTTTCATCATAATGGCACAACAAGATTATCAAATCGCAAGATGTTTCAAGACTCGTTATTCTCCATTCATAAATTGTAGATGTATTACAAGAGTTGATGATTTACTCCTTTAAGAAGAGAAGAACAAGATTGAGAAATAAAAAGTTTGTCCCCCTTTATGTGGCTCCTGGGGTCTTATTTATAGAGAATTCGGGGCTCCTTCTGCTGCTAGGCTATTGGGCCTGCATAGGCCTCTGCCGACAATGTTTTTCCTTGGTCTCTGGCGTTTGTCTCTCACTGTTCTTGTGGTGCTAATTATTGTCTTCAAAGTGAGGGTCCCGGTCATCTGGGGCTTCTCCGAGACTGATATGGGCTTGTTGCTGTGGTGTTTTCGGATGGTATTTAAACTCCTAGTAACAGCTCCTGGGTGAAGGCTCCCGGATGCAAGCTTCTACATATTGGCTTCCGGCTTTCTCATGAATACTTAGAGGAGCTTGCCTTCGTGACGCATGTAGATAGTTGCCGGTTCGAAACCGCTATTGGTTCCTGTACTAGGTAAATTAGTACGGATAACCTGTATCTCTGCTTGGGTCCCGGTCAGCCTTCCGGTGGAGCTTTCGGGACAGTATGGTTTTCAGAAGATAGCCTTCGGTGGTGTTTCCGTTGTCTATCGATGTGAAATTTCGTCGTTCATGAAGTAGCTACTTCAAAAGATGGTTCCGGATAATCTGTACGTACTTTTGGCTTGATACCTTTTGCTTTAGGACTCTCTTGTCGGCTGGACCTTATATGATATACTCGGTCGGATAAACTTCACTATCGTTTTGTTAGGCTTTAAACTCCTTTCTAGGGGGCTCTAGTTTATGTTCTCAAATCGCCCTTTCCCGCTTTCGGTCTTCTCTGTTTGTTCTTTGGGAAGGTTCTCCTATGTTTATGTTCCTCCGATACCCTTTCACTGTCAGCCTATTGTTGGGGGTTCATTTTCATAGTAACATTTGCCCCCTAGTAAAGGGGTGTTTTGACTTTCCAAGTCAAACTTTTTCCTTCTAGAGATTCTTCTTCTTTTTTTAATCTTTCCTTAATGCTAGATTTCGTTATGAAACATTGACAGTAGTTTTAAACCAACCTTTGCTTGGGTAACTTGAAGAATGAAGATCAGAGCTTTCCTTTTGGCATTTATGGAGAACGAAATCGATCCAGACAAGGATATTGTTAGAGGACCAGTTGTCCCTTCTAGTATTTGTGAAGAATCGAATCGACCAATATTTAAGTATTAGTAGAAGATCAGAAATTCCTTTCGGTATTTGCGAATTGAAGTTCGGAAGCCCCTTCTGGTATTGTAAATAGCTTAATCAACCCAGATTCAGGTATTAATAATTAGAATACAAGAACCCCTCCGGTTATTTGTGAATTAAAGTCTGGAAATCCCTCCCAGCATTGTGAAGAGCTTATCTACTCAGATTCGGATGTTAATATAGATAGAAGACCAGAAACCTCTTTCAGTATTTCTGAAGAACCAAATCAACTCAGATTTGGGTATTAATATTTAAAAGATCGAAACATCCTCCGGTCGGAAACCCCTTTCGGCATTGTGAAGAACCAAATCAACACAGATTCAGATGTTAATATAGATAGAAGATCAGAACACCCACCGATATTTGTTTTTGTGGCATTCCTTTTGAACTTGATTTGTGTAGCAGAGGTTGTACGTCTTCCTGAGCCACTCCTTGGCTTTTAATCTCAAAGAAGAGTATGTACATGCTTTGTCGGCCACTCTCTGGGTCTGTGGGTCCTGTGTGCTTGGCTAGCTTATTCACAAGCAGGGCCCAAGGACTTACCAGACCTCCCTCCGGGAGGCGCCTTATCCTAACCATCATTGGTGATGATGAGGTCTTAGAAACTTAGACAGGGCCATCATATGCACAAAACTAAGATTTACTATTTTGATGCCCTATACTAACCATCGTAGGTTCTGATAGAGGCTTATACGCCACCTCCCCTCCCCCCCGAGGGGTGCCTTATCCTGACCATCGTAGGCGATTATAGGGGTTTGTGTTCCCTTCTACGGGTAACGCAGAACATAAGCAGAGGGAAGACGTGCTCTTCGGTGAGTGGAGGTAGGACGTGCTTAGTTCTAACAGAGGAAGGAAGGTCATACTCTTCTACAAGCAGAGGCAGGGCGTGCTAATTTTAGATGCATCGCCATGACCATTTCTGGTGTGAAATGGAGGCTTACGCTTTTGATGCCTTAATCTAGTCCCCTCTGAGCAGGGCATGGAAAAAGACTAACACACCATCCCCCTTCGGGAGATGCCTCGTCCTGACCAATTTTGGTGATGACAAGGGATTTGATCCTTTTCTCATCTTGACCCCGTTTGGGTCTCTCTTGAGCTTCTAAAAGGGTTTCTGTTCCCTTATTTATGTAATCATCTTTGGAGGAAAGTCCTTTTTACCTTATTCCTTTATCGTTGAGAAATATGGTCTTAAATGTTTCGAATTTCATGTTCTCGAAACAAGATCACTATTGGATCTGCGCAGTCGATATGTTCCGGGCATAACTTCTTGATGGACAATCAAGAGTCCTTCCCAACTTGGACCGAGAGGGCCATCCGCTGGGCTCTTCGTGTTAGCCATCACTCTTCGTAACACTAACTCTCCTTTTGCGAAGGTTCTAGTCTTGACCTTTGAGTTGTAGTTTTTCATAATCCTCCATTGATATTCAGCGGTTCTGATTGTAGCCACATCTAATCCTTATATTAAGTCTAGGGATTCCTTTCTCAACTCTTGATTGGGGTTAAACGCATATGCTGTCCTTCTATGTGATGGGATTTCGATCTCAACCGGAAGCATAGCTTTGCATCCATATGTCAAGGAGAAAGGGGTGTGTCCCATGACTATTTTGGTAGAGGTTCTGTACGTCCAAAGCACTAAAGGCAAATCTTCGTCTCAATTTCCTTTGGCTTGATTTAGGCGCTTTTTAAGAATGGTCTTTACGGTTTTGTTGGCGGCTTCCACAGCTCCTTAGCTTTCGAATGGGCAACCGAGGAGACAATTACGACAATTCCATTTTTCTCACGAAATCGAGTGAATTCTTCGCTCTTGAATTGTGTTCCATCAGCTGATATGATTTTGTAAGGGATTCCAAAGCGGGTAACGATATTTATTATTACAAATCTTAATATCTTCTTGGACATGATTATAGAAAAGGGATCTACCTCCACCCACTTGGTGAAGTAGTCGATAGCTATTACGGCATACTTAGCTCCCTTTTTGGAGATTGGTGAGGGTCCGATTAAATCTATTCCCCATACATCGAATGGCCAAAGGCATGATATAGTGGTTAATTCGCTAGGAGGAAGTCGAGGTACCTTAGAGTACTTTTGACACTTATCACATTTCTTGACATACTCAATTGCTTGGCTAACCATCCGTGGCCAATAATAACCTTGCCGCATGACCCTTTTGGCCAGCTTAACTTCGCTGGAATGGTGTCCACACCATCCACCATGAGCTTCCTCCATTAGGATAAGCCTATCTTCAGAACTTACACATCTTAAGTAAGGGAGCGAATGTCCCTTTTTTATAGAGTATATTATCCAAAATCACAAATGTAGGAGCATGTTTGCTTTATCCTTCTCGCATCTTGCTTACTAAGAGGCAAAGTCCCACATAGGAGGTAATCTACTATGGGAGTCATCCATGTAATCTTACGATGGCAATGCGTTTTCGCTAAGGGAGGTTTCTCATTGGAGTTTCCCTCTTTGTTTCCTTCGTTTCCCCTTCTCAAGGCTTAGGATCTAGTTAAAACTAATAACTCTTTCCCCATTTCTAATTCCTTATGCTTGATACTAGGCCTTTCCTGATATCCCATGGGAAATATTCAAGTTTCGGGGGCCCCTCGGGAACTGACTAACTTGGTTAGTGAATCCTCTTGAGTATTCTCCCCGTAGGGTATATGATGAACGGAGAAATCCTCAAACTGGGAAAGCATCTTTAATACCCTTTTCATATATAAGATTAGTTGCTCATCCTTGGTTTGATATGTCTGTTTTATTTGGTTTACCACTTGTTGTGAGTCACTAAAGATTTCTATCTGAGGTATCGTCAACTGTAGTGTCAAATTCATACCAACTACCATTGATTCATACTCGGCTACGTTGGTTGCCGGGAACCCTAACTTTATGGCATAGTGTAACACCACGTGTATTCTATAACAGTGAAATTCGCAAATTAAAGTATAATTAATTTCAAATCAAAGAATTAAGGGAAACGGGATACGCCATTGTGTTCGTCTCGGAAAAATACGCGAAATACAGTCCGAGTTTTCGAAAAACGGAGTCCGTATGAAGAAGATATGGCCTCCGGAAGTTTCTGAATTAAATTTAAAATTCGAACAGAAGAAAACAGCCCAGAAAAATCAAGTTTAAAACTCAAAATCGGGCCCAATTGGCCAGGGAGGGAAAATTCCCGCCCAAGGCACCCAGGTCGACTGGGCTGTCGACCTGGCTAGCCAGGTCGACAGGGCAGTCGACAGGGCTGTCGACTGGGCTGTCGACCTGGTCCAGAGCCAGGCCGAACCCAGCCCACCCTGGCTGGCCTGGTCTATGTTTAGTCGATTTTCAGAGGGCTGCTTTATCATTAGGGCTAGGTGGCAGCACCGGATTGGCCTCCCCTTCAAACGAACGGCTATTGTTGAATCATGCTCCATCGACGGTCTAAAACAACTTGCAAACATTATAAAAAGGACCTAAGACCTAGCCTAAATCATATCATTTCATTTTAGCCTCAGGCCGCCGCCATTAAACCTAGAGCTCTAAATTAAAATACAAAGAAAAAAAAAGTTATAGAAGAAGGAGGACGATTCTTGAAGGCTACAACTAGAAGCTACAACAAATACGACGCTTTAGACAACGAATTTGGGACTATTTTATTTGAGTTATTTGCTTCATATTGTAAGGTCTATGTTACTTTTTAGGCAAAAACGCTAAAACAATATGGACATGCGATGAATTGAAACCGAACTTATGAACTATTGCTAATCCATTGTTTATATTATTTATCGTTAAATTATAATTTGGGGATATTGCTATGGCAACGTTGCAAGTTAAACTTGTCATGATTTTTATGTTGTTATGAATCATTTGGGCTTAATTGTTTGGCAAGTTGGACTAATTCATGTCCATGGAATCGCTATGAAATCTTTATGTTGATTAAACCATGCCTATGGTGCTAATTAAACCATGGCTATGACTATCGATGGAATTATGCCTGTGATGTTAATATACCCATCATGATTAATGAAAAATTGGGTGTTGCTAGGTTATGATGAAAAGTTGGAATAATTATGTTCATAATGCTAAATTGGAATCATTATGTCTATCATGTTAATTATGTTAAAAATGCTAAATTGGAATCATTATGTCTATCATGTTAATTATGCTAAATTGGGATCATTATGTCTATCATGTTAATTATGTTAAAAACGCTAAATTGGGATCATTATGTCTATCATGTTAATTATGTTTAAAACGCTAAATTGGGATCATTATGTCTATCATGTTATTTATGTTAAAAACGCTAAATTGGGATCATTATGTCTATCATGTTAATTGAGAATCATTATGATAAATTGGAATTATTATGTCTATGAGAATTATTATGTTAAAAACCACTATGCCTATTAGGATTACTATGCCTTTAATGTTTCATGTTTATAATAAAATTATTATTATGGCCGCAATGATTATTATGCCTATGATGTAAAATCATCATGTTAAATAAAGTTGGAACCATTACTATGCCAAGTTATCATCATTAAAACCATGTGATATGTTATAGCCTGTTTATTATGCAAGTAATGTTGGAATTGTCACATATGCCTATCACATGTTTGGTGTTATTCCTTTTTATCTCTTGAATTGTTTATGCTTATGAACGAAGTACGTTTATATACGTTGGGGATACGATTGGGTAGAATAGGCAAAACTTGAATTAATTATAAGCATAAACTATGAAGTTTGGCATAAGTAGAACATGAAATATGGCACGAAAAACTTGACTTGAACATGCCATAACTTGGCTTTAAGCATGCCTTAGTTGGGCACGAAGTTGACATATGAACATGATAAGAACATGGGCATGACTTTAGAAAACAAGAAAGTGGCCAACTCGAGGTTGGGTTGAGTTTGTAGTGTAAATCTTCCCGGAACCGCCCGGCAAATCCAGTTGCTACAAACAATAGGATCCAATGTGGGTAGTTGGTCACATCGCACTTGAAGACCCGAGGTTGGGTTGAGTTCGTAGCGTAAACCTGCCCGGAACCGCCCGGCAAATCCAGTGGCTACGAACAACAGGATCCAATGTGAGTGGTTCGGTGCATTAATGAATCAACTAATGCCAATTAGGGTTAAGTCATGAACATGAAAAGACAACTTAACCAACTTGAACATGATTTGTAGGGCTAAGTCATGAACTTGAAAACGACAACACTTAGCCAACTTGACATGACACGTAGGCGGGTTAAGTCGTGAACTGAAATGACATGCTTAACCATCTGGACATGACTAGACTAGAAAGGGATTGAGTCACGAATTACATGACTTGATCTGTTAGGCGGGATAGGTCACGAATTACATGACCTAATCTATTAGGCGAAACCCTAGACACGACCCCTTTCAGCAGTAACCCTCTAGATGTATCAAGGTACCCTGGGGCTAGGCCGGGTGGGGGCACGATTACTGGGCTAATTGTAAGAGGTGAACGACGGCAGTGGGGTACGCCAGTGTAGGTTCGGCGGACTACGATCGTGCACGTATCCGGGGCAGACACTGTGCATCCGTAGATTTATCTGTGCATCTTGAATCGTGTCAGGGGTTGACACCCTAGGGCTGATACACCCGAAGGTGGACCCAGCACAGGTGACTACATTCGTGATTAGCCGTATGACACGGACACTTGATGAGCTAGAACTTGTAGGGAGCCGATCGACTAGATAATCGCTCCGTAGGACCCCGTACTTGGGTCAGACCCCGTTTCATGGTCATTTCATGATATTGGGCCGTGGGATTTATTTCGTGATTAACTTGTGACACGGGCTTAGTATACTAGTGAAGTCGATGCAACGGATCTCGAACATGTGATGATTTACTTGACTTGTCTTGACTTATCCTGATCACCTTAGTCTATCTTGTCCACCTTGACACTATTCTTAAGTTTAGTTCCAGTTCATTCATGACAGGTTATTTTAACCATTTTTACACTGAAAGTCACTAGAACTTACTCAGTCTTTATGACTGACCCTTTTCCTTTCGCCTCTTTTTCTTTCATTCCCCCCCCAGGTTCTCAGGGAGGAATAACTAGCTCTTAGCTTGGATATCACTTGCTTTGGCTCAGCATGTACGGTTTGCTATGGTTGCTTCTTTTGACTGCACCTGGGGAATAAGCTGTTTTACTGTTTTTAAATTACTGCTTCTTTGGCTATTATTACAAGACAGTTGTAATGAAGTTACTTGAAATGTTTGTAAGAGACATGGTTTAATTTGGAATGAAATGAAGTTCTATTTTGCTCAGAAATTCTTCTGCTGTTTACTTAATTATTTATTTATGTTCTGTCTTGTGATAAATTCTGTGATGTTATCTCGATAATACCTCTCCAAAACTAGGGCATTCCCTTTGTGAGTGACCCTAGCGGAGGTGGGGTGTTACGCGTGGTATCAGAGCAGAAGGTTACCAAGACTGGGCAAAAGTTTTGAAAACCTTTTAAATTT
Organism: Allium sativum; assembly: GCA_030737875.1. Classification (NCBI taxonomy): domain Eukaryota; kingdom Viridiplantae; phylum Streptophyta; class Magnoliopsida; order Asparagales; family Amaryllidaceae; genus Allium; species Allium sativum. The sequence goes on from CM060911.1 coordinate 67,989,704, forward strand.
TTCAAAACCATTTACAAAGAAGCATTTTCCAAGAAAAAGTTTTTAAAGGCTATTCCCCAGAAGCCATAGGCACTATCTCTTATCCTTCGTTTTGAATCTATCCTTCTTGTTTCAGCATCATGTCCGAAGAACTTAACTTGCCAGAGGGTGTACCAATACCTGGTTGGTTTAGACGATTCTTAGAAGCAAGGGCCACCCAGCCAGGTCCTACCGTTCCCCCTCCCTCGGCTGCAGGAAATCATCCAGCTGCAGCAGCACCTCTTCCTCCACCTCCTCCACGGGGAAACACTTTTGCTAAGATATGTAAAGATTTTAAGGCTATGGGAGGAAAGGACTTTCATGGGACGGAGTCCTTCGTGGCAGCTAGAAATTGGCTAAAAGAAACCGAGGACTTATTCGTCATCTTTGAGGTAGAAGATAGGCAGAAAGTACAACTGATGGTGTGGCTACTAAAGGGCGAGGCTTCCTACTGGTGGGAAGTCACTAATGCAGAAAGACCAGTGGAAACATGGGAGGACTTTAGGGCAAGGTTTGAGGCTAAATTTCTCTCAGAAGCCGAAAGGAGTTTGCAGTTGGAGAAATTTTTATTTCTTAAGCAAGGAAATATGACCGTCAAAGAGTACGTTAATCAGTTCGACGAGCTAGCTAGGTTCGGACTAGACCTAGTCAACACCCCGCACAAAAAGGCCCTCCGCTTTGTCAAAGGATTGAATGAGCCATTACACAGTTTGGCCATGACCCATATACCCATGGGAGCTACGTACGAAAGGTTGGTGCAAATGGCATTTCTTAACGAGGAAGATAAGGGCAAGAAGGAGACAGAGGCAGAAAACTCTCAAGGGAAGAAAGAGGTCAAGCCTAACGATTCTAAGAATAAGAAGGTAGACTCCGAGAAGGGAGGCAAGAACAACAACTCACGCGATAAAAGGAAATGCAATTACTGTGGTACGGAAGGGCACATAGCCAAGGATTGTAGAAAGAGGAAGAGAAAGCACGGTGAATGTTTTCATTGTGGGAAGACTGGACACATCAGCAAAGACTGCCCTGAGAAGCAGACCGGACCTTCTGGCGGTACATCGTTAACTTATTCTAGATGCTTTGTTTTATCCTATTTCTCTCCTCGATCCTATCTTGAGCACCATAGGTAGAATATTTTTGGATGTAAACATGTAATTGAAACATGTTATGATTGCGAAATGGTTGCAAGTGGTCGCAAGTGGTTGCTCGTGGATGCATGAATACACATTAGGCACTAGATCGGCTCAGACACATTTTCATGTTGCATATGCATGAGTGTTTATTTTGGAAACTTGGTTGTGCTATCATTTGGTTGTTGCATATGATTGAATGTTTGAGCACTCATGTAGAAATTATGAATTATAATAGGAAAAAATTTGCATACATATTGGATTCATTTCACTAAACATATTTTGCATTTAGGAGATTAATCAGGCCTGATCATTAGCATTAGCTAAGGAACATATACACACACTTCGCATATGATCATAAAGCATTAAAAGTCTTTTAAGGACAATGGATACTCGTGTTTGATGGATGAGTAGATGGATGATTGGATGTTAGGATTTACATTCCTCCTAACTTGAAGATTTCGGGGACGAAATCCTTTTAAGTGGGGGAGAATGTAACACCACGTGTATTCTATAACAGTGAAATTCGCAAATTAAAGTATAATTAATTTCAAATCAAAGTATTAAGGGAAACGGGATACGCCATTGTGTTCGTCTCGGAAAAATACGCAAAATAGAGTCCGAGTTTTCGAAAAACGGAGTCCGTATGAAGAAGATATGGCCTCCGGAAGTTTCTGAATTAAATTTAAAATTCGAACAGAAGAAAACAACCCAGAAAAATCAAGTTTAAAACTCAAAATCGGGCCCAATTGGCCAGGGCGGGAAAATTCCCGCCCAAGGCACCCAGGTCGACTGGGCTGTCGACCTGGCTAGCCAGGTCGACAGGGCTGTCGACTGGGCTGTCGACCTGGTCCAGAGCCAGGCCGAACCCAGCCCACCCTGGCTGGCCTGGTCTATGTTTAGTCGATTTTCAGAGGGTTGCTTTGTCATTAGGGCTAGGTGGCAGCACCGGATTGGCCTCCCCTTCAAACGAACGGCTATTGTTGAATCAAGCTCCATCGACGGTCTAAAACAACTTGCAAACATTATAAAAAGGACCTAAGACCTAGCCTAAATCATATCATTTCATTTTAGCCTCAGGCCGCCGCCATTAAACCTAGAGCTCTAAATTAAAATACAAAGAAAAAAAAAGTTATAGAAGAAGGAGGACGATTCTTGAAGGCTACAACTAGAAGCTACAACAAATACGACGCTTTAGACAACGAATTTAGGACTATTTTATTTGAGTTATTTGCTTCATATTGTAAGTTCTATGTTACTTTTTAGGCAAAAACGCTAAAACAATATGGACATGCGGTGAATTGAAACCGAACTTATGAACTATTGCTAATCCATTGTTTATATTATTTATCGTTGAATTATAATTTGGGGATATTGCTATGGCAACGTTGCAAGTTAAACTTGTCATGATTTTTATGTTGTTATGAATCATTTGGGCTTAATTGTTTGGCAAGTTGGACTAATTCATGTCCATGGAATCGCTATGAAATCTTTATGTTGATTAAACCATGCCTATGGTGCTAATTAAACCATGGTTATGACTATCGATGGAATTATGCCTGTGATGTTAATATACCCATCATGATTAATGAAAAATTGGGTATTGCTAGGTTATGATGAAAAGTTGGAATAATTATGTTCATAATGCTAAATTGGAATCATTATGTCTATCATGTTAATTATGTTAAAAATGCTAAATTGGAATCATTATGTCTATCATGTTAATTATGCTAAATTGGGATCATTATCTCTATCATGTTAATTATGTTAAAAACGCTAAATTGGGATCATTATGTCTATCATGTTAATTATGTTTAAAACGCTAAATTGGGATCATTATGTCTATCATGTTAATTATGTTAAAAACGCTAAATTGGGATCATTATGTCTATCATGTTAAATGAGAATCATTATGATAAATTGGAATTATTATGTCTATGAGAATTATTATGTTAAAAACCACTATGCCTATTAGGATTACTATGCCTTTAATGTTTCATGTTTATAATAAAATTATTATTATGGCCGCAATGATTATTATGCCTATGATGTAAAATCATCATGTTAAATAAAGTTGGAACCATTACTATGCCAAGTTATCATCATTAAAACCATGTGATATGTTATAGCCTGTTTATTATGCAAGTAATGTTGGAATTGTCACATATGCCTATCACATGTTTGGTGTTATTCCCTTTTATCTCTTGAATTGTTTATGCTTATGAACGAAGTACGTTTATATACGTTGGGGATACGATTGGGTAGAATAGGCAAAACTTGAATTAATTATAAGCATAAACTATGAAGTTTTGCATAAGTAGAACATGAAATATGGCACGAAAAACTTGACTTGAACATGCCATAACTTGGCTTTAAGCATGCCTTAGTTGGGCACGAAGTTGACATATGAACATGATAAGAACATGGGCATGACTTTAGAAAACAAGAAAGTGGCCAACTCGAGGTTGGGTTGAGTTTGTAGTGTAAATCTTCCCGGAACCGCCCGGCAAATCCAGTTGCTACAAACAATAGGATCCAATGTGGGTAGTTGGTCACATCGCACTTGAAGACCCGAGGTTGGGTTGAGTTCGTAGCGTAAACCTGCCCGGAACCGCCCGGCAAATCCAGTGGCTACGAACAACAGGATCCAATGTGAGTGGTTCGGTGCATTAATGAATCAACTAATGCCAATTAGGGTTAAGTCATGAACATGAAAAGACAACTTAACCGACTTGAACAAGATTTGTAGGGCTAAGTCATGAACTTGAAAACGACAACACTTAGCCAACTTGACATGACACGTAGGCGGGTTAAGTCGTGAACTGAAATGACATGCTTAACCATCTTGACATGACTAGACTAGAAAGGGATTGAGTCACGAATTACATGACTTGATCTGTTAGGCGGGATAGGTCACGAATTACATGACCTAATCTATTAGGCGAAACCCTAGACACGACCCCTTTCAGCAGTAACCCTCTAGATGTATCAAGGTACCCTGGGGCTAGGCCGGGTGGGGGCACGATTACTGGGCTAATTGTAAGAGGTGAACGACGGCAGTGGGGTATGCCAGTGTAGGTTCGGCGGACTACGATCGTGCACGTATCCGGGGCAGACACTGTGCATCCGTAGATTTATCTGTGCATCTTGAATCGTGTCAGGGGTTGACACCCTAGGGCTGATACACCCGAAGGTGGACCGAGCACAGGTGACTACATTCGTGATTAGCCGTATGACACGGACACTTGACGAGCTAGAACTTGTAGGGAGCCGATCGACTAGATAATCGCTCCGTAGGACCCCGTACTTGGGTCAGACCCCGTTTCAGGGTCATTTCATGATATTGGGCCGTGGGATTTATTTCGTGATTAACTTGTGACACGGGCTTAGTATACTAGTGAAGTCGATGCAACGGATCTCGAACATGTGATGCTTTACTTGACTTGTCTTGACTTATCCTGATCACCTTAGTCTATCTTGTCCACCTTGACACTATTCTTAAGTTTAGTTCCAGTTCATTCATGACAGGTTGTTTTAACCATTTTTACACTGAAAGTCGCTAGAACTTACTCAGTCTTTACGACTGACCCTTTTCCTTTCGCCTCTTTTTCTTTCGTTCCCCCCCCAGGTTCTCAGGGAGGAATAACTATCTCTTAGCTTGGATATCACTTGCTTTGGCTCAGCATGTACGGTTTGCTATGGCTGCTTCTTTTGACTGCACTTGGGGAATAAGCTGTTTTACTGTTTTTAAATTACTGCTTCTTTGGCTATTATTACAAGACAGTTTTAATGAAGTTACTTGAAATGTTTGTAAGAGACATGGTTTAATTTGGAATGAAATGAAGTTCTGTTTTGCTCAGAAATTCTTCCGCTGTTTACTTAATTATTTATTTATGTTCTGTCTTGTGATAAATTCTGTGATGTTATCTCGATAATACCTCTCCAAAACTAGGGCATTCCCTTTGTGAGTGACCCTAGCGGAGGTGGGGTGTTACGCATAGTGCAAGCGGTGTCCGTCAGGGGTAATTATAACATAACCCACCCCAACTCCTTGTTCATTAGAAGCCCCATCTACAAAGAGATATTGCTTGGTCTTTAAGTCATTCTCTTTGACTGATTGTTTCAAAATGAAGCTTGTGCATTCATTCACGAAATATGCGAGAGCTTGTCCTTTAATTGCTGCTCGAGGATGGAGCTCGATCTCGTATTAGCTAGGATCGACACCCTATTTGATTAGCCTCCCTGGAGTTTTCGGTTTGCTGAACACTTGCTTATGCGGAAAACTAGTTAAAACCCTAACGGGGTGAGCTTGGAAGTAGCCTCCGAGCTTTCGCACGATAAGGATTAGTGTAACAACCCGCATTTTACATATCAGAAGATCATAAAATATTTTTATTTTATTCCCTGAGGTTGGATCATTCTCATATTTTAATATGTTGCTTATGGAGATGTGAGACATATCTATAATTTTTACTAATTTTGTTTATGACCATTTTTTCCTTGTCAGTCTTGTACATGGCATAACTTTTGACTCAGGCCGAATCAGGTGGTGAGACCTGTGCCATGATTGTCTTTCAGTAGAATGGTTACTTTAAAGATTTGTCTCAGTGGCTTAGGAGGAATCATTGTTTTAGGGGTTTTCAGTTGGTTGTTTAGGTTTGGAGATCCACAATGGGCTGATTTTGGAAGACCCATTAGTGGGCTAGTGGAAGGGTATAAATAGGGGGTGGGAGGTATGATAAATGTTTTAATTTCTCTATCTCTTATTAGGTGGCCTATGTTCCTCCTTCCTCTAACACCTTTCCACCATTAAAATCAACCTCTAAAGGAAGGAAATCTAAGATCTACACCATTGGAGGCTAGATCTACATCAATTTAAGAAGGAGTTCATTGGATCAAGGGGTTTGGTTTGAATTGCTTGCTGTCCGGAATCTTATTGCACCAATTTTAGCTTGTTTGGGAGAATCGGTGAGTGATTTACATCTCTCATATGAATTCAATGAAGTATAAGAATGTTTGATCATGTTTTTCATCAAGTTCAAGTGTTTTACCATAGATCTATACCCTTGTAAGTCCATTTTCATATGAATCATCTTATGATCCAATTTAGCAAGTTTAAACTGGTTATTTCTATGACATTTCATATGCATATGTCTATTAGATCCATCGTTTTGGTCGTATGTTCATTTTAATAGTTGTGGTGAATTTTACATCATTTTAGTGATAATCGTCATATTCATGTTGTTAGCAATCTTATGACATGTTTATGGTGAATTGGTTGAGCATGTTTTGTCGATTTGGTCGATTAGAGAAGTTTTGGTCGAGATTGGGCTCGAATTGGAGATTGCAGGTTTTGGGTCGCACGTAGAGGGTCGGTCGCACCATGGTGTGGTTTTCTTTGGGAACAAGAAAGGAGCAGGGTCGTTCCAGTGAGCCTAGTGGAGTGAGGGTCGGTCGAGCGAGCTTGGGGTTGATCTCATAAGTGGGTCGGTCGAACATGCCAGGGTCAAACATGCCAGGGTCGAGCATCCAAGGTCGTGCAGGCCAGGGACAAGTAGTAGATTCGATTAAGCAGAGGACGGTCGAACATGGCCAAGCCAATAAGAGGGTCGGTCGAGCATGGTCATGTTTTAATGTAGCGATTGGGTTCGAGCAGGGATTGGTCAGGTCAAGCATGAGTTTGGGTCGAATAGTGATAGGGTCGGTCATGCACCCAGGTGAAGGGTTTGGTTGATTTCTGGTTGTGCCAAGTGAAGGGGCCGGTAGGTCTAGTGGTGGAGCCATAGGGTCGGTCACACCAGAGGGGTCGGTCGCACCAGGGTTATTTCTGAAAATTTTATTTTTTGAGTACGACCCAAATTTGAACAAAAAGTGATTTTTTAAAAAAGTGTTTTTTTTTAAATTCGGGCAGAAGTGCCCGAACTCGTGCCGCAGTGTAGTGGTGATGTAAGTTCGAAGTGAATTCAAGGACGAAGGTTCGAAATGTTGAAAAATTTTCGTTGATCGGTGTAGAACAACGAATGAGGTGACTATTCAAAGGTTGTGAGTTGGTGGATAATGGATTGCTCGAGAAGGTTACTTGAGCTATGAAGAGTCATCGGGTTGGATGACTAGAGATGCGAAGGCCGAGAGATTATCGTTGTTGTAATTTCTAGAAGGCTCGAAGCAGGGGTACACTAGAGACATCTAAAAGACCGGTTGTAGGTCGAGTACCTTGGGTATCGTTGAAAGGCCTAGTTGTCAAGGTTGGACATACATACGTATTATTGTAAGGCATATGAAGTTTATGCTAGAACTGGGGTTACCATTAGCCCTTGACATATAGCAAGGTTGGCCGTCATACGATTAACGATGGTTTCAAAGCAAGATTGGCTGTGATAGCCAGAGTCAGTCATGGACATTGGTTGTTCTATTTGTACTGTCTCGTGTGGTCCATCCAACATCGAAGGAGATGTTCCTGGGGTGCTTGTTTGATATTGGTTTAGGCCTCTGGGGCTTGTGCTTGAGGGATGTTGAATTCGATTAGGATGGTTTACATGAGATACATATAATTTGGATGTTATGAGTGCTTTACCGTGATTGAATGTGTGTTCTGGTTTCCATGTGTAAATGGTTGAATTGTTTATGGTAAAGGCTATCACTATCCGATGTGGGGAAGATAGGGTTGAGTTCTTCTCTGGTGTTGTGGGTAGATTAGTATGTTTATCTATCCATCACCATATACTTTATTACTGAAGTTTGTTAACTATTTTATCGCTCAATAAGACTGTTGTCTGACTCAAGGTTTTATGTTTCCTCTTATTACCTTGCGATGTTCATCCGGTTGTGGAGGGGCAAACTAAGTAGTAGGTGATTAGTGAGGACGATGCTGCTGTGCAAATTCGAGCAGAAGGCTGGCGTATTACTTTTACTACTATATAGTATTTTTGTTTTCACTTGTTGAGTGCTCTTTGAGTGTTGTAGCGAGGCCTTACGTACATACTTGACATTTCCTATGATTTTGGGATAATCTTTCAAGATGTTGTGAAAGTTTGAAAAGTTTGCTATATGATGCTCCACTCCTATTACCTGTTGTATACATTCAATTATATTTTATCCTTGCGCTATGAGTTTTACAACAAGTTCTGATTGTGTTTATCTACTCTGATGATTGTCCATTGCTGCCGTGCACACCTTTTAGTGCATTATTCCTTTTATTTTGTGTGGGGGCTGTGGGCGGTCGTTACATTTGGTATAAGAGCGCTGGTTAACACTTTTAGCCAAAGTTCTAGGAGGTAATTACGTATGAGAGACGTAATTTTAGATTCAGTTGGATGCTCACTATACATATTAGCATATATAGTAGTGGCGGTTGTATTCCTCTAGCAATTTTTCTTGGAAGTGTCTAATTATTCTAAATTGCAGATTTAGAATGAGTAGATGACCATCAAGACACACTGCTAGGGGAGCTAATATTAGAGGGGGAAATGGTGGTGAACCAGGCTACCCTACCATGTTTGAAGCTATGATGGAGTCATTCATGATAAGGGTGCCCGCTCCAGTGGCAGCTACGGTAGACGTAGGAGTTCAGTTGCCTAGAGTTGTGGATTTTGCGAAGCTATGTAAAGATTATACATCTCTAGAAGGAAAACCATTCAAATGATCTTAGCCAGCTGAAGAGGTCGATGGATTCTTGTGTTCGTATCTTTGGAGACTTGAGTTTGGATGGTGTAACCAAGAGAAAGCCTGCATCAAGGCAACTGCAAGGCAGGACCATGGAATGGTGGAATTTAGTCACGCTTAAGACTCCAGTGGAAGAAATTTCATGGAAGCAATTTCAGGCTATGTTTGAAGAAAAGTTTATCTCCACAGCTCAGAAGTTAGCTTTGTTCAAGAAGTTCATGGAGCTAAAACAGAATGGTTGTTCTATGTTTGATTATGTTTCTGATTTCGAGGCCTTGTCTCAATACGCTCGTTTATACATCGATACACCTTATCAGAAGAAAGAGAAGTTTGTTATGGATCTGGATACCTCTATTGGAAGGCCATTGGTGGATCATCTTGATGATTCATTCGAGAAGATTTTGGATAAAGTTATTCGCCATGAGAGCTTGTTTCCTAAGGAAACAAATGTTTTCGTTGTAACCGAAGAGGTTCAGAAACCACATCATGATGGTAATAACAAGAAGAGGAAGCAACAATAGTAGAAAGGAAGGGATGGCTAGAAGAAGCTTAAGAGTGAGGTGGTTTGCTTTAACTGCCAACAGAAAGGCCATTTTGCTAATGAGTGCAAGAATCCCAAAGCTAAGAGGAAGTGATTCAAGTGTGGGAAGCCTGGGCATGAGAAGAAAGACTGTCCAGAATCAGCTAAGGGAAAGTAGGTTGTGAAGTTATATGCTTTGGAAGCCATGCCAACTTCTTCAGGAGCTTCTACTGTAGAGGAAAAGTAAAGGGTGTCATTGTACAAGGTACTCTTTCTATCCGAGGTGTGAGTTTTGTTCGATACTGGAGCATCACATTCATTCATTTGCAATGAGCTTGTGTGCTTCTTGGGTTTGGAACCTAAGATTTGTGACAGACCTTCCGTAGAAACTAATCCAGTTGGGGGTTCGTCCAATCTTTGCATGATTTACCATAGGCTAATGTTGTCGAGTCATTGTGCTCTTTTGTGTGTGATTGGTTTGTTCTTAACTTCGTTGGGTTTGGGATCATCTTGGGCATTGATCGGCTCAAGAGGTATTCAGCAAGAGTGAATTGCGAGAAGCTAGAGGTGAGAGTCGGGGATGTGGAAGGGCGAAATGTGTTGATTAGATGTAAGCGCGAAGAGGGTGTTTTCGTGAGCTATCTATACTCGCTTGTGATTCCATAGAAAGACTTATCATCTATGTTGATCGCTAATGAGCATGAGGATGTCTTTGATGAGGTCAAAGGGTTGCGTCCGCATCGTGATATCGAGTTTAGGATCGATTTGGTCGAGGGTGCTAGACCAATTGTAACACCCCGAATTTTGGGTTAATACTAAAATTCACTAATTACAGGATAAATAATCTCAGATGTGGGAATTGGGGGTAACGGGCTGCGTTATTGCGTTCGTCTCGGAAAAATACGCGAAATAGAGTCCGAGTTTTCGAAAATCGGAGTCCGTATGGCCCGGTTATGGCCCAAGGAAGTTTGCAGAAAAATTAGAGATAAAAACAGATTTAGGAATTTAAATTTAAATTTAAATTTAGAACCAGCGGGGCCAGGCGGGAGGATTCCCGCCTAAGCATGTCGACAGGGCTGTCGACAGGCCTGTCGACAGGGGTGTCGACATGCCTGTCGACTTGCCTGTCGACCTGGCGTGTCGAACCAGGGTGCTTGGGTGCACCAGATCTGGTTTTCTGGCTTGGGCTGGGTCTGGTTCTAGAGGTTTCCTAAATCTAATGGACCTAAATTAATCTAGGGTTAATCCAAGGGCCTAAAACACTCTCTTAATCTATAAATACACCCTAAACCTACCTTAATCCTCACCAAAAATAGAAACAATGGCCTCATGCCGCCAAATTAAATTCTAAGAGAAGCCTCCACTAATCTAAGAAGGAAGTTGCAAGCTAATTCCTCTCTAATCAATCCTTAATCATCATTATCTTCATAGTTAGCAACTAATTCTACTTCATAAGGTTGCTAATCTTGAGTTTGGTGAGTTTCTATCACTTTAACATCAATTGTTAAAGTAAGTAGATTGGGTGTAATGAGACTTATGGTCTTAATTGCGGATTAGTGAGTATGAATCATGTATAATGATATGTTACTCTATGTTGTTCTATGTTTATGCATATTTGATAAGTTGGTTTATGCATGCTTAATAAGTTGATTTATGCATGTTTAACAAGTTGATATATGCATGTTTAATAAGTGGATTTATGCATATTTAATAAGTGGAATTATGCATGTTTAGCAAAGTGAGATATGCAAGTTAAGTATATGTTTAAATGCAAGTTGAAAGTGATATGCAAGTTATGCATGCTTATGCAAGTGTATGGATGCTTATGCAAGTCATGTATATGTTTAAATGCTAGATTTATGTGATATGCAAGTTATGCATGCTTATGCGAGTATATGAACACTTATGCAAGATATGTATATGCTTAAATGACATGATATGCAAGTTATGCAAGTATGTGAATGCCTATGCAAGTATGTGGATGCTTATGCAAGTTATGTGTATGCTTAAATGCATGTTTAACATGTTATGCAAGATTGAGAATGCCTATATGCAAGTTTAACATGTTATGCAAGATATGTGTATGATAATATGCAAGTTCATATGCAACATGTTATGCAAATCATGTGTATGATAATATGCAAGTTTGGGTTGTATGTAGTTGGGTTAATATATGCTCATATATGCAAGTTGACATCCTCTTAACCCATGACAAAGTTATATGCTAAACCCATGATATTTGTGATGATCTTCCCCTTATTATGTCATGTAACGAGAACGATTTACGTGGGGAACGATGGGGTGGGTAAATATGTAATAAATGAATGATTGGGTATGATTAAGCATACCATAAAAATAAATTACCATAAGTGGGAATTTACCTATTGAGTTAGGTCTACCCCATGGGAATTTACCTATTGAGTTAGGTCTACCCATGTTATGGTAAACTTGATATTAATTAGGGATAATTAATATGGGGGTGATTAATTAGGTGTAATTAATCGACTAAGACACGAGGTTGGACTCATTTGTAGTGTAAAACTGCCCGGACCCGACCGGCTTAACCAGTTGCTACAAATGTCAGCCCAATGTGAGAGGTCTTAGCCATAAATTAAATACATGATTAAGGTAAAGACACGAGGTTAGACTCTGTTATGACGTAAGACTGCCCGGGTTCTACCGGCTTAACCAGGCGGTCATAACAGCCAGTCTAATGTGGGAGGTCTTTATGGGGGATCACGGTCTTAATTAATTAAGAAACACTTAACCATAATAGCATGTAGTGGGACATGAGGGGTTAAGTGGGTGCCTTGGGTGGCATGAGGAAATTTGGTGGTTGCCTTGGGTGGCATGTGGAATCTAGTGGGTTGCCTTGGGTGGCAATAGAAAATACGATTAGAATACTTAACCAAGTGGAAACATGTAATTAAACATGATTAAAGGGTTAAGTGGGATACACTAGATATTTGACAAGCTTAAGTGGGTAGCTTGTGGGGGCCCATTTCAACCAATATCCCAAACGTATCTTTGTGGGCTCGACCCAAGTCGAGTGACGGGACACGCATATTGGGCTTGATTATAAGAGGCCAAAACGGGTTAGCAGTGGCAACGCAAGTCCAACGGGCTTCATATGCGTGTGTGGGCCCGGGCTGGTAGATAAGCCGTTGTTGCATCGTGTAGATATAAAGCCGTGCACCGTTAGTATTGGGTAGCCACTTTAGGGGAGTGATACACCCCACTGTGGGACCAACACGGGTTTCTACGGTAGGGAGCCGATCGCTTGGGCAGTAGTGGGTACACCTAGTAGAAATAGGGGCAGACGGCACCTATGTAGGGGTACAAGAAACTACTGAGTAAGAATTACTGGGTACACCTAGTGGAGATAGGGGCAGACGACACCTATGTAGTGGGCTAGGAGTACATGGAACTACTGGGGAAATTTTCTAAGTCCTTGGAAGGGATCAACCTTTAAGTAGGAAATGACTGGTGTGGTGCAGTTAGTAATTATCCTTGGGTGGGTAGATGCGTCCTGACGGTTATCTTAGTTTATCCTAAGTCTACCAAGCTGCTTAGTGTAGCCATTCATCCCCAGATATTACCGTGGTCAAGTTTATGTCTTCTCTGGTTACTTTAATGATTGTATTGTTAAAGTTATAGGACTCACTCAGACTTATGTCTGACCCCGTTGTTTTTATCTTTTCCAACCCTCAGGTCCTACGGTGGATCCTAGCGGTAGTAGAGCTTGATCGGATTTCTGTTTCCAGTCTTGAGGAGCTTGGGTAGATGTAAAGCTCCAGTTATCCAGTTATCTTTTCTTTTCTTATGGCTATTGTATGAGAAAGTGGGATTATGTACTTCTTTATTTTGACAGATATTGTACTTAACTTTTATCATGGTTTTATGATGTAACCAGACATGTTTATTTCTGCTGTTATGAGATGATGTTTTAAATTTCAAATACTGTTTATATCTGTCTTGGTGTGATTTTTCTGTTCTATATTCACTAAAATACTCCACCGATGTTATGGCATTCCCTTAGTGAGTGACTATAGCGGGCGTGGGGTGTTACACGTGGTATCAGAGCAAAGGTTACCGGAACAGATAAAATTTTTAGAAAACTATTTTTCTAAAAACATTTTTGGAAAAGATATTTTCAAAAACATGTCTTTAAGAGAAAGTTTTTGAAAGAAAAGCATAATCCCCAATAGCCATATGTATATCCTTCGAATTCTCCGTTTTGAATCTTTCCTTTTCCGTTTCAGCATGGCCGAGAATCTTAATCTTCCGGAGGGTGTGACGGTACCAGTATGGTATAGGAGATTGATGGAGGCTAGGGCCACTACTGCGGGTCCAGCAAATATTCCTCCACCAACCATAGCACCCGATCTTCCTCCTCCCCCTCCTCCTCGCACGGATACTTTTGCTAAGACTTGCAAGGAATTTAAAGCTATGGGAGGGAAACCTTTTCAAGGATCTGAAACCTTTGTGGAGGCTAGAGATTGGCTTAAGGAGGTGGAAGAGTTGATAGATATCTTTGAGATGGAAGAAGGGAAGAAAGTCAAGTTGGCTGCCTGGTTAATGAAGGGGGAGGCCTCATTCTGGTGGGAGGTCACTAATGGAGAACGCCCCGTTGACTCTTGGGCGGATTTTAGGCAAAGATTTGTGGCAAAGTTTCTCTCAAGGGCGGAGGAAAACTTGTATATGGAAAGATTCTTGACTCTAAAGCAAGGAAATCTTTCGGTGAAGGAATATGTTAACAAGTTTAATCAATTGGCAAGGTTTGGCCTAGACATGGTGAATACACCGGAGAAGAAGGCTTTGAGGTTCGTGAAAGGCTTGAATGAACCGATGCATGGGTTGGCTATGACTCACATCCCTATGGGGGCCACCTTTGAGAAGCTAGTTGACATGGCACTCATGTATGAGGAAGAGAAGGGTCCTAATGCTAATAAGGCACCCGAGAAGAAGGGAGATCAAAAGAGACCTCAACAACAGCAAAGCAAAGGTGGGAAAAGCAACGGTGGCAAGGGCAAGAAGAAGAAGTGTTTCAATTGTGGGACACCTGGCCACCTAAGCAAGGATTGTCGTAAGAAGAAGAAGACCGGTTGCTTCCACTGTGGCGAAGCAGGGCACTTAGTGAAGGATTGCCCTAAGAAAGGGCAAAGGACGGGATCTACCTCAAGAGGACAGGTGCAAGCTCTTATGGCACCGAGTCAGGCTAGGGGGCAAGTACAGGCTCTCGCGGTTCCACCAATTCAGGAGAGAGGTAGAACTATTTCCGTTGAAAGTCTGGTTTTTCTATTTGACCATCCTGTCCGTACATTGTTTGATTCAGGCGCATCGCATTCGTTTATTTCATCATCATTAGTTGAGTCACTGCACCTAGACACCAGTCTGGTAGATGATCCCTTGGTTGTTTCAAACCCAATTGGGGGCTCCACTTATTTGTCCATGATATGTTTGGGTTTGAAGATTTCTATACTTAGCATTGAGTTTAGATGTGATGCTTTTGTGTTGGGCTTCACGGGCTATGGGTTGATTTTGGGCATGGACTGGTTATCCAGTAATGGTGCCATTCTTGATTGCGAAAGGAGAGTTGTTAGGCTCATGACCCGCTTGGGTAACACTCTCGAGATTTCTTGTAATCCCATGGACTCTGTTATGCTAAGTTATCTTGAATCGCTTGACGCTTCGGTCGAGAGTTTGCAATCTATGAGAGTGGTCCGGGAATATCCGGATGTGTTTGAGGAGGTGAAGGGCTTACCTCCGAAGCGGGAGATTGACTTCCGAATATATTTGGTGGATAATGCTAAACCGGTATCTTTACCAGTGCGCCACATGGCTCCTCGTGAGAGGAGGGAACTCCATAAGCAAGTAGGGGAGTTGCTTGAGAAGGGGTTCATAAGACGGAGCATATCGGAGTGGGGTGCTCCAGTAGTATTCGCTACGAAGGCGGATGGGTCCCTCAGACTTTGTGTAGACTATAGAGAACTCAACAAGCTCACAAAGAAGAATAGACACCCATTGCCGAGGATTGATGATCTTTTCGATCAGTTGGTTGGCGCTTCAGTATTTTCTCAGTTGGACTTAGCCATGGGGTTTCATCAGTTGAGGGTGGCTGAAGATAGCATAGACAAGACTGCCTTTAGGACTCCGGATGGTTTCTATGAGTGGCTGGTGATGCCATTTGGATTGACGAACGCCCCTGCATACTTTGTTGATTTGATGAGTAGGGTGTTCAGGGAGTTCCTTAATAAATTTGTGGTGGTCTTTGTGGATGATATCTTAGTATTTTCTAAGAGTGAAGAAGAGCATGCCCTACATCTTGGGGAAGTATTGGAGACTCTTCGAGCACATAGCCTTAAGGCTAAATTCTCTAAATGTCACTTCTGGAGGAGGGAAGTGCGGTTCTTGGGGCATGTGGTCTCCAAGGAAGGGATAGCTGTGGATCCCGCGAAGGTAGTATCAATTCAGGATTGGAAGGTTCCGAAGAATGCTACCGAAGTAAGAAGTTTCTTGGGGTTGGCAGGTTATTATACGAAGTTTATCAAAGACTTCGCGAAGATATCAGCCCCATTAACCCGCTTAACAAAGAAGAATCTTGTTTTCACATGGGACGTAGATTGTGATGATGCGTTCCGACGGTTAAAGAGAGCTTTAACCACTGCTCTAGTTTTAGTGTTGCCAGATGGGAGCAAGCCATTTGTTGTCTATACCGATGCCTGTGGGACAGGCCTTGGCGCAGTCTTAATGCAAGAGGGAAGGGTAATAGCCTACGGTGGAAGGCAGTTGAGGGCACATGAGAAAAATTACCCTACCCATGATTTAGAGTTGGCCGCTATTGTTTTTGCGCTTAAGATTTGGCGCCATTATCTTCTTGGTGAGAGATTCGAGTTGTTCACTGACCATAAATCATTGAAGTACTTATTCTCTCAGAAGGATTTAAACTTAAGACAGCAAAGGTGGATGGAGTTCTTAGCATCCTATGACTTCGAGATATTGTATACCCCTGGCAAGGGTAACGTGGTGGCGGACGCCTTGAGTAGGAAGAGGTTGTCCTTGAGTCCATTGTTCGTGGAACAACAAAGCTTGGAATTTATCTCGATGTTTGATTTCAGACCTTCCATTGACTATGTACCCGGTATGCTAGCTTCTTTGGAAGTTAGACCTACTCTTTTGGGGCGGATTGGAGAAGCCCAGAGGGACGACCCACAGTTGGTTGAATTGATAGAGAAGCTCATAAGGGGGGAATCGTCCAGCCATTTGAGTAGGTACACCCTAGACGATAGGGGGTGCTTGCGTAGAGACGGTAGACTTTGTGTACCGCAAGATGAAGGGTTGAGGAAGGTTATTCTTGATGATGCACACCGTTCTAGGATGACCATTCATCCCGGTGGGGACAAGATGTACCAAGATATGAAGAGGGTTTTCTTCTGGGCCGGTATGAAGAAAGATGTGGCCGAATATGTAGCTCGATGCTTAGTATGTCAGCAAGTGAAGGCGGAGCAAAGGAAGCCAGGTGGGTTGCTTCACCCATTGGAGGTTCCGCAATGGAAGTGGGATAGCGTCTCGATGGATTTTATTGACGGGTTACCCAGGTCGAGGAAGGGTAATACAGGAATTTGGGTGGTGGTAGATAGACTTACTAAGAGCGCCCATTTCATACCTGTGAAGAGCAAGAGGACTGCTCCATGGCTAGCTTCAGTATATCTTCGAGAGATAGTTCGATTACATGGGGTACCCTCTAGCATAGTTAGTGATCGAGATCCTATCTTCACTAGCGAGTTCTGGAGAAGTTTGCAAGAAGCAGTGGGGACTCAATTGTGTCTGAGCACCGCATATCATCCTCAGACAGACGGCCAGACTGAGAGGGTGAATCGTGTTCTAGAAGACCTTTTAAGGCTTTGTATCTTAGATTTTGGAGGTACATGGGAAGAGCATCTTCCACTGGTGGAGTTCGCATATAATAACAGCTTTCAGTCCAGTATTGGTATGGCTCCTTTCGAAGCTCTCTATGGAAGGCCTTGTCGATCACCTACATGTTGGTGGGAATCTACGGATAAGATCTTGCTTGGGCCTGATATGATTAGGGAGACTTCTGAGAAGATTGACTTGATTCGAAGAAGGATGAAAGCAGCGCAGGATAGGCAAAAATCTTATGCGGACAAGAGAAGGACGGATCTTGAGTTTGAGGTTGGGGATATGGTTTTTGTCAAGGTATCTCCGTTGAGAAATGTTGTTCGCTTCGGATCCGTTGGGAAGTTAGCACCAAGGTTTGTTGGGCCGTTTCCTATCAAGGAAAGGATTGGACGGATGGCATATAGAGTGGAGTTGCCTGACAGACTTAGTGGTGTCCATGATGTATTCCATGTGTCCCATTTGAGGAAATGCTTACATGAGACCGCAGAGGTGGTAGAGCCGAGCTTGCTTAGGGATATGGAGGTTGAGCGTGATGCGACGATTCGACGAGCTCCTACTCGCATCCTTGGGTCAGAGACTAGGAAATTGAGGAATCGAGAGGTTCAGCTAGTCAAAGTGCAATGGGGAGAAGATGAGAGCAACGCAACTTGGGAGACGGAAGCGAAGATGCGTTCATTGTACCCATTTCTTTTTGAGGGTATGTCTTTACTTTCTCCTTTATCGCTTGTCTAGTACTTATCTTATCTTTGGTATGTCCTCTCGTTAGTACCTTTGACCTTTAGATAGGGTAAACCTATGGTTGAAACATGTGTTTGAGACATGTTATGGTTGATGGATGCAAGTGGATGCAAGTGTTTGCTAGTGGTTGCTCGTGGATGCATATACACACACTCTAGGCACTAGATCGGCTCAGTCACTTCATATTGCATATTGCATAAAAATTGTGTGTAGGAAGATATATTTATGGATGTATAATGGTTGTGTTATCACATGGATGATGCATTTTGGTGAATGATTGTGCACTCATGTAGATATTGTATGTGTCGATAGGGTTCTCTTGCATACAAAATGGATGCATGGCACTATCATGGTTTGCATATGTTCATACATTAGATAGGGAACATATACACACACTTTTTGCATATGCTCATACATCATTAGAAATTGTTTTAAGGACAATGGATGCCAGTGGTTGATGGTTTGAGTAGATGGTTGTTTGGATGGTAGGATATGCATTCTCCTTAGCTTAGAGATTTCGGGGACGAAATCCTTTAAGGAGGGGAGAATGTAACACCCCGAATTTTGGGTTAATACTAAAATTCACTAATTACAGGATAAATAATCTCAGATGTGGGAATTGGGGGTAACGGGCTGCGTTATTGCGTTCGTCTCGGAAAAATACGCGAAATAGAGTCCGAGTTTTCGAAAATCGGAGTCCGTATGGCCCGGTTATGGCCCAAGGAAGTTTGCAGAAAAATTAGAGATAAAAACAGATTTAGGAATTTAAATTTAAATTTAAATTTAGAACCAGCGGGGCCAGGCGGGAGGATTCCCGCCTAAGCATGTCGACAGGGCTGTCGACAGGCCTGTCGACAGGGGTGTCGACATGCCTGTCGACTTGCCTGTCGACCTGGCGTGTCGAACCAGGGTGCTTGGGTGCACCAGATCTGGTTTTCTGGCTTGGGCTGGGTCTGGTTCTAGAGGTTTCCTAAATCTAATGGACCTAAATTAATCTAGGGTTAATCCAAGGGCCTAAAACACTCTCTTAATCTATAAATACACCCTAAACCTACCTTAATCCTCACCAAAAATAGAAACAATGGCCTCATGCCGCCAAATTAAATTCTAAGAGAAGCCTCCACTAATCTAAGAAGGAAGTTGCAAGCTAATTCCTCTCTAATCAATCCTTAATCATCATTATCTTCATAGTTAGCAACTAATTCTACTTCATAAGGTTGCTAATCTTGAGTTTGGTGAGTTTCTATCACTTTAACATCAATTGTTAAAGTAAGTAGATTGGGTGTAATGAGACTTATGGTCTTAATTGCGGATTAGTGAGTATGAATCATGTATAATGATATGTTACTCTATGTTGTTCTATGTTTATGCATATTTGATAAGTTGGTTTATGCATGCTTAATAAGTTGATTTATGCATGTTTAACAAGTTGATATATGCATGTTTAATAAGTGGATTTATGCATATTTAATAAGTGGAATTATGCATGTTTAGCAAAGTGAGATATGCAAGTTAAGTATATGTTTAAATGCAAGTTGAAAGTGATATGCAAGTTATGCATGCTTATGCAAGTGTATGGATGCTTATGCAAGTCATGTATATGTTTAAGTGCTAGATTTATGTGATATGCAAGTTATGCATGCTTATGCGAGTATATGAACACTTATGCAAGATATGTATATGCTTAAATGACATGATATGCAAGTTATGCAAGTATGTGAATGCCTATGCAAGTATGTGGATGCTTATGCAAGTTATGTGTATGCTTAAATGCATGTTTAACATGTTATGCAAGATTGAGAATGCCTATATGCAAGTTTAACATGTTATGCAAGATATGTGTATGATAATATGCAAGTTCATATGCAACATGTTATGCAAATCATGTGTATGATAATATGCAAGTTTGGGTTGTATGTAGTTGGGTTAATATATGCTCATATATGCAAGTTGACATCCTCTTAACCCATGACAAAGTTATATGCTAAACCCATGATATTTGTGATGATCTTCCCCTTATTATGTCATGTAACGAGAACGATTTACGTGGGGAACGATGGGGTGGGTAAATATGTAATAAATGAATGATTGGGTATGATTAAGCATACCATAAAAATAAATTACCATAAGTGGGAATTTACCTATTGAGTTAGGTCTACCCCATGGGAATTTACCTATTGAGTTAGGTCTACCCATGTTATGGTAAACTTGATATTAATTAGGGATAATTAATATGGGGGTGATTAATTAGGTGTAATTAATCGACTAAGACACGAGGTTGGACTCATTTGTAGTGTAAAACTGCCCGGACCCGACCGGCTTAACCAGTTGCTACAAATGTCAGCCCAATGTGAGAGGTCTTAGCCATAAATTAAATACGTGATTAAGGTAAAGACACGAGGTTAGACTCTGTTATGACGTAAGACTGCCCGGGTTCTACCGGCTTAACCAGGCGGTCATAACAGCCAGTCTAATGTGGGAGGTCTTTATGGGGGATCACGGTCTTAATTAATTAAGAAACACTTAACCATAATAGCATGTAGTGGGACATGAGGGGTTAAGTGGGTGCCTTGGGTGGCATGAGGAAATTTGGTAGTTGCCTTGGGTGGCATGTGGAATCTAGTGGGTTGCCTTGGGTGGCAATAGAAAATACGATTAGAATACTTAACCAAGTGGAAACATGTAATTAAACATGATTAAAGGGTTAAGTGGGATACACTAGATATTTGACAAGCTTAAGTGGGTAGCTTGTGGGGGCCCATTTCAACCAATATCCCAAACGTATCTTTGTGGGCTCGACCCAAGTCGAGTGACGGGACACGCATATTGGGCTTGATTATAAGAGGCCAAAACGGGTTAGCGGTGGCAACGCAAGTCCAACGGGCTTCATATGCGTGTGTGGGCCCGGGCTGGTAGATAAGCCGTTGTTGCATCGTGTAGATATAAAGCCGTGCACCGTTAGTATTGGGTAGCCACTTTAGGGGAGTGATACACCCCACTGTGGGACCAGCACGGGTATCTACGGTAGGGAGCCGATCGCTTGGGAAGTAGTGGGTACACCTAGTAGAAATAGGGGCAGACGGCACCTATGTAGGGGTACAAGAAACTACTGAGTAAGAATTACTGGGTACACCTAGTGGAGATAGGGGCAGACGGCACCTATGTAGTGGGCTAGGAGTACATGGAACTACTGGGGAAATTTTCTAAGTCCTTGGAAGGGATCAACCTTTAAGTAGGAAATGACTGGTGTGGTGCAGTTAGTAATTATCCTTGGGTGGGTAGATGCGTCCTGACGGTTATCTTAGTTTATCCTAAGTCTACCAAGCTGCTTAGTGTAGCCATTCATCCCCAGATATTACCGTGGTCAAGTTTATGTCTTCTCTGGTTACTTTAATGATTGTATTGTTAAAGTTATAGGACTCACTCAGACTTATGTCTGACCCCGTTGTTTTTATCTTTTCCAACCCTCAGGTCCTACGGTGGATCCTAGCGGTAGTAGAGCTTGATCGGATTTCTGTTTCCAGTCTTGAGGAGCTTGGGTAGATGTAAAGCTCCAGTTATCCAGTTATCTTTTCTTTTCTTATGGCTATTGTATGAGAAAGTGGGATTATGTACTTCTTTATTTTGACAGATATTGTACTTAACTTTTATCATGGTTTTATGATGTAACCAGACATGTTTATTTCCGCTGTTATGAGATGATGTTTTAAATTTCAAATACTGTTTATATCTGTCTTGGTGTGATTTTTCTGTTCTATATTCACTAAAATACTCCACCGATGTTATGGCATTCCCTTAGTGAGTGACTATAGCGGGCGTGGGGTGTTACACCAATCGTTATGCCTCTTAGGCAGATGGCGCCTAAGGAACAACGAGAGTTGGAAGTGCAAGTTTGTGACCTTCTAGGAAAGGGATTTACTCGGAGAAGTGTTCTCGAATGGGGTGCACCTGTTGTTTTTGCAACCAAGGCAGATGGCTCGTTAAGATTGTGTGTGGATTACCATGAGCTGAACAAGGTGACTAAGAAGAACAAGTATCTGTTGCCGAGGATTAATGACTTGTTCGATCAGCTTCATGAGGCCAAAGTGTTTTCTCAGATGGATTTGGCAACAAGATTTCACCAGTTGAGGGTGGCAAAGGATAGTGTGCCAAAGACTGCTTTTAGGACACCATTCGGTTTCTTCGAATGGTTGGTGATGCCATTCGGGTTGACTAATGAACCAACGTATTTTGTGGATCTTATGAATAGGGTTTTCAGAGATGAGTTGAACAAGTTCGTGCTTTTGTTCGTCGATGACATTCTGGTTTACTCTCGAAATGAGGAAGAACACAAGACACACTTGAGAGTAGTGTTGGAAATCCTACGAAAGCATCAGCTGAGAGCTAAGTTTTCAAAGTGTTACTTCTGGAAGAGTGAAGTGAGGTTCTTAGGCCATGTAGTTTCTGGAAATGGGATAGCAGTTAACCCCACTAAAGTAGCAGCAATCCAGGACTAGGATAGACCTAGGAATGCGACGGATGTGAGAAGATTCCTCGGGTTGACTGGTTATTACCGACGGTTTATCAAGGATTTCTCAAAGATAGCTGCACCGTTGACAGGATTGACGAAGAAGAACCAAGTGTTCACATGGAATGCAAAGTGTGAGCAAGCTTTTGGAATCCTGAAGAAGAGATTAACAAGTGCTCCTATGTTGATCATTCCAAGTGGAATGAAGAGATGGTGGTATATATATCGATGCATGCGGTATTGGACTTGGAGCGGTACTAATGCAGAAGGACAAGTTTGTGGCCTACGCGAGTCGACAGCTAAAGCCGCATGAGAACAATTACCCAACTCATGATTTGGAGTTAGTGGCGATTGTATTTGCTCTGAAAATGTGGAGACATTACCTATTGGGAGTTCGATTCAAGTTATTTACGGATCACAAGTTGTTGAAGTATCTTTTCTCCCAAAAGGATTTGAATCTTCAGCAGCAACGATGGTTAGAGTTTCTAGTGTCATATGTTTTGTTACAGTGTATACTCGTGGTATAAAGGTAACAGAATTGCAGATGTATTGAGTCGAATACACGCAAGTTTGGGAGCAATGTTTTCATAATTGAAGAGCCTCGAGTACTTGGCAGGGTTCAATTTCATGCCAAGATGTAAATTAGAACATGAAATGTTGGCAAGCTTATCGATAAGACCTACTCTCATCGAAAGGGTTGGCGAGAGCAAAAAGCGAGATGCAAAGCTTGTCAACTTTATCCAGAAACTGGAACCTGAAGATAACGAGTTCGAGGTCAATCGAGATGGTTTGCTTCGAAAGCAAGGGCGATTAGTTGTTTCTTATATCTATGGATTGAGAGATGAGGTTCTAAGAGAATGTCATCACTCGAAGTTGACGATTCATCTCGGTGGCAATAAGATGTATCAGGACATGAAGCGAGTCTACTACTAGGAGGGATGAAGCAAGATATTGGAAAGTTCATTTCCAAGTGTATGAACTGTTAGTTGGTGAAAGCTGAACCGAAGAAGCCGAGTGGTTTGCTTCAGCCATTGGAAGTTCCTACATGGAAGTGGGAGCAAGTATTGTTGGATTTTATCGATGGACTACCTAGAAGTAGGGCAGGAAACGAAGGAATTTAGTTCATTGTGGATTGGTTGACCAAAAGTGCAAGGTTCAATCATGTCAAGTTGACTAGGACGGCATCAAAATTGGCTGAACTTTATGTGAAATGGATAGTTCAATTCCATGATATCCCAAAGAGCATAGTGAGTGACCGAGATCCATTATTTACAAGTGGATTTTGGAAGAGTTTGCAAGAAGCTTTGGGAATCGAGTTTTGTTTAAGTATGGCTTACCATCCACAAACTGATGGTCAAACTGAGAGGGTCAACCGAGTTTTGGAGGATCTCCTAAGAGCTCGTGCGTTGGATTTTAGAGGATCATAGGAAGACCATCTGCATCTAGTTGAGTTTGCATATAATAATTGCTACCAGTCTAGCATTGGGATGACAACATATGAGGCGTTGTACAGAAGACCGTGCAATTTTCCAACATGTTGGTTAGAAACTGGAGATAAGTTGGTACTTGCGCCAGAGATGATTAGAGAAACCTCAGATTGTATCGAGATCGTTCGACAATGAATGAAGGCAGCCTAAGATCATCAGAAGAGTTAAGTCGATAAGCATTGAAAGGATTTGGAATTTGACGTAGGCGATCTAGTTTTCGTGAAAATTTCGCTGTTGAAGCATGTGGTTCGATTCGGAAATAGGGGAAGCTAGCTCCAAGGTTCGTTGGACCATTTCCGATAGTCGAGCGAATTGGAAAGCTCGCATATAGATTGGAGTTACCCGAGAAGATGTCGAGTATGCATAATGTTTTCCATGTATCGTTCCTATGGAAGTTCGTATATGATTCGAATGTGGTAGTATCTCCAGAGCAGTATGAAGACTTAGAAGTAGAGACCGCAATTGCGAAATCTTGTAAGCCGCTTCGTGTTGTGGGGAATGATACAAAACAACTTAGGAGGAAGACGGTTAAGCTAGTTAAGGTACAATGAAGTGAAGACGGGGACGGTTATACGTTGGAGACGGAAGAGAGCATAAGGGTGACTCATCCAGAACTCTTCGTCGGTAGGATCTTGTGATATCGTATCATCGTTATATCATTATATCTTGTTAATTGTTTGATAGAATTCCATGTGCTAGGATAAGGCTATGGATGCATGGCTTTATGGTTGCTAGTTTGGATGATAGAATTGGTTTCTCATGGATGATAGGAATGCAGAATTATTGTGGTTGCATGTGTTTCTTGGAATTTCGAGGGCGAAATTCTTAAGGGGAGAGAATGTAACAGCTCGCATTTTACGTATCGGAAGATCATAATATTTTATTCCTTGAGGGTTGGATCATTCTCATATTTTAATATGTTGCTTATGGTGATGTGAGACATGTCTATAATTTTTACCGATTTTGTTTGTGACCATTTTGCCCCTATCAGTCTTATATAGGGCATAACTTGTGACTTAGGTCGAATCAGGTGGTGAATTAGTTGAGCATGTTTTGTTAATTTGGTCGATTAGAGAAGTTTTGGTCGAGATTGGGCTCGAATTGGAGATTGCAGATTTTGGGTCGCACGTGGTGGGTCGGCCTCACCATGGTGTGGTTTTCTTGGGGAACAAGGCAGGAGCAGGGTCATTCGAGCGAGCCTAGGGGAGTGAGGGTCGGTCGAGAGAGCCTGGGGTTGATCTCATGAGTGGGTCGGTCGAACATTCCAGGATCAAACATACCATGGTCTAGCATGCCAGGGTCGGAAAGGCCAGGGACAAGTAGCAGATCCGTTCGAGCAGAGGTCGGTCGAACGTGGTCGAGCCAAGAGGAGGTCGGTCGAGCATGGTCTCGAGCTTGCTAATGTTTTAGTGTAGTGATCGGGTTCAAGCATGGTCTGGTTGGGTTGAGCATGAGGTTGGATCGAACAATGACAGGGACGGTCGTGCACCCTGGTGAAGGGTTCGGTTGGTCTCCGGTTGTGCCAAGTGGAGGGGTCAGTCGGTTGAGTGGTGGAGCCAAAGGGTCAGTCGCACCAGGGGGAGTCGGTCGCACTAGGGCTATTTCTAAAAAAAAA
This sequence comes from Allium sativum, assembly GCA_030737875.1. Taxonomy (NCBI): domain Eukaryota; kingdom Viridiplantae; phylum Streptophyta; class Magnoliopsida; order Asparagales; family Amaryllidaceae; genus Allium; species Allium sativum. The sequence goes on from CM060911.1 coordinate 68,015,301, forward strand.
AAAAAATCTAGTATGACCCAGATTTGAACAAAAAGTGCCTTTTTAAATTTTTTCAGGTAGAAGTGCCTGAAGCTATGCCGCAGTGCAGTGGTGATGTAACTTCGAAGTGAATTCAAAAAGGAAGGTTCGAAGTTTTTAAAAAAGTTCGTTGATTGGTGTAGAACAACGAATGTGGTGACTACTTAAAGGTTGTGAGTTGGTGGATAATGGATTGCTTGAGAAGGTTGTTGAGCTAGTAGAGTCATCGGGTTGGATGACTAGAGATGCGAAGGTCGACAGATTATCGTTGTTGTAAGTTCTAACAAGCTCGAAGCAGGGGTATACTAGAGACGTCTAAAAGACCGGTTGTAGGTCGAGTGCCTTGGGTATCGTTGAAAGGTCTAGTTGTGATGGTTGGACATACATATGTATCGTTGAAAGGCGTATGGAGTTTATGCTAGAACTGGGGATACCATTATCCCTTGACATATGACAAGGTTTACCGTCATACGACTAATGATGGTTTCAAAGCAGGATTGGCGGTGATAGCCAGAGTCAGTCATAGACGATTGGTTGTTCTGTTTGTACTGTCTTATATGGGCCATCCAATGTCGAAAGACATGTTCCTTGGGTGCTTGTCTAATATTGGTTTAGGCCTCTAGGGCTTGTGCTTGAGGGATGTTGAATTCGATTAGGATGGTTTACATGCGATACATATAATCTGCATGTTATGAGTGCTTTACCATGATTGAATGGGTGTTCTGGTTTCCGTGGATGAATCATTGAATTGTTTTTGGTAAAGGCTATCACTGTCCATTGTGGGGAAGATAGGTTTGTGTTCTTCTCTGGTGTTGTGGGTAGATTTGTATGTTTATCTATCCATTCCCATATACTTTATTGCTGAAATTTGTTAACTGTTTTATCGCTCACTAAGACTTTTGTCTGACTCAAGGTTTTATGTTTCCTCTTATTACCTTGGGTTGTTCATCCAGTTGTGGAAGGGCGGACTAAGTAGCAGGTGACAGGTGATTAGTGAGGACGATGCTGCTGTGCGAAGGCGAGCAGGAGGCTGGCATATTACTTTTACTACTGTCTAATATTTCTATTTCCACTGTTTGAATGCTCGATGAGTGTTGCAGTGAGGCCTTATGTACATACTTGATATTTCCTATGATATTGGGATAATCCTTCAGGATGTTGTGAAAGTTTGAAAAGTTTGCTATATGATGTTTCACTACTATTACCATTTGTATATGTTCAATTTTATTTTATCCTTGCGCTGTGAGATTTACGACAGGTTCAGATTGTGTTTATATACTCTGATGATTGTCTATAGCTGTCATGCACACCTTTTAGCGTTTTATTCCTCTTATTTAGTGCGGGGGCTATGGGCGGTCGTCACAATTAGGCAATACACTAGTTTCTCTATTACAGGGTATCGAGTTTTTGCATCCTTTAGCCTTCGGCTAACGTAGTAAATGGGATATTGAGTCCCATTACTCTCCTTTATCAAGACTGAGCGTACCGCATGTTCTAAAACAACCATATATAGGTATGGCTCTTTTCCCTTCTCGCGACTAGATAAAACTGGAGGCGTTCCCATATAAGCTTTTAATTCTTAGAAGCTTTCCTACACTCTTCACTCCATTCGAAATTCTTCTTTTTCTTTATAACATCAAAGAGATGGACACATTTTTCAGTGGGTTTGGAAATGAACCTGCTGAGGGCTGCTACTTTCCCGTTCAGACTCATGACCTCTTTTCTTGTCCTAGGTTTTTCCATGTATCTTATGGCTTGGGTTTGGTCAGGGCCAGCTTCAATCCCCTGCTCACTTAATACATATCCCAGAAACTTTCCGAATTGAACTCCAAAATAACACTTTCGAGCATTTAGCTTCATTTGGTAACTACTTAAGACATCGAACATTTCCTCCAAATCCTTTAGATGTTCTCTGTTTTGGTGGACTTTACTAGCATGTCATCCACATATACCTCCATATTGCACCCTATTTGTTCTTGGAACATCTTGTTTACCAGTCTTTGGTATCTGCTCCTGCGTTCTTCAACCTAAAGGGCATCACTTTATAGCAGAACTTTCACCAATCAGTGATAAATCTTGTATGCTCCTCGTCGGGTTTATGCATTGGAATCTAGTTGTACCCTAACCAAGCATCCATAAGGGATAGTATCTTGTGACCATTCATGTAATCAACTAATTGGTCAATCCACGGGAGGGGATAGCACTCTTTCGGACAAGCCTTGTTTAAATCCGTGTAATCAACACACGTCCTCCACTTCCCATTGGACTTCTTCAATAGTACGGGATTGGCTAACCATTTCGGGTAAAGGACTTCTCGAATAAACTCGTTAGTTTCCAACCTCTTGACTTCCTCTTTCAAGGCCTCTATCCAGTCTCTATTATATTATTTTTTCTTTTGCCGGACCGAGGTTACTGAAGGGTCAATGTTTAAGGCATGGCTCATAACAAAAGGCCTGATACCGATCATGTCTGAATGGGTCCAAGCGAAAACATTTTTGTTGAGTTGTAGGAACTGGATTAGGTCGCTTCTAAGGGGTTCTGCTAGTCTTTTCCCTATGTTGACGACATTCGATTTATCCTCTGAATTAACATTTTCTTCTTCCATGTCTTCTATTGGTATTATTCTTTCAGTGTCCCCTTTAGGATCCAAATTCGTGACAGTTTCTCCCTCCTCAGTCAGATTTACATCATCGGACATTTTCCTTTTCCTTCTCTAAGAAATTTACCTACTATTTGCACATTTGTTAGCCTTATCAATTTTTATCTTAGCAACGAATGTGGGATGTAAGGATCCCTTATCTGAAGGTAGAAAAATAGAATAAGAATCAAAGTACAAAGGAAACTTCCTTCTGTATTTTTCAATCATTGCGAAGTACAATTCACAAGAACTAAATTGTTCTCCTATTATGGCACCCCATCCCTATTTGGTTAGGAATTTTAACATAAGATACTGGAAGAAACAAAAGCATCCATCTCCTCCAAATCTGGTCACCCAAAAAAGGCATTGTAATAGGATGGTTGAGCGATCAAAATAAAGAGGGTTACGAAAGTTCTGTGAACCAGAGACAGTCCAACTTGAACCAGAAGGTTGATCTGCCCCACAGGAGTCAATCCTTTGTTGTTGAAGCCGAAGATCGGTTCATTGCTTACCTCTAACTTCTTCCTAGAAATTCCCATTTGATCAAAAGCATGCTTGAAGATGATGTTGACGGCACTCACAGTATCCACAAGGATTTTGGAAACAACATAGAGACCTGTTTGCGCTTTTATCATAAGGGGATCATTATGTGGGTGGCAACCCCCTTTCTTCATTTCTTCCAGATAGATCACTAGGTTGTGCATTTTGAGAGCATAACGTGTGTTTTTCAGTGATGGCTCTTCTTGAATGGAGAATATCCCCTCCATGGCTTCCTTCATATATTGACTCCTAGCTCTAGGACAACTTCCTGCAGGGTGTGGTCCTCCATGAATCACATTGATTCGATTTATGGGTGACCCCAAGTCTAAGTTGCCCTCTTCCATAGAAACTCCTATCGTATTTACTGAAGCCTTCTGCTATCCACATGCATGCTAAGCTGATGTTGTCTTGTTTGAAATAAATTCCTTCAGATGTCACTCTCGGATCAGGTTTTGAATAATCTTGTCCAATGCTTTGCGCTCTTCAGTCTTATGTCTGTTGGTTTTGTGGAATTCTTACCACCGTAATAACGTTCAGGACAATTCTTGGCTTTGAACGAGATGGGGAAGTTATTAACCCTTTCTCTTGCAACAACATACACATAAGATATGGGCTTATTTAGAGCAACCAAGTTGGTATTAGAATCTTCCCACCTTGACCTCTTTCGATTTCCTCCCAGGAGCTTTCGACCAAAGTTCGGCCTTCCTCCTTCCCCTTGAGGTCCGAACTTTCTCTTCGTGAAGTACAATTCGTACATGCGAATGAACTTATCGTCTTAAAAATGAAAGTTTTTTAAGTCTTTGCAGCCGTGAATATATAATTCTTTTTAGAAGTGAGTATTTTCGATTAACTATGAGTGTACGACAATCAACTTGTCATGGTCATTTATATCCTTGGCTTTCAATGCCTCGGTGTTGAACCTTTTCAGGTAATATCCCAGACACTCCCCTTGTCTCTATTTGATGTTAGCAATGATTGTGTAGTCAACTGTTGGATCCTTGAAGATGCAAAACTACGCAGAAAATTCATAGGAGAACCGTTTCCACGAGTAGATGGTGTTTTCTCTACACTGACGATACCACTTTGTTGCCGCCCCTTGAAAGGTCACAGGGAAAAGGTGACACCTGATGGCTCCGGAGGCGTTGTAGAGGTCCATCTGGCTGTCGAAAGCTATCAAATGATCATTAGGGTCGGTTGTCCCCAAGTACTTTATGTTTGGAACCTTCACTCTCGATGGTACTATGGTATTTGTAATTTCATCGACAAATGGGGCTACCCTTTTGTTGTCGTTAACCCTGTCATCTTAGGTCCTCTTCCCCTTGCTACCCAACATTTCTTTGACGGTCTTTTGGGTGAGATGTTTAATATAAGCTTCTGTGTTGTAATAGTTTACTCTCTTGGGATCAGAGTCTTTGAAGGTGGAGTTCCCAAACTGTTCCTTCTTGCATTGATTCCCTTGATGGTCCACTCCTGTCAGATAGGACTTATTCTATTTTCAAGAGTTCGCCTTAAGCTTCTCCTTTGCTTTTGATTGCTGAATGGGAGTCTTTCTTTTTAGAGATTCATTCATCTCTCTTTAACTAGATTTGGTGAGCCTTGAGGACCTCTGTGTCTAAACAGCGTTTACTTGAGCTTGCATTTCCTAGAGTTGCTTCTCCAAGACCAAGATTCTTGCGACATTATCTTCCATGGCGTTTGAGCCTAGTGGTTGTTGTGGATTGGATGTTGCTCCTCTTTCGTTATTGTCTTGGTTAAGCGTTGGATCCACATTTCCTTCAAGGGTTGTATTAGGATCCAGTTCCTTGTTTCGTTCCTCCAATCTTTTCGATTTCATCTTTCCTTCCATGGAGCAATCAATTCACCAAATTAATTTTGACAAGTTAACCATAAGGACAGAGGTTCCGGCCCTCCTTCTAGCGCTAAAATGTTAATGTTTCCGTCAACATCTGGATTAAGTTATTTGGGACATGTATTTATGGGATTTGACACAGTCATGACTTAGACTTATTGAAGGTCATTTCAAAGCTTGTGAATATAAGCTAATCTACCTTCTCTTAGGCATCGGAATTCTGATTCTAATGGTTAGTTATCTTTCCCTCGAAAGATGAATGTAACGCATGGTGCGCAGGGGTGTTCTGAAATGACCTTAGGAAGATTATTTGGCTTGATATTGCTAGGTATTATGAAATCAGTCGCTCCCTAAACTATGAACGTGATAATATGTACTATGATAAGAAGAAAACACGTTAATGCATCCTCATATTCGGGAAAGAAGGCATCGCAATGTTCATTAATTCAGACGATCATTCCGCACCAGACCAGCATATAAAAAGAAAAAGGTCCAGATCGCGTCAGAGATTGAGTTACAAACACATACATGGACCCCTTTCCTTTGAGCTTAGGAAACACTAGGCTCATCATGAGAGCGTCGATTATCATGGCAAAACCCTTGAGATAGAGAAAATGGGACTTCGAATTTATATAAAGTCCTTCCTCCATTTCTAAGGTGCCATGATCAATTTTCTCATATGAAAGGTTAGTGTTAACTCCCTATTTCATCATAATGGCACAACAAGATTATCAAATCGCAAGATGTTTTAAGACTCGGAATTCTAAATTGTAGATGTATTACAAGAGTTGAAGATTTTCTCCTTTAAGAAGAGAAGAAAAAGATTGAGAAATAAAATTTTGTCCCCCTTTATGTGTCTCTTGTTGTCTTATTTATAGAGAATTCTGGGCTCCTTCTGCTGCTAGGCTATTGGAACTGCATGGGCCTCTACTGGCTGCTTTTTTCCTTGATCTCGGGCATTTGGCTTTCGACCGTTCTTATGGTGCTAATTGTAGTCTTCAAAGTGAGAGTCCTAATCAACTGGGGCTTCTCCCAAACTGATATGGGCTTGTTGTCATAGTGCTTTTCGGATGGTATTTGAACTCCCGACAACAGCTCCTAGGTGAATACTCCTAGATGCAAGCTTCTTGATGTAGGCTTCCGGCATTCTCATGAATACTAAAGGAGCTTTTCCTCGCGACGTATGTAGATAGCTGCTGGTTCGAAACCGCTATTGGTTCCTGTACTAGGTAAATTAGTACGGATAGTTTTATCTCTGCTAGGGTTCCGATCAGCCTTTCGGTGGAGCTTCGAGATGGTCTGGTTTTCTGGAAGATAGCTTTCGGTGATATTTCAGTTGTCTATCGATGTGAGCTTTCATCATAGTAGCTACTTCGGAAGATGGTTCCAGATAATCTTTACGTACTTTTGGCTTGATACCTTTCGCTTCAGGACTCTTTTGTCGAGTAGACCCTATCGGATAGACTCGGTCGGATAAACATCGCTATCGTTTTGTTAGGCTTTAAACTCCTTTCATAGGGGTGCCAATTTATGTTGTTCTCAAATCACTCTTTCCCACTTTCGGTCTTCTCCATTTGTTCTTCCAGAAGGTTCTCTTGTCTTCGTGTTCCTCCGATACTCCTTCACTGTCAGCCTATTGCTGGGGGTTCATTTTGGTAGTAACAGTTCTTGTATGGAGAAGGAATTAACAGCGACACTAGTGGGGCAAGCGAGAGCGGTGAAGAATAAAGGGTTACTCCGTACATACACAGGCATGGAATAAAAGATCTCTTATAAACCGTTGAAAATTTTGAGAACCAGGGTGAAGACGAAGAAGAAGGCTGTCAACGCGGTCGCGGAGGCCGTTGGAGTGGTCAAGCAGGCAGGATGCACATGGGTGTGGGACAAATTTCCGCTGGATTCGCCGACCTTGATGGATTTTTGACTCGAAACCTTAGCGTGACAATACGGACTATGTTATCTAACTTTCACGCGCTTCCAAAAAGAGAAATACATATCAATATACAAACAAGTTTGGCTGTAACTATTTTTTTATATGATAAAATAATTGCAACAGGTAATCTGATGAAATATATAGTATGGCGATACACTTAATTTTAACATTCGTGAAATATTCATTCACATGGTTCGCTATCAAATATGCTTAGATTTTTTTATGGACTTTTGGTGAACAAGGATAGAGTTGTAGCGCTATTACATAACCTTGAATTCGACTATTTCTTTGATAATTTAATGGTTGTTTTACAGAAAATATTAGTTAATTTGTCACTCCTTAGTTTACTTTATTATGTACTCTACAATTTTAGGATTAACCATGTTATACACAGTGATGTGAAAATTGTAAACAACTATTGCTTTACAGTGGTATAAAACCATTCATACATTCCACTTTCCTTGTGGTGAGTTAGAAATTACACTGTTTGATTTCTCCATAATTGTCAGCATTAGCATTGGAGTAGCCAAACATCCATCGGTCCCTTTCGATGATGCTCGACGGCGTGATCATCACCAGTTCATGATCTTTTGCCTTGTCTTGACACTTTTGATGCGTCATATCAGGTCAGAGGCACTATTAGAGTCAGTGCTATCCGTGTTTCCGTGGTCAACATACTAAGTCAGTACTCTCTTGATGTTGGTCTGGAGTTTGCACGATTGTTTGTCCTATATTCATGGGTAACATGTTTTTCAGCACGTCGAGTAGTACTTTTGATGTTGGATTTATCGAAGTCGTATCTAAGTTGCATTTTAGTGGTGTTATTCTAGATAAATGGGTACGCTGATTCTTGCGTACCTGTACAAATGCCTTGAAATGCCGTGCACCATTTCAGACCCATAGTTCATTATTCGGTTTTTGGGAGTTATTACAATACTGGTATTTTGAGTATTTCAGGAATTTCCATTTCGTCACTTTGACTTTTGACGCGTCTATTTTTTTTCCTATTAGTCATTTTGGACCACGAAGGGAGTTCAGGGATAATGATTCGTGTCATGTGTATTCGACTACCTACAACTTGGTCGACTTGATGATGTACAGACACCAGATGACATCCATTTCACGACAATATATATTTTGGGAATGATTTTATATGGATTGCTAGGATGCATGCAGGGAGGAGATTTCCGCTCGTATCTTGTCCCTCAAAGATAAATGCTTATTGGTATCTTAATGAAAGATGTTGGAGACAATTGTACGACTCTTATGTTATTCTTGATGATCCAGTCACTCATACTTATTGCTATATGATTTACCCATCAGAGCAGCTAAAATTTGCAAGGGTCGTAGGTTGGTGGATGAGCAAAAGTTTTGGTATTACCGGTCAGCATACGTTGACTTCTGGTGTAGATTTTTCCACTGGTTACATTGATACCATTATCCATGTAGTGGACATAGTGTTAGTCGATTCTTTTGCTATATGACACAACATACATCTCCATATTGTTGAGGATATTACCCAGCTCGGCCAGGGTTATCATGCACCAGATCACGTGACGGCTACTTCTCACTTCGGATGGACCATGACAGTCTATGTTATTGGACCAAACCGTTATGTTGATGTGTTTCATGCTCCAATGCACGATCATTATCCGAATTCGACCCAGATATTCTAGACTGACCTTTATGATATGCAGATAGGATCAAACATACATGATATGTGAAGCGTAGGTGTAGCCTGGACTACTAGAATAGTGAGCTTCGTCGGCAGACAGAGGCAGTAGCACGACTGCAGGAAGTGACAGCAGCACGATTGCAGGCACAACTGGATGAAGTGCATAAGAGATTTGCTGATATTTAGATGTATTATGAGCATTTAGCTGGTTCCAGTGGTAGTCGAGATGATGATGATGATGAGATACGCCGTCGATGTCCCACATAACAATGTACAGATGGATGATCGTATGTATTATAGTTATTTTGGTTTGATGTATTTATTCATTGCCTCTGATGTATTACAAGCCTATTGTATTGGTTTGGGTATCGATATTATTATTTATGTATTGTGTCGTATGTCATTATTGTTCATATCATGTGATTTCTATATATGTCATCATTGTTCATGTGTTGTACTTTATGTCATTATTGTTTCTGCCATGTCATTTCTGTGTAGGATTTCATATCATGTTCGTTTTGTAATGTACAATAATGGGTTGAGAAAATTACTTTAGGAGGTTTTTACAACTTTCAATACATATTTAAATGTATACTTGTTGCAGAGTCTTCTAATAACTAACTAGTAGAATAAGCTTTAGATATGTAGAATTTTGTATGCATAACACCATTACCGCTGTTGTTGACGGCAAAAAATGTCGTCACACCCAAAGATTCTCTATTACTAGAGAATAATGTTACGTGTACGTAAAATTAAAGTGTGGAAAGCAATAAATGACATAGAGGTTTATAGTGGTTCAGTCCGTGAGGGGCTTACGTCCACTTTGAAGGAGTTCGCTGAGTTTTTATTCACAAAAGTGAGCTACAAGCATTGAACTTCATCATGACATTCATTTACAAGTATATATATGTATTTGGGAGTCATATTTGTCGTATGCAAAATTTTGGAAAAAAGTGATGTATGCTTCTTCTTCCTTAAGAGCTATGCTGCATTAATGGAGTCCTACGAGATTGTAGAGCCGTCAAATCAAGAAAAATCCAACCTCTGTGAAGAATGAGTAAGGATGTATTTATAGGTAGTGGGTTAGGTGGAAGTATGTTAAATTTGGGACCACACAACAAAATTTTGTATCCCTGATAGGCAGAGCCTCGCATTTTGCATGCCTCAGCAGCACTCAAAAGTATTTCACATCCCTCATGAGGGATATGAATTTCGTATCCTAAAGGATATGAAATTTGCACCCCTTGGGATATAGCTTCTTTGTATCCCCATAAAGATATGAGTTTTCGCATCCCCTGAGGGGTACGAATTACCATACCTCTTCGGGGATACGAATTCGTATCCTTGAGGATATGGTTGTATCATATGCCTTAAGGATACGAGTTTTTGTATCCCTCGTGGGATACAAACTCATATCTCTTTGGATACGATGTAGGAGTTTCAGGCGAAGGGGATGCGAAGTTGAGAGGCGCGTTATGGAGGGGTTCAAAGTTTGTGGTGTGGAATAGGAGAGAGTCGAAATCGAAGGGATTCGAGCTGCGTGGAGTTGAGGGTTCGAAATCTTCGATACGCAGACTTTAGAGAGATTCAAAATCCCTGAAACAAGGGGTTCGAAATAGGCTAAGTAGATTGTTTTGAGGAGTTGTAAGGACGACTTCTTTCAGGATTGAACTTATAGTGCTTTGGCAACACTTCAGGCTTTAGTGTTACGTGATATGTTGAGTCGAGCGGGCCTGATACACTTTTGGGAACCGCACCGTAAGGTGGTTAAGACTTGCCCCCAAAGTATGTCTTATCCCAACATGATGTGATTTGAGTTAAAATCATCGTTTTTGGAAATTGGAATGATCTCCAAGCTATCGAACACTTGGTCATGATCGTTTTGTTGAGCGTGTCGAGAATTCTAATTCGCCAGTAGCTCCTTTAAACATTTAATTCCTGTTTACTCATGAAATTAAACGTTAGTTGTCAACTCTCATTTATGTTGCAACGTAAACGAGTCGTTGTCAACATAGTGTTTTGTGTACACTCACTTGTTTTCAAGTGATTTCGCGTGGTGCAATCGGACTTTGAGAATAAAGTACGAGTAGTGAATGTGTTGTTGGTTTACGATTACGCGAGTTGGATTTCGAGAAACGATGTCGAATAGAAGATTCGATCGCTTGTCGTACGTTCTCGAGTCATTTAGACTTACAGGCATATGATTGATTAGAAAATTAGATCGGAGTCGATTGTAGTAACATCGAAAACACATGCGCGTGGTCGTAGTTGGAATCGCGAGTCAGAAATTTCTCGGGGTTTGGAAATCTTGTCATTGTTTATAAAATATTTTTATGAATGTATGCATATATATATATATATATATATATATATATATATTCTTGTGCAAATACATATATATTTGAGCATAAGGGTCATGGAATATACATACAGAATTTTGTATCGAAATCTTGGCCTGCGAGGGATACGAAAAGAAAAGGGGGACGGGAGTCGAGTTTTTGTAGAGGATGGGGAATGCGAGATTTCAGAGTCGGTGGCTTTCCAAATTCTTATCCTCTAGGAGGGGATACGAAATTTCATATCCTTAAAGGGATGCGAAATTCTGCATCCCTGAAGGGGTACGAAATTCTACATTGATTTGAGTATTTTGAGTCCCACCCACGTTGCATCTCGAGTTTCTCAATCAAGACTTGAACTCTCGACAACTAGCCTCTAGATTCGCATTATTTCTGCGGCGTTACATGATTGAATCGAGTCTTACGCTAAACACGATCGAGTCGACAATTTCCGCCTTGCACATAGGATTAAAGCATAAATTTGGACTATGGATACTTGACTAAACTATCGAACTTTAGACGTGTTTTCCTGACTCTAATCATGACGTAGTTGCGACTCGACGTGAATCTGATGATATTGTTGACGACGACGATGGTTATAGTCTTGAGGACTTGTGATCATCTCCATGTCCCAAGTTTTCATGTTATAATCATACTAGCACCTCACTGCACTGTACGTACATGTTAGTTTAAGCAAACTCGAGGGGCACTGGTTATACAACGCGATGTCTAATGCAACTATATTGAAAGCATAACTAGCAATAGAGAAGTGATCATCCAAGAAACAACATGCTTTAGAAGCCTAAACTTCTCATCATTCATCGTCCCATTCTGGATCTTCAAGCAGTAACAGCATGAAGGACGACAAGCTTGAGACCTTTGGGGAGTCCACCCCTTCCAAGTTAATGGGTTCGCCGAGAGCACCCAGCCAGAGGTGCAGCCGGAAGGACCGCAACCGACGGTCGAGCACTCAGTTGAGCCAATGGCACAAGGAAGGTCTGGAGCGACAGAGGAGGACCTTGAAGGGGAAGAACACGTAGATATTACGGAGGGCAGCACTCTGGAGGCGCTGGACACAATGGCAGATGCTGCTATAGGTTACAACCCACCGGATTCGTTGTCTTTGCATACGGACGAAACATCGGTAAGGCGGATGGCAAAACGGTTTAATATCTCTTGGGAAGAGGTTCAAATTCCTCAAGAAGGTTATAGGTCTCACGCACCTCCTGAAGGATTCACTGCTTGGAACATGCATGTGTGTAGTTCGGGTGTGTGCCCCCAGCTAGCAACTTCATCCGAGATGTACTACACTACTTTCGCCTGGAGCCTATGTAACTTCATCCAAACACGTATGTTTTCCACCTATGTGCATGCGTTCTCTTTAGGGAATACCTACATATAGAGCCTACCGGAGAGGATATCCGGTATCTTTTCCAGATTAAGAGGAGGACCACTAGTGCGCCTTCCTTGTATTAGTTAGAAGCTTTGCCCAGCACTCGGTTCATCGATGGGAAATGGAGCACGTAGAGTGTATTTAAGTATGACGGGTTCTTATTTCGTTGTCCTCCTGGGTTTGTGAGGAATTGGTTAGTCGGAAGTAAGTGTTCTGGTTGCTCGGGGCTTGAAATTCGTTGAGTTGTCCGCTTGTGGCTAACTTTGGTTTTGTATAACAGGAAATCGTCCTACGCCTACGGACAACGTGTATCAACAGCGTCTTGAGGCGTTATGGGCCATCCCATCCAGTGCACGTTCGACTGAGAATATTTAGGATCAGGAATGACTTTATTGTGCGGGCTTTCTTCCCATTGCGCATTCGATAATCAGGTCGGCCATTACCGGGGTTGGAAAGAAAGCAGAAACAGAGGGAGCCGAAAGCGCACCGGGCCACAAAAGAAAGGAACCCTCTGTCATTCCCAAGCCGCGCAAGGCCGCAAGACTCAGGAGGAAACCAATGGGGATGGATTTGGCGATGAGGAGGCGATTTCTAGAGACGAGGGACTATTGTCCACTCCTGTTCCTCCCGTGACAGAGGATGCGAGAACAGAAGTATCATCCAGGTCACTGTCTCCAGTAACTACCTCTGGTACCACCGTCTCGCTAGAGAAAGCGGGTCATTTTAATGATCTGAACAAGCTCCCACTTGTGGTTACATCGCCCTTGTCTGGTGGCACAAGTATAGAAAGCTTAAAGCTTACCTTTTAGGTGAAATCACTCCTTCGAGCAGACCCATATCTGGTCTATTGAGTGAACGCATAGGACACACTCATAAACACTGCATAACACAACATTTGTTTGTGTGCACAAAGTATTCGGGTCTAATCTTGAATTTGTTCCGTGCAGGTCAAATGGTTCGAGATGATATAATTCGAGGCCAAGGGTTCAGGAGTCATCTATCCACGAAGAGCGGACTCATTAGGAATTTAAGGAGAGATACTGCTTTGTTTGATGAGCTCCCACACTCTTACGACTGTGGGAGCGAGTGTAACACCCCACTCCCGCTATGATCACTCACTAAGGGAATGCCATAGCATCGGTGGAGTATTTTAGTGAATATAGAACAGAAAAATTACAACAAGACAGATATAAATAGTACTTGAAATTTTAAAACATCATCTCATAACAGCGGAAGTAAAACATGTCTGGTTACATCATAAAACCACAATAAAGGTCAAGTACAATATCCAAAATAAAGAAGTACATAATCCCACTCTCATACAATAGCCAAACAAAAGAAAAGATAACTGGATAACTGGAGCTTTACATCTATCCAAGCTCCTAAAGACTGGAACAGCAATCCGATCAAGCTCCACTACTGCTAGGATCCACCGTAGGACCTGAGGGTTGGGAAAAAGATAAAAACAACGGGGTCAGACATAAGTCTGAGCGAGTCCTATAACTTTAACAATACAATCGTTAAAGTAACCAGAGAAGACATAAACTGATATACGGTAACATATAGGGATGAATGGCTACCCTAAGCAGTCAACTAAACGAAGATAAAGGATAAAGACGCATCTACCCTCCCTAAGGTAAATTACTAAACTGCACCACACCAGTCGTTCCTAACTTAAAGATTGATCCCACCCAAGGACTTATAAAATTTACTAATTAGTACTTGCGTACCCCTAGGTGACCAAGTAGGCGCCACGGGGCCCTACAATCCACTAGGTGTACACACTACTTCCCATTCGATCGGCTCCCTAACGTAGATACCCGTGCTGGCCCCACCGTGGGATGTATCATTCCCCAATGTGGCAACCTGATGAAACTAAAGGTGCACGGCTTATATCTACTCGATGCAACAACGGCTTACCTACCAGCCCGGGCCCACTCACGCATATGAAGCCCGTTGGACTTGCGTTGCCACCGCTAACCCGTTTGCCTCTTACAGTCAAGCCCAGTATGCGTGTCCCGTCCTCGACATGGGTCGAGCCCACAAAGATACGTATGGGTTACTGGTTGAAATGGGCCTCCACAAGCTACCCACCTAAGCTTGTCCCTTTTTCTAGTATATCCCACTTAACCCTTTAATCATGTTTTAATTACATGTTCCATTTTGGTTAAGTATTCTAATCGTATTTTCTATTGCCACCCAAGGCAACCACTAGATTTTCTCATGCCACCCGAGGCACCCACTTAACCCCTCATGTCCCTCTACATGCTAATGTGGTTAAGTGTTTCTTAATTAATTAATTAAGAACGTAACCTTTGTAAAGACCTCTCACATTAGACTGTCTTTTATGACCGCTGGTTAAGCCGGTTGGGTCCGGGCAGCCTTATGTCATAACAGAGTCTAACCTCGTGTCTTTACATTAATTACGTATTTAGTTTGTGCCTAAGACCTCTCACATTGGGCTAACATTTGTAGCAACTGGTTAAGCCGGTTGGGTCCGGGCAGTTTTACGCTACAACTGAGTCCAACCTCGTGTCTTAGTCAATTAATTACACCTAATTAATCACCCTCATAATTTTATATTAATTATCCCTAATTAATCAAGTTTTCTTAACATGGGTAGACCTAACTTAATAGGTAAATTCCCATGGGGTAGACCTAACTCAATAGGTAAATTCCCAACACATAGCATGGGTACACCTAACCAAATAGGCAAATTCCCATACTATGTTTATTTATTTTGTGTTATGCATAATTATATTAATTTCACACAATCTTATTAACTTATGCATTTAATTACCCCATCGTTCCCACGTAATTTCGTTCATGATATAACACATATAAAAGGTGTCAACTTGCATATGAATGAACATGTTTCAAAGGTGCCATCTTGCATATTAACAAACACATAACTTGCATATGAACTTGCATAACATGTCACATAACTTGCATATAATATGTCACATAACTTACATATTCATTTTGCATAACAAACTTGCATATTAGCTTATAGACTTGCATAATGTGTCATCATGAACTTGCATATTAATAAACATGTAACTTGCATATTTACATACATGTAACTTGCATATTAACAAACATGTAACTTGCATATAAAGAAACATGTAACTTGCATATTTACATACATGTAACTTGCATATTAACAAACATGTAACTTGCATATTAACAAACATGTAACTTGCATATTTACATACATGTAACTTGCATATTAACAAACATGTAACTTGCATATTTACATACATGTAACTTGCATAGCATATTACCATGAACTTGCATAACATGCATATGATTACATAGCCCACAACTTGCATATTTAGCATCATGCAAACATAACATACATCATATTAAACTTGCATAAGCTTACATACTCAACATGCATAAACATAAGATTAATGCTAACATCATATCATATGATTCAAAGCTCATTAACCCACATACAAAACCATAAATCTCATCACATCTCATCTAATTAGTTTACCAAAAGATCATCAAAGTGATAGAAACTCACAACTAGCAACTTTGAACACCAAATGAAGAAGATTAAGATGCTAAGAAGGGATTAGAAGTTGATTAGAGAGTGATTAGTATGCAACCCTCTTCATAAAATTAGTGGAGGCCATGAGAGCTAGCATTTTGCCATAGTTTAGTTACTAGGTTTAATTATGAATGAATTAGGGTAGGTTAGGGTCTTATTTATAGATTAGGCAAGTGTTTTAGGCCATAGGATTAACCCTAGATTCAATCCAAGCCATCAAAGCATGTCTTGGGGAAGAAGTCAAGTGTAGGAACCATCTAGGGCCTTTAGATTAAAGATGGACCATGAGAACCATTCAAATGCAAAATCTGCACTTGAGCGAATCGGCCCACGGGTTGACAGCCAAACACCCTGGATTAACCCCTAGTCGACCCAGCGGGCTCGGGTCGACTTCAAAAATCGGCCGGTTCGGTTATTCCCCTCTCCCAATTCGCTGTTTTGAGCATTTTTGCATATTTATTTATTAAATTTTCAATTATATATATATATATATATCAATATATATATATATATATATATATATATATCTACACAACCCATTTCACTTAATTAAGTATACTTTAATTTGGGAATTTTTCGTGAAACTTCGCGAGGTCATATCTTGGTCATACGGACTCCGATTTTCGAAAACTCGGACTCTATTTCGCGTATTTTTCCGAGACGAACGCAATGGCATAGCCCGTTTCCCTTGATTCCCATTTTAGAATTAAATTCTGCCTCGATTTATGTTATTACAGGTTATTGAAAATACGGGTTGTTACATTCTCCCCTCCTTAAAGGATTTCGTCCCCGAAATCTTCAAGTTAGGAAGAACGTATCCTACCATCCAATCATCCATCTACTCAAAGCATCATCCACGAGCAATCATTGTCCTTACAAGATTCTAAATGCTGGATGGATATATGCAAAAGTGTGTGTATATGTACTTACCTAATGCGAAAATCAGGCGGTTACTGATACAGTAAACCTCCTTAATGCAAACCATGATAGTGCCATGCATCCAATATGTATGCGAAACCCTATTGACACATACAAATTTCTACATGCGTGCACAACCATACACAAAAATGCATCATCCATATGATAACACAGCCATGATACATCCATCAATCTAACTACCACATCCATTTATGCAATATGCAACATGAAGTGACTGAGCCGATCTAGTGCCTAATGTGTGTGTATATGCATCCACGAGCAACCACTAGCAAACAATTGCATCCATATGCATCCATCAACCATAACATGTTTCAAACACATGTTTCAACCATAGGTTTTACCCTATCTAAAGGTCATAGGTATTAGCGAGAGGATATACTAAAGATAAGATAAGTACTAGACAAGCAATAAAGGAGAAGTTAAAAGACATACTCTCAAAAAGAAATGGATACAAAGAACGCATCTTCGCTTCCGTCTCCCAAGTAGCATTGCTTTCGTCATCTCCCCATTGCACTTTAACTAGCTGGACTTCTCTGTTCCTCAACTTCCTAGTTTCTGACCCAAGGATGCGAGTAGGAGCTCGTCGAATCGTCGCATCACGCTCTACCTCTACATCTCTAAGCAAGCTCGGCTCTACCACCTCCGCGGTCTCATGTAAGCACTTCCTCAAATGTGATACATGGAATACATCATGAACACCACTAAGTCTGTCGGGCAACTCCACCCTATATGCCATCCGTCCAATCCTTTCCTTAATAGGAAACGGCCCAACAAATCTCGGTGCTAACTTCCCTACGGACCCAAAGCGAACAACATTTCTCAATGGAGATACTTTGACAAAAACCATGTCCCCAACCTCAAACTCAAGATCCGTCCTTCTCCGATCCGCATAAGATTTCTGTCTATCTTGCGCTGCTTTTATCCTTTTTCGAATTAAATCAATCTTCTCTGAAGTCTCTCTAACCATATCCGGCCCAATCAAGATCTTATTCGTAGATTCCCACCAACATGTAGGAGATCGACAAGGCCTTCCATAAAGAGCTTCGAAAGGAGCCATACCAATACTGGACTGAAAGCTGTTATTATATGCGAACTCCACCAAAGGAAGATGTTCTTCCCATGTACCTCCAAAATCCAAGATACAAAGCCTCAAAAGATCTTCTAAGATACGGTTCACCCTCTCAGTCTGACCGTCCGTCTGAGGATGATATGCGGTGCTCAAACACAACTGAGTCCCTACCGCCTCTTGCAAACTTCTCCAAAACTCACTAGTGAAAATAGGATCTCGATCACTCACAATGCTGGATGGCACGCCATGCAATCTAACAATCTCCCTAACATAGACCGAAGCAAGCCATGGAGCGGTCCTCTTACTCTTCACGGGTATAAAATGGGCACTCTTGGTAAGTCTGTCCACCACAACCCAAATTCCCGTATTGCCCTTCCTCGATCTCGGTAACCCATCGATGAAATCCATCGAGACACTATCCCACTTCCACTGCGGAACTTCCAATGGGTGTAGCAACCCACCGGGTTTCCTTTGCTCCGCTTTAACTTGTTGGCACACTAAACATCTAGCCACATACTCGGCTACATCTTTCTTCATACCGGCCCAGAAGAAAACTCTCTTCATGTCTTGGTACATTTTGTCTCCACCGGGATGAATAGTCATTCTTGAACGATGTGCATCATCCAAAATAGCCTTCTTCAAACCCTCATCTTGCGGTACACAAAGTCTACCGTCTCTATGCAACCATCCCTTATCATCTATGGTGTATCTACCCAAATGGCTGGACGACTCCCCTCTTATAAGCTTCTCTACCAACACAACCAACTGTGGGTCGTCTCGCTGAGCCTCGCCAATCCGTCTCAAAAGAGTAGGTCTAACCTCCAAGGATGCCAACAAACCAGGTACAAAATCAACAGAAGGTCTGAAGCCGAACAAAGAAAGAAACTCCAAGCTTCGCCGTTCTACGAACAATGGACTTAAAGATAGCCTTTTTCTACTCAAGGCGTCAGCCACCACGTTACCCTTGCCAGGGGTATATGCTATCTCGAAATCATAGGATGCTAAGAACTCCATCCACCTTTGCTGTCTTAAGTTTAAATCTTTCTGAGAGAATAAGTACTTCAATGATTTATGGTCAGTGAACAACTCGAATCTCTCACCAAGAAGATAATGGCGCCAAGACTTAAGTGCGAAAACAATCGCGGCCAACTCTAGATCATGGGTAGGGTAATTCTTCTCATGCACTCTCAATTGTCTCCCTCCATAGGCTATTACCCTTCCCTCCTGCATCAAGACTGCGCCTAATCCTGTTCCACAAGCATCGGTATAAACAACAAACGGCTTACTCCCATCTGGAAGCACTAAAACTGGAGCGGTGGTCAAAGCTCTCTTTAACCGTCGGAAAGCATCATCACAATCTACATCCCATGAGAAAACCAGATTCTTCTTCGTCAAGCGGGTTAATGGGGCTGATATCTTCGCGAAGTCTTTGATGAACTTCCTATAATATCCTGCCAACCCCAAGAAACTTCTTACTTCGGTAGCATTTTTAGGAACTTTCCAATCCTGGATAGATACTATCTTTGCGGGATCCACAGCTATCCCTTCCTTAGAGACCACATGCCCTAAGAATCGCACTTCTCTTCTCCAAAAATGACATTTAGAGAATTTAGCTTTAAGACCATGTGCTCGAAGAGTCTCCAACACTTCTCTGAGATGTAAGGCATGCTCTTCTTCACTCTTGGAAAAGACCAAGATGTCATCCACAAAAACTACTACAAACTTATTCAGATACTCTCTGAACACTCTACTCATGAGATCCACAAAGTATGCAGGGGCGTTTGTCAACCCAAATGGCATCACTAGCCACTCATAAAAACCATCCGGAGTCCGGAAAGCAGTCTTCTCTATACTGTCCTCCGCCACTCTCAACTGATGAAACCCTGTAGCTAAATCCATTTGCGAAAACACTGAGGCGCCAACCAACTGATCAAAGAGATCATCTATCCTCGGTAATGGGTGTCTATTCTTCTTTGTGAGCTTATTAAGTTCCCTATAATCCACACAAAGTCTGAGGGACCCATCCGCCTTCGTGGCAAACACTACTGGAGCTCCCCACTCCGATATACTTCGCCTTATAAACCCCTTCTCAAGCAACTCCCCTACTTGCTTATGAAGTTCCCTTCTCTCCCGAGAAGCCATGTGGCGCACTGGCAAAGACACTGGTTTGGCATTATCCACCAAATAAATTCGGAAATCTATCTCCCGCTTCGGAGGCAAACCCTTTACTTCTTCAAACACATCCGGATATTCCCGGACTACTCTGACAGAATGCAAACTCTCGACCGAAGCATCGAGCGATTCAAGATAACTTAGCAAAACAGATTCCATGGGATTGCAAGAGATCTCGAGAGTGTTACCCAAGCGGGTCATGAGCCTGACAACTCTCCTTTCGCAATCAAGAACGGCACCATTACTGGATAACCAGTCCATGCCCAAGATCAACCCATAGCCCGTGAAGCCCAATACAAAAGCATCACATCTAAACTCAACGCTAAGTATAGAAATCTTCAAACCCAAACATATCATAGACAGATATATGGAGCCCCCAATTGGGTTTGAGACAACCAAGGGATCATCAACTAGACTGGTGTCTAAGTGCAGTGACTCAACTAACGATGATGAGATAAAAGAATGCGATGCGCCAGAGTCAAACAAAGTACGAACTGGATGATCAAACAGAAAAACCAGACTTTCAACGGAAATAGTTCTACCTCTCTGCTGAATCGGTGGAACTGAGAGAACCTGAACTTGCCCCCCTGACTGAGGTGGTGCTATAAGAGCTTGCACCTGCCCTCCTGAGGTAGACCCCGTCTTCTGCCCCTTCTTTGGGCAGTTTTTCACAAGATGCCCTGCTTCACCACAATGAAAGCAACCGGTCTTCTTCTTTTTGCGACAATCCTTACTGAGGTGTCCTGGTGTTCCACAATTGAAGCACTTCTTCTTCGTCTTCTTTTTGTCACCATTGCCTTTTCCGCCCTTGCCTTGTTGTTGTTGTTGCGGTTTCTTCTGATCCCCCTTTTTCTCTGGTGCCTTAGAATTCTTATCATCCTCATGCATAAGTGCCATGTAGACAAGCTTCTCAAAAGTGGCCCCCATAGGAATGTGAGTCATAGCTATTCCTTGCAATGGTTCGTTCAAGCCTCTAACGAACCTCAAAGCCTTCTTCTCCGGTGTATTCACCAACTCTATGCCAAACCTTGCTAATTGATTGAATTTGTTGACATATTCTTTCACCGTGAGATTCCCTTGCTTCAAATTCAAGAACTTCTCCATAAACAGATTCTCTTCCGCCCTTGAGAGAAACTTAGCCCCAAACCTTTGCTTGAAATCTGCCCAAGAGTCAACAGGGCGTTCTCCATTAGTGACCTCCCACCAGAATGAGGCCTCTCCCTTCATTAACCAAGCCGCCAACTTGACTTTCTTTCCCTCTTCCACTTCAAAGATATCTAGCAACTCTTCCACTTCCTTAAGCCAATCTCTAGCCTCTACGAAAGTCTCTGAACCAAGAAAAGGTTTTCCTCCTATAGCCTTGAACTCCTTGCAAACCTTAGCAAAATTATCCACTCTAGGCTGAGGAGGAGGAGCGGTTGTCTCTGGTGTAGTAGCATTGGCCGGACCCGCAGCCGCGGCCCTAGCCTCTTGCAACCTCCTATACCATAGTGGTATAACTAAACCCTCCGGGATGTTAAGATCTTCAGCCATGCTGAAACGAAAGAGGAAAGATTCAAAAAGGAGATTCCGAAAGATAAAGATATGGCTATTGGGGATTATGCTTTTCTTTTTCAAAAACTTTTTCTCTTAGAAGACATGCTTTTGAAAATACTTTCTTCGAAAATACCCTTAGAAAGTAGTTTTTCTCAAAAATTTTATCTGTTCTGGTAACCTTAAGCTCTGATACCACGTGTAACACCCCACTCCCGCTATGATCACTCACTAAGGGAATGCCATAGCATCGGTGGAGTATTTTAGTGAATATAGAACAGAAAAATTACAACAAGACAGATATAAATAGTACTTGAAATTTTAAAACATCATCTCATAACAGCGGAAGTAAAACATGTCTGGTTACATCATAAAACCACAATAAAGGTCAAGTACAATATCCAAAATAAAGAAGTACATAATCCCACTCTCATACAATAGCCAAACAAAAGAAAAGATAACTGGATAACTGGAGCTTTACATCTATCCAAGCTCCTAAAGACTGGAACAGCAATCCGATCAAGCTCCACTACTGCTAGGATCCACCGTAGGACCTGAGGGTTGGGAAAAAGATAAAAACAACGGGGTCAGACATAAGTCTGAGCGAGTCCTATAACTTTAACAATACAATCGTTAAAGTAACCAGAGAAGACATAAACTGATATACGGTAACATATAGGGATGAATGGCTACCCTAAGCAGTCAACTAAACGAAGATAAAGGATAAAGACGCATCTACCCTCCCTAAGGTAAATTACTAAACTGCACCACACCAGTCGTTCCTAACTTAAAGATTGATCCCACCCAAGGACTTATAAAATTTACTAATTAGTACTTGCGTACCCCTAGGTGACCAAGTAGGCGCCACGGGGCCCTACAATCCACTAGGTGTACACACTACTTCCCATTCGATCGGCTCCCTAACGTAGATACCCGTGCTGGCCCCACCGTGGGATGTATCATTCCCCAATGTGGCAACCTGATGAAACTAAAGGTGCACGGCTTATATCTACTCGATGCAACAACGGCTTACCTACCAGCCCGGGCCCACTCACGCATATGAAGCCCGTTGGACTTGCGTTGCCACCGCTAACCCGTTTGCCTCTTACAGTCAAGCCCAGTATGCGTGTCCCGTCCTCGACATGGGTCGAGCCCACAAAGATACGTATGGGTTACTGGTTGAAATGGGCCTCCACAAGCTACCCACCTAAGCTTGTCCCTTTTTCTAGTATATCCCACTTAACCCTTTAATCATGTTTTAATTACATGTTCCATTTTGGTTAAGTATTCTAATCGTATTTTCTATTGCCACCCAAGGCAACCACTAGATTTTCTCATGCCACCCGAGGCACCCACTTAACCCCTCATGTCCCTCTACATGCTAATGTGGTTAAGTGTTTCTTAATTAATTAATTAAGAACGTAACCTTTGTAAAGACCTCTCACATTAGACTGTCTTTTATGACCGCTGGTTAAGCCGGTTGGGTCCGGGCAGCCTTATGTCATAACAGAGTCTAACCTCGTGTCTTTACATTAATTACGTATTTAGTTTGTGCCTAAGACCTCTCACATTGGGCTAACATTTGTAGCAACTGGTTAAGCCGGTTGGGTCCGGGCAGTTTTACGCTACAACTGAGTCCAACCTCGTGTCTTAGTCAATTAATTACACCTAATTAATCACCCTCATAATTTTATATTAATTATCCCTAATTAATCAAGTTTTCTTAACATGGGTAGACCTAACTTAATAGGTAAATTCCCATGGGGTAGACCTAACTCAATAGGTAAATTCCCAACACATAGCATGGGTACACCTAACCAAATAGGCAAATTCCCATACTATGTTTATTTATTTTGTGTTATGCATAATTATATTAATTTCACACAATCTTATTAACTTATGCATTTAATTACCCCATCGTTCCCACGTAATTTCGTTCATGATATAACACATATAAAAGGTGTCAACTTGCATATGAATGAACATGTTTCAAAGGTGCCATCTTGCATATTAACAAACACATAACTTGCATATGAACTTGCATAACATGTCACATAACTTGCATATAATATGTCACATAACTTACATATTCATTTTGCATAACAAACTTGCATATTAGCTTATAGACTTGCATAATGTGTCATCATGAACTTGCATATTAATAAACATGTAACTTGCATATTTACATACATGTAACTTGCATATTAACAAACATGTAACTTGCATATAAAGAAACATGTAACTTGCATATTTACATACATGTAACTTGCATATTAACAAACATGTAACTTGCATATTAACAAACATGTAACTTGCATATTTACATACATGTAACTTGCATATTAACAAACATGTAACTTGCATATTTACATACATGTAACTTGCATAGCATATTACCATGAACTTGCATAACATGCATATGATTACATAGCCCACAACTTGCATATTTAGCATCATGCAAACATAACATACATCATATTAAACTTGCATAAGCTTACATACTCAACATGCATAAACATAAGATTAATGCTAACATCATATCATATGATTCAAAGCTCATTAACCCACATACAAAACCATAAATCTCATCACATCTCATCTAATTAGTTTACCAAAAGATCATCAAAGTGATAGAAACTCACAACTAGCAACTTTGAACACCAAATGAAGAAGATTAAGATGCTAAGAAGGGATTAGAAGTTGATTAGAGAGTGATTAGTATGCAACCCTCTTCATAAAATTAGTGGAGGCCATGAGAGCTAGCATTTTGCCATAGTTTAGTTACTAGGTTTAATTATGAATGAATTAGGGTAGGTTAGGGTCTTATTTATAGATTAGGCAAGTGTTTTAGGCCATAGGATTAACCCTAGATTCAATCCAAGCCATCAAAGCATGTCTTGGGGAAGAAGTCAAGTGTAGGAACCATCTAGGGCCTTTAGATTAAAGATGGACCATGAGAACCATTCAAATGCAAAATCTGCACTTGAGCGAATCGGCCCACGGGTTGACAGCCAAACACCCTGGATTAACCCCTAGTCGACCCAGCGGGCTCGGGTCGACTTCAAAAATCGGCCGGTTCGGTTATTCCCCTCTCCCAATTCGCTGTTTTGAGCATTTTTGCATATTTATTTATTAAATTTTCAATTATATATATATATATATATCAATATATATATATATATATATATATATATATATATCTACACAACCCATTTCACTTAATTAAGTATACTTTAATTTGGGAATTTTTCGTGAAACTTCGCGAGGCCATATCTTGGTCATACGGACTCCGATTTTCGAAAACTCGGACTCTATTTCGCGTATTTTTCCGAGACGAACGCAATGGCATAGCCCGTTTCCCTTGATTCCCATTTTAGAATTAAATTCTGCCTCGATTTATGTTATTACAGGTTATTGAAAATACGGGTTGTTACAGCGAGCGTCATTACAGAGAACGACCTCGACGTTCTTAATCCCCTCCTCCCATCACTTGGTCATCCGGGACAAATACAAGATTCGACATAGAGAGCACTAGGCAACCCTCATCGACGATTCCACCTTATATTCCTCCCTCAGCGCCCATCACCACTTCCAAAGGAAAGGACTTAGCGTTTACCGATAAAAAAAGAAGAAGGGGGTGTCGAATAAAGATAGCTAGTTGTCAGACGTGCCTGAGGCTCTGGAGCTTACTCCTAAATAGAGGAAGGTCATATTGAGGAAGCGATTCCCCAAGAACTACTTTGATGAAATAAAATGGCTTCCCGACATCAATCTGATTCCCCGGGAGGATACCGAGGAGGTATGGTGGAAAGTGCATGTTGTCTATTATCATTCTAATGAGTTTAGGAAGTATTCTGGGCATCTATCAGAGCTGATTCGTAATAAGAATGTGGAGATACAAAACTTGCAGCAAATGGTCAAGGATGAACAACTGAGTGTCCGAAATCGGGACAAGTTATTGGGTAAGATAAATCTTCGAACTATGACCATTTCCCTATATATGAGCAACATACTTAAATGCTAAATCTTTGGCTTTGAAATGATGGAATGGGAGGAGAAGTATAAGAAACTAGAGAAAGAGGCACATGATGCAGACAGGACTTTCAAAAACGTCGTGGCCTCAGTGACTACTGACAATGCAACTCTAAAAAAGGGGAACCTGGAGTTAGTGAAGGAGAATAGTTGCTTGTTTAAGGAAAACGAAAAAGTGCACTAGCTCCAAACGGACAACAAGGCCTTATTGAAGGAGACCCGAAGGATAAAAGGCGAAAACACAAAGACCTAGAGGCTTATGAATGGAAATGCAGAACTAAGAGGCTATTGAAGCAGGTTAAAAAAGATAAGGAGGCCGTCGAGGCTACCAACAAAGAAGTGCTAAAACAGATGGATGGGATAAGAGCGGAGCACTGGAGGGAGGTGGAAGACCTCAAGAATGAGATCGAGGATGCTGAGGCTAGGGTGGAGGAATCTCTAGAGCCAGCAATCTGGGGGATGTACGTTAAAGCATTGAGATTCCATCAAATCTCATGGGTCAACGATTAGCCCTGGATGATGGCTCATACTTGGGAAAGATTGCTAGTGTTTAAGGCTTGGAGGCTATAGGGGGAGGAAGTGGATGAATCCCTTCTCATGGAAAACCTCCTGACTGATGACGAGCGCAATGTCCTGGAAGAACTGTGAGACTGTTGCGTGAAGATGCTGAGAGGGCGAGGTTGGCTGAACTTGTTGCTGCCAAAGGCAAATTTGTGGCTACTGAGAGTGTGGTTGTTGTACATGAATTTGCAATAGGGAGTTCCCATCAATATAAAATTACGCCTTATGCCACTGCCAGTGGTCCAATGGTCCCATCCCCTACTACTACTACCGAGTATGACCCTGATTTCCCGGGATTGGGACTCGAAAGCTCCATCCAGACAACAACCGATATCATCATGCCTATTGCCCCTGGGCCGCAAGTTTCTGGAGATAAATTTTCATTATCACGAACATTCGAAAATGATGTAAGCACTAAGTTAAAGGAGATTAAGTAGCTTTCTTCCTTATTGTGAAGGCCCCTCTGTAGCGGAAGTAACAATGGGATTCACCCCAATTTTCCCTCCGTTATCTAAGATTGTACTGGGATTGCAAGGGATACAGTTTCGAGAGAGAGGAGGCTCAATGGATACATTCTTGGATGTGGACCAAATAGATGGTGTTTCTAAGGATCTTCTCTCCGAGGAAGTGGAGATAACTGTTGGCCAAGGGATCCAGGTGATAGGGCCGGTGGATGCAGGCTTGCAAACATGCATGACTTGGTGGAGTCACACAAGGCCAAACTTCTCGTCAAGTGTGAGGAGCAGGAAGAGAAGAGGAAGGTTGACGAGGCCTCTCTATAGGAGGATCAGAAGAAGGCTAGGAAGGACGCTGAGGAGAAGGCCAAGGCCGAGATAGCAAGGAAGAAGGCTTTTGATGAGGCAGATTAGAAGAGAGACGATAATGAGGCCAAGAAGAAACATGTTGACGAGTCTACCAAGAAAAAGGTGAGGAGACATTCAAGAAGCTCCAAACGGATGTGTCCAAACAATATAAGGCCAGGAAGCTGGATGAGCAGAAAGCCGCACAAGAAGCCAAGAATAAGATAGAGCTGGAAGCGAAGAAAGCCAAGGGGATTGGCGAGAAGGGAGGTACTGAGGCTGTGCTAGCTCTTGCCACCTAGCTCCCTCCGAAGCCGTTGCAAGTTGTCCTTCCTGGGGATATATAGAGATCACAAGCGGTGTGGACAACGATGGGAAGCGCAAGTCAGTATCTCACGAGTCCATCTCCCCCGCTAAGGCTAAAGTGGAAGAGGCGGAGGCAACTCTGGGAGGAAGAGGACAAAGACTGGTGATGACTCGCCTAGTGCTGAATACGTTAAGAGGAGGGGGAAGAAGAAGGACGAATCGCCCTTGTGATTGTTATAAATATTTTGGTTATGTAGGCTGATAGTATACGCGAGTACTGTAAAGAGCCAAAGGATTCGGCGCTTGAATTTCGACACTAATACATAAATCTGTATTACTTGCCAAAACTCAAGTATTGAAAACACAAGATAGTCAATAGAAAGAAATTAGATGGTGAGATAAGAAAGAAAGAAATATTAGAATAGAAGAAAGAAGAATAAGAAGCACAACAAAATCAAAATCTCACATCGCAAAGGAATAAAATATAATACAGAAGTAAATCTTTATTGAGAGCTTGAAATATAACTTACAATCATTAGAGTACATCAACACATTTGGACAGTTATAATATCCTATCCTCATATACAACACACAACGGAATAACACTATATACGAATCATACGTCTGGACTCCTCCAGCTGATCTTTGGACTTTACAGCATCCGATAGTCTAAAACTGTAAAAGTCGGTCCGACCCAAGTATTGCAAATGTCAGGATCAGTTTGGTGAACAAGCGTAAGAAAATTCACCAAGTTTATAAGTATCATACAATTTGAATTTACAGTTAAATTTTTTTCAAAGAAAAGGATAATCGTAAGACCGAATCCACACATAAATATGGATGGTTTTTACCTTACGATAACCCAAAACAGTTGAAATCATATCTTTTTTGATATTATAATAATGTCTATATCAAATAAATAACCATCTAGCATAACGCTTGCATCTCATGCTTTACATACATAGTCTAAAATCAAAAACCGTGGGCTCTTACTGGAGAATTGATTTCCAACTATGGTAAGGTATGAGACCACCTTCCAACAGTGTACCTCCAGAAAAAATGTACAAGGATTCAACAAGAAAACCTTGCAACTCTGGTCGCTTGAATGTTTTGAATACATTGTCACCCTACGGCTGCGCAACCACCATTTTCCCGGGGGATACAGAAACGAAAAGAAGAACAAGTTAAATTTCTCTAGATCGTGACAATACACCCTAATGGGACCAACCCACATAGCCATGCAACCAACCCAATTTTATACCATTTCCCGGTTAATGAGGCTTGAGGTTATAATTACCTTTTAAGAATATATATAGCCACTATTCACTTTGAATGCCACATTGCCAGATCCTCCATAAAATTACTAATTGATCTCCACATAAATAAACTGGGTGTTAAGCTAAAGAAGTATCCTTCTTTGCCACAAAATACGGTATGTTTGAAGCAATCAACATATGTGACCCCTTTGGAAATACTTCCATACAAGTTGCCTTGGGACTGGACAAACCAAAGACACCCTCGTACTGCATCCAAGGAATCAGTCTATAGGTCATTAGAAGGAAATCCTTGCAATCTGTAGATTCCAACCACGACAAAACTACAGTTTATCTTTGGTTGTAAGTCAGATATTTTCAGTGGTTCTTTCGTTTTATGAAGATCTACGGTCTTCAAATGCTCCATCTCGATCATCATCTGATATCTTCCACATTCACGTATTTGTTGGTCAAAATGGTTTTCGAATATAAATTTTATCCCGGTCTTTCCGTACTGACATTCGTATAGGCTAGATTTTATAGTCGATTATTTAACTATCAAATAAACAATCATTCAACCACGAAAATAAAATGAGTTCACCAGTTCAGTACTCAGCATCACTTGGCCTTTTTAATTTTCCATTCGTTAATAAAAACCTTTAAATTTCCAATATTTGGAACCAATTTTTTTATTTCTTATTTCACAATTAAAGTTATACTCAAACACTTCTATACAACTTATAAAACTTCTCGAATTATAATTTATAATATCATTCTCGAAAATACAAATTTTATTTCCCTTAACCACTTTCATTTCTAAACTAATATCATCCTTGGATAATCATGAAGTCGCTCAAGTTGGGGTATTTTATTTACTTCTCAAACCTTGAGTCAACAACATTCTTATCTTCAGAATAATTAGAAGTTTATCAACAAAACCTATTCCAGTAATTATCCTACATATTCCATTTACTATCCGATTTAGAACATGGTTTTAATATCATACTCTTTCTTGGAAATCTTATTTCAATCTTAACACATTTATTTAATTTAAGTATTAAGTAAACTATTGTTTAAAACCTTCTCTATTAACTTTAACAATCTTTCTAAAACACTATATACAAATCTTAATTCTATTATAAACAGAAACCTTAATAAACTTATGATAAGTTTATTACAAACCCATTTAGTTATATCTCGATAAAATTTCATCCCTTTCTCAAAATATGCGAATTTAGATCAAATTTTATAACTTAATTCACCTAACTGCTTTAATTTAGATTTGGGTTTTCTGTTTCAATTTCCATTTCATACTTTAAGTCCTTGACTGTAAAGCAAGAAGAGAATAATCCTCTAAGTACCAACCCCGAAGGCCGAAACTAACATCAGATCAGTACTCAGAAAATCATCCAACTTAACCGATCTCTAATTAGGTTCCAATTCATTAATTTCATATCCTGGACTTTTATCCCATTCATTGGCCATTTCTAATAACTCGTTCCACTAATATATTTAGTAAAAACTTGGGTTTTATACTTTGTCCAACTTGGGTTTTTAAAATACAATTAAACATGATTCTGATAAGCATTCAATTTAACTTAAATTTAAACTTGGCTTGTATTACTATTAATATAATTTGCTTTTAAACTTCATTTAACTATAAATAAGGCCTTATGGCTTCATAAACTTTCATTAATGAATTTTAATTAATTTGATTATTTTTAGATAATCAACATCAACATTATTAAAAATAAAAACAGTTTTCTTCACCTTTAACAATTCCCATTAAATTAGCAAATTAAATTAAAAATTAATTCTTGTTAAACAGGTTGACTTAATCAACTCAAAACGTTATTAACTTGCAAATCAAATCTCATTTGTTCCTTTTTCTTAAATTAATTAATAATATAACTAATTTAAATAATCCTGTTCACTTTGATTATTATTATACAATTAATCACTTTCAATTAGTCCTCTCCTTAAATTTATTAATAGTATGATTTTTTTAAATAATCCCATCTAACTTTCTCTAAAACCAATTAATTCCACTTTGGTAGATTTCTTCCCACTTACTTCAAAAACTTATTAACATAAGAATTTTCTATATAAACCATTCAATAATTACTCAGAAACTTAAATAACAAATAATAAACATTTGTTTCCTTTTTATAAACTTCCATTTAAATTAATAGATTTCAAAATCTATCTTCAGTTATAAAATATTTTTTGTAACTTCCTTTCTATCGATTCACCTGACGATAAATCAATCTTTACAAAATCGATGAATATTTAGGCCATCTGCTATTAATTCCTCAACCAAATTTACTTATTGGTTAATAACAAACAACGTTGAATTTGGATTCAACATTCAATGACCAAATCAAAAATCCAATCACATTCGTTAAACAATTAATATAATGATAATATGAAAATAAACAATAAATTTGAGGAATCCAATTGCATCCCTCCGACCTGTCTTTCTTGCATCCAAATAGGTTACCTCAAATAAAACAATCCATTCAATACGATAATAAACATGAATAATTAATTCAACTAATAACGGTCAACTAATACCAACAATTCAAGCATCCAATTATATTTTATACGTTTATATTATTATAAATGTAACCAACAAGGTAAGTTACCTCGTTTGGAAATAATCGCTAAAAATAACGATTGGTTTCGATTAAATTATATTCAACATATATTCAAACAATTTCAAATCATCTAATAATTAACAAACATAATGCATAAACAATAAACCCGACTTATATAAAATATAAGTGGGACAACTGCGTGATTTTTACTGACCTTGATTTCCATTCTTTGTCAAAACAATTTGTTATAATAAAGTTAAATAAGCGTTTAATTTAATTAAAACTTCCAGCTGCGTCCAGCTCTGACCAAACCAACTCCAAAACGTTACACTCATTGATATGGTTCCAACGCTCCTTGTTTGGCCCGATTCTGTTAACATATGTGTATATTATATAATTTATAAAACACGAGCGTAATGGCACGCGCTCCGCACGTGATGACAGCACTTGCTTCGCATGTGGACTCGTCTACCTCAAATATTGTGTAATGTGTACGTGTATATATATATATATATCTTTACTAATAAAGAAAATCTTTTAGAGTTGGTGAAGCTTCTATGTGTTTCCAGAAATACCCATTATCCTCCCGTTGGAAAATACCAGGGCTTCAGGGCAAACACGTCATCACGCGTTCCACTTTTTGCTCCTTTCTACCATGATATGCGGTTAATCAACCGTTTCCACACATTTCCTTTTTCTTTCTTCCATTTCGCACCGTCTTCTCTGCCTTTCTTATTTCTTCCAGATATTTCTTCCCCATTTCAAAACCCTAACCGAGTCAATCTTCAATCTTTACTCCACCGATTTCCTTACATTTGTTCACCTCCTACAGCCTTCTCCTCTCCAGATCCATCGACAGCTGAAGCTGCTTCAAATTTTGCGATTTTTTTTAGAGCTGCTGTTGAAATTCAGATCCGATTTTTCTCTACCTTATACACATCCAAGATGATGATGAATGCATCGACAAGGAGCAAGAAGGGTCGATCAGGTATACAATTTTTTTACGGTGTAGTCAGACCAAATTGTAAATGAATATTTGGTAAAGATTTTACCTTTTTTTTTTAAGGAAGATCTACCATATATACTTGAATCAGATTTTGTTAAATGCTACCCATATCTTATACCGCAGTTAATATCAGGACTGATTCACAATTTTCCTTCCAATATTAGGCCGAATATCGGTGATAAGAAAAGCTGCCAATACAGAGTTCGAATTGACAGGAGAGAGGAAGATGAAAAAAGTTGAAAATGAATATACTGCATCAGAAGGAAAATGTTCAAATAATGTTTCTAACAAAGGTATTGATTTTGTTACTTTTAATTTTGTTCATAACAACCAGTTATGCTTGCAATTTTGTTTATTTGCATATTTCATTCAACATGTTCTTAGTACACCAATCTTTCATTTTGCGATTAGATCTCCATGCTAAAATTAATAACCATTTTTAAACATAGTCACTATGGTTTGTAATATATGGATTTCATTTTTTCAATTGTTGAACCCTACATATTGTAGGTTGTTAAACTTAGGCTACGTACATTGAATTGTTCTCTATAAATGAGATGACACTAACTAAAATTGCTTGATTGTTTGGAGTCTATACTCATATTTTATAGCTGCGTTTGAAAGTCATTTTATAATAAAAAGACAAATAAAGCTTATGTTAAACCTCAGGTTTCCATGTTTCTTTCTTACTTATTTGTTATAACCGACTGTTAAACTCAAATATGTTGTTTTCAAAATTTCAAAATTTAAGTACTCAGTTCCATTAGTATACAGCTTCATTCAAAATGACAACTTCTGTTAATATATGAGTGTGCATAAAGTATTTTTAAAATAAAGATAATCTTGCAGATGATTCTTTTAGCGTTTCACTTTGTACACCTGAAAATTTCACTACGACTTATTTTTTTTGCAACTTGAGATTTGTGGTGGTTTCAAATTTTTTATGTTTAGTTTTTGTTTTTTTGTTTCTCGGTTGAAATTTGAATCCCTAACAAACATCATTGTATGTTTATTAACTTATGGTTCCTAATTATTACATATGACTGTATATTACTGTAAGTAAATATATAACTATTGAATGCACACAATAAGCAAATAATTTTTCGCCCCTCTATATTCCACCATCTTCATGTCTCTTCTCTTTCACCTGTTATTCAACCAAACCCACAAATTCATATATTTTTTCTAACAAATCAAGTTAAGAAATTAAGTGAATGATGAAATTAGGATGGGGGTTGCTAATGTGAAAGGAAGCAGTAAGCACAAGTAACAATGACCTGCTTTATTACTAGAATGATATATTGTGGCGCCAAATTTTCTGACCTCCTTAGTAAACTCATTCAATAGGATTTACTTTATATGAGTAATTTTATCAAGTTGTATGCTCAAAACATTTCATGTTGTCTTTAGTATGCAGTTGTTGATGTTCATTGTCGTGGTCGCAAAGAAACATTGGGTGCCATGTGTGCCACAATTAACGAGTAAGCATATGCTTGGTTAAATCTTCTTTTCTTTGTATACTTATCCTTGATTCTCTTTATTGTACAAAAAGGTAATTATCGGTTTGAGGTAACCTAATATTTTGAGTTTGAGGTGACTTATCGGTTTAACTGCATCTTTGTGTGGAAGAGTTTTTTTCATTTCTTAGTAAAAATAATAGTAAATCATGTTATCCATTATATATTTCTTCCTAGAAATTTTAAATATTCCGAATAACATATTAAAAGTAATTTCAAAATATATAAATTTTGTTGTTGCCTGCTAACTTCCGAAGATATTTTCTTTTCTTCTTACACTATATAAAATATTCAATGTAATATCTTCGGATTTCATATAAATATTTGAAAGCTGGCTAACAATTAAAATGACTGATCGATTAGGGGTGATGAACTTATTTCAGTGGTAAAATGCTATGTTCTTTTTTCCTAATATGAAGAAGACAAATTGTGTCAAGGGATAGGTAATTCAGAGATTTTGGTGTCAAAAATATTATCATTGCATATTTTATACTTCTTATTTTCCCTTTTACGTACTCTAATCATTATATTTTAGTTCTCACCTTGGAAAATTATTTCTCATATAAATTTTATTTCCTCCTTTAATACCCACCTTTTTGTTATGTCTCTATATGGCTACTGGGTATGTGTAATATTGTTATGTTATCAAATTAATTCCATCACTAGGTTAAGTAGAATTAGTAGTTTAGATCATTTTTAACATACTAATCAAATTAAACGTGGTTTATCTAAAATGTGAATTAAGTACAATAAGTGTTTTTCTATTCACATATTCTCCTTCAAGAGATGAATTGATTCTAGAGTAGATTGTCCATATTTAACTGCAATATTGAACAATCGAAACCTTACAATTTAATGGAAAACAGGATCAGCGAGCCATATTGTCAATAAACAGAAGTGGGAAATTTTGAACCCATACGCATGCAATGCATGCTTAACAACCTTAGGCAACCAACAACAAGCCGTTATGTGAAACAATGTAGTAACCAATGGTATTACTGTAACAAAAACATGCAATGCTGAATGCTTTAATCAAGGAAAATATTTCATGGGACATCTATTAATTAACATTTGGGTTATGTGGTAATTTATGTTGTATTATGAAATCTGCTAGCCTAAGTTAGATTTCCTTTTCACAATTGAATCTTTGTTTTCTTAGTATTCTGCTCATCATGACAAAGCAAAGCAGGTCACTGAGACATTGGAAAAAGTATTTAACATTCCTTCAACGGATTCAACAGAAACAAAAATGTTTATGCTGTATCTGGAAAATGATATGCTACAAATTAACAGGCATCATCAATGTGAATTTGTTAACAGAGTTCTAAACAGTTCTTACTGAAGCATTAAAAAAAAAATATGCGAACAGTGAGGATAAAGAGGAGAGTGTGATTTGCATTACTCGATACTTACCATACATGGGTTCGCTACCATATTCGTCACTGTTTTTAGATGTTAGCCAAAGTATTTGGAAAACTAACAGTTGTTTCATTATAGCTAATTATATATACTGTAAAAAAAATTGCATTTCTGATGCCTTCATTTGCTAAATCATATTTTGCACATTATGTGATGGTTGATACTCTCCATATATTTGAATAAAAAAAATTCCTTCTTTTTATGCTATGGTTATCAGTTAATTGTTGTATTATATACTTGGCTATATTTCATGATAACTTCATTTCCAATGATTGACAGTTAACGATTATTTTAGGGGATTCCACCGAAAAAATTTCTGTCTAATCTGTCTTAGACTTCTGCAAGACAATGCATAATTGTACAGCTATCAATCCTTCTATGGGTATGCTATCAAAAGGGTTTAACTACTCGATTTTCTGCTTAGGCTTACAAAGGTATGTAAAAATATGTTTACAATTTTAATACCCTTATTGGCCTTTTTAGCAGTTTTATTGTACACTTACCAAGTATTTATACACTTATTACCGAACACCTCCCAGGACTATTATAAACATGGCTTAATCATATAATTTTGATTACTTATTATTATATGATCAAATAGCTAAAGTTATGCTAATGAATGTTTCTATTAACCGTCTTTTATATCCTTCAGTATAGATTTTCAACTATCCATGCCTAATACATATCCATATTCATTTATACATATCATGTTTTTCAATCACATGCAGTGTATTTCTATTTTTGAAACAATATCATCATTTTTTTTTTAAATTTAATAACATATTGATTGAATTTAATTCATTTTTAGCTAATTTTCCTATATACTCATTTGGCAACCTTTTTTAATTTGACGCTCACTGAAATATCTATCATTAAAGAAAGTGAGTATTTACTATATTTTCAAAAATTAACAAAATGTGCATTGCCCATAGTTCCATTTACACCCTATCATGTACTAATCTTCTAACAAATTGTTGAATACCCATTTTAATCATTTATTTTATTCTCCAAACTCACTTATCTTCTTCCTTCTTTTTTTCCCTTCAGCATTTTATTTAACCTACACAAATCAACTTGACAATGTAATTGATGGAAGGGGGGGGGGGGGGTCAAGCATCCTACCTGTTACACCATATGTCAATTGTTTGTTACTTTTGCAAGATATTTATGGACCATGTCCTAAATAATCTTGCTGTTAAAATGGTTTATTTAGTACAATTTGAATTATTCAAAAAAAAATTAAGGCTGCAAAATTCTTGCCTTTTCCTGATTCATCTATAAAATTAACAGTAGCAACACTACTTAAACTATGATTTATCTGTACTATGTCCATATTGATTTTTTCGTTCTTATTGAATCGATTTATACTATGTATTTCTTACGTGCTTTCATTACCACGTTAATGATTTACTGTCTACATGCATATATTTCACTCCGTTTTTCTCCCATGGCAAATGTATGCTTAGGTTATGCATACTGCAAATTTTTATATATCATTACACTATTTACTCTTTAAATTACCTTATGCATATATGCATGTTTATAGATTTTAAATTATTATTTCATTATAATCAGCTGATGCATTGTAGTACCATTCCTAATTGAATTAAGATGATTTTTTTATTAATCATGTTTGCATATTCTGCCAGAACAATGGTATTTTTTCAACACAGTAGTTATATTTTTATTTATTACCATGTACTTGAACACCATTTAATAAATTAAATATATTTTCCTCTTTCTCTAAAAAACAGATGGATGCTAAGCACCGAGAACAATGTTGGTTGGCACAACAAGCATGGCATTCTAGGATGACCAACGATGCAAGTCAAGTCCAAATATTGCAATTTTTAGCCACAGTTCAACATAGGCTGTATGCAGTCAGGACTGTATGCAGTCCAACATAGGCTGTACGCTTCAATTATTATAATACTACTTTTATTTCACTGTATCATCAGATAACACATCATTAAATGTGCGATCCAACTATTGCAATAGTTGGTTGGAGTTTTTTTTTTTTTTTTTTTTTTTTTTGTAATACATAGTTTTCCTTCCTATGTAATCTTCCTGTTACTTCCTGTTATATACAAATTTTATGCATCAATCGTGATTAATTTTTATTGTACATTTCCCTTATGCAATTCCACAAGTTGACAGGGCTTACTGGAATTTCATATATTACATTATTGTTATTTAAACGTTAGCTGTAACACTTTATCTTTGCATTCTGACGTATAATGTATAACATTTTGAATCATCATTGGAAATATTGCCGCTTTGTTTGGTCTTAAAATTTCCTCAACCACCACTAATATTAATATTTCAGTTTTGCTTTGTTCATGTTGCAAACTCCAGAATTTCTGCACACAAACAGCCGCAAAGACTGTGCAATTTAAACTTCATTTTCAGCTTCGGTCAAATTCATCTATGCACACGCCCATCAGGCGTGCCTGTGTAATATATATATATATATATATATATATATATATATATATATATATACACACACACACACACACACACACACACACACACACACACACACACATGATGACAGCACGTGCTTCACATGTGGACTCGTCTACCTCAAATATTGTGTAATGTGTATGGGTGTGTGTGTGTATATATATACACCCCCCTCCCCCGTGCTGATGGCACAGGTTCAAGTTGTGCTTAATATAAGCTATAGTGTACTAAGTTTGGAAATATACAATTTGATCGTTATTAAATTTATTCACAACATGATCATTTAAGAATTTGTAGTATTGTTAAAACGCATACAATATGCATCTAAAAATGTTATTTTCCATAAATGTATACCAGGAATACTTATAATTTTCATTCACTCGCTTGGGAATAGTAAACAATAAAAATTGACGATTAATAAAAAAATAACATCAAAAAACCGTCTTTTCATCTACAATGACAATATTAACTCATAGATGAGACCAAAGCCAAAGAGCTCATGCAATAACAATTGTTGCAGTACGCGAAAATGGACATGATTCCCATTCTAATTGTTTGGGTGTTAAGTTATTTATACAGACTACTTAGTTCTATTTCAAACATGATTTCCACTCCGACTGTCGGCCTTAAAATAAGTGTTTTAATTTCAAGAATGTTGGATAAATTCTATGCAGATGATTTGTACATCTTTTTGGTAGAATACACGTCTATCTAAATTCCTTTTCAAAATTACAATGTAGCACATGATTATAGGAAAAGATTAAGCTATAACATGTAATAAAACCACATTCGCAGAAAACTAAAGTCCAAACTAAATTAAAGTAAAAACAAATTAAATGAAAACAGTACAGTTATAATTCAAAACTAAATTAAGCAATAGAAGAGCATAGGGATCAGCGCATGTTGACTGGCATAACATGCACAATGCTTATCGCAGAAGTATATGCGTATGTTAAAATGGTTTTAGCTTGACCATGCATCAAAACTATACACTTGTAACTTTGGCATTTTGGCTTTAAGCATATGATAACACAACATTTGGTCCTAATTTATATAACTGCAGTCAACTTTAATTAATATAGCCCTTTTATAAGGAATGAGTAGTTAGTGCTAATAGCATGAACATTTAGAACATCATGCTCACTAGGGATGAGCAGGAAAACCAATTACAAACCGAAACCGCATAAAACCGATAAAAACCGCATCTTAAAAAACCGCACCGAAGTAAAACCGCAAAACCAATGAAACCGCGCCATTAGTATGGTCCGGGTTCGGTTTTCATCCTTTTTCAAACCGCAAAACCGAAACCACAGCGAATGTTACTTATACGTAAATTTTAACGCTACCTTCTCAAATTTAGCTTCAGACAAATCTGCATGTTCACTACTTGGCAATCATGGAAGCAAAAGAGCATCAATACATGCTGCAACACTCTAACTACATGGCTATATTGACACAAGTTGCCAAGATTAATCATGACGTGTTGATGGAAATGTCTGATCATAGAAATGATCTACAAAAGAAAACAAAACTAATATTGAAATCCTTGAGAAGTTATCAAGACCTCCCGTCAGACAAAGCTCTTATTGTATTAGCTATAGAGGTTAAAAAGAGGCGGTATGCTACTGCTGAGAAGTATTTAAAACAAGTTCTGCATACCGCTTTCGGTCCATCAGAATTATAATTTGGATTACATCCTTTGCCTTGATGTCATTTATAGTAAGATGGTATTAGAATTGGACCGATTGGTCATTACAGTAAAAAGAGTTTTCATTTGCTTGTGAAGATCAATATCACACACTGGACAAATAAAAAGGTCTCTGCCTCAGCTTTAAACATTTCATATGCATCACCATCTAAGGGAACGATGTTTTTTTGTTAATTGGTTTTAAAACCGAAACCGCACTTTTAAAAACCGAAACCGCACTTTTAAAACCGAACCGCACCAACGGTTTTTGGTCCGGTTCCGGTTTCTATTTTTGAAAACCGCACGCTAGCGGTTCCGGGTGCGGTTTTAAGTCAAAACCGCACCAAACCGCACCATGCTCATCCCTAATGCTCACAGCATCATTGTGTGACATTTTAACTGACACAGGGTATAAGATAACTCAAATTATAATACAACAACAAAAAGCGCTCTTAAAGCTTACCAATATACTGGGAAGTAATGCTTTCCCAACTCTTCAAACCTATGTAATACTTTAGGCTCTATGAGCCAGTCTCAATATGCATTAAAGTATTGTAAAATCTGAAGTAAACAACAAATTTTCTGCACTGTTATAACAAGAAACCATGGCACATGAAGTTCTTTCCATTTCTGATATATTTTTTACATGACTCTCACAATTTTTTGAGATCGAAAATCATAAAGATGCACTTAATATTTATGTTGCATCACCATATATAATTAAGTTCATATCAAATAACAAAGCCCAAATAAAATCAGATACCAAATGTCACAAAAAATGCTCAAATACTAAAACAAACAAGCAGACCAAATATCTACATTGTTCTTTTAATATCATAATATAACTGTTGACCCGACCTCCATAATGTTTTTTATTATGCAGTAAATTCTTAAATTACTAAATACTGTAACCTTATAAAGTAAAGACTCGTTGTAGATACAACAAAATCAGATATACCTTGAAAATTTCTCAGTATGTCGCCAAAGCAATAAAAAAGAAGAAGAGGAAAATGTATTTAAAAGAAGAAGAGGAAGAAAGGAGAAAAAACAAAAAAGAGTTTCATGTAATCTTTAAGCTCTGAGTATATGGAATCCCAAACTTTGATATCAAGGGATCCAAAGCAGAAGTTGCCTAGTCATCTCAGTTCCAAAATATCTGTCGCTGAACTCATCCATTCTAGGTATAACACGAAAATCTTCATTCAAACCGAACTCAATCTCCGATGTCACTATGGTAATTCTTGGTAACTTTTTACATACTACATGCACTCCTTAAGGAGCTGATATCAAATTCAATTAGGCACTATTAAATCCTATCGTAAATCACGTTAAAAATTATCGGCCTACGTTACTTCTTGGATTAGGCACGCTCTAATCATAATTAGGCATATATAAATCATGATTAGGCAGTTTAAAATAAACAATTAGGAACATTATGTTTTATTAGGCATATACAAAATTATTTAGCCCCGTTAAAACAGTGATTAGGAAAGATAAATCAAGGATTAGGCACACTATATATATTAATTAGACATATAACTTCATCTTCCTCACCTGTACGTTCCTTTGCTCGTTCAAAACAACTCCATGCAAGCCCATGTCACCGGCACATGCCACCCCACTGAACTCTTCTTCCAAACTCCTCACCTTACGACGCGTCTGCCTCCTTCACCGCCTGACGTCAGAGCATCCACCAACTGTCTGACCTCTCCACCGAACCCATCTGCTACCACCGACGATCTGTAGATCACCTGCCACCACCAGTAACTCAAGCCGGAACTTTCTCCCTTCCCCTCTTTTATAGACAACATAGTCTAGTTGAGAAAGGTTGCAATGCTTTCCATTTGCGTTAACGGAGCTGTTGATTAAATATAGGTATTGAGTTCATTTTAATTTTATATTTTGAACTGGAGCTTTCGGTTTCATACAAGTTTTTTTTCGTTTAGGAGGTGTGGTTTTCTCATTACCGGAAAAAAAGAAAAAGAAATGGAGTAGTACGTCGTTTTATAGGAGGAGGGTAGCGTGCGTACCAAGGAGTTAGGTATAGGTTTGCAAAAACTATAGGTAGCTGATGTGTAGGGTGAATTTCATAAACAAACTTGGTTGGCATGGGTACATATAGATTGGCAGCCAAGGAAATGAAAGTTTAGGACGCAAGGAAGCAATAGATTGGTAGGCAAGCCAACAAAAGGAACTGGGAAGTTTTAATTAGATTAAATTTAATAAAACTATAATATACACATTTACACTCGATCGACGTTTAATTTTCGTATAGCCACGCACGAACTCCAAAAGTAACGAAAACATACACACTGCTATGGCTTCAAGTTTCGGATCGAATGGAATTAATTTCGTCGAATTATAAAAACTGTTTGCACAAAGGCATTATTATTATTTCAATATATTCATCGGTTCACATTTAACTTTCGTCCGCTGACAAAACAACTCCATTTGGTTTCAAATCGAAAATTTTACAATAGTTGACTACACGTATTCCAATAAAATTCATTTTATTGAAAATGGAGGTCATTTGAAAAACGGCTATTCTTAAGGCTTATATAATATCGATTAAATATTATTTAAATCCAAAACAGTTAAATAATAATAATAAATAAAATTGTTATTATAGTACATATTGAAATGGAATAATATATCACTTCAAATTCAACCAATATGAAATTATAACCACATATTACCATTTTCGAGT
The DNA here is from genome assembly GCA_030737875.1 of Allium sativum. NCBI lineage: Eukaryota > Viridiplantae > Streptophyta > Magnoliopsida > Asparagales > Amaryllidaceae > Allium > Allium sativum. The sequence goes on from CM060911.1 coordinate 68,057,303, forward strand.
TAAATGCTATTCAAATTATATTGAATTTTTTTATTATATTAAATAAATGTTATATTTTATAAACAATTTCATAGTGACTATTTGAAAATTTGATTTAACCATAATTCAAAATCTGTAATATAAAATTTCGATTTTTCTCTTTCGTTAGAAAATTATTGTCAAATAGATTCAGATGATTCTTGTTTCAAAGAATTCCGACTTAAAATGGATTACGTATATTCAATTGAAGTTGAAAACCCAATATTGCGAACTACCGTGACGTTACGAGTTCTTTTTAAATTAAATATATATTTATATTTTTAACCTTCATTAATAAATAAATTCTATATAAAAATTCAATGATATTCCAAATATATTATTTAAAATGATTTCAATATTAAAATTTAAATGACTCAAAAATCTAGTCGTTACATTTTCCCCCTTAAAAGAATTTCGTCCTCGAAATTACTAAGTAAGGACAATCCTCCAAAGCTAATTATATTTAAAATAATTATTTTAATAATTATCTACAAAAATATTCTAAGTTTTAACATTTACGAAAAATTCACTAGTGTTTCCTCTACATGACTTATTTGAAACAATTACAATTGTCACTCTGTGCCTCACATCAATCAAAAGAAAATAAAAGCCAAAAAACAACCCATGTTAGGGGTATAAAATCAATCATCCAAATAATAATATTAAAGTTTACCTATTTATGGGGAAATCAAACTCTAATAACCAAGCAAAGCAACTAACATCTCTATCTTCTTCCAACCTGTACTTAACTCAATTCCAATGCAATAATAAATACAAGATTAAATCATTTAATTTCAATCCATATTTGTAACTATTCAAATTCATTATATTAGAATTTATTTCTTCGTTTTTAAATTTGATCAACTTTTTGTTAACATGTAGATTAATTTTGACCAATCAATCTAACATCAAATAAACAAATTTAATTCACCCATTTATTTACTTAACCAAGTTAAGTCCCAATTCATATTCAATAAACTACTTGGTCTTTTAGTTAATTTACTTTCATTTTAAAATTTATTTTAATTCCAATCAAATAAATCTAACAATCAACATCTCAATAATTTAATAAAATTATTTCATTTTCTATATAAAAATATGCTTTGAGTAAAATTATTTCATTTAGCCTCTTTACAAAATAATGTTGTGTCAGTTGTCAGTCCAATATAGTCTCTAGACACTGAAACAAATCAAATAACACAATATAAATCATTTTTATAGAATCTACAAATACGCTCTCTCATATAGACACTTAAATTCAATCTAGGGTATTACTAACCCCATGTCCATCGAGTTATACCACAGAGCCAAGATTATTACTAAACCTTATGCTCTAATACCACTGTAACGACTTGGAGGATTCGACGCTCGAATTTCGACAATAATACATAAGTCTGTATTACTTGCCAAAACTCAAGCATCAAAAACACCAGATAGTTAATAGAAAGAAATTAGAGGGTGAGATAAGGAAGAAATATTAGAATAGAAGAAATAAGAAGAAGAAACACAACAGAATCACAATCTTACATCGTAGCGGAACAAAATATTATATAGAAATAAATCTTTATTGAGAGCTTAAAATAAAACTTACAATCATCAGAGTACATCAACACATCTAGTCAGTTATAATATCTTATCTTTATATACAACACAAACCGGAATAACACTATATATGAATCATATGTCTGGACTCCTCCAGCTCATCTCTGGACTTTACAGCATCCGATAGCTTGTACCAATGAAACTTGGTCTGACCCGAGCACTGCAAATAACAGGACCAGTCTAGTGAATCAACATGAGAAAACTCACTAAATTTATAGGTATCATACAACTTGATTTTAAAGTTTAAACCTTTTCAAATAAAAGGATAATCATAAGACCGAATCCACACATAAATATGGATGGTTTTTAACTTACGATAACTGAAAATATTTGAAATCATATCTTTTCTGATGTTATAATATGTCTATATCAAATAAATAACGAACGTGAACCCTTTGGAAATACTCAGTACGTTTGAAGAAATCAACGTACGTGAACCCTTTGGAAATACTCTGTTAGACACTCGTCCATACAACTTGTCCTAGGACTGGACAAAATGAAGGCACCCTCCTACCGCATCCTTGGAATCACCCTATAGATTAGTAGCGAGAAATCTTTGCAATCCATAGATTCCAACCACGACAAAACTACAGTTAATCTCTGGTTGCAAATCAAATATTTTTAGTGGTTCTTCCGTCTTATGAAGATCCACGGTCTTCAAATGCTCCGTCTCGATCACCATATGATATCTTCCACATTGACGTATTTATTAGTCGGAATGGTTTCAAATATAAATTCGATCCCGATCTTTTTCTATACCAACATTGGTATAGGCTAGATTTGATAGTCGGTTATTTAACTATCAAATAAACACTCATTCAACCAAGAAAATAAAACGAGTTCACTGGTTCAGTACTCAGCACCACTTGGCCTTTTTAATTTTCCATTTGTTAATAAAACCTTTAAATTTCCAATATTTGGAACCAAGATTTTTATTTCTTATTTTACAAATAAAATTATACTTAAACACTTTGATTCTACTTATAAAACTTCTCAAATTATAATTTATAATATCATTGTCGAAAATACAAATTTTATTTCACGTAACTACTCTCGTTTCTAAATGAATATCATCCTTGGATAATCATGAAGGCATTCAAGTTGGAGTATTTTATTTATCTTTCATACCTTGAGTCAACAACATTCTTATCTTCATAATGGATAGAAGTTTATCAACAAAACCCTATTCCAGTTATTATCCAACATATTCCATTTACTATCCGATTTAAGAAAGGTTTAAAATCATACCCCTTCTTGGAAATCTTATTTCAATCTTAACACATTTACTTGATTTAAGTATAAAGCAAACTAGTATTTAAAACCTTCTCTATTAACTTTAACAATTAAAAAATTATATAAAAATCTTAATTGTATAATAAATAGAAACCTTTAAACTTCTGATAAGTTTATTCCAAATCCATTTAGTTATATCTTGACAAAACCTCACCCCTTTCTCAAAATATGTGAATTTAAATCAAATCTTTATAACTTAATTCGCCTAACCGCTTTAATTCAAATTTTGGTTTTCATTTTTGATTTCCATTTCATACTTTCATCAGTCCCTGACCGTAAATCAATAAGAGAATAATCCTTTAAGTATCAACCTCGAAGGTCGAAACCAACATCAGATCAATACTCGGAAAATCATTCAACTTAACCGATCTCTAGTTAGGTTCCAATTCCTTAATTTAATATCTTGGACATTTATCCCATTCATAGGCCATTTTTAATAACTCGTTCCACTAATATATTTAATTAAAACATGGGTTTTCTACTTCTTCCAACTTAGGTTTTTACTAATCCAATTAAATGAGATTCTGACAAGAATTCAGTTAAACTTAAATTTAAACTTTACTTGTATTACCATTAATATAATTTTCTTTTAAATTTCATTTAGCTATAAATAGGGCCTTATGGCTTCATAAACCTTCAATAATAAATTTTAATTACTTTGATTATTTTTAAATAATCAACTTCAAATTATTAAAAGTAAAAAATGGTTTTCTTCATCATTAACAAATCCCATTAAATTAAAAAATTAATTTAAAAATCAATTTCATTTAAACAGTTGACTTAATCAACTCAAAACATGATTAACTTGTTAATCAATCCTCATTAGTTACCTTTTTTAATTAATTAACAATACAATTAATTAAAATAATACCATTCACTTTGATTATTATTAGACAATAATCATTTTCAACTAGTCCTGTACTTAAATTAATTAATAATATAATTAATTTAAATAATCTTATCTAGCTTTATCTAGAACCAATTAATTACTTTGGTAGATTTCTTCCAACTTGCTTCTAAAACTTATTAACATAAGAATTTTCTTTATAAGACCATTCAATAATTACCTAGAAACTTAAATAATAAACATTTATTTCCTTTTTATAAACTTCCATTTAAATTAATAGATTTCAAAATCTATCTTCAGTTATAAAATAAATTTTGTAAGTTCCTTTCTATCGATTCACCTACGGTAAAACAATCTTTATAAAATCGATGAATGTTTCGGCCATCTGCTATTAATTCCTCAACCAATATTGCCCATTGGTTAATAACAAAACAACGTTGAATTTGGATTCAACAATCAATAAACAATTCAAAAATCCAATCATACTCATTAGACAGTTCATATAATGATAATATGAAAGTAAACAATAAATTTTAGGAATCCAGTTGGATCCCTCCAATCTGTCTTTCCCTACATCCAATTAGGTTACCTCAGATAAAACAATCCAATCAATATGATAATAAAAATAAATCATTAATTCAACTAATAGCGGTCAACCAATAACAACAATTCAAGCATCAAATTGTATTTTATACGTTTATATTATTATAAACGTAACCAACAAGGTAAGTTACCTCATTTGGAAATACTCGTTACCTCTAATATATTCAAACAATCATCAAATCATCCAACAGTTAACAAACGTAACAAACAAACAATAAACCCGACCTATATATAATATAAGTGGGACAACTGTGTGAGTTATACTCACCTTGATTTACATTCATTGTCAAAACTGTTTGTTTTAATTAAATTAAAAAAGCATTTAATTTAACTAAAACTTTCAACTGCATCCAACTCTGATTGAACCAGCTCCAAAATGTTACGCTCATCGATATGGTTCCAACGCTCCTTGTTTTGTCTGATTCTGTTAACATATGTGTATGTTATATAATTTATAAAACATTGTAAATTTTAAATTAATTAGCCTTAATTAAATATTTGGTTAGTTAACTAATCATGCGTCAATTTCCTGCATTATATGTCGGCCACATTAAACTTTCAATTAGGCATATTAATAAATTTCCCCATCACCAGCTATCCGAATCGTGTATAAAAATATACACTATTATAAATAGGTTAAATGATTTAGGCTTGGCTTGAATATATCATTACTGAAGTTAGAAAAAACTAATAATACATAAGCGAACTATATGTTTATAATCAACTGGCCACGTTAGGTAAGAGTAGGCATGATTAAGAAATAATTAGGCATATTATAGTTCAATTAGACATTCTTAAATCCTAATGTAAATCATTTAAAAATCATCGACCCATGTTACTTCTTGGATTGAACACGCTCTAATCATAAATAGGCATATATAAGTCATGATTAGGTAGTTTAAAATAAAGGGTTAGGCGTGTTAAGTTATATTAGGCACACATAGTATTATTTGGCTTCGTTAAAACAATGATTAGGCAAGATAAATCAAGGAATAGGCACATTATATATATTAATTAGGCATATAACTTCATCTTCCTCACTTGTATGTTCCTCTGTCGCCCAAAACATCCCCACGCAAGCCCATGCCACTGCACGTACCACCCGACATAATTCTTCTTCCAAACTGCTCCCTCAAGCGCCTGCCTCCTTCACTGGCTAACGTCAGAGCATCCACCAACTATTCGACCTCTCCATCGAGCCCATCCGCCACCACCGACGATATGGAGATCACCTACTACCACTAGTAACTCACGTCGGACCTCTCTTCCTTCCACACTTCTATGGACAAGATAGGCCAGTTCGGAAAGGTTGCAAAGCTTTGCATTTTGTTTGCGTGAATGGAGTTGTTGATTAAATATAGGTATGGAGTTCGTTTTGATTTTATATTGTGAACTGTAGTTTTGGTTTCATATGAATTGTTGTTTTTCATTTTTTTTTCATTTTGGAGATGTTGTTTTCTCATTACCTAAAACAAAAGAAAAAAGAATGGAGCAACACATCATTTTATAGGAGGACAGCAGAATGGGTAGCAAGGAGTTAGGTATAGGTTTGTAGTAACTATAGATAGCTGATGCGTGGGGCGAATTTCAAAAACAAACTTGGTTGGCATAGGTATATATAGATTAACAGCCAAGGCAATGAATGTTTGGGATGCTAGGAAGAAATAATTTGGTAGGCAAGGCAACGAAAAGGAACAGGGAAGTTTTAATTAGATTAAATTTAATAAAAATATAATATATAAATTTACACTCGATCGACATTTAATTCTTGTATAACCGCACAAGAAATCTAAATTAACAAAAATAGACACACTACTATGTTTTGACGTTCCGGATCCAATAGAATTAATTTCGTTGAATTTCGACTCCATTTTAACAACGACAATATTTTAATTTCAATATATTCATCGGTTCATATTTATTTTTTGTTTGTTGACAAAACAACTCTGATTGGCTCCAAATCGGATATCATACAATAATTAACTATACATATTCCAATAAAATTTGTTTCATAAAAAACGGAGCTCATTTGAAAATTGTCTATTCTTAAGGCTTATATAAAATCGATTAAATATTATTTAAATCCAAAATAGTTGAATAATCGTAATAAATAAAATTGTTGTTATAGTATATATCCAAATGCAGTAATATATCACCTTGAATCAACCAATATGGAATTATAACCAAAGGTTACCATTTTCGACTTAAACACTATTCAAATTATATAGAAATTCCTTTTTATTATATTAAGTAAACGTTATAGTTTATAAATGATTTCATAACGACTATCTGAATATTTTATTTAGCCATAACTCACAATCTATAATATAAAATTTTGATTTCTCTTTCGTTAGAAAATTATAATCAAATAGATTCGGACGATTTTTGTTTCAAATAATTTCAACTTAAAATGGATTCTGTATATTCAATTGAAGTTCAAAATTCAATATTGTGAACTACCACGACGTTACAAGTTCGTTTTAAATTAAATATATATATATACACGTTTAAACTCCATTAATAAATAAATTCTATATAAAAATTCAATTATATTCCAAATATAACATTTAAACCAATTTAAATATTCAAGTTTAAATGATTCAAAAATCTGGGTCGTTACAAATACGATCTTCGCTTTTGGATGCATGGTGTTTTTTCATGTGCACCATGTCATTAAAAGAAAGACAGGTAGATGTAGTTTGCTTCTAGTTGTGAATGAAAGTGCTAGTTAACTTTTCTTATATCACATTTTATGTTAAGCATTCAAATGTTCGTCTATGCTTTTCAGTTTCCTGTACTGGCACTAACATACTTCTTGTCGTTGCACTTGCAAACTTAATCTGAGGCTTCGCTCTTGAGTTTCCCAAGTCATGCGAAGATTGTATGTGTCGAATTCGCTCTCGGGATCTCCCTTGGTTGGGAGTTCCGAGTCGTGCGGAGTTCGGGTTTGGTGTCTTATCTCTCGGGGCCTCCCTAGGGTGGTTGGCCCTGAGTCGTAAGAAGGTATGGACGTCATTAATTCGTCCTTTAGACTCCTCTTGTCGTTTCATTCGGTTTAGATTTCAAGGGTGTCGTTGGTTCGCAAGTTGTTACCCGGACCCGGACTCGGACTCGGGCTCTTCGGGTTAGATTGGGCCAAACGGGCGGTCGATGTCACACTCATTCGACTGATGCGCTGCCTATAAGTTCGGAGGCTTAGGAATGAGGTTATATACACAAGTGAATGAGCATCCCGAGTTGTTTATACTCAGCCTCGTCGTTGGTTCGAGACTCGAGTCATAGTTTATACTCGGTCTCGTCGTTGGTTCGAGACTCGAGTCAGAGTTATTTATACTCGGTCTTGTCATTGGTTTGAAACTCAAGTTAGGGGAGGATCGATTCCAAACTTTGGGGTGTCAATCCCGTGTTCTGCGCTCATGTATGCAAGTCGGTTGTAACAATTGCTAAAACATACTACGCAGAAAGTAAAAGAACCAAGACATAGACATTTGAAACTATCTTCACTGGTAACTTTGGCGGCTACGGCCTTTACTTTACAGTGCCTTGAATTTGAAGAAAACAAAACATTGTTGAGAACCAGTAAATCTGCACAATAAGTTATGTGAAGTAGCAGCAGAGATGTTCACTATTCCATGGTCTTGGGAGTTCGGCGCCATCAACGGTCGTTAGCTTGAAGGTTCTGTCTCCAAGCCTCCGTTGAATGATGTACCGACCTTCCCAGCGAGGACTGAAACTAGTCGATGTGGGAAAGATCCGCTTCAGGATGAGGTCGCCGATGTCGAAGTTCATTGGATGGACTTTGTATTAAAAGTATTGGGCGACTCGTTGGTGTTGAGCGGGAGCTCTGAGTTCGGCTTCATCTCTTTTCTCTTCGAGTAAATCGGGTGACTCCAAGAGCAGATTTTGGTTGGTCTTTAGATCATGGTAAGTGACTCGATGAGAATGGAGTTTGAGCTAGATGGGAATGATGGATTCAGATCCATAAGTGAGAGCGAAAGGAGTATGGATGGTCACTGACTTATGGGTGGTCTAGTAGGGTCATTGGGCCAGAGGAAGCTCATCTACCCATAAGCCTTCGGCTTTTTTGAGATACTTCTTGATGATGGATTTGATCACTTTGTTAACGACTTTTACTTGCCTATTGGCTTGAAGATGAGCTACTACTGAGAAACTTTTCTCAATGTTATATAGTCAGTAGAATGTCTTGAACTCAGCGCTCTTGAGTTGGGTCCCATTGTCAGAAATGATATTTTGGGGGACTCCAAGTTGTTGCGGACGATGAAGTTGATTACCTTCTTGGTTGTAATTGTAGTGAGGGTTTCAGCTCCGACCCATTTGGCGAAGTATTCAACTGCGACGATGGCATAGCGTGCACCACCTCGGGCCATTAGAAGAGTTATGATGATATATGTTCCCCACATGGCGAATGGCCAAAGACTGACCATTTGTTTTAGCTCAGTAGGCAGGGCTCTTGGAATCTTGGAAAATCTATGGCATTTGTTGCACTCGGGAGCATAGTTCGCGGCATGTTGGTCTAGTGTGGGCCTGAAGTAACCACATATGAGAATCTTCCTTGCCAGAGTTTGCCCCCCGGTGTGGTCCCCACACGCGCCTTCGTGCATATCCAGCGACACACATTCGACATCGTTGTGGGCTACACACGGAGTAATGGAACAGAGAATCCTCTTTGGTAGAGCACTCCATCTTGAATGATGTAGCGTGATGATTTGCGGATGAGTGCTCGTTTTTTTATAGCGCTCAGGGAGGATTCTGTGTTGTAAGTAGCTCTTGGTTGGTGTCATTAAGGACTTGGGTTCGGCATCAATCTTCGTTGTTGTGATCGAATTAGTTCGCATATGATCGATGCTTAGAGAATCTAGTACATCGACTGGGGCTAGTCCCAAAAGTTGCGCATCCCCAGATCATGCCGGCTAGGTAAGTGAATCAGCTTTCTCATTTTGATCTCGAGGGATATGCGTAATGATGTTGTTGTAACAACCCCCATTTTATGTATCAGAGGATCATAAAATATTTTTATTTTATTCCCTGAGGGAAGGATTATTCTCACATTTTGATATGTTGGTTATGGAGGTGTGAGACATGTCCATAATTTTTACCAATTTTATTTGTGACCATCTTTCCCCTTTCGGTCTTGTACATGGCATAACTTTTGACTGGGACAAAGCTGGTGCTAAGATTGGTCCCATTGGAAAGGAAATGGTGTTGCCAATTCCGTAGAGTGGTCACATTAAAGATTTGGTTTAGCAGCTTGGGAGGAATCATTGTTTTAGTGTTTCATAGTTTGTTGTTCAGGTTTTGTAAACCATAATGGGTTGATTTGAAGAGTCCCATTAGTGGGCTGGTAGGAGGCTATAAATATGGGGTTAGAGGCATGGAGAATAGTTTACTTTCATCATTCTCTCCTTTGGTTGAGCTCATGATCCTCCTTGCTCAATCAAACACAACTTTCCACCATTAAAAATCTAGATCTAAGGATGAATCGAAGAGCTACATCGTTTGAAGCTAGATCTACATAATCAAAGAGAGATTTCATCAAATCGAAGAGTCTGAAGAGTTCTCTTCGCTTTTCGGATTGAGAATTCGATGATTTTGTGTTGTCTTGAAGATTTGGTGAGATATGCATCTTTTACGCGGAATCAATCAAGTATGTGAGTTGTTTGATCATAATTTCATCATTTTCAAGTCATTTTCACCTAGATATATATCATGTAAGTATACTTTCATTTGGATCACCATGGGATCTAATCTAGCAACATAAAATCAGTAATTCTTATGTTAATTCATATATTTAAGCAAGTTAGATCCATTTTTTTACTTTATACATTGAATTATCATTATTTTTTTGTGAATTTTATATGATTATTAATGATAATTATCATTTTTGATGTTGTTAGTGGTTTCATAACTTGTTTATGGTTGAATTGGATGAGTTGATTTTACCGACGTTGTCGTTTGGTGAAGATTTGGTAGAGTTTGGAGCTGTTTTGGTCAGATCTAGGAATTAGGTCATTTTCTCTTAGATCGAGTCATTTTTGGAGTTAGGTCGTGTCTTGTTCTCCAGCAAATGGAGTTGGATCGTTAGATGGAGGTCGTGGAAGACTTTCAGGTCGTAAGGGAAATTCATGGAGTTAGGTCGTGACAAGCTTAGGTCGGTTCTTCATCCATAGGTTAGGTCATTGGGGTGATGTGGCAAGAAGGGAAGGGTTGGTTTCATATCGTGATGGAGCTTCAGAAGGAAGTAGTTCGGTCCACGAGATGAAATTCAGGTCGTGGGAAGCGTGATGGAGTTATGTCGTGATGACGACCTAAGGTCGTGGGTCTGGTGAGTGGTTTGCGGGTCGTTGGGAGGCATGACCTAGTTAGGTGGTGGAGCATAGGTTGGATACGACCTAAGGGGTACAACCTGGGTATTTTAGACCTTATATTGATGTTGTTTGGTTCAGTGATGTTGTGACTTTGATGTATATCAAGGTGGGAATGTTCGAAGTAATGTGAGGTGTTCGTTGATCGTTGTTATACAATGGATGTGAAGACGACTCAAGTGTATTTGAGCTCATGGATATTGGTTGCTCAATGGGGACTTGAGCTTGTGAACTGTCCTCGGGGTTGATGACTATAAATATGAAGGTCGAGAGGTTATCGTGGTCATAGGTTCTAGTGGACTCAAAACAGGGGTATAATAAAAGACCAGGTGTAAGGTCGAGTACTTTGGGCAGTCGTGAAGGGCCTAGTTGTCGAGATTTGAAAAGACAAACATATGAGTCGTGAAGACATATGGAGTTTTTTCTAGAACCATGGTTTACCATTAGTCCTTGATGTATGGTAGGTGGTCGTCATATGATTAACTATGGTTTCGAAGCAGGAAAGGCAGTGATATAGTGTTGGTTGTTTTGATCGTACAATCTCACTTAAGTTGTCTCATGTCAAAGGATATGTTTCTTGGGTGCTTGTTTGATATTGGTTTAGGCCTCTGGGGTTTGTACTTGAGGGATGTTGATCTCGACTAGGCTGGTTTATGTGAGATATAACTAGTTGTTATGATTGCTATTGAATGATAGTCGTTTTGCTATTGATTGGTTACTCCTGATTGTCATGGTTGAACTATTGTTTCTTGATTGCTGGATTGTAAAGGCTATCACTGCCAGTTGTGGGGAAGGAAGGTTTGGGTTCTTCGCTGGTGTTTGATAGATTGGTTTGGTAATCTACCTATTCTCATATACTTTGTTGATGACGTTAGATAGTTGTTTTATCGCTCACTAAGACTGTTGTCTGAATCAAGGTTTTATGTTTCCTCTTATTACCTTGGGCTATTCATCCATGGTGTTATGGATGGGCAGACTAAGTGACAAGTGACGGGTGATTAGTGAGGACGATGCTGTTGTGAGGTGACGAGCAGGAGGCTGGCGTATTACTGTGACGGCCAGTCCCGCACCAGCCTGCATTTCCTCCAAAAGTGCGCTGAACACGTGTCCGACTAGCACAAGACGGTCGTCATAAGAAAGGAAAGAAGGGAATGAACTAATCAAAGAACCTGTAGAATGTCTCACAGCGCATGGAATAAAATATAGTAATAATAATGTACTTGACATAAAACAGGCGAGACAGTGCATAAGCTGATAACTAAAACCAACATCAATCTCAAAGCAGCGGAAATCCAAATACAGCTTATTACAACTTTTCAAAATCTACTGTCTCTGAACAACAGAAAGCTAAAATAGAAGATACACCACCAATGCCCAAGCAGTGATCTTCAACAATACAGGGAGAATACTATATATGTATATTACGTGGAAGCCTCCTGCTCGTCTCCGGATCATCTACCCGTGCATCACCAGCTAACCTGTCTCTAGTCTGCTCGTGTGAGCACCCAGAGTAATAAGAGGAAACATAAAACTCTGGGTCAGACATAAAGCCTGGTATGAGCGATAAGCATCTAAACAGAATAATAACAGGTATACTAAACCATACCTGAACCTGGACCTGCAACCAAAGAGTTAGTACCACATACCGTACAATACTCCAAGGTGCCATAATAAATAGTGTAAGAATACGGGGGTGGGGTGTGCATGTCACAATGATAGCAAACAAATCATCCATAGCAACCATCCTCACATCTCTCACTCAGTGCGTAAAGCGTACGATATCTACCACTTTGGAACACTAGACAAACTGAGGTAACGACGAATCCCGACTTGTAGAAACCCTGCTGTGACCAAGCCAAACACTTGGAGTCATGACCAAACATTTCAATGACCCACTTCATTGGTCGTAGCCCTTGGTTCTACCGATGCCATAATGGCCCTGAATCCGCCTTCGTACCTCCTACCATAGTGGTCCAAAGCTATAGACGTCGATAACCCCTTGGCACACGTCCCGCAACAAAACCCAACCATGAAGCGAACTCGTTGATTTCCATCTGAATCTTGAGCTCTACTTCTCATTTGGGCTTCCTTTGCATCTCGGGTTTCTGTCATCACCCTCCGGATCGGATCCCTCTTCACGCTCGGGTCGGATCGTGTCGCACCATATGGATCGCACCTCGTCAGCTCGTGGCGCCTTGTCGGGTCGGTTCGGGCTTATCAGTTCGTGGCAACCCACTGGTTCGGGTCGAGCTACCCATCTGGATCATGGCGCTTCCCTTCAGTCGTGGAGGAACATCGGTTCGGATCGTGAGCTTCTTAAGTGGATCGGTTCGGGTCGGAGTAGCTCATTCTCACGAGAGACGAATCGGATCGGATCATCGGATCGGGGTCTTCAGCCATCGGCGGAGCGGGTCGCGCCATCGGATCGGGTCGCGGTCTTCCCTTTGTGGCTCCGAGCTCTGGCATGTGGCGCGGTTCGAGAAGGCGGGTCGGTTCGTGGGCATGGGGGCGATCCGATCCGGATAAATTCCTGCACTTCGTTCCAGCGACAGTTTCTCGCCATTCGACGGCGTTTTTGACCAAACTAACACTTCTAAGCAATCACAAAACACACCCTAGAGTCATAGCAACATGTAATAGCAACCACAACAGCAAACAATCACTCAAATGAATCAAAATGGATCAAAAGTGGCCAAAGCTCCTTATTTTCCCTTAAGCATGTTTAAGTAAAACTGATCATAGGGTTAGCAAAACTTAATCAAATCGAACCAAATTTCAACCAGAGGCATAAAACCTTATTTAAGAATTTCTAAACATTTTTCCAGAATTTATTAGTGTATAAATTCGCTAATCTTCACTAATTACCCTTAATTAACTGTAATTAGTGTCAAAATGATGCTATCACTCACCTTTGCCACAATAAAACTTCCAAATCTGAAGTGAACCTCTGATTTGCACGAATTCCAATATATAACAGCAGCCCTACCTCAGTCCTTGTGCTAATCCCCCTTGATTTGATGCCTCTAAGCCTTAATCCTTGATTAGGAAGTGATTTTGGGTGATTTAGAGAGATTTAGAGAGTGGAGGCCATGGCTAGGTTAAGGGAAATGAAAGTGGCGGCTGGAAAATGTCTAAAGAAATGTTTTCTAACCCTAATCAGCACCTATATACCCCTAAACCCGAAATTCCCCTTGGGCTTAGCTGTTAATCACCCGGTTAAGCCCAATTAAGCTGTTTTTCACCATCTGAAACTTGTTTCAGCCATATCTCCCAAACGGTGAGTCCGTTTGGCTAATGTGACCACTCTACGGAAAGAGAAACCATCATCCGGAGCCAATGGAAGTGGTTTCAGGTCAAAATTCCTTTCCAGTCAAAAGTTATGGCCAAAACAGTGCCAACTAGGGGTAAAATGGTCATTTAAAAATCGGGAAAAATCATGAACATGGGAAATGACCCCTATAGTCGTCTCCCAAAGTTACATGACCATACGACTTCGTATGTGAAAGAAATAAATATTCTACGATCCTATGATGCGTAGAATGCGGGTCGTTACACTCTCCCCCCCTTAAGAAATTTCGCCCCCGAAATTCCTTAACCCAAAACATACAAAGGATCTCGCATGCCTAACAACCACATACAACAATCAATCATGCAAAACAAGCAAACAAGCCTATCCTAGCATGCGGAAAAACTAAACCGAAGTCAAAATCTTACCAGGCAAAGAGTTCTGGGTGTGACTTCCTGTAACGACCCGGATTTTTCGAATAGTATTTTAAATATTTAGTATCGTTTAAATATTGAATTAACAATATAAAAGAATTTTTATAGTGAATTATCGATCAAATAATCGAAATACGAGAACAAAATATAATTGAAATCAAAATTAAAAACAGAATCAAAACAATTCAAATGATCAGTGTCAGTTCTGTTTGAACATGAACGATGGAAAAAAAAAAAAATAATTTATTATCAGTAAATTTAATGGTTTGAGATCGATTTATATTTTAAATCGAATTTAATTTAACTTGTTAATTTAATTTGTTATCTATTTTATTCAGTCGAGTTAAATTTTATAATTTACTCCATTGAGTTTAGAATAACGTTATAACAGATAAATGTCGATCGTTACATAAAATAGTGGTTCTGGATGTGTGAGTTAAGAACCACAAAATATTTTTGAATTTATTTTATATAAGAAAATCAAATACATCAGCTGACCTCTTCCTACTTTCACGAGCGCCACCCTAAAATTCTATATCAAGCAGACCTAAGTTTTCTCGAGCAGGAATATGTGTCTCCCACCTTTAAAATCAAGGAGACAGAGAGTTAATGGCGAACGTACTTATGGTTTTCTCTTTGCTTATAAAATCGCACGCAAGCCCATTTTCCTCCCATTCCTTTCTTCCTCTTCGTTCTTTCCCTTTTTCCCTAGGCAAAAAGAAAAAAAAAATCGTTTGGAGTGGAAATTGAATACTTCGAGCATCTATTTAATGCGATGGCCTTCCACTCAGGCGTGACAGAATCTCAACAATCGACTTCGAGCGGTAGTTGAACTAGGGCAACGAACTACAAGGTATCGACGGGTTTGTTTCTACCCGGGATCATCGCGAAGCATGGTAGGGGATGGCATGCGATCTTGTGAAGTGAGTTCGAAGCTTCGGGGTTGAACCCAGAGGAAATTGGAATACGGGTTTCAGGAATTAGGGCATGGCGATTGTAGGAGGAGTTTGGCAGATGAACAAGGTGCGATGGTGGGGCAGTTCTGTCTGTAGCCTGGGAATGGTGCGAGAGTCAATTGGGAGATAGGAGAAAGTGGTGTGGCAATTTTTGGTGAGGCCGACGCTGGTTCCTGAATGCAAATAGGTGGTGCGATGATGGCATTGTTGTTAGTTTGTTGAGGAGTTCGGCAGTGAGGGATTTGTGGATTATTCTGAAGCGACACAACGTGATGGTTGATCTGGGTTCGGCAGTTGTTGAACTGGGGCTCGACAGTGGAATTTTGAACTAATGGTTTGGCTTGGCAATTAACAGTCTTTGGATTTGGAGAAGAAAGGCTTTAAAATGATGTTTAAGGTAATTTAAATTATTAAATAAATTTTCAGTTAATAACCGTTTAAAAGAAGGAAAGAAAAATATAGGAAAGTTATTTATTCAATTAAATAGTTAATTTAAATAAATAAATGTTAACCAGAAAATTTAAATCAAATTATCGTAGGTGCGAATTCATTCGAGAAGATTCATAGTCGATGATTTGGAAATAAACAGGATATTCGACAACTGCAAAACTCCGGTGAGTAAATCTCACTCACCTTTTATTTATAATTATTTTTATTCGTTAAAAATAATTATTTGTTGCTTGTGTGAATATTTTCTGGTTGTTTATATATATTAGTTATTTAGGCTATATATTATATATATATTGGGTTGATTGATTGGTTGGATTCCCGCAGTCTCATTAGCGGATGCCCGCAGTTTCATAGCGGATGATTACCCTATACGCCCCACGCTATGATTAGTGGATGACCTTCTATACCGCGATATTCTGCCACGAAGCAGAATGGGTATTATTTATGTGCTAACATCTGTGGATGCAGGAAAACAGGTTGGAGGAATCCAACTGGATTCCTCAAAAATATATTATCTGTTTGTTTATTCGTTTGCATATATATTGTTATATATGATGTGTTAGAAAAATAAATAATTGGTTGCTTTGTGTGTTTTATCACTGGGCTTAAGTAATGATATTTAAAAATATCGTGGAAGGATATTTGAGAATTTAAAAGGGAAAATTCTATTTTTAAATAGAATTTGAATTTTAGATGGGAATAAAAACATAAACTTGTTTTGAAAAATAAAACAAGTAGTTCTTTATAAGCGAAGGTTATAAATAGTTCCTTTATAACGAAGTTATAAATAAAGTGAAAGAATTATCATTTGATAAATAGAAATACAAGCGTGAAATTGGAATTTTGAAATGAAATTTCAAAACAGGATGTGAAATGAAATTTTTAAATATATAACTCAAATGAAATTTGAGTATAACATTTGAATTTTAAAGGGAGTTTAAATATTTAAATTTTAAGAGGAGATTGAATATTAGAAATTCAAATAGAAGTTCAAATAGAATTTGAATAGACGAAATTAGAATAAAAAGTAGAAATTTGAATATGAGATTTCAAAATAGAATTTGAAATAAACTTTGAAATAGGATTTTCAAAGTAGAATTGGAAATAGAATTTCAAATAGGATTTCAAAATAGGAAATCCAAATGATTTTGAAATGGAATTTGAATTCAAGGAAATTCAAATGGATTTGAGTAAAGAAATTCAAATGGTGTTAAAAATAAGTTTGAATATTAGAATTCAAATGGTATTGGAAATGGATTTGAATATTAGAATTCAAATGGAAATGGAAAATGAAATTTGAATATAAGAGATTCAAATTGAATTCAAATGGGATTTAATCTATGAGATTTGAATATAAAAATTCAAATGAAGTTTTGAAAAGAGATTTGGATATAGAAATTTAAATGAAGTTTTGAAACTAGATTTGAAATAGGATTCAAATAAGAGGATTTGAATGATAGAATTAAAAGGGGTTGAATATTTGAAATTTCAAAATAGAATTGAATCGGAGTTTGGATATTTGAAATTCAAATAGAATAAGTATAGAATTTGAATTCGAAGAGAATTGAATAGGGAATTTGAGTGTAGAATTCAAAAAGGAATTCAAATGGAATTTAAATTATAGAATTTGAATATAGCATTCAAATGGGTTTTTAACTATGGAATTTTGAACATAGAATTTAAAAAGGAGTTTGGATATTTGAATTTCAATAGAATTCAAATATAGAAATTGGAATATAGAAGTTCAAATGGTTTGATATATATTTTATATCAGAATAGAGTTGAATTTATATAAACGAAGTTTTAAAAGGTTATATATATAAATATAATTAAAACGAACTCGCTGTAGCGCTGCAGTTCGTAAATTGGCGACTCGAACTTCAATTGAATATACAGAACTCAATTGAAGTCGAAACTCTTTGAAACAAGAAACGTCAGGATCGATTTGATAATAGTTTTCTAATGAAAGAGAAAAATCTGAATTTCGTCGTATAGATTTTGAGTTATGTCAAAATCAAATTTTCAGAAAAACAGCGCCAGAACCAATTGAAAACCGTAATGGTGTATTTAAATGAATAAAAGGATTTTTATAAATAAAAATCCGAATTTCCATCTAGACTGGAGATATAAAACAAATATGAACTCCAGTGAAGTAAATGAATTGATTTTTGAAACAGAAATCAGATTTTTGATTATTGAATAGAATTAACTAATTCGAATGGTAATTAGTTAATGAGATTTTGAATTAATATTGGGCTTTGCATAAGTGAATTCGATTTGAAAATTTATATTCGGAATCAAAAGGGGAACTAAAATTGAAATTGAAATTCAATTTGGTCGTGAGCGAGTTAAACATTTTATTTGAACGTGCTATGTTCAAACGAAGGAGTGAAATAGGCAAATTGGCCGATTTAAAGAATAAATGGGCGAAACTGAATTCAAACGATTAGATAGTGTTGAATTGAATTGAAAACAGGTGAACATGTGTTAGACAGGTACATGATGAAGTATATGAAGATTTAAATTTATGTGCTCGACAATAAGGTACATGTTTAAATTCCTATATGGGTTTTATGCGCCGTATCGGCAAGCCGCTTGGCTTTTTCTTTTTCCTTTTGAGATTAGAAGATACCGGGAAGCTAATTGAAATTTCCCGATGCTCCCGATACAGGGGAGGTTATGGCGAAATTTTCCGGAAATTTAAGGAGTTAGAATATTTTTAAGATATTTTGATAATTTGAAATCATTGTATCGACGTATTGAATTCGATAGTAAAGTGAATATAAAAATCGAATGTTGTAAACAAAAAGGGATAGAGATAAGTGATTGAAATTGTTTTCAATTGCAAATAGAGATTTTTCTAATATATAGAAAATAAAAGAAGTTGATATTTGGAAACGTTTTCCAAATGGCATAAGAGGCCGAGATGGTTATTGAAATATTTGGTTAACAAATATTGATAGAGAAAATGGAGAAGAGATTTAATTAATGAAATATTAATTAAAGAGCCCAGTGATTTGTTTGATATGTTGGATGAACACTTTGTTTTGATTCGATAGTTAAATCACAGACTATCGAAGTTTTTGACCATCGTTGTCAATATGGAGAGACCGGTTGGATTATTATCCGAAGAACCACTCCGTATTGGCATAAGCGTTGCGAACCAAGTATGCTGAATATATTGAAGACGGAGTGAAGTGCAAGGGCTTTTCTATTTATAGAAATAGTGCCTTCGGTTTCGTTCAATCCCAGAACGAACGTAAATGGACGAATGTCTGACAGAGTATTTCCAATGATCCAATGGGTTGGTCTGTATGAATATATATGGTTGCAACGGATTTATCCCTTAGCATAATATCCAGAATATTTGTGCAAACTCAACTAGTGATTAACGGATCTGACGATGTGGCATTCAAAGTGATTGTGCTATCAATGAATGGTAAGTATTCGTAGCCTCAGGCCTCAACAACCGGGAAAGGACAAAAATCGGGCAGGCAGCATGGCTATGTGGGTCGCACCCATTAGGGTGTATAATCACCTATCTGGAGAAATTCCTTTTGTTTCTAAATCTATCGATTCTGCCCATTCGGGAAACGGTGGTTTGAGTCCAACCGTTGGTGATATACATTCGATACACTCAAGCGAAATGAGTGGTCGGTCATGTGTGGGCCGGGTTGCAAGACGTTCTTGTTGAACCCAGGTGTATTTGCCTCTAGAGATACATCATCGGAAGGTGGTCCCATACCTTGTCATGTTGGAAATCCAATCGCCAATAAGCGCCATGCGGTTTTTGATTATATACTATAAATGTGGAGCGTGAGATGCAAGCGTTCTGCTATTTGATTATTTATTTGATGTAGACATTATTATAATATCATTGGATTTGATATCAAAGTGTTTTGGGTTATAGTAAGGTAAAAGCCGTCCATGTTTATGTGTGGGCTGGTCTTACTATTATCCTTTCTTCCGAAAAGAGTTTTGAAAGTTAAACAAGTGGTTGGAGTTTACTCACACCAGTCCCATGACTGACCCAGAGTTTGTTTTGTTTTGTTTTTCCTAAACTCTTGGGTGCCCAAATTTGTACGGGCAGTCAAGTGTTTCAGGCTTTTACAGATACACTTGGAGGAGCTTGAAGCAGAAGGCTTCAACGTTAGTTATTTAGTGTTACTTCCGCTGGATCAAATGTTATGTGTACTCTGATGATGGTATGTATATATGTACAAAACAGATTTGTATTTCAAAGCTTATGTTATATAATATATTTTCTTCGTTCCGCTGTGAGTTGTGATCTTCGTTTTTTCTTCTATTCTAATATTTCTTTCTTTCTATTTCTCATCCTCTAACTTCTTTCTAATAATGAGTCGTATTTCTGTGTTATTTGGGTTGGACGTGTGGTGTATTTAGTCAACTCAGGTAGCACGGATTTGCGGGTCGTTTCAGTTGGTATCAGAGCTTAGGTTGAGCGAATACCTAGGCTTGTGTGACATGTGCTCATTAGAGATAGGGTCAGTAGTACCCTAGAATGAGTTGAGTGTATATATGAGAGGGCGTATTTGTTAGTTGATATAAAAGTTGTTTTATATTGTGTTGGCTTGTCTGTTGAGTAGTTTATGAATTCTGGTCGAATCGTGGGACGCCACGAAGTCGATAGGGATTTCTAAACGCTTGAACAGAAAATACGACATGATATTGTTTTAAAGTGGGTGAAATTATTTTACCCAAAATTCTATTTTGATATAGAAAGAATAATTTTTGAAATTATTATATATGAATGTATTGGTTGATATTATTATAATTAAATGGAATTATAAGAAATGAAATGGTTATTTAGGACCAAATAGAATTTGTATAGGGATTAAATATATAAATGAGATGAATTAGAATTAAATTCAAACCAGGATTAAGAATTCAAAATCCTGGGAAGTTGAAAATATTTTTCAAAGTATATTAAAATAATATAGATTTGTTTTAAAGGATTTGAAAGAAAATCATGGATTTTGAAATAATAAGGCACTAAACTCACTTCAGTGGCTGGGAAATTATTCTGATGATGATTGCAACATCATCAGTGTTCATTTCCGAGTTTCTAAGTAATGAATTGCTACCTTAGAAAAAGTTTTTGATGGAAATTTGTTTGAAGGAAAACAAGTTTAATTGAAAAATTCAAATGTTTTGAATTTGAAATGGAAATGAATATATACGTATATATTTAAGTGATTTCAAAAGGATTTGAAATGAAAACCCTGGGATTTGAATTCTGGAATTGAAATTTAACTTAAGCTAGTTAAATGGATTGAAGTGAATCAATCGACTAGAATCAATTTGAATAGGTTTAATGGAATATAGATTGGATATAAATGGATTGATCGTGGATCATTCGAATCAAATGTGTGAAGACCAAAAGTTTTGGTGGAATTAAATTTGTTGAAATATGAGGAGTTGAGTTTCAACATAAGTGAATCATTGAACAGTAATGAGTTTGTACCATTTTTCCTAACTTAGCAATTTCGAGGACGAAATTATTTTAAGGGGGGAAGAATGTAACGACCCGGATTTTTCGAATAGTATTTTAAATATTTAGTATCGTTTAAATATTGAATTAACAATATAAAAGAATTTTTATAGTGAATTATCGATCAAATAATCGAAATACGAGAACAAAATATAATTGAAATCAAAATTAAAAACAGAATCAAAACAATTCAAATGATCAGTGTCAGTTCTGTTTGAACATGAACGATGGAAAAAAAAAAAAAAAATTATTATCAGTAAATTTAATGGTTTGAGATCGATTTATATTTTAAATCGAATTTAATTTAACTTGTTAATTTAATTTGTTATCTATTTTATTCAGTCGAGTTAAATTTTATAATTTACTCCATTGAGTTTAGAATAACGTTATAACAGATAAATGTCGATCGTTACATAAAATAGTGGTTCTGGATGTGTGAGTTAAGAACCACAAAATATTTTTGAATTTATTTTATATAAGAAAATCAAATACATCAGCTGACCTCTTCCTACTTTCACGAGCGCCACCCTAAAATTCTATATCAAGCAGACCTAAGTTTTCTCGAGCAGGAATATGTGTCTCCCACCTTTAAAATCAAGGAGACAGAGAGTTAATGGCGAACGTACTTATGGTTTTCTCTTTGCTTATAAAATCGCACGCAAGCCCATTTTCCTCCCATTCCTTTCTTCCTCTTCGTTCTTTCCCTTTTTCCCTAGGCAAAAAGAAAAAAAAAATCGTTTGGAGTGGAAATTGAATACTTCGAGCATCTATTTAATGCGATGGCCTTCCACTCAGGCGTGACAGAATCTCAACAATCGACTTCGAGCGGTAGTTGAACTAGGGCAACGAACTACAAGGTATCGACGGGTTTGTTTCTACCCGGGATCATCGCGAAGCATGGTAGGGGATGGCATGCGATCTTGTGAAGTGAGTTCGAAGCTTCGGGGTTGAACCCAGAGGAAATTGGAATACGGGTTTCAGGAATTAGGGCATGGCGATTGTAGGAGGAGTTTGGCAGATGAACAAGGTGCGATGGTGGGGCAGTTCTGTCTGTAGCCTGGGAATGGTGCGAGAGTCAATTGGGAGATAGGAGAAAGTGGTGCGGCAATTTTTGGTGAGGCCGACGCTGGTTCCTGAATGCAAATAGGTGGTGCGATGATGGCATTGTTGTTAGTTTGTTGAGGAGTTCGGCAGTGAGGGATTTGTGGATTATTCTGAAGCGACACAACGTGATGGTTGATCTGGGTTCGGCAGTTGTTGAACTGGGGCTCGACAGTGGAATTTTGAACTAATGGTTTGGCTTGGCAATTAACAGTCTTTGGATTTGGAGAAGAAAGGCTTTAAAATGATGTTTAAGGTAATTTAAATTATTAAATAAATTTTCAGTTAATAACCGTTTAAAAGAAGGAAAGAAAAATATAGGAAAGTTATTTATTCAATTAAATAGTTAATTTAAATAAATAAATGTTAACCAGAAAATTTAAATCAAATTATCGTAGGTGCGAATTCATTCGAGAAGATTCATAGTCGATGATTTGGAAATAAACAGGATATTCGACAACTGCAAAACTCCGGTGAGTAAATCTCACTCACCTTTTATTTATAATTATTTTTATTCGTTAAAAATAATTATTTGTTGCTTGTGTGAATATTTTCTGGTTGTTTATATATATTAGTTATTTAGGCTATATATTATATATATATTGGGTTGATTGATTGGTTGGATTCCCGCAGTCTCATTAGCGGATGCCCGCAGTTTCATAGCGGATGATTACCCTATACGCCCCACGCTATGATTAGTGGATGACCTTCTATACCGCGATATTCTGCCACGAAGCAGAATGGGTATTATTTATGTGCTAACATCTGTGGATGCAGGAAAACAGGTTGGAGGAATCCAACTGGATTCCTCAAAAATATATTATCTGTTTGTTTATTCGTTTGCATATATATTGTTATATATGATGTGTTAGAAAAATAAATAATTGGTTGCTTTGTGTGTTTTATCACTGGGCTTAAGTAATGATATTTAAAAATATCGTGGAAGGATATTTGAGAATTTAAAAGGGAAAATTCTATTTTTAAATAGAATTTGAATTTTAGATGGGAATAAAAACATAAACTTGTTTTGAAAAATAAAACAAGTAGTTCTTTATAAGCGAAGGTTATAAATAGTTCCTTTATAACGAAGTTATAAATAAAGTGAAAGAATTATCATTTGATAAATAGAAATACAAGCGTGAAATTGGAATTTTGAAATGAAATTTCAAAACAGGATGTGAAATGAAATTTTTAAATATATAACTCAAATGAAATTTGAGTATAACATTTGAATTTTAAAGGGAGTTTAAATATTTAAATTTTAAGAGGAGATTGAATATTAGAAATTCAAATAGAAGTTCAAATAGAATTTGAATAGACGAAATTAGAATAAAAAGTAGAAATTTGAATATGAGATTTCAAAATAGAATTTGAAATAAACTTTGAAATAGGATTTTCAAAGTAGAATTGGAAATAGAATTTCAAATAGGATTTCAAAATAGGAAATCCAAATGATTTTGAAATGGAATTTGAATTCAAGGAAATTCAAATGGATTTGAGTAAAGAAATTCAAATGGTGTTAAAAATAAGTTTGAATATTAGAATTCAAATGGTATTGGAAATGGATTTGAATATTAGAATTCAAATGGAAATGGAAAATGAAATTTGAATATAAGAGATTCAAATTGAATTCAAATGGGATTTAATCTATGAGATTTGAATATAAAAATTCAAATGAAGTTTTGAAAAGAGATTTGGATATAGAAATTTAAATGAAGTTTTGAAACTAGATTTGAAATAGGATTCAAATAAGAGGATTTGAATGATAGAATTAAAAGGGGTTGAATATTTGAAATTTCAAAATAGAATTGAATCGGAGTTTGGATATTTGAAATTCAAATAGAATAAGTATAGAATTTGAATTCGAAGAGAATTGAATAGGGAATTTGAGTGTAGAATTCAAAAAGGAATTCAAATGGAATTTAAATTATAGAATTTGAATATAGCATTCAAATGGGTTTTTAACTATGGAATTTTGAACATAGAATTTAAAAAGGAGTTTGGATATTTGAATTTCAATAGAATTCAAATATAGAAATTGGAATATAGAAGTTCAAATGGTTTGATATATATTTTATATCAGAATAGAGTTGAATTTATATAAACGAAGTTTTAAAAGGTTATATATATAAATATAATTAAAACGAACTCGCTGTAGCGCTGCAGTTCGTAAATTGGCGACTCGAACTTCAATTGAATATACAGAACTCAATTGAAGTCGAAACTCTTTGAAACAAGAAACGTCAGGATCGATTTGATAATAGTTTTCTAATGAAAGAGAAAAATCTGAATTTCGTCGTATAGATTTTGAGTTATGTCAAAATCAAATTTTCAGAAAAACAGCGCCAGAACCAATTGAAAACCGTAATGGTGTATTTAAATGAATAAAAGGATTTTTATAAATAAAAATCCGAATTTCCATCTAGACTGGAGATATAAAACAAATATGAACTCCAGTGAAGTAAATGAATTGATTTTTGAAACAGAAATCAGATTTTTGATTATTGAATAGAATTAACTAATTCGAATGGTAATTAGTTAATGAGATTTTGAATTAATATTGGGCTTTGCATAAGTGAATTCGATTTGAAAATTTATATTCGGAATCAAAAGGGGAACTAAAATTGAAATTGAAATTCAATTTGGTCGTGAGCGAGTTAAACATTTTATTTGAACGTGCTATGTTCAAACGAAGGAGTGAAATAGGCAAATTGGCCGATTTAAAGAATAAATGGGCGAAACTGAATTCAAACGATTAGATAGTGTTGAATTGAATTGAAAACAGGTGAACATGTGTTAGACAGGTACATGATGAAGTATATGAAGATTTAAATTTATGTGCTCGACAATAAGGTACATGTTTAAATTCCTATATGGGTTTTATGCGCCGTATCGGCAAGCCGCTTGGCTTTTTCTTTTTCCTTTTGAGATTAGAAGATACCGGGAAGCTAATTGAAATTTCCCGATGCTCCCGATACAGGGGAGGTTATGGCGAAATTTTCCGGAAATTTAAGGAGTTAGAATATTTTTAAGATATTTTGATAATTTGAAATCATTGTATCGACGTATTGAATTCGATAGTAAAGTGAATATAAAAATCGAATGTTGTAAACAAAAAGGGATAGAGATAAGTGATTGAAATTGTTTTCAATTGCAAATAGAGATTTTTCTAATATATAGAAAATAAAAGAAGTTGATATTTGGAAACGTTTTCCAAATGGCATAAGAGGCCGAGATGGTTATTGAAATATTTGGTTAACAAATATTGATAGAGAAAATGGAGAAGAGATTTAATTAATGAAATATTAATTAAAGAGCCCAGTGATTTGTTTGATATGTTGGATGAACACTTTGTTTTGATTCGATAGTTAAATCACAGACTATCGAAGTTTTTGACCATCGTTGTCAATATGGAGAGACCGGTTGGATTATTATCCGAAGAACCACTCCGTATTGGCATAAGCGTTGCGAACCAAGTATGCTGAATATATTGAAGACGGAGTGAAGTGCAAGGGCTTTTCTATTTATAGAAATAGTGCCTTCGGTTTCGTTCAATCCCAGAACGAACGTAAATGGACGAATGTCTGACAGAGTATTTCCAATGATCCAATGGGTTGGTCTGTATGAATATATATGGTTGCAACGGATTTATCCCTTAGCATAATATCCAGAATATTTGTGCAAACTCAACTAGTGATTAACGGATCTGACGATGTGGCATTCAAAGTGATTGTGCTATCAATGAATGGTAAGTATTCGTAGCCTCAGGCCTCAACAACCGGGAAAGGACAAAAATCGGGCAGGCAGCATGGCTATGTGGGTCGCACCCATTAGGGTGTATAATCACCTATCTGGAGAAATTCCTTTTGTTTCTAAATCTATCGATTCTGCCCATTCGGGAAACGGTGGTTTGAGTCCAACCGTTGGTGATATACATTCGATACACTCAAGCGAAATGAGTGGTCGGTCATGTGTGGGCCGGGTTGCAAGACGTTCTTGTTGAACCCAGGTGTATTTGCCTCTAGAGATACATCATCGGAAGGTGGTCCCATACCTTGTCATGTTGGAAATCCAATCGCCAATAAGCGCCATGCGGTTTTTGATTATATACTATAAATGTGGAGCGTGAGATGCAAGCGTTCTGCTATTTGATTATTTATTTGATGTAGACATTATTATAATATCATTGGATTTGATATCAAAGTGTTTTGGGTTATAGTAAGGTAAAAGCCGTCCATGTTTATGTGTGGGCTGGTCTTACTATTATCCTTTCTTCCGAAAAGAGTTTTGAAAGTTAAACAAGTGGTTGGAGTTTACTCACACCAGTCCCATGACTGACCCAGAGTTTGTTTTGTTTTGTTTTTCCTAAACTCTTGGGTGCCCAAATTTGTACGGGCAGTCAAGTGTTTCAGGCTTTTACAGATACACTTGGAGGAGCTTGAAGCAGAAGGCTTCAACGTTAGTTATTTAGTGTTACTTCCGCTGGATCAAATGTTATGTGTACTCTGATGATGGTATGTATATATGTACAAAACAGATTTGTATTTCAAAGCTTATGTTATATAATATATTTTCTTCGTTCCGCTGTGAGTTGTGATCTTCGTTTTTTCTTCTATTCTAATATTTCTTTCTTTCTATTTCTCATCCTCTAACTTCTTTCTAATAATGAGTCGTATTTCTGTGTTATTTGGGTTGGACGTGTGGTGTATTTAGTCAACTCAGGTAGCACGGATTTGCGGGTCGTTTCACTTCCTAATGTTCTCCTCTGTCTCCCAAGTACAATCATTCTCGTCCTCGCTCCACTGTACCTTGACTAGCTTCACCGCCTTCCTTCGAAGTTGCTTCATGTCGTGCTCGACAATACGGGCCGGCTTGCGGTTCCCAACCGCCTCGGGTTCTACTTCGAAGTCCTCCAACTGATCAGGTGAAATGGTCATATCTGAGTCGTGAACGAACTTCCTTAGTTGGGAAACATGAAATACGTTATGAACTCCCGCCATCTTCTCTGGTAAGTCAATTCTATATGCCAAATTCCCGACTAGTTCAAGAAGAGGGAATGGGCCAACAAACCTTGGTGCCAACTTGCCTCTCCTGCCAAATCGTATTACGCTCTTCAACGGAGAAATCTTGACAAACACCAAGTCGCCAACGGAGAATTTTAAGTCTCTTCTCCTCTTATCAGCATAACTCTTCTGCCTATCTTGGGCAGCCTTCATTCGTTGTTGAATGATCTTAATCTTATCTGAAGTTTCCCTCACCACATCTGGTCCAAGCATAAACTTCTCGCCAGTCTCTATCCAACATGATGGTGAGTTGCATGGTCTTCCGTACAAAGCTTCAAACGGAGCCATACCGATACTGGATTGGTAGCTATTATTATATGCAAACTCTACTAGATGCAAATGGTCATCCCATGATCCACCAAAATCCAATATACATGCTCTCAAGAGGTCTTCCAAAATACGGTTCACCCTCTCCGTCTGACCGTCGGTCTGAGGATGATATGCGGTACTGAGATGTAACTCTGACCCTAGAGCCTCTTGTAAGCTCTTCCAAAACCCACTAGTGAACAACGGGTCTCGGTCGCTCACAATGCTTTTGGGTACTCCATGAAATCTCACTACCCACTTCATATATAATTCTGCTAACTTAGCTGCCGTTCTGGTCGATTTGACCGGTATAAATCTTGCACTTTTAGTCAGTCGATCCACAATTACCCAAATGCTGTCATGTCCCGATCTA
The DNA here is from genome assembly GCA_030737875.1 of Allium sativum. Lineage (NCBI taxonomy): Eukaryota > Viridiplantae > Streptophyta > Magnoliopsida > Asparagales > Amaryllidaceae > Allium > Allium sativum. The sequence goes on from CM060911.1 coordinate 68,085,530, forward strand.
GTCCTTGGTAAACCATCGATGAAATCCATCGAGACTTGCTCCCATTTCCATTCGGGAATTTCTAATGGTTGTAACAGCCCACTAGGCTTCTTTTGCTCGGCTTTAACTAGCTGGCAATTCATGCATTTGGATATAAACTTCCCAACGTCTCTTTTCATCCCTTCCCAGTAGTAAGTCTGCTTCATATCTCGATACATCTTATTACCACCGGGGTGTATAGTTAGCTTTGAGTGATGACATTCTCTAAGCACTTCATCTCTCAATCCATTGACATTGGGTACAACAAGCTTTCCATTCTTTCTAAGCCATCTATCCCGATCAAGCCCATACTTGTTCACCTCCTCATCGATACCCATCTCTAACTTGGAGATGATTTCCAATAGGTTAGGATCGTCTCTCTGACTAGAGCCGATCCGCTCAATCAAAGTGGGTCTGATCGTCAAACTTGCTAACATTTCTGGATCCAATTCGCACTTTGGTCTGAAATCAAACCCCGCGATCAACTCCAGTTGTTTCCATTCAAGGAACATAGCCCCTAAGCTGGCACGTCTTCTACTCAATGCATCAGCCACCGCATTGCCCTTTCCCGGTGTGTATGCGATGTCAAAATCATAGGAAGCTAAGAACTCTAACCATCTCTGCTGACGGAGATTCAGATCTTTCTGAGAGAAGAGATACTTTAACGACTTATGATCTGTAAACAGCTCAAATCTTTCTCCCAAGAGATAGTGTCTCCACATCTTTAACGCGAACACGATTGCTGCCAACTCTAAATCATGGGTAGGGTATCTTCTCTCGTGCGGTTTCAATTGCCGACTTGCGTAAGCTACAACCCTACCACCTTGCATCAATACAGCACCCAGTCCGGTACCACAGGCATCCGTGTATACCGTCATCTCTTCATCCCCCTTAGGAATGACTAACACTGGTGCGCTTGTCAACTTGTCCTTTAGATTCTTGAATGCATTCTCGCACCTTTCATCCCAGATAAAAGCTTGATTCTTCTTGGTCAACTGGGTCAATGGTGCTGCTAACTTGGAGAAGCCTTGGATAAACTTACGATAATATCCCGCTAATCCAAAGAAACTCCTTATATCTGTTGCATTCTTGGGCGTAGGCCAATCCTGTACCGTAGCCACCTTCGCCGGGTCCACGGCAATACCATTCTCTGATACAACATGGCCCAAGAACCTCACTTCCCTCTTCCAGAAGTGACACTTAGAAAACTTTGCTTTCAATTGGTGTTTTCTCAACACCTCCATTGCTACTCTTAAATGTTCCTTGTGTTCTTCCTCTGTCCTCGAATAGACCAAAATATCATCAACGAACACAAGGACGAACTTATTCAACTGATCTCTGAATACCCTATTCATAAGATCCACAAAATATGCTGGGGCATTGGTCAGCCCAAATGGCATAACCAACCATTCATAAAATCCAGACGGCGTTCGAAATGCCGTTTTAGCTATACTCTCAGCTTCCACTCTAAGCTGATGAAAACCTGTCGCGAGATCCAACTGAGAAAATATTCTCGCGCCACTCAACTGATCGAACAAATCATCTATCCGCGGTAGAGGATACTTATTCTTCCTCGTCACTTTATTCAACTCGCGGTAGTCTACACACAAACGAAGGGAACCATCCGCCTTGGTAGCAAACACAACTGGTGCTCCCCATTCAGAAACACTCCTTCTGATAAATCCCTTCTTCAAAAGATCGCTGACTTGCACTTCGAGCTCTCGCTGCTCTCTTAGTGCCATACGACGAAGTGGCATCACTATAGGCCTGGCATCCTTTACCAAATCAACACGAAACTCAATCTCTCGGTGTGGTGGAAGTCCGGTCACTTCTTCGAAAACATCCGGATACTAGCCAACCACGGGCAAACCTGACAACTCACTATGCGGAATGTCGAGGGAGTTTAGAAAACTAGCCAATACCCCCTTACTGGGTAGACCACCAAACACTATCCTCCGCCCATCATCCGCCCTAGCTGTCACCAACAAGCCCTCACAGTCTACCACCACCTCGTATCTTTGGAGCCAATCTACTCCCAAAATAATGCCAAACCCAGTAAAGCCCAAAACAAAGCAATCACAAACAAACATGCATCCATGACTCGATAGAACCACATTACGACAAATCATGCTAAGGCTAGTCGAACCACCAATCGGGTTCGTCACTACTAAAGGTCTATCGACAATCTCGGGCTCCAATCCCAACCTATCTACCAGGTCACTAGATATGAAAGAACTGGAAGCTCCGGTATCAAACAAAACTCTAACAGGAACATCATAAACAGAAAGCATACCTTGAATGACGACATTCTTTCCCTTCTCCGCCGCAGTTGGGGCATTCGACGAAGAAGGAATAGCATTAAGGGCATATGCTTTCACCATTTGCTTTTCCTTAGGGGGCTGTGGACACTTGTCCTTGTGATGTCCCATTTGGCCACAATTGAAGCACTTCCTATCCGCTGGCTTGGCCCGACAATTACTAGCATAGTGGCCCTTCTTACCACAGCTGAAGCACTCCACATCCTGCTTATTCTTTTTCTTCTGGCCATCCTTAGTCTGATTCTGCTACCTCTTATTCTGGGAACCACCTTTGCCTCCACCACTAGCTTGTGGCTTTGGCTCATCTGCGGATGCAACCTCAGTCTTCGGCTTAGGGTAGAGACTTTCTGACCTTAACGCTTTCCCCACAATCGATTCAAACGTCTCATCGATGTGGTTAATAAGTTTTTCCCCCAGGTACTGATTCAAACCAGTTATGAATTTCTCATTCTTTTTCTCGGCGGTATCTATAAGAGACAACCCATATTTTGACAAAGTGTCAAATTCAGCAATATACTCCGAGACAGCCCTGCCATTCTACTTGAGCTCCAAGAACTTCTTAAACAGCATTGACTTCTGAGCAGCTGGAATGAACTTCTCACTAAAGCGAGCCTTAAACTGCTCCCAAGTAATCTGATCTTCGGGGGTAGCTGCCTTTATAGCATTCCACCAATTCATTGCCCGCCCTTGCAACTGACGGGATGCTAGTTTTCTCTTCATCGCATCCTCGATACCCAAATCTTCGAAGATACGTTCGCAACTATCCACCCAATCTTGAACATCCGTAGCCGACTCCGTTCCGTGGAACGGCTTCCCACCAAGGCTAGTATAGTCCTTATTCAGCTTGGCGAAGTCGACTCTTGGTGCCTGCACTATTGGACCACCACCATTTCCACCATTGGGAGCTGCCCTCTGTACATCTCTAAGCATCTCTCTCATGAGATCTGTAAACATCGTCCTCATGTCAGCAGCATTCCCATTATTGGCTCCCCTACCAGCACCTCTAGTATATCGGCTCATCGTCAATCTGAAAAAAAAAACGATTAACGACTCCATAGTGGTGCTAGTGCAGTATGACTTCATCCTTATACTACTAATAGTACATATATATATAGTTTTTAAAAACCAAAGTAATCACAAATACGCTCTCTCGTATACGTATATTATCTCTCCCTGATGACTTCCCTAAGTTAACTACGCAACCTAGAGCTCTGATACCAAGTGTGACGGCCAGTCCCGCACCAGCCTGCATTTCCTCCAAAAGTGCGCTGAACACGTGTCCGACTAGCACAAGACGGTCGTCATAAGAAAGGAAAGAAGGGAATGAACTAATCAAAGAACCTGTAGAATGTCTCACAGCGCATGGAATAAAATATAGTAATAATAATGTACTTGACATAAAACAGGCGAGACAGTGCATAAGCTGATAACTAAAACCAACATCAATCTCAAAGCAGCGGAAATCCAAATACAGCTTATTACAACTTTTCAAAATCTACTGTCTCTGAACAACAGAAAGCTAAAATAGAAGATACACCACCAATGCCCAAGCAGTGATCTTCAACAATACAGGGAGAATACTATATATGTATATTACGTGGAAGCCTCCTGCTCGTCTCCGGATCATCTACCCGTGCATCACCAGCTAACCTGTCTCTAGTCTGCTCGTGTGAGCACCCAGAGTAATAAGAGGAAACATAAAACTCTGGGTCAGACATAAAGCCTGGTATGAGCGATAAGCATCTAAACAGAATAATAACAGGTATACTAAACCATACCTGAACCTGGACCTGCAACCAAAGAGTTAGTACCACATACCGTACAATACTCCAAGGTGCCATAATAAATAGTGTAAGAATACGGGGGTGGGGTGTGCATGTCACAATGATAGAAAACAAATCATCCATAGCAACCATCCTCACATCTCTCACTCAGTGCGTAAAGCGTACGATATCTACCACTTTGGAACACTAGACAAACTGAGGTAACGACGAATCCCGACTTGTAGAAACCCTGCTGTGACCAAGCCAAACACTTGGAGTCATGACCAAACATTTCAATGACCCACTTCATTGGTCGTAGCCCTTGGTTCTACCGATGCCATAATGGCCCTGAATCCGCCTTCGTACCTCCTACCATAGTGGTCCAAAGCTATAGACGTCGATAACCCCTTGGCACACGTCCCGCAACAAAACCCAACCATGAAGCGAACTCGTTGATTTCCATCTGAATCTTGAGCTCTACTTCTCATTTGGGCTTCCTTTGCATCTCGGGTTTCTGTCATCACCCTCCGGATCGGATCCCTCTTCACGCTCGGGTCGGATCGTGTCGCACCATATGGATCGCACCTCGTCAGCTCGTGGCGCCTTGTCGGGTCGGTTCGGGCTTATCAGTTCGTGGCAACCCACTGGTTCGGGTCGAGCTACCCATCTGGATCATGGCGCTTCCCTTCAGTCGTGGAGGAACATCGGTTCGGATCGTGAGCTTCTTAAGTGGATCGGTTCGGGTCGGAGTAGCTCATTCTCACGAGAGACGAATCGGATCGGATCATCGGATCGGGGTCTTCAGCCATCGGCGGAGCGGGTCGCGCCATCGGATCGGGTCGCGGTCTTCCCTTTGTGGCTCCGAGCTCTGGCATGTGGCGCGGTTCGAGAAGGCGGGTCGGTTCGTGGGCATGGGGGCGATCCGATCCGGATAAATTCCTGCACTTCGTTCCAGCGACAGTTTCTCGCCATTCGACGGCGTTTTTGACCAAACTAACACTTCTAAGCAATCACAAAACACACCCTAGAGTCATAGCAACATGTAATAGCAACCACAACAGCAAACAATCACTCAAATGAATCAAAATGGATCAAAAGTGGCCAAAGCTCCTTATTTTCCCTTAAGCATGTTTAAGTAAAACTGATCATAGGGTTAGCAAAACTTAATCAAATCGAACCAAATTTCAACCAGAGGCATAAAACCTTATTTAAGAATTTCTAAACATTTTTCCAGAATTTATTAGTGTATAAATTCGCTAATCTTCACTAATTACCCTTAATTAACTGTAATTAGTGTCAAAATGATGCTATCACTCACCTTTGCCACAATAAAACTTCCAAATCTGAAGTGAACCTCTGATTTGCACGAATTCCAATATATAACAGCAGCCCTACCTCAGTCCTTGTGCTAATCCCCCTTGATTTGATGCCTCTAAGCCTTAATCCTTGATTAGGAAGTGATTTTGGGTGATTTAGAGAGATTTAGAGAGTGGAGGCCATGGCTAGGTTAAGGGAAATGAAAGTGTCGGCTGGAAAATGTCTAAAGAAATGTTTTCTAACCCTAATCAGCACCTATATACCCCTAAACCCGAAATTCCCCTTGGGCTTAGCTGTTAATCACCCGGTTAAGCCCAATTAAGCTGTTTTTCACCATCTGAAACTTGTTTCAGCCATATCTCCCAAACGGTGAGTCCGTTTGGCTAATGTGACCACTCTACGGAAAGAGAAACCATCATCCGGAGCCAATGGAAGTGGTTTCAGGTCAAAATTCCTTTCCAGTCAAAAGTTATGGCCAAAACAGTGCCAACTAGGGGTAAAATGGTCATGTAAAAATCGGGAAAAATCAGGAACATGGGAAATGACCCCTATAGTCGTCTCCCAAAGTTACATGACCATACGACTTCGTATGTGAAAGAAATAAATATTCTACGATCCTATGATGCGTAGAATGCGGGTCGTTACACTTACCTTGCTATTATCTAGTATCTTTGTTTCCGCTGTTTGATGAGTGTTGTAGTGAGGCTTCATGTACAGACATTGATGTTGTATCCACTGATGTATGGATGATTTTTTAGTATGTTATGAAAGTTTTAAAAGTTTGTTATATGATGCTCCACTATTTCTTCATGTTGTATATGTTCTGTTATATTTTATCCTTGTGTTGTAAGTTATACGGCAGGTTCCGCTTGTGTTATCATACCTTGATGACCGTCCATAACTGCCTGGCACGTCTTTCAGCGCTTTATTCCTCTTGTTTAGTGCAGAGGTTATGAGCGGTCATCACATTTGGTATCAGAGATCTATTTAATGATTTTAGCCAAAGTTTGAGGACATAATGACGTATGAGAGACGTACTTGTAGATTTATGATGGACGCATACTATATATATTAGTGTATATAGTGATAACGTTTGAACTCCATTAGCATTTTTTCTTGTAAGTGGCTAATCATTCTATATTGCAGATTTAGAATGAGTCGTCAAACTTCAAGACATACTGCTAGGGAGGAGGCTGAGCCTGGAGGGGAAAATGGCGGTACACCAGATTACCCAGCAATGTTTGAAGCCATGATAGAGGCATTCATGAGAAGGTTATTCACTTCAGTGGCAACTACGGTAGATGTAGGTGTGTAGTTAACTAGGGTTGTGGATTTTGCGAAGCTATGTAAAGACTTCACATCTCTAAGGGAAAGCAATTTAAAGGGATATAATCGACTAAAGTGGTCCAGAGGTGGTTAGATACTTGTATTCGTATTTTTGGAGGCTTGGGTATAGATGATGCAACTAAGAGAAAGCTTGCATCAAGGCAGCTACAGGGCAGAGCCATGTAGTGGTGGAATTCTATTGCTTTAGAGACTCCAGAGGATGAGATAACATTGGAACAATTCCAAGTTAAGTTCGAGACATAGTTTATCTCTACTGCTCAGAAGTAGGCTTTTTCCAAGAAGTTTGTGGAGCTGAAACAAAATGGTCGACCAGTGCTGGAATATGTTTCTGATTTTGAGGCCTTGTCCAAATACGCTCGTTCATATATTGACTCTCCTTACCAGAAGAACGAGAAGTTTGTTATGGGTTTGGATACCTATATTGGGAAGCCATTGGTAGATCATCTGGATGACCCATATGACAAGATTGTGGAAAAGGATGTGAGACATAAAAGATTGTTTCGGAAAGAAGAAACCGTTATTGCTGCAAAGGAAGCTCCAAAACCATAGCAGGTGGTAATAATAAGAAAATAAAGCAGCAACAACAGGAAGGGAAGGATGGTAAGAAGAAACCTAAGAGTGAGGTGGTTTTCTTTAACTGTTGGTGCCAACAGAAAGGTCATCTTGTTAATGAGTGTAAGAATCGGAAGGTTGAAAGGAAGTGTCACAACTATGGCAAGCCTAGGCATCTCAAGAAGGACTATCCATAACCGGCTAAGGGAAAGCAAATTGTGAAGGGTTATGCTTTGGAATTTGCGCCATCTTCTTAAAGAGCTCCAACTGTAAAGGAGAAATAAAGGGTATCGTCGTCCAAGGTACCCTTTCAGTTAAAGGTGCTTCAGTTTATGTGTTGTTTGATACTGGAGCATCACATTCATTCATTTGTAATGAGCTTGTGTGCCACTTGGGTTTAAAACCTGAGATTTGTGATAGACCTTTGGTTGTGACTAATCCAATTGGGGGTTCGTCCAGCCTTTGTATGTTGTTACTACCATAATTAACCCGGAAACCAGTTAAAGGTGAAGGGGTATTTAGTGAACCAAAGCACGAAGGAATGATCCGAGAGCTACACAAACTGACACTTTTTAGGGGAAGGGATCTCAAATCCTACAAAATATTGACACATTTTACCCGGCAGGCTAGCATACCCGGCAGGGGATTCAATAGCAAAAGGCTACCTAAGTCAGAAGCTAAGAGAGAGAGGCAATCACTCCACTAATGGAAATCCAGAAGGATGCAAAGGTTGCCAGTATTAACCTACTTAATACTAGTACACTAGGGGATAAAGACACCATAAGCATTAAGCCAGATGTACATAAAGATTATCCGGAACTAGCTTCCGAAAATTCTACCGCATAAAATCCGAAAGGTCATCTTGATAAACAACAAGGCGAATTTCCTGGAGCAACCTTATTGAAGACTAGTCTATGCACAGAGATCGCACCGGAACCCAAATCGGAACCCTAGAAATGATATAGGCTTTCTGTACTAGTCTACTTAATACAACACCAACAGTGGTTTCGAACCAGCAGCTATCTACAAGCATCCCGGGGACAAGCTCCTCTAAGCATTCATAAAGGAACCGGAAGCCTACATCCGGCAGCTTATAACCAAGATCATACAACCGGAAGCTCAAGCACTTTTCGGAAAGCAACTACATCAACAAGCTCATATCATTCTCAAAGAAGCCTCGGCTGACCGGGACCTTCCCTCCGGAAGCTATAATTCGGACCACAAAAGCGGCCGGGAGCTAAGGCAACTGAAATCAAGGAGAAAAGCGGCCAACAGAAGCATCTGCATGCCCAACATCCCAATAGCAGAAGGGTCCCCGATTTCTCTATAAATAAGGCCCCGGAGGTCACATTTAAAGGGGGCTAGCTGACTCTCATTTCTGATTCATATACTCTTTCTTTCTAGAATAAACCCTAATACTTAGATTAATTGGAGGATTTTTTTTTCTATTTTGTTCATGTACTCTAAATGGAAGATTAATAAAGAGCGAATCTACACTTATAGTGTTTTCCTGTGAGTTTATCATGTTATTTCTTAATTGTCATTTCTACAATTTACCGTTTATTTCCTACATGTGCATAGATCCTTGTCCAAACCTTTCAGCAGATCGAATGAAACATCCCTTCCTATATTCTTAAACCCTTTCTACGAGCTTAGATATTTCAGCGAACATGGTGCAATATTCCTTTCCACCATTCGTTAGGTCCTTTACTAAATGTTGTTTAGTGATCCTTCTCTCCAAGGCCTTGATATTTAGGAACGATGATCTAACCCAAACTCGCGAAGGCTAAACCACCTATTTTTTTCCCTTGGAACCATTCCCATCGACTTATTTCCAGTGTTGACGAAAAATATCATTAACATTTTGGCGCTAGAAGGAGGTCCTGAACCTACGATCCTTTGGTCAACCTTTCCACATATCCACCTGTCCTGTTCTGTCCCGGATTGGAATAAACCTTGTAGAGGAGAACATTATGAATAGAAGGTCTCTACCAGGTATTAATGGGTTTCCCATGGTTGGGACATGTATTAGCGAGCCGTGGGAGACTGAAAGGTTTAAATTAGAAAGCCTGCGTATCCAAGAGAAAGAGAAGGATGTAGAACCTTATGATCCTGATCGATGGAGCATTAACCCCTTCCACTTAGGACCAACTCCGGTTTTTTGCCTAAGTCAATCCTTGATGGAAAGATATAACTTCATTCTCCATATCAAAGAAACTATCCTAACACAGGCTAGGGGAACCATATTCGAACAAAATGTTGAGAAGGCTTCCACTCCTCTTACCAATAAAATGTCTGAAAGAGATATACCCCTATGCCAAAAGGTAATTAAAAGGAAGTTTAGGAATGAAGAAGGAATTAGAAAATCAAGTGATAAAAGGGCCGAAATGCAACAACGAAAGAGGGCTTTCAAATCAAGGTTGCCAAAAGGTTGTAAGCTCACAATGTCGACTGAGGGTATCTACTTCCTAACTAGAAACGAGTTAAACTTTTGGCCATCATTAAAAAAGAAACCCAAAAATGAAGCTAAGGGGAAGTGACGTATTGCTACTACCATATGGTAAACGGACACGAAAAAAATCATTGTAAAGTCTTAGACGGAATGATTTTCAACTTCTTAAGCCAAGGAAAATTTCGAAGATATGTAAAGAAGGCATAGGAAGTTACGCCGGTAAAATCTTCTAGAGAGAAAAAAAGAAGGTTATCTACCCGATTGCAAAGAAGAAAATCCTCACAAACTTGAAATGACCGAGGACAGGTCGAGCCACAAATGGATAAAAGAAAAGAATAAAAAACCTTGTTAGCACCAAATTGGTCAAGACAAGGCATTTCGCGGAGGGGGGGGTGTGTGTTAGTCTTTTTCCATGCCCGAATCAGAGGGGGATAAGTTAAAGCATCAAAAGCGTAAGCCTCCGTTTCACATCAGAAATGGTCGTCCTACCTCTGCTAGAACTAAGCACGTCCTACCTCTGCTCGCAGAAGAGCACGTCCTACCTCTGCTTATGTCCCGAGCGCAAAAGGGAATGCAAATCCCTATAATAACCTACGATGGTTAAGATAGGGCACCCCTCGAAGGGGGTGGCGTGTAAGCCTCTATCAGTACCTACGATGGTCAGTATATTGCATCAAAAGAGTAAACTTTAGTTATGTGCCTACGAAGGCCCCGCCTAAATGTATAAGACCTTATCTTCACCTACGATGGTCTGGATAAGGCACCTTCTGGAGGGATGTCAGTAAGACCTTGCGCCCTGCTTGTGGATAAGCTTGCCAAGCGCGCCGGACACACAGGCCCAGCGAGTGGCCAACAAAACAAGTACATCCTCTGCTTTGACATCATAAGCCCAGAGAGTGGCTCAAGGAGCACGTACAACCACTACTTCAAAAATCAAATCCGAAGGGGAAACCAAAACACTGATACCAGAAGGGAATTTTCGGTACTCAATCTCTAATTACCTAAACAAGGGTTGGTTCAGGTCTTCTATACTAATACCCGAATCTGGGTTGATTCAATTCATCACAAATACCGGAAGGGAATTGCTGGTACTCAATCTCTAATTGTCTAAGGAGGGGTAGTTTCAGGCCTTCTATATTAATACTCGAATCTGGGTTTGTTCAGTTCTTCGCAAATACCGGAAGGAGATTTCCGGTCAAAAAATCTTTATATTACTTGGATAAAGGGTAATTTGGAATCTCTATTAATACCGGAAGGGAATTTCTAACCATCAATCTTTAATTACATAAACAATGGTTGGTTTAAGACTTCTACAAACACCGGAAATAAATTCTCGGTCTTATTTCGATATCTAAATTCGGGTTAAATCGGGATTCCTAACACGTACGCAAAGTTAAAATAAACTGAGAGCTCTATTGGAGCATCAGAAGCTAATTCCCAGTGGTCTACCAAATGATCCTAGTATGGGGTGGATCTGAAAGCTTATAACTCACTGACGAAAGAACTCTGAGGTAAATCAGCATAGCTACAGGGATGTTCTCAGGGGAAGGCACAACATCAAAATGGCTCCAGACAAAATGGTTACCACTTTTCAAGGAAAATTCTTGAACCATTTGTGTACAAATAGTTGTTATCTGCATTTTATATCAACAACCATTTACATGATAAACAACAACAATACACAAGTTCATTCATAAAAGTTACATTCTCAATACCCTATATATAGGTATAATTATATGTCACTATTACAAAATGTCACTAGATATCTAGGTCATCTCCATCCTCAGGCAAAGGAGGGTAAATGGCATGACAAAGCGCAATGCTTGGTAGCTTGTTAAGCTTTCACACTATCCTACCCGTTTCATCTAGATGATCAGAAGGTTTAATCTGAAGTTTCAGGGCTCTATTATAAGCCCTGCACATTGCCGTAAGAGACTTGTTTTCTTTCTCTAACTCAAAAACATTCATACACAAATCATGCCTTTTTCTTGTATACGTCTTGTTTGATCAACATATCAGACAACACGGTCATGAGAATCCTTAATCAATTTGGTATCATAGCTCCTCTTTATCTTAGCTACCACTTTCTTACACCACTCAGAAATAACTGATTCCTTTAACCCAGGCGGAGGGTTATTCAAGTAAAAATACTTTTGGGAGGATGAGGTCTTAGGTACGGTTGTATCGTTGGGAGGTTGAGATCCCGTCAGGATGGGGATACTTTTATAACAATATTCCCATACTCACACTTCGTGTTGGCATTATTTAAATCAATTTCTGGATCGATGATATGTTGGCGTAAACTCCTCAATTCATCCTCAAACTCAATAGAGGCAATGGTCCTTATATAGGCCCTCAATCCAAGAACAGTCCTATCTCTCTCTTATAACTGGTCTTTTAAAGCATTCATTCTCTCATTCTATGTTTAATCGATAAATTCTAATACAAAATCTTCCTCTCTTAAAACATAGAAGAAATCTCATTTACTGGCAATGCTTCGCTCTGAGATGGGAAGATCTCACGACGATCAACCTACCCACACGAACATAGGAAAACAGTTACGATTATATTTTCTTTTCAGGTTACAAAAATAAAACTCCATTCTTACATAAAAACTTTATGTGAGCTAAATCCAAAACCAATCTACCGTGGCATATAGATAAAAAGGAAGTTACAAAGGATCACTTCCATTTTATTAATACATCTACTGTTTACATAACATCTCGGCATGTTTAACTCTTAAATTCTTTAGAATTGCTTGGCGATCTTCGCTCAGAAAGTTAAAAGAGGGCCGAGGAAATTCAGTATAAACACTCCTAAGTTTCTAGAAAAAACCATTTTTCCTGATATCATGAATTGATGTGGTTAAAAATTCCCTTCTCAATTTACAAGTCACACGTGGTGCATCTTTATAATGAACGAGGTTCTGTCATATTACAAATAAGCGTATTAGTAGGCATATTTAGTAATTGGGACTCAATCCAAATTTTACATAGATTGATTAGATTGAGTTCACAAATATTCTCCTTGTCCTACGTAAGAGCTATTTAGTTCCTTCTGTTTTCCATCTAATTCTGTTTAAGGAAGGAAACAACTTTTCTTTTATCTATTAAGTATAGTAGCAGAAAACTGGCTGTGGTCAAAATGCTTATAAAAAGAGAAAACGTTGCCAGAGCAGGAATTATACCCGAGAAAAAGGAGCTTCAGGGCCCACGACTTTCTCCCTTTCCGAATGGCCAGAAGGGCCAAACAAAGGATCTTCAGGATCAAAGGCAACGCGGGAACCTCCTACTTCGGGATTGTGCCTAATGTGATCATAGGGCACATCGGCAGCCGAAGAAATATCGTTTTTGTTACTCTCGTCTTCACCCTGGCGGCCTTTACTTCTGGAGCCATCACCGCCGTCACCCCTATTGTTTCCAACAAAGGTGGAAGCCTCTTCTCTTTCAACATAATAATCAAGGAAACTATCAATATATAGAATATCCTAGACTTTAGATTCATCCTTCTATGACATCCCAACTCCTCGTTTGCCCAACTTAATCCTTTCCATGACTCGATCGTTGACGAAGGGAGGGACTTTGGTAGTTCGGATCTCGGCAAGACTCTGAAGGTTATCAGTAAGAAGGTGAAATAAAGAATCTTCATAACTTCAGCCTTAATCTATGAAAAATGAACATGCAGGAAGTCAGAAATCCTGCCTTTAGCTGCATACATTATCTGCACAGCGCGGGAAAGCTTCTCATTCTTCTTCTGGAGTTCCTCAGCATGAGCAACCACATCTTCCACTATTTGATGTTCCAAGGCTGACATTTTGTCAGGGGTTACGTCCTTAATATGCCTTTCTTTCTCCAAAGCTGCCTCGATGTGTTCCAGGGAAGCTTTCAACCTCTAACATTCATCACTTAAGGCTTCATTCGCCTCTCGAAGCTTAACGATTTCGGGGATGGAAGAAAAAGGGATTGATTTAGGAAAAAAACCACCTTTTAAAAATCTAGAAAGATAAAAGCATTCAGTATACAGCCGCAATAGAGTAAAAGTTAAGATTAAAAAAGAAAAAGAAAAAAAAGAATGTTGTACCTGAGGTTGTCAGGTGATCAAGTGCTGGTAGAAATCCGCCACATCTGAAGAAGAAGAAGGCAATGAGATGTCGGAAGACACCAGACAAAAAAGAGAAAGCTTCACAAAATCAACAAAATCAGTGGAAGTATCAGGGGTCCTCGGAGGCTCTATAGACTGAGAAGTCGAAATTCGCGACATAATATGTGCACCCGCTTCTAATGAACTTGGAAGAGAAGTCGGCCAGATACAACCCCTACTATCCCTACCGGAAGTACCCTCAGAGATTACAGAAACAGAAGAATAAAGCTTTAGCCTCTTAGCTGGCGGCTCGACTGGTAACTCAGCCAACCTCTTAATAGCAACAGCGGTAGACCGATTCAAAACATCGGTGAGGGTCGAGAGTTCCGAAGTCAAAACTCTTACGCAAATGAAAAATCAAAGAAAAAATTCAGGAGTAGGGGACTTGGATGTTAAAGAGACTCCGATAAAGAAACTATCAAGTCAAGCAAAACATACCGGGAGACAGGGGGTAGAGGAAGCAAACACTTCTGAGCCCAACAAAAAGCATTTAGAACCTGGGAAACGAATAGGTAGTCGTCCCAAAACCTTTTGCCCGTCAGGAAGAATATCATATTGACGCAACTTGTCCTTGATTAATAGAACAGATCGACCCTGCGGCTCTTCGAGTAATTTCAAAAGGAGCTCAAACATACGAGATTCACTTCGGTTAAGGGAACTCTCTTAGAAGCAGGATCTGAAAAAAAACAACTAAAGTTAAATCGTAGATAAGAAAAGTAGTCGATCACAAAGGGTTAGATGATTTACCATAATCAGCAAATTTTCTTGAAATACCAACGGGGCATCTGATGAAGAAGAACTGATCTTCCCAAGATATAGCCTTACTGTGACGGCCCGCCCTAGACTAGCCGACATTTCTCCGAAATGCGTTGTGCCAATGTCCAACTAGCATGGGACGGTCGCTAAAGAAAAAGGGTGTGAAGCTAAAACTACCAAAGGAACCTGTAGTATATCTCACAGCTCATGAAATAAAATATAATAACAACATAACTTTGACATAAAACAGGTGAGACGGTGCATAAGCTGAAAACTAAATCATCATAGCAGCTGAATCCATAATACAGCTTATGATCCAACATCATTATTACAACTTCAAATTACTGTCTCTAAAGAAAAATAAAGAAAACGTACACTACTAATGTCGAAGTAGTGACTAGCTACAACATAGGGAGTATATATGTATATCATACATGGAAGCCTCCTGCTCGTCTCCGGACAGCTACTCGCGCATTACCACCTAACCTATCTCTAGTCTGTTCGTTTAGGAGCACCAAGAGTAATAAGAAGAGACATAAAACTCTGGGTCAGACAAAAGTCTGGTATGGGAAATAAGCAACAAAACAGAACAATAACAGGTATAATCCAATCGTACCTGAACCTGGACATGCAACCAAAGATTTAGCACAACAAGATGTATAGTACTCTAAGGTAACACTAACATAAAGTGTAAAAGTAATATAGGGTGTGCATGACATGGTGAAAGCAAACATCAAACATAGCAATCATCCTCACATCTCTCACTCAGTGCGTAAAGCATACGATATCCACTACTTTGGTCACCTAATCTTTGGGCCATGATGGAGTCCAACCCCGTACAACTATCACTACGAGCCCCTAATCCGTCTCTTAGTGGAGAACCAAAGTTATAGGTATTGATAACCCCTTTGCACACGTCCCGCAGTAAAGTCCAATCATGAAGTCAACTCGTTGGTTCCCGTCTGGATCCTAGGTCAAAAGTTCTCATTTGGACTACCTTTGCATCTCGGGTTTTTGGTCATCATTCCCATTCATTTCGTTGCTCCAAGCTTCCATACATGTTCACACTTTAGTTCAGATATGTGCAGTTCGTGATTTCCCTGTCCGGGCCGTGATCTGCTCGTGGACATCTTTTTCGGGGTCGGTTCGTGACGTTTCATAACCTCTGGCTCATGGTCAGCTTCCTCGGCTTTCTCTGGCATCGGTTTGTGGTCCACCTTGCATATTCCTCACAGTCGCCCTCCTAGGGTTCGCCCTCTTCCTCACTCTCGCCCTCCTAGGGTTCGCCTTATTCCTCACGGTCACTCTCCTAGGGTTCGCCCTCTTCCACACGCTCTCCCTCTTAGGGTTCGCCCTATTCCTCACGGTCGCCCTCCTAGGGTTCGCCCTCTTCCTCACGCTCACCCTCCTAGGGTTCGCCCAATTCCTCATGGTCGCTCTCCTAGGGTTCGCCCTCTTCCTCACGCTTGGGGTGTGAGGGTGCTTCACGAACGGGATACTGTATTATTTTCTGTAACTTTTCCTACGGGCTATTTACGCCATACGACAGCTTTTTTGACCATTCTAACTTTGTTAAACAATCATGAAGCATTCCAAATAATAATAGCAACATATATAATCAACCATAAACACCAAAACAACCATCTAACATGTTAATATGGATCAAACATACCCAAAACCCATGTTTTATCCTAAATCAAGTTTAACCATTACTATTGATAGGATTAACAAAACATATCCAAATTAACCCAAATTTCTAACAGAGGCATAAAATAATATTTCGGAATTTCTGAATATTTTCCAAATTTTTCTGAGTTATAATTTAGCTAATTAACACTAATCACCACTAATTAGCCGTAATCAGTGAAAAACAATGCAAATCACTCACCATAGCCATAAATAATCTTAGATATGAATCTTTTTCACTATTTGGGTCGAATTCCTATGCAACACAGCAACTCCAACTCTGATTTGGTGTTAATTTGGTGTTGATTTGCCTTGATTTGATGTAGCTCAGCTTAATCCTCGATTAAAAAGCGATTAGGAGGTGTTTAAATGAAGAATTTGAGAGTGGAGGCCATTACTAGGGTTAGAAGAATGAAAGTGGCGGTTGAAAAATGACAAAAGAGAGTTTCTCTAGCCCCTATCAGCCCTTAAATAGCCCTAATCCCAAAATCCCTACTGGATCTACCTGCTAATTACCCAATTAAGCCCATTTAAGCCCATTTAAGCTATTTTTCACTTTCCAAACCTTATTTCTGCCATGTCTCCCAAACGGTAAGTCCTTTTGATTAATGTGATCACTCAAAAACCATAATCCGAATCCAATGGAAGTGGTTTTAGGTCAAAACTCCTTACCAATCAAAAGTTATAGGTGAAACAAGATTCGCCAGAGGCAAAACGATCATTTAAAAATCGGCAAAAATCATGAACATGGGAAATGACCCCAATGGTCGTTCCCTAAAATTACACTACCATACGACTTCATAAGAAAAAGAAATAAATATTTTATGATCCTCTGATGCGTAGAATGCGAGTCGTTACATTCTCCTCCCTTAAGAAATTTCGCCCCGAAATTCCTTAACCAAAACATACAAAGGATCCCATATGCCTATCAATCATTTGCAACAATCAAACATACATAACAACACAACAAGCCTATCCTAGCATGCAGTTTACTAACAAGGGAGTACTATATCGATATTAAAACCTTACCAGGAAAAGATCTCTGGATACGTCTTCCTTATGTTCTCCTCTGTTTCCCAAGTGCAGTCTCTCTCATTATCACCCCACTGGACTTTGACTAGTTTGGACCGTCTTGCTTCGAATCTGCTTCGTATCGTGCTCGACTATACGTATAGGTCTGCGGTTCCCAACCGCCACCACAACAAAATTGTTTTTTAATGACGCAAAAGGGTGTGTCTTTTACGACGTTTATGCGATGCTATTAAAAATAGCGTCGCATAAACGTCGTAAAAGACACACCCTTTTGCGTCATTAAAGAATACTTTGTTGTAGTGCGCCTCAGGTTCTACCTCGATATCATCCAACTGATCTAGTGAAATGGCCACATTAGGGTCGAGCACAAACTTCCTTAACTGGGAAACATGAAATACGTTGTGAACTCCCGCTATCTTGTCTAGTAATCCAACTTTTGGTCAATCGATCCACAATTACCCAAATGCTGTCATGGTTCGATCTACTCCTTGGTAAACCATCGACGTAGCCCATTGAGACTTATTCCCAATTCCATTCGGGAATTTCCAACGTTTGTAACAAACTACTAGGCCTCTTTTGCTCATCTTTAACTAACTGCCAATTCATACTCTTGGAGATAAACTTCCCAATGTCCCCCTTCATCCCTTCCCAGTTATAGGTTTGCTTCATGTCTCAATACATTTTGTTACCACCGGGATGTATAGTCAATTTCGAGTAATGACGTTCTCTAAGCACTTCATCTCTCAATCCGTTAACGTTGGGTATAACTTGTCTCCCATTCTTTCGAAGTCATCCTTTTCTATCAAGTCCATACTTGTTCATTTTCTCACCATCGATATTCATCCCTACCTTGGAGATGATTTCCATTAAGTTAGGATCGTCCCACAAACTAGAACCAATCCACTCAATCAAAGTCAGTCTAGCCGTCAAACTTGCTAACATTTCTGGATCCAATCCATACTTAGGTCTGAAATCATATCCCACAATATACTCCAATTACTTTCATTCAAGAAACATAGCATCTAAACTGGCATATCTCCTACTCAATGCATCAGTACAACACATAGTCTGGTACCACCTACATCCGTGTATATCGTCATCTCCTCATTCTCTATTACCAGAATCCTACAAATGATAGTCTACTCAAGGGAATAAAATTAGGAACAAACATAGCAACCATAGCATCCATCAAACATGTCCTATCTATCACTGCTAAAGCCATAAATACGTCGACGCCAACCTGACTGGTCCAACCAATCCCAAGGGCTAATGGAAGCCCCGGTCCCAAATGAACTACCACACGTCCAATGCACGTTTATCCTCCAAGGATAACTAGATCACATCCAACAGATCCAAGGCAACGGGCGTCCCCAGATACCCTTGCTTCGAGTCCGCCTAGAACACTCCAACTATCGACGATTTCTTGGTATTCTCATCAGAAGAGCTACCCACATACTCAGACCCAGTCTCGAGTATCCATTACCCACAAACTCGAGCACAAACTCAAGTCCAACATGAGTCGTCTCCCTACTCGTTGCATCTCCAAGATCAACGAACAACCATTTTTCCTTTACGAGTTCAAGTCGAACTTGAATCGTTCTAGCCTTCGTTGCATCTCGACGATCAACAAACACCCATTTTTCTTTTACGAGTTCAAATCCAACTTGCATCTTCCTAACCGTCATTGTATCTCCACGATCAACGAGCACATCTTATCCCTTCGAAGTTCTACCATTCTTGAACCAACGAGAACTGTAACACCCCGTACTTTTAAAACATAACATTAGAGATAATTAAAGAATAATTAATTTTTGAAAGAAGAATTAGGTGAAATGGGTTACGCCATTGCGTTTGTCTCGGAATTCTTCTTGAGATAGAGTCCGAGTTTGCGTAAAATAGACATCATATGAAGAAGTTATGAAGCTTGGAAGATTTAAGTTTAAAGCTGAAGAACAAGTCGACCGCCCATTTTTCACTAGTCGACCGTTTTTGGATAGAAGTAAAAATGGTCGACCGGTTGAAATGGGACGGTCGACCGATTGGATCTGGGCAACCTCCTGGTGACGTGGTCTGGATGATGACATGTCCTTTTGGGATTGGCTGGATGACGTGTTTTTCTGGTTTGGATGGTTCAGATGGATCCTAATCTAATCTAAGGGTCCTAATTCACCTAGAGCATCTATAAAATACCGCTAAACCTAACTCTAATCTCATTGTTATTCATCCATGGCGGCTCCATGCTGCTTTAGTCCAAATTAACCTAGCCTTTCTTCTCCAACCAAAATCAAAGTAGAGATTTAGAGATAGTTCTTCTTCAACAATCAAATTAGAAGATCTGATCTACATCAATCAAGTAGAGATTATTTAAGATCTGAATTGCTATAACAATGCCTAATTTTCCAAGAATCCTATCGCTGTGAGTCTATGTTACTTTCACATATAATTAAATTAAAAGTGATTGTGATAAAATTGTAAATTGGATTTTATGAACATGCCTGTAAGATGAATCATATCAAGTTTGTAAGTCCTTATCTTTCAGATTCATACCCAAATTTCTGTTATCATATGCTAGTTCATATGCCATATGCATATTGGATCTACTTTATTATTCTATGCTAGTTCATATTCCATATGCCTATTGGATCTACTTTATTATTCTATGCTAGTTCATATTTCATATACCTATTTTTATGCCAGTTTTGATGTCATGATTCCCTTCCCTTCTTCTTTTGCTTTTTCTTTATGAGATAAGGCTAACTTCGAGCCTAACATATTGCATTGAGATTTGCGTACAAATAACGTTGGACCAATTGGGAAAAGTTAGGAAAAATATTGAATAATATGTAATTGGGCATAAATTGATTTGTAATCATGTAATTGATTTAATTTATATACATGGAATTATAGGCATGACTTGGATTAGAATTATAAACATAACCTGAATTGGAAATTGTGGGCAATTGGAATATATGTTATAATTCAGAACTTGAAATTGGGATTGAACAAAAGAAAGTGATAATGAAAGCCTAAGACACGAGGTAAGATTCAAACTGTGGTATAAGCCTGCCCGGAACCGCCCGGCTTATCCAGCGACCGCAATTTGGTAATCTAATGTGGAAGGTCAAAGGCAGAAATTAGATGCGTAATAATGCAAAGACATGAGGTTAGATTCGGTTTGCGGTATAAGACTACCTGGAACCGCCGACATATCAAGCAACCGCAAAACGGCAATCTAATGTGAGAGGTTTTGCAAGATTACGGTTATAATAAATTAATGAACACTTAACCAAGATAAGACATGTGATTAGACATGTGGATGATAAAGGGTTAAGTGGGTGACATGGGTAACATGTGAAATATAATCAAGGCACTTAACCAAGATGCGACATGTAAGAAAACATGGGAATAAAAGAAGGGGTTAAGTGGGAAATCCTAGTGGGGACCAAGCATAGGAGGGAAACTTGTGTCAAGTGGGTGGACCCTTTTCAACTAGTAACCCATTAGTATCAACACATGCTTACTGGGTTTGATTGTAAGAGGTCAATAAAGAGTTAGCGGTGGCAACGCAAGTCCAACAGAGTCATATGCCTGCGTGGGTCCAGGCTGGTAGGTAAGATGTTGTTGCATCATGTAGATATAAGCCGTGCCTTTTAGTAGTATCGGGTTGCCACTTTAGGGAGTGATATACCCTACTGTGGGACTAGCACGGGTATCTACGAGTTAGGGAGCCGATAGAATGGGGATGGTAGTGGGTACAACTAGTGGAGATAGGAGCAGGCGGCACCTTTGATAGCATCTAGAAGTACACGAAACTACAGTCTATTATTATTATCATGATTAGTGAGAGGGATAATCTTTTAGTGTGAAACTAGTATTGGTGCAGTGTAGGAATTATCTTATAGTGATTAAAAGCGCAATCAACATTACATCTTGTTTGTCTTGTTTACCTTGTCATGCCTGCTTATGTTGAAGTCATCTCTTATATCCAGTTTATGGTCTTATCCTGTTATTTTACTGATTATATTGTTAGATTCACTAGACTCGCCAGACGTATGTCTGACCCCTTTTTATTTCGCCTCTTTTCTCCCCTCCCCCCAGGTCCTCAGGTGGGAATAGTGAAGCTTGACTTGGATTCCTTTTCTTCTTGAAGTGCTTGGAAGGGTTGAAAGTAATGCTCAACTTTATCTCTTTCTCATTATGGCTATTTGGAGTGGGATTATGAATTTACTTTTATGTACTCTGATAATAATTTTGTACAAGATGGATATTTGTGTACTTGACTCTAGTATGTGGTTTTGATGTTGTAACCAAACATGTTTTGCTTTTCCGTTGCAATGAATAAATTTTGAATTTTCTTAAGTACCATTTTATATATCTGTCTTGTGATATTCTGTTTTATACTATAATACTCCATGAAAGTTAATGCATTCCCTTAGTGAGTGGCATTAATGGACATGGGGTGTTACAAGAACATCAACATAGGGTCCTAAAAAATTCATTACTTTGCAGCTTTCTCGAGTCCCACTCGAGTCATCTCATAGTCCTATCAAATCCAACTCGCGGCACTCCATACATTGAATAGTCTTATCATGTCACGACTGTACATCACTCCTCAAGTAAGACGAAATATCATTTAATGGAAATCACAACAACTATTTATATCTCATGCAAGCCATCCTAGTTGAACTCAACATTCCCTAAGCATGAGCCCTGAAGGCCTAAACCAATATCAGACATTCATTCAAGGAACATCTCCTCCAAATTCATACAATCTACGTGAGATGATACTAGCAAAACAACTAAGAAATCACAAGCAAACCTACATCCATGACTCGATAAGACCACATTACAACAAATCATGCAAAAGGCTAGTTGAACCACCGATCGGGTTCGTCACAACTAAAGTTCTATCGACAATCTCAAGTTCCAATTCCAACCTATCTACCAGGTCACTAGGTATAAAGGAATGAGATGTCTCGGTATCAAACAAAACTCGAACGAGAACACCATGAATAGAAAGCATACCTTGAACAATGACACTCTTTCCCTTCTACGTCACAGTTGGGGCATTCGACGAAGAAGGAATAACGTTGATAACATATGCTCTCACAATCTGCTTCTCTTTAGGGGGTTGTGGACATTTATCCTTATGATGTCCTGCTTGGCCGCATTTGAAGCACTTCCTTTCCCCAGGCTTTTCCTTACAATCTCTGGCATAGTGGCCCTTCCTGCCACAGCTAAAGCACTCATCATCATTCTTATTCTTCTTATTCTGACCATCCTTGGTTTGGTTCTGCTTCCTCTTGTTCTGAGAATTCTTCTTGCCTTCACTGCCTGCTTATGGTTTTGGCTCCCCTGCAAATGCAATAGCAACTTCGGTCTTTGTCTTAGGGTAAAGACTCTCCGATCTCAATGCCTTTCCCACAATAGATTCAAACGTCTCATCAATGTGGTTTATAAGTCTCTCCCCCAATCACTCCTAATTTTTCTGAGTTATAATTTGGCTAATTAACACTAATCACCCCTAATTAGCCATAATTAGTGAAAAACAATGCAAATCACTCATCTTAACCACAAATAATCTTAGATCTAAAACTGTTCTACTGTTTGGGTCGAATTCCTATGCAACACAGTAGCTCCAACTCTGATTTAGTGTTGATTTTCCTTGATTTGATGTAGCTTAGCTTAATCCTTGATTAGAAAGCGATTAGGAGGTGTTTAAATGAAGAATTTGAGAGTGGAGGCCATTACGAGGGTTAGGAGAACGAAAGTGGCGGCTGAAAAATGACAAAGGAGAGTTTCACTTGCCTGTATCAGCCCTTAAATACTCCTAACTCCTAATCCCGAAATCCCTAATGGACCTAGCTGCTAATTACCCAATTAAGCCCATTTAATCTGTTTTTCACTTTCCAAACCTTATTTCAGCCATATCTCCCAAACGATAAATCCGTTTGATTATTGTGACTACTCTACGGAAAGAGAAACCATCATCCAAATTCAATGGAAATGGTTTCAAGTCAAAACTCCTTACCAATCAAAAGTTATAGGCAAAACAAGATTTTCCAGGGGCAAAACGGTCATTTAAAAATCAGCAAAAATCATGAACATGGGAAATGACCCCAATAGTCGTTCCCCAAAGTTACACGACCATACGACTTCATAAGAAAAAGAAATAAATATTCTATGATCCTCTGATGCGTAGAATGTGGGTCGTTACACTTCCCCATACCATCGCTAATAATCTTCTACAAGGGAGTAACATGGAATATAAAGAAGTCGACACCTCTTCAAAAACTCATCGGTTGTTGGTTGAGGTTAGGAGTAAGAGAAGCCTGGCCTGATTCAAGAGCAAGTATTTCAAGGCATAAAAGCAACGTATAAGTGCTAGGTAGGAATTGGATGGGTGCAACCTCCAAGTCACGTAGAAGTCGAAATATGAAGGAGGAAAAGGGAAGAAGACCCCATGCCAGATATGTACAACTGAATAAGCAAAATATCCTTCAGGTGGATTAATGATGTTATCTCTGTGAGTGGCAGGAATGGCCTCCGCATTATCTATTCCAAAGCCGGCGAGAATGGAGTTTACTTCATCTTGAGAAGTAATCAAATGTTTCTTCAAGGCAAAAGATTTCCTCTTCCGGGAAATGCCACAAACACCAGTTGGTGATGGACCGGGACTCCTTTTATCAGTCATGGTGCTGCCAGGTGATATAATTCCATAAACACGTAAAATTCATATCCCACTCATTAGAATATCATGGAGTGATAACACATAAACCTACTAGTAATAAATGACTAAGATAGTGCACATTAAGATAACTCCAGATACTAGTTTAGGTCATATACAACAAATGTCACATCTAATGAAAAATAATTGGGCCCTTAATAATAATAGAATCAGATTTTCTTAAGAATATTGCTAGAAGGGCTCAAAGGAAAAGTAATGACTGGACCAGAACCAGGCAACCATGAGTCAGCACTGAAGACCTTGTTGGCTCTCGGCACCAGCAAAATCGATGGAGCCAGCATGAGACGACCCGATTTCCCGTTCTCACGGAAACAAGGTTATCTTTTGGAATATAACACAGAAACATATAATAGCAGAACAGAATTAAATAAATACACCAGAATGAACAACAAAATATACTGGATAAAAGTAATCATCAGAGTTACACAGTATACAGGATCTTACTTAGTACAAATACAGTTCAGCTATACATAAATGTCTACAGCGGAAATAAACAAAATATGTACAATAGGAGCTGAACAGCATAAAAAGAATAAATGATAGAATCCATCTTCAGCTCCAGCTATCCAGAAAGAACCAGCTAAACCTGAATACAAGGCTGCCCGTGTAGAAAAAGGGGCACCCGAGTTTGAGAGTGAAACAAACTACGAGTCAGTCATGGGACTGGTATGAGAAATCCACTCAACACATATATCTAATATGGCTAATCACAGGACCACGCCACTTTCGTGGAACGGGTTTACTCCATTGGATTGCCAGTGCTTTAAAACAAATCTTTCTTTTAAAACATCGCTATGCTTTTTATAAAAATGAAGCCGTTATAAGACTCAGTTCCCATCACACAATGCAACGCAAACCGGAGGATAGAGTTTTTACCTTATAACGGCCAAGATATGCTTGATACGAATAAAACAAAGGCATTTAATATTATTGCTAGTGTTTATATGTTTTGAAATCAATTTCAAATCATAACTATCAATCATAGACGGCATTAATGCCCCATACCACTATGTCGCCATATATAGGTATACAATCAAAACCGCACGATGTCGTATTTGGAAATTGGTTCTCCGTCATGAACCAAGGCAAAAGATAGTCCTTACCGAATTCGTGACTCTCTAGCCCGAGCCACAGGATCAGAGCTCGAGTGACCCTAGGAGCGACAGGGCCGGTCCACCGATGTGGATTAAAATGCCTGAACAATACGTTTCCCCGCCCTTTGGGGCGTAAACGAGCCAACGAATGACTCCATCGGACCCGGATCGTCCGATCAAACCGAGGCGCCTCGCAACAGCAACAACCACATAGGTGAAAAGTATATAAATGTCAGGGCTGGTAGGTCACTGACACCACCCTAGCTAGAAAGAAACGCATGCCCTCCCTGAGGTCCTTCCTCCCGTTTTAGGTTCAAACCGGGGTGTGAGGCTCGCGAATTCACGTTATACACAAAGCTATGCCACACAGGCGGTGCTTTGATCATCACCACAAGACTTTGCTTTTCAACAGAAGCCCTGATCACTGCATCTTAGCATGCCACACAGGCAATTCACCCCGTGCAACTGATGGCTATCAATCACACAGAACAAATTCCAATGTCGGACACACAGTCCATTTACAAGTCCGTTCTGGGTCTGAACGAAACCGGAGGCACTAAATACCTCGCAAACCCTTCGATCAACACGTACGTCTGAACGATCACCACTCATTATC
This sequence comes from Allium sativum, assembly GCA_030737875.1. Classification (NCBI taxonomy): domain Eukaryota; kingdom Viridiplantae; phylum Streptophyta; class Magnoliopsida; order Asparagales; family Amaryllidaceae; genus Allium; species Allium sativum. Next base: position 68,111,369 of record CM060911.1, read on the forward strand.
CATATTTCGGGATGCCTCCCAATCAGGACCTCGGTTACCATCCAAACGAGGTGAAGATCTCCGGTCTTCGACCATCGTCTTCATCTTCGAATTTCAATCGTCGGTCGATTATTCGAAATGAGAATTAACTCGGCCTTTTCAAATAATTCACGTATATTTAAAATTTCAAATCGATTTATTTCAATGGTTAAATTATTCGACAACACCAATTGTGTTCTTTATATAGTTTTCACACCAAACACATTCAACCATCAAACATCACATAAATCAAGCAAATTCAGTTTATTTCCATTCCATATCGCTTACGATATTTTATAACTATTTATCGCTATTTTTATTTATTTTAAAATAGCCATTTTATTCAAAACGACGCTTCGGGCCATAAGGCGGCCGTGGCGCTGTTTTTCTTCAGATTTGATTTACACATATCTGAAAATCTAACCGTAGGATCTTCACAAAATTTACATCATTAGAAAGGTCTTTTCAAAACGAATCCAACGGTTCCAGTTTCGGGAAAATCCGACGGTCGGATCTCCCGGTACAATCGTTTGAATTCTCGATTTCAAAATACGAACTGCAGCGTCGTTATTCGATTAAATATAATTATATTTATATATATAAATAAATATAATCGTTTCTAGCGCTGTTTTTCTTCAGATTTGAATTAAACATTCCAGACAATCCAACCGTTGGATTTTTACAAGGTTGGTGCCGTTGGAAAGGTTATTCCAAGGCGAACCCGACTGTTGAGATTTCGGGAAAATCCAATGGTCGGATTTCCCGTACTAGTCGTTTGAAATCACGGTTTCAAAATACGAACTGCACGGCCTCGTTTCGTTTTAATTTTATTTATATTTATATAGTTATATAAATATAGTTCATTCAATGATTTCTATATCGTTTTCACTTCAAAAATTTTTCTAACACCTTAAATTTTGGAAAAATTTCGCCATAACCTCCCCTGCACCGGGAGCGTCGGGAAATCGCAAATAGCGTCCCGGTCCTTCTAATCTCAAAAAGAAAAAGAAGAAGCCAAGCGGCTAGCCAATAGGCTCAAAATCATCACCCAAACAAATCAGTAAATGTGTACCTATTTGTCGGGCACAAAATTTTATTCCTCTTCTCTAGCCCCTTTGCTATAACCTGTTCAAAGAATATTGCATGTACATATATATACAGTTCATATCATTTTTCATTTTCTATTCGATTTCATATTCGATTTCTATTTGGTTTAAAAACACCATTCATTCTAATGTTACATAAATAGGTGCAAATCATTTCATTAGTTAATTAATGAATATTTCAACTCATATATGTTTATTTTGAACAAGCGGCTATTTTTAACACTTCCTATTTTAACGATTTATGCATACAATAAAAATGTGATTTTTATTGTAAAACAATTCATTTCAAAACACTATTTTTCCATACAGTTCATATAGTCGATAAAAGGTGATTTTTATTATCAAACAGTTTATTTCAAAATATGAATACCATTCAACACATGAATTTCTAAACAACGAATGAATATCAATTCAACACATGAATGTTTTCAATAGTTTTTAGATATAGATAAAAATGTGATTTTTATTATCTAACAATTTATTTCAAAATATGAATACCATTCAACACATGAGTTTCTAAACAACGAATGAATATCAATTCAACACATGAATGTTTTCAATAGTTTTTAGATATAGATAAAAAATGTGATTTTTATTATCTAACAGTTTATTTCAAAATATGAATACCATTCAACACATGAATTTCTAAACAACGAATGAATATCAATTCAACACATGAATGTTTTCAATAGTTTTTAGATATAGATAAAAAATGTGATTTTTATTATCTAACAGTTTATTTCAAAATATGAATACCATTCAACACATGAATTTCTAAACAACGAATGAATATCAATTCAACACATGAATGTTTTCTATATAAGGAATAAATATAGTTTAAGCATATGAAAATAATTCAAACACACAAATATTATTCAAAATTTCGGCAGCATAACGGCAGGGTAGTTACACCGGCACCGTCCCTAGTACGGCTCCTCGCTCTACCTTAAAACCTCGCGGTTTTTGACAATGGGAATCATGCATCTAGTTCGCACGCAGGCGGCATGTATATATTTATTTCATTTCCACAAACTAATCCTATGTGGTTTCAACCAAATATTTCTCAACCACAAATGGGTATTTTTCAACCACAATCAATCCAATATCAATCACAAACAATCCCAAACAATCATTCAATTTTCACCACAATTTCAACCAATAAATATCGTCCATGGTTTGTGGACGAGGGGGCGTATATATTTATATATATATATATATATTTATATATAGCAATTTATATATAGCTATTCACATTCAATTTCAACACATATATATATAATTTTTAAATCAGAAATCTCACCAATAGCTATCCAACTTCACGACTCTTCTTAATAGAAATCTTCGCCTATTTGTCGCTTTCACCCGTATTCTCTGCATATGTAAAAATAGAATTTTTTACTATGCTATTCAATATATAAAGATATGATTTTTACTTTCGCTTTCAACATATAAAAATATGATTTTTACTTTTGCTTTCAACATATAAAAATATGATTTTTACTTTTGCTTTCACATATAAAAAATATGATTTTTACTTGTGCTTTCACATATAAAAACATGATTTTTTACTTTTGCTTTCAACATATAAAAATATGATTTTTACTTTTGCTTTTAACATATAAAAATATTTTTTCTACTTTTCTAAAAGAAATCAGTTTTAATTTCTTTTTAAAATATCAGTTTTAAAATTCCTTAAAAGAAATCAGTTTTATTTCTTTATTTATAAATCAGTTTTATTTCTTTATTTATAAATCAGTTTTATTTCTTTATTTATAAATCAGTTTTATTTCTTTATAAACATTCAGTTTTATACTTTTAAAAATCAATTCATTTTTTAATCCTTTTAAAAAAAACTGTGTTTAAACCTTTTTCAAAATCACTGTTTTTAAATCTTTTAAAAAAAATCAAAATCAGTTTTTATTTTAAACATTTTCAGTTTTAAATTCGGTTTTATAAAAACAGTTTTAAAATTATTTTATAAATCTCAGTTTTCAAGAATTCAAAAATAAAAAAAATAAAAATGAAAATACTTACAGATAAAAGGGGGGGTCTGCAGATCGTCGGAGGCGGGCTCTCGAGGGTGGCGGTCGGCAGTTCAACGTTGCGAACCAGGGGGGGGCTTCAGCGGAGCTCGAACGGTCTGGGAGGCGTTCGAGGGTTTCGAGGTGGAGGCGGGGCCTTGGCTGGAAGGAGGCGGTCGCGAGGGTGGCTTCGGGATGGGGGCGGCGGCGATTCGATTGCTAGGGTTTTTTTTCTTTTTTTTTTCTTCTTTCTGATTTGAAATTATAATGAACGGGGGGGGGCCAGGAGGAAGAATAAAGGGAGGGAGAGTATATTTTTTTTTATTATTTAATTATTAAATCTCGCAAAAGGTTGACTTTTACATATGACCTCGAAACGAGGCCCACCGCCTGTCGTCCATAGCGTTTAACCCCCATTCCGAACACAATGGGATATGTATCGCAAGCTGATTTGATCGTTACAATCAGTTTCCTTTTGAATTTACATTTAAATCACTATATTGAATTTTAAACGCACATTTCAAATTACCGGGGTCACATACTAACTAGAAAAATTCTAGAAAAATATTTTCTAGCTTCGTATCAACGATACGGTCCTAACAAAACTAGTTTCGTCGAATTCTGAGACCGTTTGCAAAATGGCCAATTTCCAGTCGATTAAAATCAACTGAAACTGGTCAAACGCGTTTTCCTTTGCCACGCTCACATATTGATTCGAAAAATTATGAAATTTGAAATCTAGCAATAACTTGACACTGCGGACCCAACAAAAGTGGTTTCGTTGAAATCCGAGGTCATCTGCAAAATGTCCATTTTTTAAGGGCCTGAATTCCATAGCGACTATTCAGAATTTTCAACTGGACATATCTTTTGATTCCCGCTATCAAATTTCGATTGGTTAGATTCGTTAGAAGGATATCATCAATTAGATACTAATGTTTTTGGTCTCACTAAAATCCGGATTGTTTTGCACCCGGTATATTCAATTGAAGTTTGAAATCGAATTATCGAACTACCGCGCCATTTTCAATTCTATATATAATTATAATTAATTATATTCGTTTTCAAATGTCGATTCAAACTTAGTTTTCATCGCCATTATTTAAAATATTTATTTTAAATATTTAAAATCCATTATTTTAGCCAATTTAAAATTTTTAAATTGGTTCAGATTTTCTGGGTCGTTACAATCTCCCCCACTTAAAGCTTTTCGTCCCCGAAAAGGAATAAAGTCGAAAGTGGTTTGATAATTCTACGATCACACAATACAACAACCAATTTGTTTTTAATATTCAGAGTATAGAATAAACAATACACATCCATGGGAAGAAAATAGCAACAGAATAGAATAGAGAATTATATGGTAATGCAAGGTAGGGTAGATGTACCTTGCACCGGAGTCAATCAGAGATATCTACTCGGCATCTAGGATAAGCTTTCTGAATGCTCTCCTCAGTTTCCCAAGTACAATCTCGCGGATCCCCACTCCATTGCACTTTGACTAAGTGAACCTTCTTGTTCCTCAGCTCTTTGGTTTCTTTGCCGATAATCTTTAGCGGCTCTCGCCTCACAGCTAATTCTGGAGTAATTTCAATGTCCTGCTGAGCTGCTTCTTCCACGATCAAGTCTGGATCATGAACGTGCTTTCGAAGTTGAGATATATGAAATACATCATGCACTCCAGGCAACCAGTCAGGAAGTTTGACCCTATAAGCGAGAGTTCCGATCCGTTCCAGAATAGGAAACAGACCAATGAATTTGGGTGCCAACTTTCCAGTTTTACCGAACCGGATAACTCCTCTCATCGGCGATACTTTCAAATATACATAGTCGCCAACTTCGAAGGATATATCTCTTCTTCTTTTATCGGCATAGCTCTTTTGTCGGCTTTGAGCGGCGAGTAATCGCTTCTTAATAAAATCGACTTTGTCGGCCGCTTCTCGAATCATATCAGGACCCAACACAAGTCTATTTCCAGGCTCGACCCAACAAGCAGGAGATCGGCACGGTCTACCATACAATGCTTCGAATGGCGACATTGTCAGACTCGCCTGGTAGCTGTTGTTATAAGAGAATTCAGCCAAATGCAGATGGTCTTCCCATGATCCACCGAAATCTATAACACAAGCCCGCAATAGATCTTCTAAAATGCGATTCACCCTCTCAGTCTGACCGTCTGTCTGAGGATGATAAGCGGTGCTCAAGTTTAACTTCGTTCCCAGCTCGACTTGAAATGCTTCCCAGAATTTACTAGTGAATATTGTATCTCTATCACTTACTATACTGAGCGGCACTCCATGCAGTCTAACTATTTCCCTGAAATAAATCTGCGCCAGACTCTGAGCGGTTCTATTTGATTTGACAGGTATAAAATGGGCGGTCTTCGTGAAGCGATCTACGATCACCCAAATACTGTCATTTCCCTTTCTGGTTCTGGGCAAACCATCAATGAAATCCATAGAAATATGTTCCCACTTCCAGCCAGGAACTTCTAGCGGTTGTAATAGTCCAGCCAATTTCTGTTGGTCACTCTTGACTAGCTGGCAAGTAGGGCAGCGGCTAACATATATTGAAACGTCTCTTTTCATAGCCTTCCACCAGAATGTTCTTTTGAGATCGTTATACATTTTGGCCACGCCAGGATGGATACTCAGCTTGGACTTGTGACACTCGTCTAACACTTCCCTTTTTAGCTCAGGAACGTCAGGAACACAAATCCTTCCTTTTAACCTCAAAGTCTCGTCGTTATCTATTTGGAAACACGAGGGTTCGCCTTTCTGAATCCTTTTAATCATATCCTTAATAAAATTATCCTCTTTCTGAAGAATAGATATTTTGTCAATCAAGGATGTCGTGATAATAAAGCTGGCGATCATTACATTCTTTCGACTCAGCGCATCGGCCACGACATTGGCTTTCCCTGGAGTATATATAATTTCAAAGTCATATGCTGCAAGAAACTCCAGCCAACGTTGCTGCCTCAAATTTAAGTCCTTCTGAGTGAACAGGTACTTTAATGACTGATGATCTGTAAACAGTTCGAATCTCTCACCGAGAAGATAGTGTCTCCAGATTTTCAAAGAGAATATGATAGCCAATAACTCAAGATCATGAGTTACATAGTTTTTCTCGTGTGGCTTAAGTTGACGGCTAGCATAAGCAATTACTTGGCCTCTTTGCATTAACACTGCGCCAAGGCCTTCTCTAGAAGCATCAGTCCACACTTTAAGATCTTGGTTGCCATCGATGATGGTTAACACCGGAGCTGTTGTTAATCTCAACTTTAGCTCTTCGAAAGCCTCCTCACTTTCCGAAGTCCATTTGAATTTAGAATGCTTCTTTGTAAGCTTTGTTAAGTGACCAGATATCTTCGAAAAGTCTTTAACGAACTTCCGGTAATAGCTAGCCAATCCGAGAAAACTGCGGACTTCGGTGGGAGTACTGGGCTGTTTCCAATTCTGAATAGCTGTGATTTTGCTTGGATCCACAGCGATTCCATCTTTCGATACGACATGGCCCAGAAATTTCACTTCATCTTGCCAGAATATACATTTGGAAAACTTGGCTTTCAATACATTCCTTCTGAGGATTTCTAACACTTGTTCCAGATGCTTTTCATGTTCGGCCTTTGATTTAGAGAAGATTAGAATATCATCAATAAAAACCAGAACAAATTTATTCAATACTCCCCTAAATACTCGGTTCATTAGATCGACGAAGTAAGCTGGAGCGTTACATAAGCCGAACGGCATTACTAACCACTCGTAGAATAAGTCGGGGCCTCTGAACGCTGTCATTGGAACACACTCTTCGGCAATTCGAAGTTGATGGAAACCTGTAGCTAGGTCCATTCGTGAGAATACTTGTGCTCCATTTAATCGATCCAACAAATCATCAATCCGCGGCAATGGATATTTGTTCTTTATAGTCTGCTTGTTTAAATCACGATAATCCACACATAGCCGTAGAGTACCGTCAGATTTTGGGACAAATACCACTGCTGCACCCCAGTCAGAGAAACTAGGCCTGATCAGACCTTTCCATACTAGCTGTCGTGTTTGATTGTCTAATTCCTCCTTCTCTTTCAAGGACATTCTTCGAATAGCGTGAACTACCGGCCTTGCATTGGGAACTAAAGCAATCTTGAAATCTATTTCTCTCTGCGGAGGTAAGCGAACAACTTCCTCGAACACATCCGCATAATCCTTGACGACAGGAATATCTTTAATGAGGTCAGGAATATTCTCAGTGATTTCAGGGATATTTTCTATTTGAGCTGGAGAAACATCGAGAGCTGACCAGAAATCTTTTCTATTTGAAGTCGGGCCTTCACATGGTATGGTTATATAATTCCCCGATTGGGCCTTTGCTTTAACCACTCTCTCGGCGCATTTAACTTCAGCTTCATATTTGGTTAGCCAATCCAATCCCAGAATAAGATCGAATTCATTAAAATTCATGATGATAGAGACAATGGGGAATTTATAGCAAGAAAAAGAGACGGGCACTGCACAAATCCAACTGAGATTGATGGAACCTCCAACTGGATTCTGAACAGTCATGGGCTCTTTGAGCTTTTTCAAATTCAAATCCAACTTCTTGACTGCACTCTTTGCAATAAAGCTTCGTGACGCGCCTGTGTCAAACAGTACTTTAACTGGGATGTTTTTGACATTGAGCGTGCCTTCTAAAACATCAGACCTTTCCTGAGCAGACGAAGAGGCAGGTACTTCTACCACTTCATTTATATGTATTGCTTTAGGTTTTCTGAATAGCGGGCAGGCCTTTGAAAGATGTCCGGACTGATGGCATTGACTGCACTTTCTATTCTCTTGGAACTTCTTGCCGGATTTAGATTCTTCCTTTCTTTGTTTCTTAAGAGATCGGCAACTTATCGAGAGATGTCCTTGCTTATTGCAGTTAGAGCATATAGCAGTCGTTGCTGGTTCTTTTTCGGATCTGGCCCTTTTTCGATTTACTTCGGGCTCCTTACTGACTTCAGACATTGTACTGGCCTCAGGACGATCAGTTTCAGACTCAATTCTATTACTAGAGCTGACTTCCTCTTCGTACTGTAACATACCTTTCTTATCTAGATCTTCATATTGATAAGCCATATAAATCATTTCTGAAAAAGGAAGCTTCACATGCCCCAATACTTTATTCTGGTATTTCCTTTGAAGCCCGTGAATAAATCTCATATTTTTACTCTTCAGATTTTGAATTAGATGAGGAGCAAAGTGAGCTAGTTCGTTGAATTTCTTATGATATTCGGGAATTGTCATGTCACCTTGTATCAGATAAGAAAATTCATCACATAATCGTTCGGTCGCTTCGGGAGGAGTAAATCTTTCTAAGAAAATCACTTTGAATCTATCCCAGGTGATATCACCTTCTGGATTATTCTGTATAACCGAATCCCACCAAAACAAAGCTTCGTCTTTGAGAGCCCAGGAGGCCAGTAATCTTTTCTGGTCATCCCTAAGCTTTAATGCTTCGAAGATTTTCTCAGCTGAACGAATCCAAGCTTGTGTCTTCATAATAGATTCTTCACCAGAGAATGGTATTCCACCCATATTTCGATATTTGATTAATAGGGCCTCAATATCCGGTTCTGCATTCCTTCTGTTTCTGACACTCATTTTCTAGTACTTCTGCAAATGGCAGATCAAGTGTCAGGTCACAGAAAAGGTATTTTAAAATATAGAAACACATACTTCAAATGTAAATGTGTCTATCAAGGTGTAATTTCATTCTGCTTTACTCATACTAGGATATTACTGATCCTATCTGTGTAAAGTTACCCGTCCTAGAACACTACTGGTTCTATTTCTGACGAGTTCGTTCAAATGTTATATTCCAGAACTAAGCTTAACCAAAGCTCCGATACCACGTTGAGACGACCCGATTTCCCGTTCTCACGGAAACAAGGTTATCTTTTGGAATATAACACAGAAACATATAATAGCAGAACAGAATTAAATAAATACACCAGAATGAACAACAAAATATACTGGATAAAAGTAATCATCAGAGTTACACAGTATACAGGATCTTACTTAGTACAAATACAGTTCAGCTATACATAAATGTCTACAGCGGAAATAAACAAAATATGTACAATAGGAGCTGAACAGCATAAAAAGAATAAATGATAGAATCCATCTTCAGCTCCAGCTATCCAGAAAGAACCAGCTAAACCTGAATACAAGGCTGCCCGTGTAGAAAAAGGGGCACCCGAGTTTGAGAGTGAAACAAACTACGAGTCAGTCATGGGACTGGTATGAGAAATCCACTCAACACATATATCTAATATGGCTAATCACAGGACCACGCCACTTTCGTGGAACGGGTTTACTCCATTGGATTGCCAGTGCTTTAAAACAAATCTTTCTTTTAAAACATCGCTATGCTTTTTATAAAAATGAAGCCGTTATAAGACTCAGTTCCCATCACACAATGCAACGCAAACCGGAGGATAGAGTTTTTACCTTATAACGGCCAAGATATGCTTGATACGAATAAAACAAAGGCATTTAATATTATTGCTAGTGTTTATATGTTTTGAAATCAATTTCAAATCATAACTATCAATCATAGACGGCATTAATGCCCCATACCACTATGTCGCCATATATAGGTATACAATCAAAACCGCACGATGTCGTATTTGGAAATTGGTTCTCCGTCATGAACCAAGGCAAAAGATAGTCCTTACCGAATTCGTGACTCTCTAGCCCGAGCCACAGGATCAGAGCTCGAGTGACCCTAGGAGCGACAGGGCCGGTCCACCGATGTGGATTAAAATGCCTGAACAATACGTTTCCCCGCCCTTTGGGGCGTAAACGAGCCAACGAATGACTCCATCGGACCCGGATCGTCCGATCAAACCGAGGCGCCTCGCAACAGCAACAACCACATAGGTGAAAAGTATATAAATGTCAGGGCTGGTAGGTCACTGACACCACCCTAGCTAGAAAGAAACGCATGCCCTCCCTGAGGTCCTTCCTCCCGTTTTAGGTTCAAACCGGGGTGTGAGGCTCGCGAATTCACGTTATACACAAAGCTATGCCACACAGGCGGTGCTTTGATCATCACCACAAGACTTTGCTTTTCAACAGAAGCCCTGATCACTGCATCTTAGCATGCCACACAGGCAATTCACCCCGTGCAACTGATGGCTATCAATCACACAGAACAAATTCCAATGTCGGACACACAGTCCATTTACAAGTCCGTTCTGGGTCTGAACGAAACCGGAGGCACTAAATACCTCGCAAACCCTTCGATCAACACGTACGTCTGAACGATCACCACTCATTATCCATATTTCGGGATGCCTCCCAATCAGGACCTCGGTTACCATCCAAACGAGGTGAAGATCTCCGGTCTTCGACCATCGTCTTCATCTTCGAATTTCAATCGTCGGTCGATTATTCGAAATGAGAATTAACTCGGCCTTTTCAAATAATTCACGTATATTTAAAATTTCAAATCGATTTATTTCAATGGTTAAATTATTCGACAACACCAATTGTGTTCTTTATATAGTTTTCACACCAAACACATTCAACCATCAAACATCACATAAATCAAGCAAATTCAGTTTATTTCCATTCCATATCGCTTACGATATTTTATAACTATTTATCGCTATTTTTATTTATTTTAAAATAGCCATTTTATTCAAAACGACGCTTCGGGCCATAAGGCGGCCGTGGCGCTGTTTTTCTTCAGATTTGATTTACACATATCTGAAAATCTAACCGTAGGATCTTCACAAAATTTACATCATTAGAAAGGTCTTTTCAAAACGAATCCAACGGTTCCAGTTTCGGGAAAATCCGACGGTCGGATCTCCCGGTACAATCGTTTGAATTCTCGATTTCAAAATACGAACTGCAGCGTCGTTATTCGATTAAATATAATTATATTTATATATATAAATAAATATAATCGTTTCTAGCGCTGTTTTTCTTCAGATTTGAATTAAACATTCCAGACAATCCAACCGTTGGATTTTTACAAGGTTGGTGCCGTTGGAAAGGTTATTCCAAGGCGAACCCGACTGTTGAGATTTCGGGAAAATCCAATGGTCGGATTTCCCGTACTAGTCGTTTGAAATCACGGTTTCAAAATACGAACTGCACGGCCTCGTTTCGTTTTAATTTTATTTATATTTATATAGTTATATAAATATAGTTCATTCAATGATTTCTATATCGTTTTCACTTCAAAAAATTTTCTAACACCTTAAATTTTGGAAAAATTTCGCCATAACCTCCCCTGCACCGGGAGCGTCGGGAAATCGCAAATAGCGTCCCGGTCCTTCTAATCTCAAAAAGAAAAAGAAGAAGCCAAGCGGCTAGCCAATAGGCTCAAAATCATCACCCAAACAAATCAGTAAATGTGTACCTATTTGTCGGGCACAAAATTTTATTCCTCTTCTCTAGCCCCTTTGCTATAACCTGTTCAAAGAATATTGCATGTACATATATATACAGTTCATATCATTTTTCATTTTCTATTCGATTTCATATTCGATTTCTATTTGGTTTAAAAACACCATTCATTCTAATGTTACATAAATAGGTGCAAATCATTTCATTAGTTAATTAATGAATATTTCAACTCATATATGTTTATTTTGAACAAGCGGCTATTTTTAACACTTCCTATTTTAACGATTTATGCATACAATAAAAATGTGATTTTTATTGTAAAACAATTCATTTCAAAACACTATTTTTCCATACAGTTCATATAGTCGATAAAAGGTGATTTTTATTATCAAACAGTTTATTTCAAAATATGAATACCATTCAACACATGAATTTCTAAACAACGAATGAATATCAATTCAACACATGAATGTTTTCAATAGTTTTTAGATATAGATAAAAATGTGATTTTTATTATCTAACAATTTATTTCAAAATATGAATACCATTCAACACATGAGTTTCTAAACAACGAATGAATATCAATTCAACACATGAATGTTTTCAATAGTTTTTAGATATAGATAAAAAATGTGATTTTTATTATCTAACAGTTTATTTCAAAATATGAATACCATTCAACACATGAATTTCTAAACAACGAATGAATATCAATTCAACACATGAATGTTTTCAATAGTTTTTAGATATAGATAAAAAATGTGATTTTTATTATCTAACAGTTTATTTCAAAATATGAATACCATTCAACACATGAATTTCTAAACAACGAATGAATATCAATTCAACACATGAATGTTTTCTATATAAGGAATAAATATAGTTTAAGCATATGAAAATAATTCAAACACACAAATATTATTCAAAATTTCGGCAGCATAACGGCAGGGTAGTTACACCGGCACCGTCCCTAGTACGGCTCCTCGCTCTACCTTAAAACCTCGCGGTTTTTGACAATGGGAATCATGCATCTAGTTCGCACGCAGGCGGCATGTATATATTTATTTCATTTCCACAAACTAATCCTATGTGGTTTCAACCAAATATTTCTCAACCACAAATGGGTATTTTTCAACCACAATCAATCCAATATCAATCACAAACAATCCCAAACAATCATTCAATTTTCACCACAATTTCAACCAATAAATATCGTCCATGGTTTGTGGACGAGGGGGCGTATATATTTATATATATATATTTATATTTATATATAGCAATTTATATATAGCTATTCACATTCAATTTCAACACATATATATATAATTTTTAAATCAGAAATCTCACCAATAGCTATCCAACTTCACGACTCTTCTTAATAGAAATCTTCGCCTATTTGTCGCTTTCACCCGTATTCTCTGCATATGTAAAAATAGAATTTTTTACTATGCTATTCAATATATAAAGATATGATTTTTACTTTCGCTTTCAACATATAAAAATATGATTTTTACTTTTGCTTTCAACATATAAAAATATGATTTTTACTTTTGCTTTCACATATAAAAAATATGATTTTTACTTGTGCTTTCACATATAAAAACATGATTTTTTACTTTTGCTTTCAACATATAAAAATATGATTTTTACTTTTGCTTTTAACATATAAAAATATTTTTTCTACTTTTCTAAAAGAAATCAGTTTTAATTTCTTTTTAAAATATCAGTTTTAAAATTCCTTAAAAGAAATCAGTTTTATTTCTTTATTTATAAATCAGTTTTATTTCTTTATTTATAAATCAGTTTTATTTCTTTATTTATAAATCAGTTTTATTTCTTTATAAACATTCAGTTTTATACTTTTAAAAATCAATTCATTTTTTAATCCTTTTAAAAAAAACTGTGTTTAAACCTTTTTCAAAATCACTGTTTTTAAATCTTTTAAAAAAAATCAAAATCAGTTTTTATTTTAAACATTTTCAGTTTTAAATTCGGTTTTATAAAAACAGTTTTAAAATTATTTTATAAATCTCAGTTTTCAAGAATTCAAAAATAAAAAAAATAAAAATGAAAATACTTACAGATAAAAGGGGGGTCTGCAGATCGTCGGAGGCGGGCTCTCGAGGGTGGCGGTCGGCAGTTCAACGTTGCGAACCAGGGGGGGGCTTCAGCGGAGCTCGAGCGGTCTGGGAGGCGTTCGAGGGTTTCGAGGTGGAGGCGGGGCCTTGGCTGGAAGGAGGCGGTCGCGAGGGTGGCTTCGGGATGGGGGCGGCGGCGATTCGATTGCTAGGGTTTTTTTTTTTTTTTTTTTTTTCTTCTTTCTGATTTGAAATTATAATGAACGGGGGGGGGGCCAGGAGGAAGAATAAAGGGAGGGAGAGTATATTTTTTTTTATTATTTAATTATTAAATCTCGCAAAAGGTTGACTTTTACATATGACCTCGAAACGAGGCCCACCGCCTGTCGTCCATAGCGTTTAACCCCCATTCCGAACACAATGGGATATGTATCGCAAGCTGATTTGATCGTTACAATCAGTTTCCTTTTGAATTTACATTTAAATCACTATATTGAATTTTAAACGCACATTTCAAATTACCGGGGTCACATACTAACTAGAAAAATTCTAGAAAAATATTTTCTAGCTTCGTATCAACGATACGGTCCTAACAAAACTAGTTTCGTCGAATTCTGAGACCGTTTGCAAAATGGCCAATTTCCAGTCGATTAAAATCAACTGAAACTGGTCAAACGCGTTTTCCTTTGCCACGCTCACATATTGATTCGAAAAATTATGAAATTTGAAATCTAGCAATAACTTGACACTGCGGACCCAACAAAAGTGGTTTCGTTGAAATCCGAGGTCATCTGCAAAATGTCCATTTTTTAAGGGCCTGAATTCCATAGCGACTATTCAGAATTTTCAACTGGACATATCTTTTGATTCCCGCTATCAAATTTCGATTGGTTAGATTCGTTAGAAGGATATCATCAATTAGATACTAATGTTTTTGGTCTCACTAAAATCCGGATTGTTTTGCACCCGGTATATTCAATTGAAGTTTGAAATCGAATTATCGAACTACCGCGCCATTTTCAATTCTATATATAATTATAATTAATTATATTCGTTTTCAAATGTCGATTCAAACTTAGTTTTCATCGCCATTATTTAAAATATTTATTTTAAATATTTAAAATCCATTATTTTAGCCAATTTAAATTTTTTAAATTGGTTCAGATTTTCTGGGTCGTTACACAGCAGCACCATTTCCATTACTTAATTTTAAAAATAGATTCTTTTGTGCAAACTTCATACTTTAAACCCTATAAATTGGTATTTGGGGGGATTATATGTATAGCCCACCATGAATCCTAATCCTAAACTTTGACATTCGAATGATTTATGTTCAACACCCAAAATCCAAATTAGACCTGATAGAGCGATTTAACTATTTAAAGTTCAAAACAGAAATATTTACTAGAAATTCAATTGAGAAATTCTTGAAACAATCTTTCAGTCCTCAATAAACAAATGATCTGTTAGAGAAATTAATATAAAAGTTGAAGAAGAAGTGATGGTAATTATGGAAAAGTTACCGCAAATCCACACCGTACGAACGGAGGCCGGTCAACGTTTCCAATCACGGGAGATCAAAAGGCTCAAAGATGACACTTCGGAAAAGATGGAAAGTTTGACTTGAAAAATCGAAAATACCCCTTCATTAGGGGTAAATGTTACTACCAAAATTAACCTTGAAACTAGCTAACGGTGAAGGGGTATCCAGTGAACCCAATCATGAAGGAATGATCCGAGAGCCGCACAAACCGACACTTTCTTAGGGGAAGGGAGCTCAAAGCCTACAAAATGCGGACATAGTCTACCCAGCAACGGATTCAATAGAGAAAGGCCACCTGAGTCAGAAGCTAAGAGAGAGAAAGGCAAGAACTCCAACAACGAAAATCCATAAGGACGCAAAGGTTGCCAGTATTAACCTACTAAATACCAGTACAGCAGGGGTAAAGACACCAGAAGCATTAAGCCAGACGTATGTAAAGATTATCCAGAACTAGCTTTCGAAACATCTACCGCATAAACTCCGAAAGGTCATCTTGATAAACAACAAGGCAAATTTCTTGGAGCAACCTTCCATAGGACTAGGCTATGCACAGAGACCACGCCGGAACCCAAATCGAAACCCCAAAAAGGATACAGGCTATCCGTACTGGTCGACTTAATACAGACACCGACAATGGTTTCAAACCAACAGCTATCTACATGCATCCCGAGGACAAGATCCTCTAAGCATTCATAAGGGAACCGGCAGCCTACATCCGGCAGCTCATAACCAAGAGCATACAATCGGAAGCTCGAGTAACTTTTGGAAAGCCACTACATCAACAAGCTCATATCATTCTCAAAGAAGCCTCGGTTGAGCGGGACCTTCCCTCTGGAAACTATAATCCGCACCACAAAAGCGCCCGGGATCTAAAGCAACTGAAACCAAGGGGAAATGCGGCCAACAGAAGCATCTGCAGGCCCAACGGCCCACTAGAAGAAGGTTCCCCGATTTCCCTATAAATAAGACTTAGGAGGTCACATTTAAAGAGGGATGAATGACTCTCATTACTGATTCATAAACTCTTTCTTTCTAGAATAAACCCTAATACTTAGATTAATTGGAGCATTTCTTCTATTCTGTTCATGTACTCTAAATGGAAGATTAATAAAGAGCGGATCTACAATTATAGTGTTATCCTATGAGTTTTTCATGCTATTTCTTAATTGTTGTTTCTACAATTTACTGTTTATTTCCTACATATGCATAGATCCTTGTCCAGACCTTTCCGCGGATCGGATGAAGTATCCCTTCCTATATTCTTAAACCCTTAGATCTTGGTGCAATATTCCTTTCCACCATCCGTTAGGTCCTTTACCAAAGGTTGTTTAGTGATCCTTCTCTCCAAAGCCTTGATATCTAGAATAGTTATTTAACCCAAACTCGCAAGGCTAAACAACCTACATTTTTCCCTTAGAACCATTCCCGTCGACTTATTTCCAGTATTAACGAAAAATATCGTTAACATATGCATTGTTGTAGTCTTGTGTTATCGTGTCATGGTCGATGTTTTGTATATGATTGCTTTGTTTTGAACTTCGTTGGGTTTGGGATCATCTTGGGCATGGATTGGTTCAAGAGGTTTGCGGCAAGAGTGAATTGAGAGAAGATTGAGATGAGAGTCGATGATGTGGAAAGGCACATGGTTTTGATTCGATGTAAGCCCAAAGATAGGGTCTTCTTGAGCTATTTATATTCAATTGTGATTCCACAGGAAGAATTGTCATCGGTGCCGATCACAAATGAGTTTGAGGATGTCTTTGACGAGGTCAAAGGGTTGCCACTGCATCGTAAGATTGAGTTTAGATTTGATTTGGTCGAGTGTGTTAGACCTATCGTTATGCCCCTTAGGTGGATGTAGCCCAAGGAATAGCAAAAAGTTAGAGGTGCAAGTTTATGACCTTTTGGGAAAAGGATTCATTCGGAGGAGTGTATCTGAATGGGATGCACCAGTTATGCTAGCAACTATTTGTGATTGTATGTGGACTACCGTGAGCTGAACAAGGTGATCAAGAAGAACAAGTATCCATTGCCAAGGATAGATGACTTATTCGATCAGCTTCACAAAGCCAAAGTGTTTTCTTAGATGGATTTGGCATTTCCACTAGTTGGGAGTGGCGAAGGATAGTGTGCCAAAGACTTCTTTTAGTACACCATCCGATTTCTTTTAATGGTTGGTGATGACACTTGGATTGACTAACGCATCAGCATATTTTGTGGTTCTTATGAGCAGAATTTTCAGAGATCAGTTGAATAAGTTCGTACTTGTGTCCATAGATGATATTCTAGTTTACTTCCGGAACGAGGAAGAGCATAAGAAGCACTTGAGAGTTGTTTTGGAAATCTTGCGAAAGCATCAACTGAAGGTTAAGTTTGTGAAGTGTCACTTTTGGAAGAGCGAAGTGAGAGTCTTTGGCCATGTAGTTTCTGGAAATGGAATAGCGGTTGACCCCATTAAAGTGGCAGCAACCCAGGACTGAGATAGACCTAAGAATGCGACGAATGTTCGAAGTTTCCTTGGGATCGCGGATATTATCGCCATTTTATAAAGGATTTCTCCAAGATAGCTGGACCATTACCGGCGTTGACGAAGAAGAACCAAGTGTTCACAAGGGATACAAAGTGTGAGCAAGCTTTTGGAATCATGAAAGAGAGACTGGCGAGTGCTCCTGTTTTGACAATTCCAAGTGGGAATGAAGAAATGGTGGTATACACCGATGCATGTGGAATTGGACTTGAAGCAGTGCTGATGCAGAAGGATAAGGTTGTGGCCTACGCGAGTCGATAGATGAAGCCGCACGAAAGGAATTATCCAACACATGATTTAGAGTTGGCAGCGATCGTGTTTGCTCTGAAGACATAGATACATTACCTGTTGGAAGTTCGATTCGAGTTGTTTACGGATCATAATTCGTTGAAGTACCTTTTCACCCAAAAGGATTTGAATCTTCGGCAGCGACGATGGTTAGAATTTTCGGCATCAAATGATTTTGGTATAGCCTATACTCCTGTAAATGTAACGTAGTTGCAGATGCATTAAGTCGAAAACACGCAAGTTTGGGAGCAATGTTTTTAGAATGGAAGAGCCTCGAGTATTTTGCGGGATTTGATTTCAGACCATGGTGTGAGTTGGAGCCTGAAATGTTGGCAAGATTATCGATAAGACCTAATCTCATCAAAAGGATCGGTGAGGGCCAAAAGCGGGATGTAAAGCTTATTTAGATTATGCAAAAGTTGGAACCAGAGAATAAGGAGTTCAATATCAATCGAGAAGGCTAGCTTCAAAAGCAAGGATAGCTAGTTGTTCTTGATATCGATGGTTAGGGAGATGAGGTTCTGAGGGAATGTCACCATTCGAAATTGGCGATTCATCCTGGTGGTAATAAGATGTATTATGACATGAAGCGAACTTACTACTGGGAAGGGATGAAAAGAGATGTTGGAAAATTTATTTCCTAGTGCCTGAGTTGTCAGTTGGTGAAATCTGAACAGAAAAGGCCGAGTTGGTTGCTTCATCCATTGCAAGTACCTACATGGAAGTGAGAGCAGATATCGATGGATTTTACTGATGGATTACCTAGAACCGGGGCAGGAAACGAAGGAATTTGGGTCATTGTGGATCGCTTGACTAAAAGTGCAAGGTTTATCCTGTCAAATCAACTAGGACAACATCAAATCGGGCTGAGCTTTATATAAAATGGATAGTTTGATTTCATTGTATTCCAAAGAGCATAGTGAGTGATCGAGATCCATTATTCACGAGTGGATTTTGGAAGAGTTTGCAAGAGACTTTGAGAATCGAGTTGTGTTTGAGTACGACTTATCATTCCCAAACCGATGGTAAAACCGAGAGGGTTAACCGAGTTTTGGAAGATCTCCTACGAGCTTGTCTGTTGGACTTCGGGGGGATCATGGGAAGACCATCTACACCTAGTTCACTTTGCTTATAATAATAGCTACCAGTCGAGCATTAGGATGGCACCACACGAGGCGTTGTATGGAAGACTGTGTAATTCTCTGGCATGATGGTTAGAAATTGAAGATAAGTTGATACTTGGGCCTGAGATGATCAGACAGACCTCAGATAGTATCGAGACTGTTCAGTAACGAATGAAGGCAGCCCAAGGCCGTCAGAAGAGTTATGCTAATAAACGTCGAAAAATTTGGAATTCGACATTGGTGACATGGTTTTTATGAAGATTTCGCCGTTAAAGCATATGGTTTGATTCGTAAGTAAATGAAAGTTAGCTCCAAGGTTTGTTGGACCGTTTCCAATAGTTGAGTGAATTGTTAAAGCTCGCATATTGATTGGATTACCCGAGAAGATGTCGAGTGTGCATAATATTTTCCATGTGTCGTTTCTACGGAAGTACGTGCAAGATTCGAATGTGGTGGTATCTCCGGAGCAGTACGAAGACCTAGAAGTCGAGTCTGTAGTTACAAAACCTCGTAATCCTCTTTGTGTAGTGGGGAATGACACAAAACAACTTAGAAGGAAGACGGATAAGTATTCAAGGTACAATGGAGTGAGGACGATGACGATTGTACATGGGAGACGGAAGAGAGTAAGAAGACGACCCATCCAGAGATCTTCGTCGGTATGACCCATTGATGTCGTGTCACTCTTATCCTGTTGTAACTCGTACTATTGTTAATATTAGAATTCTGCGTGCTAGGTTAAGGATTTGGATGCATGGCTTGACAGATACTAGTATGGATGGTAAATTGGTTGATCATGGACGATAGGCATGCAGAATTGTTTGGTTGTTTATGGTTGTTTGAATTTTGGAGGTGAAATTCCTAAGGGGGAGAATGTAACAGCCCGCATTTTACATATCGGAGGATTGTAAAATATTTTTATATTATTCCCTGAGGGTTTGATCATTCTCATATTTTGATATGTTGGTTATAGAGGTGTGAGACATGTCCATAATTTTTACCAATTTTATTTGTGACCATTTTCTCCGTTAGTCTTGTACATGATATAACTTTTGACTAGGATCGAATTAGGTATTGAGATCAGTCCCATTTGAAAGGAAATGGTGTTGCCAATTCCGTAGAATGGTCACATTAAAGATCTGGTTCATCGGTTTGGGAGGAATCGCTGTTTTAGTGTTTCATAGTTTGTTGTTCAGGTTTTGTAAGCCATAATAGGCTGACTTGAAAAGGCCCATTAGTAGGCTGGTGGAAGGCTATAAATAGGGGGTTAGAGGCATGGGTTCTCTCATTTGGTTGAGCTCAATATCCTCTTTTCTCAATCAGATACACCTTTCCACCATTAAAAATTTAGATCTAAGGAAGAGAATCGAAGATCTACATCGTTTGAAGCTAGATCAATATAAGTCGAAGAGAGACTTCATCAGCTCGAAGAGTTTGAAGAGTGTTCCTCGCTGTTCGGATTGAGAATTCGGTGATTTTGTGTTGTTTTGAAGATTTAGTGAGTGATATACATCTCTTATGCGGATTCAATCAAGTATATGAGTTGTTTGATCACAATTTCATCATTTTTCAGTTGTTTTCACCTAGATCTATATCATAGTAAGTACATTCTCATTTGAATCACCATAGGATCTAATCTAGAAATTTAAACTGGTAATTCTTATGTTAATTCATATATTTAAGCAAGTTAGATCCATTGTTTTAGTTTATACATTGAATTATCATGATTTTGGTGAATTTTATATGATTATTGATGATAATTGTCATTTTTGATGTTGTTAGTTGTTTCATAACATGTTTATGGTTGAACTGGGTGAGTTGGTTTTGCCGATGTTGTCGTTTGGTGAAGGTTTGGTTGAGTTTGGAGTTGTTTTGGTCAGATCTGGAAGTTAGGTCGTTCTCTCTTAGATCAGGTCGTTTTTGGAGCTAAGCCATGTGTCTTATTCTCCAAGAAATAGAGTTGTATCATGAGATGGAGGTTGTGGAAGGCTTTTGGGTCGTAAGGGCAAGTCATGGAGTTAGGTCGTGGCAAGCTTAGGTCGGGTCGTTGTCCATAAGTCTGGTCGTTGGGGTGAGTGGCAAGAAGGGAATGGTTGGTTTCAGATTATGATGGTGCTTTAGAAGAAAGCAGGTCGTTCTACGTGATGAAAGTCAGGTCGTTTGAAGCCTGATGGAGTTATGTCGTGATGATGACATAAGGTCGTGGGTCTGGTGAGTGGTTTATGGGTCGTTGGGAGGCACGACCTAGTCAGATATTGGAGCATAGGTCGAATACAAACTAAGGGGTATGGACTGGGTATGTTTGACCTTATATTGTTGTTGTTTGGTTCAGTGATGCTTTGACTTCGATATATATCCAGGTGGGAATGTTCAAAGTACTGTGAGATGTTCGTTGATCGTTGTTATACAATGGATGTGAAGACCAATCAAGTGTATTCAAGATCATGGATGATGGTTGCTCGAGGGGGACATGAGCTTGTGAACCGTAATCGAGATTGATGAAAAGAGATATGAAGGCCGAGAGATTATCGTGGTTGTATGTTATAGCGGACTCAAGGCAAAGGTATGATAAAAGATCGGTGTATGGTCGAGTACCTTGGGCAGTCATGAAGGGCCTAGTTGTCGAGATTCAAAAAGACAGACATATGAGTCATGAATGCATATGGAGTTTTTGCTATAACCGGGATTTACCATTAGCCCTTGACGTATGGCAGGTGGCCGTCATATGATTAACGATGGTTTCGAAGTAGGAAAGGCAGTGATAGCCAGGGTCACGAGTGTTGGTTGTTTTGATTGTACCATCTCACGTAAGTTGTCTCAGATCGAAAGATATGTTTCTTGGGTGCTTGTCTGATATTGGTTTAGGGCTCTAGGGCTTGTACTTGAGGGATGTTGATCTCGACTAGGATGGTTTACATGAGATTTAACTAGTTGTTATGATTGCTATTGAATGATTGTTGTTTTGCTATTGATTCGTTACTCCTGATTGCCATGGTTGAACTATTGTTTCTTGATTACCGGATTGTAAAGGATATCACTGTTAGTTGTGGGGAAGGCAGGTTTGGGTTCTTCTTTGGAGTTTGGTAGATTGGTTTGGTAATCTACCTATTCTCATATACTTTGTTGATGATGTTAGATAGTTGTTTTATCGCTCACTAAGAATATTGTCTGACTCAAGGATTTATGTTTCCTCTTATTATCTTAGGTTGTTCATCCATGGTGTTATGGATAAGCAGACTAAGTGACAAGTCACTGGTGATTAGTGAGGACGATGCTGCTGCGCAGTGGCAAGCAGGAGTCTAGCGTATTACCTTGTTATTATCTAGTATCTTTGTTTCCGATGTTTGATTAGTATCATAGTGAGGCTTCATGTACAAACTTTGATGTTGTATCCAGTGATGTATGGATGATCTTTCAGGATGTAATTAAAGTTTTAAAAGTTTATTATATGATGCTCTACCATCTCTGCCTATTCTATATGTTCTATTATATTTTATCCTTGCGTTGTAAGTTTTACGGCACGTTTCACTTGTGTTACCATACTTTGATGATCGTCCCTAGCTTCCTTGTAAGACCCCGTATTTTATGACAATTTAATAATTAAATAATGCATATATATGCACAAATATAAATGTATATTAGAAGAATAAAATAAATATTAATGCAAATAAAATGTAATGCATACATTAAAAGAAAAAAAAGATTGGTTGCATGCGGTGTAAATATGTTACATGCACTGATTATGCATTAATAATAAAAGAGAAATAAAAGAAAAAGATTTATGCAATGGGTTAAATAAAATATTGTAGCAAACATGATAAAGAGAAGTAAGAAGAAAACAATAACTACCATTGTTCTAATCCTTGTTAACAATTGCCTTAATAGCCCAGTTGGTTAGTGTTAGAGTTTATGCCCTAGCGGCAATCCATTTCATGAGATAAATAACAATGATGTTGTTATTATTTTATTTGGAATAAAATATATTCTATTATGTTATATTTACTGCGTAATATAAATAATAACTTAATAGAAGTTCTTAGAATAATAATACGGAATTATATAGTTCGAGTAAGACTGAACTTGAGATTGTATAATATGATAAGTATTATAATTGTTAAATGTCCCTAGTCGAGTTTTATTGTTTATATAGGACAAAAATAAAGCGTTGAGACTAGTATATTGATTGACTGATGATCACATCTCATTGATCATCAATATACGTGATATTAAAGTCAAGATATAAATACGTATTGGAGAATATCGTATTGGGCTGACCCACCGTGAGATAACTCCATGGAATATAATTAACAGTATCATAAGTTATTCTCATAGTGACAGTGATGTAATGGTCCTTAGACCTGAAATCATTATAGTTTTATTCGAGGATGTTTGTGTTTTGATATCATCTAAAGTTATTCGTAACAGAGTAACGATAACGGTGATTATTGGATACATCTCGATTCGAATGAAAATTATTAATGATCGAGATGGGATTTAACCCTACGATATATTCGTAGTGATATCCATGGGCCTCTTGATTGAGTAAGACTATGAAATTCATGGCCGTGCTCAAATATTGATTTGTTTTGAATAGTCTACTCATCGATCAAGAAAACGGATTGAATTATAAAGAGGATGATGTGATCCATGCCTTGAGTTTAATCCAGGATATATTGGTTAAAAGGATTTTATTATATTGAGACACTGATCACAAAACAGGTTGTATCGAATCGTTGATCTTATTACAGTTTGGGTAGCAGTGACGTACTGCTAGATGCCAATAACTGTTTATGGTTTTAATTACGATTTAAAACCATTGCCAACATTGTAATAACCTATAGGGTCACACATATAGAACACAGTAAAAGGAAAGTCGTTTCAATAGGTAAATAAATTTCAAACAGTTGATTTTTATTTGGTGTTGAAATGGTTTACGGGTTATCTCCTTGAATTATGGTAAATGTTTATTTTATAAAGGGGGCATGCTACCTTCAATAGAATATTGACGACTACCATTCTATTAGATAAGATCAAAGAAAAAGGAAAACCCTAGTTATGGCAGCTAGCACCGCACCTTTATTTTTCTTCAATTCAGATTGAAGGAGAGCGCGTTCTCGTGGATGTCTATGGAGGTATGGCAATTGACATACTACGATTCGATTCTCCAATAATCAAGCTATTCAAGATTAGATCGAGATCTTCATGGATCTGTAACGTCAGGTATTAGTTCTAACCTAATTGATTTCGATTTTCTGGTTTTTCAATAGATCCTTAGATTAATTCGTTAATCTGTTCTATTTAGGTTATCGATTAGATCACAAATTCCATTCAATGGTATCAGAGCATAGGGTATGCAAAATCGGTTATTTTGAAACTGTGAGTTAGGTTATATGTGCTTAATTATTAGATATTCGAAAATATAATATCCTGAATTCAGATTTAATGATAAATTCGATTTAAAAGTGAAATTGTTTCACTACGAATTAAAACTGTGTTTTGATTCAAGCTGTAAAATGGTTTTACCGTAAACTAAATTTTATATTAAATATAAAACTTAGAAGTGAATTTTGTTAGTTAAATCTGAATCTTATTTGAGTTTTAAAATTTGTATTCGATACTTAAATAAATTTGTTAACTGCAGTCAAATTTTGATATGAGATACCAAAATTATAAATGGGGATTTATCCTTAGTACTGATAATTGATTCAGTATTAGATTGATGTTTTCAGTCTATGTTATTTGATAACATAGCAATGTGATACATATATCGATATGAAAACTGGGATTGGTGTATATGTAAAAGTTTGATTTTGAAATGAAACTTGTCTCATTTGAGTATGAATCAATATCAGTATCTATTCTATTTATTGAATTTTGAATGATTAAAACTTGAGGATGCAGATTTAACGTTGAAATAAAATTGTTTTATGGAGATGCGAATTAATATCAGATATTAATTTTGTTTGAATCACACTGAATTTGACAATCAGATCTTGAAATTATGAATTTTCCTAAAGCATGGTATCCTTATACCGATGAGCAATAATAATCTTATTATCAAAGTGTTTGATTAATAAGTACTCTTGGTCTGTTTTCACACACATTAATTCTCATGATTAAAATTGGTTTTTCTGATTAATGAATCAGTAAGCTATGTTTATGTGTAATTCTGATTTACTGAAATCAATATTATGAAAATTGTTTACATATTTTTCTTTATGATTTTAATCTATATACATGGATATAAAATCGAGAGTTCATGACTAGATAAATTCAGTTTTGAAATTATGGTTATATTGATAACTGCTAGAATGAATTCAAGTCACAATAATTGTATTGTGATTTGTTGATTTTATAAAATCCATGTGTACTGTAATTTCATGATCATAATGCTTATATGTAATTGACATATACGTAAGGATGCTTATGAATTATAATCCAGTAAACCTATATTTGAGATCTGTTTTCAGCATAAAAGAAAACTTGATTTTCTGTTATTTTATACTGTTTATATATGATATAAACTGTATGATCTTAATTGGTTAAAGAATATCACTTAAATAGTATTGATTGATATTAAATGAATTGTTCTGGATGATCTTGATAATTATCATTCAAAAATCATAACAATTTCTGTATTAAACACACCATAATTATACAGATTTAAACTTTATATATAATGATATATGGTTAATAGTAAATGTGATTTGCAGGATTAAAACTCACCCTATTACAAATTATTATGATTTGATTCTTTTAAACAGAAAGATCCTAGTTGGTGAAGTGTGGATTGAAGATTGTAAATAATCTTGTTTCACTAATTTAATGACTGTATGATTCAGTCAATTCGTTTGTTAGAAGTATTGCACCCAGTCATTATATCTCAGCTTATATGATATAAATAGGTTATAGAAGTCCACCCTAAATTTATTTGTTTATATGTAAACTGTGGGATTTGTTTCTGGAACATGTATATTTATACATAGTCTCAAACTCGCCACTCATATGGTTGCTCTGTATTACAATTATGCATACAAATAAATAATTAGAACATGATATACTGATATCATGACATACTGACATACTAATATACATCTAGGTAATAAGCACAGTTTATTGACATGAATTTGGGTTTAAATGAATCATACCTTGTTTATGATGACCAGTTTTAAATGGCTCATACGTTATATGCTGTTTTATATTTATATCTATATTGTTTAAACTGTTCAAATCAGAACAGTTTAAAATATCTTAATCTGGACTGTTCAAATATGATTTTCAACCACACTGTTCATGCAATACACAATTTGATTGTATCTTTATATATATGTACTGATATATATATACACATAAATTCAATCTGACATGATCAAAGTTCATATCGTTTTATGAGACACAGTCAAAGTAGATACTATATTGTTTTCTCTTTGCATTGAATCTCTGCACGTATGAATGTTTAAATATAAATTTACCAGATTAAACATGCATCAGTATGACTGTTTGTATATATTCCATTTTAAATCATAAGTTACTGACTTATTTGTGTGTATATCTATATCTATATATATATACGCACACACATGTTTCATAATACAACTAGACTGTATGTTGAATTAGATTTCATATTAATTGTGTATATTACACAAGTGTGACATGTTTGGTTTTGCTCCATGTACTTGTATATATATGTATAGTGATATATGAACTATACCCACCACTTATAACTTGTGTATAATTTCCTTTTAAACTGAGTCAATACTTATATATATATATATATATATAAGTATATATATATATATATATAACTTCTATGTATAATGATACATGATTAAGTTATACATAATTTTGTGAAAAACGTATATGCAAAATCTGATTTTGATTTCATGTTTTGAACAATCCCTTAAGATCCTTTTTCAACATATAAATGAATATCAATGAATTGATATGTATATATGTAAGAGTTATACAATAATATATGCATATATATATATATATATATGCATATATTCATTGACTTTCTTCATATCAATAATATATGATTAACATCATAGAATGACGCATGTATTTCATTAGATCAATGCAGACGGTTTTAACTTTATTTAATTTTTTTACTAAAACTGTCTGCAGAAAAACATGAACTGTCAATGGAAAATTTTGTGTTGGTGAACCAAATTCTAAACATAAATTGGAATAACACACAATTCAAACAAGACTGTCTTGTATATTAGGTTATTCTAATGCGCTTTTATTAATGCACTCTGATGCAAATTTGATTTGCAGCAATAAAGCTTATAAAGAGAGGAGCAATGAAGTCATGGAGCTAAAAGGACAAGTTTGACTTGTTATACCAGGATAATGAAAAACGCATGTGAAAAATCAACAGGGATATAGGATTCTTATAAATATATGTGTATATCTTGTATAGTGTATACAAGTATTAGTGAACTGCTGGATATTGGATAAACTAAATTATATATATATTTATAACAAGTTATACATTTACATAATATCTAATAGGATGTATAATATGTGTGTAAACACTGTTAAGCTGATAAATTGTATATTGTATCATGTAATTTTATATTTATACCGAAGAGAGTATGACCCTTTATATGTATCTTTCTGGTCATTGTGGTTTCATGTGCAGTGTTTTAATTGTTAAATCAGTTATATAAATACATGAAACTATTTATTTATATTTAGATAATGTATTGGGTTATATTATATATATTCCAGCTGAATTTATGAAATTCAAGGAAAGAGGCCTATGTTAATTATCAAAATGGGATTCGAATTGTTTCAAATGCTTAGTAACTCAATCTGGAAAATGTTTTGCCATTGTACTTATTTATATGATATTTAATCATTTGCAAAAGGTTATATATAATAATTAAACCCATCCTTTTGATTGCATACTAATTTGTGGCCTTGTCTATAATAAAGTTGCATCAAATGTTCTAAAATGTTTAGAACAAATTATGTGTGTTGTTTTAGAGAAACAAGTGTATTAATAATTTATTGCCTTAACATGCAAACAATTATTAATATAAAATAAGTGTATTTTAAAATGTATAATTATAACTAGATATGAGTCGCCACTACGAGTTATAAGTTCACTTTGAAACAAATCATTTTGTTATATTAAATCATGGTGAAGTCTTCCAATAGTACTCCCATCACTGTCCAATCTCACTGGATGTAGGTAATGCCAATGCATTGTGCATCCTTTTAGTTTGGTTACATGCAGTAGGAGTAACTGCGGTGCTTCGACTGTATTATTGGGTCTGATTTAACTAAGGCTGCATAGTAGGATTATGGCCTTAGAGACGAAAACATGAATTATTCTATATTTTGAGCAAATGAATAATATTGAACAATATGTTCATCATGCGATCCGAGAATTATATACGATATAATTGACATAAGATGTCTAACTAAAAGGTTGTGTTTTGGGGCGTAGCCAAAGCTTGGTCAAGGCATGACTAGATATGGATCTTGGAACACTGTTATATATATATATATACTGATATGTGTATATAAACAGAGGGATGTTAATTTGAGTGGGAGCATATTTTAGTTTAAAATACATACATTTATGTTAATATAAATTTTGATTGTCGAAATTTGTATTAAATAAATATTAAATAATCAGTTATTATTTATTATCTACTGTAGATATTAAATAACAAAATAAATTTGATAATTTATATTAATTCTTGAGAAGGATAAATTGAATTAATTGAATTAATTCAAATTTCTTGACTGACATTAAAATTTGATAATTGTTCTCAAACAAATTAAAGCGTAATTGTTCTAACAAATATAGAGGATATAAAACCAAAGTTAAAGTATGACTTCAAATAAATAAGATATAAATGTTATGATAATCTACTTATACAATCATAGTATTAGATACAGGATATAAATCACATAAATGTATGTTGATTTAAAGAAATTGCAGAATAAGTAGGAAATTGATAAAAGGACAAATTGACTTGTGATTGGAAATAAAACAAATGTTGTTGTATTATCAGTAGGAAGTTGATTCTTGTTCTATATACTGGCTTAATTAAAATAGATAAAATAGTTGTTATTGTGAAATTCCATTTAAAATAAATGTTATTATTAATCTTGTTTTGACAGGTTTAAATTTCATTTATAGTAAAAGAACAATTGTTGTTCATTTAATTTAAATGAAATATCTAATGGAATTTCACAAATAGTTAATGAATTTTATAAATCTTTAACTATAATGTACTTGACATAAATACCAAGTGGATTAAATTTAGTGATTTAAATCCAACATACTTTTAGAATTATCAGTTAGCCAATATAAACAAGAAAGTATATCAAAATCCATAATGATGAAATTTTGAGATCATTTGATTTTGAATTATATGAAGAATACAAATTCTGTTTATTAGGCAAAATAACTGAATCGCCTTTTCACTTAATAGAGTGATTAAGCGACAAGTATTGGGTCTCGAACATAATGATGTATATGGAGCAACGAATACATAAGCTAGAGGTAGGTTTTATTACTTCATTATATTTACTGATGATATCGGTAGATATAGATATGTATATCTTATGAAATACATATCAGAATCCTTTGAAAAGTTCAAAGAATTCAAAGTGAAGTTAGAAATGAATTTTAATAGAAAATGAATATTTTTCGAAGAATTCGAAAGAGAACATTTAAGCCAAATAATTTACTGACTATCTGAATGATTTTGGAATTATTTCACAACTCTGTCCACCTAGAACACCATATTGAAATGGTGTGTCTGGCAAGGGAAATCGCACCTTATAAGATATAGTACGATCGATGATAAGTCATATAGATCTTCCAATAAATTAAATTTTGAACAACTTCATTTAATCCTACTCAGACAATTATAAAAACGTGATATAAGATATTAACTAGAAAATGTTTCAGTGTGTCTATTATGTAGATTTGGGATGTGAAGCGTTTATTAAACACCTCGCCTTTGATAAGATCAAATCCAAATCTGATAATTGTTTTGTGGAGTATCAAAAAGGATATTATTTCTATAAATCCTTAGAGAATAAAATATTTATTGCTCGAATTGTTATCCTTTCAAGAGAAGCCATTCTTTAAAATATCGATAAGAATGAAATAGATTTCAAAATGTCTCGGAACCCACAAAATACAATTAAATCTTGTATAGACAAGAAATTGAGTGGGAGTGATACAATGATTCTAATGTTATTTGATAACAAATTAATTATTGTAAATAATGTTAGTTTAAAAACAAGAAATAGATACTGATTCTAAGAAAGAAAATGTTTGGATTAAGAAGTTCATGATTGAACTTAATTCATTGTTGATCCAATGATATCCATTGCGATAACAATATGGCTGTTGCTCAGGCCTAAAACATTAAACTAATTATCGATCCGAACATATATTTAAGAAATATAATTCCTATGTGAAGTTGTTCACAGTGGAAATGAATATATCTGCAAAGTTACAAAAAGTTGTAATGTTACAGACCTACTGAATTAAACTTTGTTGCAGCAGAAGTTTAATAGTCGCACTAGTTTTATGAGTATATGATACGTAAATGATTGACTCTAGTGCAAGTGGGTGATTGTTAGAGTTTATGCCCTAGAGGCAATCCATTTGATGAGATAGATAACAATGATGTTGTTATTATTTTATTTGGAATAAAATATAATCTATTATGTTATATTTACTGCGTAATATAAATAATAACTTAATAGAAGTCCTTAGAATAATAATACGGAATTATATAGTTCGAGTAAGAATGAACTTGAGATTGTATAATATGATAAGTATTATAATTGTTAAATGTCCCTAGTCGAGTTTTATTGTTTATATAGGACAACAATAAAGCGTTGAGACTAGTATATTGATTGACTGATGATCACATCTCATTGATCATTAATATACGTGATATTAAAGTCAAGATATAAATACGTATTGGAGAATATCGTATTGGGCTGACCCACCGTGAGATAACTCCATGGAATATAATTAACAGTATCATAAGTTATTCTCATAGTGACAATGATGTAATGGTCCTTGGACCTGAAATCATTATAGTTTTATTCGAGGATGTTTGTGTTTTGATATCATCTAAAGTTATTCGTAACAAAGTAACGATAACGGTGATTATTGGATACATCTTGATTCGAATGAAAATTATGTATGATCTAGATGGGATTTAACCCTACAATATATTCGTAGTGATATCCATGGGCCTCTTGATTGAGTAAGACTGTGAAATGCATGGCCGTGCTCAAATATTGATTTGTTTTGAATAGTCTACTCATCGATCAAGAAAAATGGATTGAATTATAAAGAGGATGATGTGATCCATGCCTTGAGTTTAATCCAAGATATATTGATTAAAAGAATTTTATTATATTGAGACACTGGTCACAAAACAGGTTGTATCGAATCGTTGATCTTATTACAGTTTGGGTAGCAGTGACGTATTGCTAGATGCCAATCTCTGTTTATGGTTTTAATTACGATTTAAAACCATTGCCAACATTGTAATAACCTATAGGGTCACACATATATAACGCAATAAAAGGAAAGCCGTTTCAATAGGTAAATAAATTTCAAACAGTTGATTTTTATTTGGTGTTGAAATGGTTTACGGGTTATCTCCTTGAATTATGGTAAATGTTTATTTTATAAAGGGGGCATGCTACCTTCAATAGAATATTGACGGCTACAATTCTATTAGATAAGATTAAAGAAAAAGGAAAACCCTAGTTATGGCGGCTAGGACCGCACCTTTATTTTTCTTCAATTCAGATTGAAGGAGAGCGCGTTCTCATGGATGTCTATGGAGGTATGGCAATTGACATACTACGATTCGATTCTCCAATACTCAAGCTATTCAAGATTAGATCAAGATCTTCCTGGATCTGTAATGTCAGGTATTAATTCTAACCTAATTGATTTCAATTTTCTAGTTTTTCAATAGATCCTTAGATTAATTCGTTGATCTGTTCTATTTGGGCTATCGATTAGATCGCAAATTCCATTCAGTTAGTGCATGTGACTTGCATACAAAAGGTGTAGAGTTCGATCCCCGCCGCCATCATATTTTGTTTTTTTAAGAAAGGACCGAAATAACACAAGTTCATGAGAGAAAATATGTGTTAATGCACATATAAGGAAAATTATACATATAAGGAAGTAAAGAAAATATATCTATATGAGAGTATATGTGTATATATATGTAGAAATATATATATATACAAGAGATAAAGTTCAAGATAAGGCTACAATCAATGAAAAATGCCAAGAATCAAACAACGGTGCAACACCATTTGAATTTTGAAAACAAAACGAAAGTTGTGCGTATATATATACATGTAAAATGGTCGTTCAAAGATTTGTATACGTATAAGAAAATTACATGTGAATATAATAGCCAAATAAATTCCAGAAATTCAAAAGTTCAAAAATCAAATTTCTGCTCCAAAACTACTCGTGGGGCCCAGGGGGTCGACACTGGGGTCGACATCCTCCAGATCCGGACAGATCCATTGACATATCTAGACTATTTTCTTAACCAAGTTCAATGTTGACTCCGCGCTGCATGTACGATAAGATCCTGAATACATATAAATAGGCTAGCAGAGCCTAGCTTTAATCTCACATTCTCTGAGACAATGTCTAAGCTCTGCCATTCATTCTCCTTCTCAAATCTCTTCAAAAAAAAAATTAGATAATTAGTTTAGGAAAAATTTGAATCAAGATCTGAAGGAAAAGAATGAATATTAATTAGAAGGTGTATGAATATTAACTGGAAGGTGTTCAAAATCAAATGTGAAGTGAGGTAATTTTCTAGATCTGATCTTTACAATTTTCTTCCTCTTTCTTCCCTTTTTCTTTTAGTAAAAAAAACCAGGAATCCATGGTTGTTAGGTTCTGAATCCAATTAGGGAAAACCATGGAATGCTAGATCTGGACCAGATCCAGGATTTGAAAAGCAAATAAGGTGAGTGGATTAAAGTTATATCATTTTTGATAATGATATATTATCGTTTATCATTCCTCGTTATTATAAGATGTAAATTTGCTAGAATTGTTAAAAAAAGAATTGAAATATTATATATGACACGTTGAAATATGATATGTTTATACATATGTTAAAAAGATTAAAGTGGCGAATATGATATGTTGGAATATTAGTATGCTAGGATATTAATATGTTTGAAAATTCATATGATGAAACATAAACTTGTCAAAATATGTGTAGAGATTACTGTTGTTTCAATTCCACGTTAGTTTGTGACATTTATGTACTTGGACCTTTAACGGTCGAAATTGAGAACATTACATGCTAGTTTGTTAAATTTGAACAATTACATGATTAAACGATTACATATTATAATAGAATTTATTGTATGTGAGAAAGAACATGCGACATAAACTGGGTTTAATATGATGACATGTCTGTAACACCCCGAATTTTCTGAGAATATTAAAATTAACAAATTCAAGAACACTTAATTTTTAGAAGAAGAATTAAGTGAAATGGGTTGCGCTATTACGTTCGTCTCAAAATTTTGGTCAAGATAGACATTTGGTTTGCATAAAACGGATACCTTATGAAGAAGTTATTAAGCCTTGAAGTTTGTACGCATATGAGAAATAAATATATATATATAGATATATATATATATATATATAAATTAAATAAATAAATATGCAAAAAAGTTCAAAACAACGAATCGGGAGGGGGAATAACCGAACTGGCCCA
Organism: Allium sativum; assembly: GCA_030737875.1. NCBI lineage: Eukaryota > Viridiplantae > Streptophyta > Magnoliopsida > Asparagales > Amaryllidaceae > Allium > Allium sativum. The sequence continues at coordinate 68,145,250 of CM060911.1, forward strand.
TTTTTCGGGTCGACCCCAGCCCCGTTGGGTCGACTAGGGGTAGATTCAGGGTGTTTGGCTGTCAACCCGTGGGTCGATTCGCTCTAAGGCAGATGCGGCATCTGATTGGTTCTAATGGACACCTTGTTGAGTCATTAGGGCTGATGTGGCTATTCTATCTTGTCTGAATGGCTTTGATTTGCTTTATGTTAATCTGACGGTTCCTATTAAATCAAACTTCTATATAAGCAACCTAAATCTAAACCCTAAGCCACACAAAAATATTCCTAGAGCCGTCATGCCATCAATGGTGAACCAAGAATTGTCGTCATCTCTTTCAACTCAAAGGCAAGATAGAAGCTACATCAAAATAAAATCAAAACTAATCTAATTCAACTAAGAGAATTCAACGATCTACATCAAAGGCGAGCAATTCAGTTTCAGAATACAGATCCCTGAAATCAAGTTTTTCCTTTTGATTGTAAGTGTAGTTATCTTTCAGATGTGAATAAATTAAAGACATGATTTGTAATGACTTGTAAAATAGAATTGTATCAAGTTGTATGTGATGTTGATTCATGTTTATTCATGTCTATTCTATCATATATGCCTATGACTATTGTGGTCTATCGAACCTATAATGTTATATGGAAAATGGTGAGTAAACCTATGATGTCGTATAGGAATTTGGGAATGAAATTATCATATGTAAGTTTGGTGATATTATGATACATACAAATTTTAGGATAAGTCATGTTGTTTATGCCTAATTGTTTAGAGCCATTATGCATACATGTTTAGATCTACGACCTTATAAGTTTAGATCTACAACTTTATATGTTAGATCCATATGCCTTTATTATAGATCTAATTTGCAAGTTCACCACTACATGCCAAGTTTAACTTGTATAGTTTTATGTAAATTCATATGCTTGTGGTTCATGTTACATAGATCAAATTTGCAAGTTCATAGTTAAAAGTATATTGTTCTATGCCAAATCCATGTGACATATGTGTAGTTAGATCCATACTTTTGTATGATGTTGGAATGTTGCAAAGTTCCTCTTTTCTTCTTTTTTGTTTTATAAGTTAGGCTAAAATATCAAGCCTAACATTCTATGAAATTTTGCGAACGTACAACGGGGGTAGCGTTAGGGAAAACATGAAATTACATGTAATTGGCATATTTGACACATAAGCATGATAAGTGGCATGAAAATGGTATAATTTATTTACCTAAAATTTTGAATGTGATTTAGAAGGAAAGTGGGCCATGACAATAATTAATTTATAATTTACATATAAATATGTAGGATAAACATGAAAATTACATGGCATAGATTGGTTCATGAAATGGTATATTTAGTCTACCATTAATTGTGAGCATAATTAAAAGGATAATTATGGCATAATTAAATTGGGAGTAATTTACATATGGAATTTGTCATAAATAAGAAATATGTAAATTTAGAAAAGACGAATATGCCTAACCCGAGGTTAGACTGAGTTGTGGTGTCAAACTGCCTAGAACCGACCGACACATCCAGTGACAACAACAATACCTGTCTAATGTGGGTGGTTAGTGCATTGAGCCCAAAAAGGACCCGAGGTTAGACTGAGTTGTGGTGTAAAACTACCCGGAACCGACCGGCACATCCAATGACCACAACAATACCTGTCTAATGTGAGTGATTGGTGCTTTAATAAAGCTAAGTTAAGATTGGTAGGGTTAAGTCAATTAAGGAAACACTTAACCAATTCAACAAGTTAACTAAACTGGTGGTTGAGGTTAAGTAAATTTAGAACACTTAACCGTTATAACATCTTAATTAGACAAGTGGGTGAGGTTAAGTAAATTTAGAACACTTAACCTTTATTACATGTTAATTAGACAAGTGGGTGAGGTTAAGTAAATTTAGAACCACTTAACCAATATAACTTGATTTATGGAAAGGTTAAGTTAAAATAAGAGGGCAACACTTAACCAATATAACTTTATTTGTAGTTGGGTTAAGTTAACACAAGAAGGAAACACTCAACCAAAGTAACATGACACGTAGGTGGGTTAAGTTAACTTGAATTGATTGATGATACTTAACCAATACAACAAGATGAATACATGGGGTTAAGTTAACAAGAAACACTTGACCAATATAACTTGATGAACGAACGGGGTTAAGTTAATAGGAAACACTTAACCGATCCAACATGATAAGTAAGGAGGGTCAAGTTAATAATAAATGCTTAACCAACATGACATGATGAATAAGTGGGTTAAGTTAACATGAGCGGACAACACTTAACTAATATGGCATAATGTGCGGGAGGGTTAAGTACATGTCGGGTTGGTGGGTAATATTAGTAAATATAGGCCCACAAAACTTAACCATTAAATAAACGCGCTTGAATCAGTGGAAGGGTTAAGTACATATCGGGTTGGTGGGTAATATTAGTAAATATAGGCCCACAAAACTTAACCCTTAAATAAACATGTTTGAATTAGTGGAAGGGTTAAGTACATATCAGGTTGGTGGGTAATATTAGTAAATATAGGCCCACAAAAATTAACCATTAAATAAACATGCTTGAATCAGTGGAAGGGTTAAGTACATATCGGGTTGGTGGGTAATATTAGTAAATATAGGCCCACAAAACTTAACTATTAAATAAACATGCTTGAATCAGTGGAAGGGTTAAGTACATATTGGGTTGGTGGGTAATATTAGTAAATATAGGCCCACAAAACTTAACTATTAAATAAAGATGCTTGAATTGATGGGAGGGTTAAGTACAGATCGTGTAGGCGGGTAATATTAGTACATATAGGCCCACAAAACTTAACCGTTTATTAAAAATGCTTGAATCAATGGGAGGGTTAAGTACATATCGGGTTGGTGGGTAATATTAGTAAATATAAGCCCACAAACTTAACCAATAGGAAACCCTAGTAACGGGGACCCATTTCAGCAGTAACCCACATGGATGTATCACGGTACCCTGAACTAGGCAGGGTGGGGCACGATTACTGGGCTGATTATAAGCGGTCAAATCAGCGGCAGGGGGTACGTCAGTGTAGGTTCCGACGGTTTACGGGCGTGCACAAACTATAGGCAGGAAAAAGCAGGCACTGGGTACCAGTAGTTATACACTGTGCATCTTGAATCGTGTCGGGTCGCTATCATAAGGATTAATACACCTTATGGTTGGACCAGCACTGGGTATCTACACGCAAGAGACGGCTGATTGGCACAGACACATGGAACATGAATACAAGTAGGGAGTCGATCGATAGGGTAGTAAGGGTACATCTAACATGTTCATGGCAATTAGGCTGATTGAGGTGGAATCCTCACGATAGATGTACACCTGAAGGCTACCACAATTACAGGGGTTGGGATCTCGATTATCATTTTATACAGATTACTAGTTGGGACACTAGTTAGGTGGTGCAGAGATAAATATAGAAAACAGATTAACAGCGTAGTAGCGAAGCAGAGAAAAAGTAGAAGCGCATTCAGTTCACCTTGCACTTATCTCGTCTTTAGTTACCTTGTTTTTATGGTATTGTCCTATTTTCAGTTTATTCATGTCATGATCCTTTATCTTGTTTGCATGCTGAAAGATCACTGGACTTACTAGACTTATGTCTGACCTAGTTTGTTTTTCACCTCTTTTCTTCCGTTTCCCCCCAGGTAGTCAGGGAGGGAATAACTCAGCCTAACTTGGACCTCTTCTCTTTCCAAGCTTGAAGATTAGTTGGTATATCGCTTTGGACTCTCTCTCTTCCACTACTATGGCTGGTTCATGCTTTATCGGGGAATATCATAGTTTTTATGCTTCTTTTATTCTTGGAAGTTTTTAAATCAAGACAGAAGTTCTATGTATTACATTTAAACATTTAAGTATGATTGAGGAAATCGTTGTAAAAGCTTGATTGAATTAAGTTTTTTATAAAATGACTTTATTTTCCGCTGCTTTATTTGTCTGTCTTGTAATTTATATGCATCTTTTATCTATAATGCTCCACCAAAGTTAAGGCATTCCCTCTGTGAGCGACCTTAACAGAGGTGGGGTGTTTCACTTGGTATTAAAGCTGAAGGTTACCAGATCAGATAAAAGATTTGAAAAATTATTTTCAAACCGGTTTTAGAAGAAGAATTTTCAAAAGAAAAGTTTTGTTTTAATGGCGTATTCCCCAAATCCATATGCATTATCTTTTGATCCTCTGTTTGAATCCTTTTTTCCTTCTTTCCTGAGTCTCCCGGGCTCCTGACTTTCTGGGAGGTAACCTTATCGCGGCATGGTTCTGTAGGCTCGACGAGACTACGACACTTGTCAAAGGGCAAGCAAGTGCCAAACTTCCATCTATAGCCGTAGTAGTTTCACCTGCGGCTAATTTTCTTTCGAGCTTTGTAGGATTCTCCATGCGATGGAGACAGCTTTCGAGAGACCTGTCAACAAGTTACACAATGATGGAAAAGATGAGAATGAGCAAGTTTGGCTAAGAAGCATAACACAAGGATGAAGAACTCATGGATATGGACTTGGTTCACAAAGGAGGGGAGGAAAGAATAGTAAAACCTAAAACATGAGGAAGCATCTTTATTTTTGGTATAACGTGTCTTATAATTAAGGGTAAGGGCAAGAACAAAAGATAGGATTTTCCGGAAGGCAAGTGCATGCTCTCACCACCAGCATACCTGAGAGAGAGGTAGTAAGGTTTCGGTTGAAAAGTTTAGTTTTCTTCTTGATCATCATGCTAGTACTCTTTTAGATTTTTGCGCTTCGCATTCGTTTATATCTGCTTCCATAGTTGAGTCTCTACACCCTAGAGCTTGTATAGTAGAGGATCCCATTATTGTCTCAAGTCCAATTTGTGGTTCGGCTCATTTATCTTTGGTTTGTAAGGATTTGAGATACTTATGTTTTTGGTTTCATGGTCTATGGGTTGATTCTATGCATGGATTTGCTAGCCAGTAATTGTGAAAGGAGGATAGTTAGACTTTCGACTTGCCTCAGGAATACCCTCGAAATTTCGTGCGATCTTAAGGGATCAGTTTGTCTTAGCTACCTAGAATCACTTTATGTATTTATCGAAGATTTTCGATCCGTTAGAGTAGTCCATGAGTACGCAGATGTTTTTTTGATTAAGGTTTGGAGTTTTCCCTTTAAAAAATCAAGATAGACTTCCGCATATATCTAGTTGACAATGCAAATCCAGTTATGCAATCAACGATAGTTTTGGAGTAGGATTGGCGAGCATAGCCAGAGTCGGTTAAGTGCTCAATTGGTTGGTTGTTTTACAAGTATCTTCTCACATAAATCGTCCAAATTCGGAGGAGCTATTCCTTGGGTGCTTGTCTGATATTGTTTTAGGCCTTTGGGGCTTGTACTTGAGGGATTCCAAGTTCGACTAGGATGGTTTGCGTGAGAGATATCGACCCTCAGATTTGTGACATGAGGGATAAGCTAAGTAGAAGAGAGACCTTTAATCATCTTAGTATATACATTTGGTACCATGTTTATCTTGGAAACATAGTTTGACAAAATTGGATACCCTCTAGCATAGTAAATGATCGAGGTCCTATCTTTACTAGTGGGTTTTGGAAATGGAGGTCAAGAAGCTTCACAATCGTGAAGTTAAATTAGTTAAGGTACAGTGGAGTGAAGCTCAAAGAAGATGCGACTTAGAAGACTGAAGACTAGATACGCGCATCATACCCTTTTTGAGGGTATATCCTTTATTCCTCCTTTTTCTGTAATATTTATTTGCATGCTAGTCTTTATCTTTTAAGTATATCCTCTCGGTCCTATCCTCGATCCTTAAGTAGAAGCCAATGGATGAAAACATGTGTTTGAGACATGTTATGATTGATGGTTGCAAGTGGTTGCAAGTGTTCGCTAGTGGTTGCTCGTGGATGCATATACTCACATTAGGCACTAGATCGGCTTAGTCGACTTCATATTGCATATGCATACGAAAGTATTTGTATATGGACTGAAACTTGATGTGTTATCATATGGATGTTGCATATGGATGAGTGAATATGCACAAATATAGTATTTACATGATTAGAGATATTTGCATACATATAGGACGCATGACACTCTCATGATTCACATTAAGGAGGTCAACTGGATCAGTAGACCGCTTGATTTTGCACTAGATAAGAGACATATACACACACTCTACATATGCTCATATGGCATTAGAAGTCTTTTAAGGACAATGGATGCCTGTGGATGATGGATGAGTAGATGGATGATTGGATGTTAAGATGCATTCTTCTTAACTTGAAGATTTCGGGGACGAAATCCTTTAAGGAGGGGAGAATGTAACACCTCAAATTTTCTAAGAATATTAAAATTAACAAATTCAAGAACACTTAATTTTTAGAAGAAGAATTAAGTGAAATGGGTTGCGCTATTACGTTCGTCTCAAAATTTTGGTCAAGGTAGACATTTGGTTTGCATAAAACGGATTCCATATGAAGAAGTTATTAAGCCTTGGAGTTTGTATGCATATGAGAAATATATATATATATATATATATATATATACAAAATAAATAAATAAATATGCAAAAAAGTTCAAAACAACGATCGGGAGGGGGAATAACCGAACCGACCCATTTTTGAGGTCGACCTGAGCCCCGCTGGATCGACTAGGGGTTGATTCAGGGTGTTTGGCTGTCAACCCGTGGGCCGATTTGCTCTAAGGCAGATGTGTCATCTGATTGGTTCTGATGGACTCCTTACTGAGTCATTACGGCTGATGTGGCTATTCTATCTTGTCTGAATGGCTTTGATTTGCTCTATCTTAATCTGACGGTTCCTATTAAATCAAACTTCTATATAAGCAACCTAAATCTAAACCCTAAGCTACACAAAAATATTCCTAGAGCCGTCATGCCGTCAATGGTGAACCTAGAATTGCCGTCATCTCTTTCAACTCAAAGGAAATATAGAAGCTACATCATCAAATCAAAACTAATCTAATTCAACTAAGAGAATTCAAAGATCTACATCAAAAGACGAGCAATTCAGTTTCAGAATACAGATCCCTAAAATCAAGTTTTTCCTTTTGATTGTAAGTGTAGTTATCTTTCAGATGTGAATAAATTAAAGACATGATTTGTAATGAATTATAAAATAGAATTGTATCAAGTTGTATGTGATGCTGATTCATGTTTATTCATGTCTATTCTATCATATATGCCTATGAACTATTGTGGTCTATCGAACCTATAATGTTATGTGGAAAATGGTGAGTAAACCTATGATGTCGTATAGGAATTTGGGAATGAAATTATCATATGTAAGTTTGGTGATATTATGATACATACAAGTTTTAGGCTAAGTCATGTCGTTTATGCCTAATTGTTTAGAGCCATTATGCATACATGTTTAGATCTACGGCGTTATGTGTTTAGATCTACAACTTTATATGTTAGATCCATATGCCTTTATGATAGATCTAATTTGCAAGTTCACCACTACATGCCAAGTTTAACTTGTATAGTTTTATGTAAATTCATATGCTTGTGGTTCATGTTGCATAGATCAAATTTGCAAGTTCATAGTTAAAAGTATATTGTTCTATGCCAAATCCATGTGACATACGTGTAGTTAGATCCATACTTTTTTATGATGTTGGAATGTTGCAAAGTTCCTCTTTTCCCCTTTTTTGTTTTATAAGTTAGGCTATAATATCGAGAATAACATTCTATGAAATTTTGTGAACGTACAACGGGGGTAACATTGGGGAAAACATGAAATTACATGTAATTGGCATGTTTGACACATAATCATGATAAGTGGCATGAAAATGGTATAATCTATATAACTAAAATTTTGAACGTGATTTAGAAGGAAAGTGGGCCATGACAATAATTAATTTATAATTTACATATAAATATGTAGGATAAACGTGAAAAATTACATGGCATAGATTGGTTCATGAAATGGTATATTTAGTATACCATTAATTATGAGCATAATTAAAAGGATAATTATGGCATAATTAAATTCGAAATAATTATATATGGAATTTGTCATAAATAAGAAATAAGTAAATTTAGAAAAGACGAATATGCCTTACCCGAGGTTAGACTGAGTTGTGGTGTAAAACTGCCCGGAGCCGACCGACACATCCAGTGACCACAACAATACCTGTCTAATGTGCGTGGTTAGTGCATTGAGCCCAAAAAGGACCCTAGGTTAGACTGAGTTGTGGTGTAAAACTGCTCGGAACCGACCGGCACATCCAGTGACCAGAACAATACCTGTCTATTGTGAGTGGTTGGTGCTTTAATAAAGCTAAGTCAAGATTGGTAGGGTTAAGTCAATTAAAGAAACACTTAACCAATTCAACATGTTAACTAAACTTATGGATGAGGTTAAGTAAATTTAGAACACTTAACCGTTATAACATGTTAATTAGACAAGTGGGAGAGGTTAAGTAAATTTAGAACACTTAACCTTTATAACATGTTAATTAGGCAAGTGGGTGAGGTTAAGTAAATTTAGAACCACTTAACCAATATAACCTGATTTATGGAAAGGTTAACTTAAAATAAGAGGGCAACACTTAACCAATATAACTTGATTTTGTAGTAGGGTTAAGTTAACACAAGAAGGCAACACTTAACCAAAGTAACATGACACGTAGGTGGGTTAAGTTAACTTGAATTTTTGATGACACTTAACCAATACAACAAGATGAATACGTGGGGTTAAGTTAACAAGAAACACTTGACTAATATAACTTGATGAACGAACGGGGTTAAGTTAATAGGAAACACTTAACCGATCCAACATGATAAGTAAGGGGGGTCAAGTTAATTAGAAATGCTAAACCAACATGACATGATGAAAAAGTGGGTTAAGTTAACATGAGCGGACAACACTCAACTAATATGGCATAATGTGCGGGAGGATTAAGTACATATCGGGTTGGTGGGTAATATTAGTAAATATAGGCCCACAAAACTTAACCATTAAATAAACATGCTTGAATCAGTGGAAGGGTTAAGTACATATCGGGTTGGTGGGTAATATTAGTAAATAAAGACCCACAAAACTTAACCATTAAATAAACATGCTTGAATCCGTGGAAGGGTTAAGTACATATCGGGTTGGTGGGTAATATTAGTAAATATAGGCCCACAAAACTTAACCATTAAATAAACATGTTTGAATCAGTGGAAGTGTTAAGTACATATCGGGTTGGTGGGTAATATTAGTAAATATAGGCCCACAAAACTTAACCATTAAATAAACATGCTTGAATCAGTGGATGGGTTAAGTACATATCGGGTTGGTGGGTAATATTAGTAAATATAGGCCCACAAAACTTAATTATTAAATAAACATGCTTGAGTCGATGGGAGGGTTAAGTACATCTCGTGTAGGTGGGTAATATTAGTACATATAGGCCCCCAAAACTTAACAGTTTATTAAAAATGCTTGAATCGATGGGAGGGTTAAGTACATATCGGGTTGGTGGGTAATATTGGTAAATATAGGCCCACAAACTTAACCAATAGAAAACCCTAGTAACAGGGACCCATTTCAGCAGTAACCCACATGGATGTATCACGGTACCCTGAACTTGGCAGGGTGGGGCACGATTACTGGGCTGATTATAAGTGGTCAAAGCAGCGGCAGAGGGTACGTCAGTGTAGGTTCCGACGGTTTATTGGCGTGCACGTACTCAAGGTGGGAAAAAGCAGGCACTGGGTACCAGTAGTTATACACTGTGCATCTTGAATCGTGTCGGGTCGCTATCATAAGGATTGATACACCTTATGGTTGGACCAGCACAGGGTATCTACACACAAGAGAGGACCGATTGACATAGACACATGGAACATGAATACAAGTAGGGAGCTGATCGATAGGGTAGTAAGGGTACATCTAACATGTTCATGGCAATTAAGCTGATTGAGGTGGAATCCTCATGATAGATGTACACCTGAAGGCTACCAGAATTACGGGGGTTGGGATCACGATTATCATTTTATACAGATTACTAGTTGGGACACTAGTTAGATGGTGCAGAGATAAATATAGAAAACAGATTAACAACGTAGTAGCGAAGCAGAGAAAAAGTAGAAGCGCATTCAGTTCACCTTGCACTTATCGTGTCTTTAGTTACCTTGTTTTTATGGTATTGTCCTATTTTTGGTTTACTCATGTCTTGATCCTTTATCTTGTTTGCATGCTAAAAGATCACTGGACTTACCAGACTTATGTCTGACCTAGTTTGTTTTTCGCCACTTTTCTACCGTTCCCCCCTCCCCCTCCCCCCCACGTAGTCAGAGAGGGAATAGCTCAGCCTAACTTGGAGCTCTTCTCTTTCCAAGCTTGAAGATTAGTTGGTGTATCACTTCGGACCCTCTCTCTTCCACTGCTATGGCTGGTTCATGCTTTATCGGGGAATATCATTGTTTTTATGCTTCTTTTATTCTTGGAAGTTTTTAAATCATGACAGAAGTTTTATGTATTACATTTAAGTATGATTGAAGAAATTGTTGTAAAAGCTTGACTGAATTAAGTTGTTTATAAAATGACTTTATTTTCCGTTGCTTTATTTGTCTGTCTTGTAATTTATCTGCATCTTTTACCTATAATGCTCAACCGAAGTTAAGTCATTCCCTCTGTGAGTGACCTTAATGGAGGTGGGGTGTTTCAATGTCAAATATAGATTTTAAAGAATGGAAACACAGAATTATATAGAAAATTTACTATGAATAGGAAAATGTGACCACGCTTAGACACGAGGTTAGATTACACTTGCGATAGAAGTCTTCCCGGAACCTCCCGGCATATCCAGCATTCACAAGTGGTAAATCTAATTTGATGGGTCTGAGTACATGAATAAAACATGCAGTGGTGCTAAGACACGAGGTTAAGCCAACTTGTAGTAGAAGTCTGGCTGGAGCCGCCCAAAAAATCCAGTATTGACAAGTATAGGCTTAATGTGAGAGGTCTAGTGCATGAATATATATATATATATATATATAGCAGGACTGATAAACGGCATCAATTGTAATTAATGGAATTAAATGGAATTGAATGAAAGACACAATAGTAAAAGGAAATGGAATGAACTGGGAATGATAATAACCAATTATGAATAAATTACATTATTGAGTATGTTATATAATAGGTAAACTTGTCCTAGGGACAAGTGGATATTATAACTTAGGTTATAATAAACTAGTGAGAAAATCAGATAACTTGTGTAATGAAAAAATTGGTACTTAATTGTAAATTAAGTAATCAACAAATGGGGGAAATTTTGGGAATGCAATAAGTGGTACTTAATTATAAATTAAGTAATTTGAAAACTTGGAAATTTTAAATATGTTGATAAGAATAACATGTTAAGGCTTGTCCTAGGGACAAGGGAAAATTATAACATAGGTTATAATAAATGGAAAGGAGACTTATTAGTGAACCTTAGTTAAGAGAACTAAGTTAATAAATAAACAACGATAAGTTGTAACGACGATGTAGGAGGGAATTATGATTAAATAGGAAAGAGTGGGACAAACTTATGAAATGAAATAAGTCATATTTAATCATAAATAATGACTGACATGTTAAATAGAAAACATGTGAATGGAGATATACTAAATTACATATTAAGTAGAACATGTTATTGTAACTGTGAAATCAACAAGAATATAAAGGGGTTGTGGATTATAGACTTTGGATCACAATAAAGAGAATAACATGTTGTGGGCTTATCAATGAGCTTGAATGAGTTAATTTATAAGATCAAAATTAATAAGCAAGAGGCACTTGGTAACTTGAATAAGAAGTCAGTATGAATGGGAATAACCAAGTTAAATGGAAATCTGATGAGGTAAAGCAAGCACATAAAGGAATGTTTAGACATAGGGTCTAATAACATATTAAAATGACGTGCTTGGACCAGTCCGCACGTTTGAGGGTAAATAGCCCTACGGGGTAGATCATCGTAGTGTCATGAGGGACGAGAGGACCACACGTTCATCTGATTATTCTATTGGCTCCGAAGGACTAGAAGGGGAAGCACGTGGCTTCCTGAGATACGTAAGGTGCTCTTGGTAGTCCTTTGTGCCATGGCAGATGTCTAGGATGTGCTCGCAGAGGTTGGATCAGCGTGTTACTACCAGGTGGGTGGGTGTTTACTGCAAAAGTAGCTTTGTAGTCAGAATGATGTGACGTGGTGACACTAGGGTGATTTGTCGGTCGCCTCAACAGGGAGGCAGAGGTCAGGACCAAAAAAAATAGTAGATCGTCGGGTACCCGTCATCGGCAGCTGGTGGGATACGAGAAGACTAGAGCTAAACCCAATAGACCATTCACCTTTCACTATAGAGGTACGGTGGTTGAAGGGAGATGCCAACTGGATGTTTAAATTGTTTGTTAGGGGCAAGTCTCTTAGGGCCATAGCCACCATGAAAAATAGACCCTTGGAATTTCTGTATTTTGAGGATCTTAAAGATGGGCCTGTATAGATATGGAAAAGCTCCTGACCGAGTTCCGTGTTTCTTGTATAGCCCTGCCACAGAACTTGGTGCACATTACGTATGGTTAAGGATCGAATACGATTGACGATACGTACGTGGGAAATTCGAGATACATACATGTCTACTCTGGGTAGTGTATCGTAGACTTGAGGGTATTACTCTGGTATGGAATCTGATTCGATCAAAGGTGGCAGTCTGTACTAATAGCATAGTAATGATAGATATATGCGAAACGTAATATTGTTATGTAGAGATCCGTACATCACTCCGACACAGGATGATGGACTGCGTTCATTTTTGTGGCATTACGGCGGAGACCGTGCGAGTGGGGTACTATGGGGTGTACCTTAATATTGGGGAGGTAGCTACATATATTGTATTAGGTTAATCCACTGGGAAGTAAATGGGTACGACATGTGTGTAAGCCTTGAGTGTTGATAACATAAGTAACCTAATAAATAAGAAAATGTGATTGAACGGTATATGTAGGATTGTCCAAAGTGTATAGTTTAAATTTAGTCACCAGAACTTGTGTTCTGACCCCTCCTCATAACATACTCGCAGGTTAGATTTGTGGCAGAGATATGATAGTTTTGGATACTGGCTAAGCAGTATTATTAATACGGTAAGGCTATACTTTGATTACATTATACTTTATCCATTCCGTCGTGAGATATTTTCTGAGCTTTGATATATTTTATATCTCTGTCTTTTTTGCAGGATACCAGAGCAACCAACATGGGTTTCGATGGATTAGAATTTTGAAAAAAAATCGGCTTGTTGGGATTCAGGTTGTTACATTTGGTATCAGATCTTAGGTTTAGAATTCTTGTATAAATAGTGAGTGAGCGTATTAAAAATATAAATATATTATATACATACCTAGATCCATAGAGGAACCCACTAAATAGAAAGAGTATAATATGGTAAGAATTGGGATAACTGATTTTTACACCAAATGAATGAAGATGGAAATGTGAGACCCTTAGGAAATTTAGTTGGGAAGTGTACAATATATTTTGAAATAGAGAAAGGAGGATCCCATATGATTAATAGTTTATATCAGTAGGTTTGGCAATGAAACCTTATAAATTGGAAAAGGTTAAAAAGAGAAGAATGGATTAGGAATATATATATATATATATAGTTGAGAGAATTGACTTTGTGGGAGTGTCTACAAAAGCCTATAAAAATTGGAAACCCACTTTGAGTCTAGCCCCATTGTTAATTTTTAAGAACTTGAAATTATAAAAGCTTTTGGCAGATGGTTTATGGTGTTTTCCAGTTTTAATCATAAAAGCTATAGTTTTAGCATATGTAAAGAAGTACATTTTGGTTTTAAAGAAAAATGGGGTATATTTTGGAAGCAATGATTTCTCATGAAAATTTTGTCTAAAGTAAAATTTTCTTAGTAAAAGGTGCATATTATAGAGCATGTATAGCTCGCTAGTTTTCTGGTTATATTGCATGAAAGGATTTAAAAGCAAAACTTGGAAAGTATTGCATTTTGTTAAAATTATCAGTAAAGAAAGTTTTGAAATCTCTATTCTTTTGACAATCATTTTTGATAAATTGTTTTAACAAGAGAATCTTGTTTGATGGACAAAATAAGTTATAGAAATTAAGAATAGAGTAGATGTTTGCACCTTGTAGTAAGAGACTAAACTGACCTTATGGCAAGAACAAGTGATAAACCCAATTGAGAAATAGTTTTCCTTATCTACTCCATCTTTTGTGATTTGAAAAAAAAAATGATTTACATTTTTATATATGACATGTTTTATGGTTTGGCAAAAGTAAGTTTTCATGAGGAAAATAAAGTTTTGACACTTTTAAACTTTTGAAAAATAAATTAAATGAAAAGGGCCAAACCGTGTTTTAAAAAGTTTGGAGTAGGTAAGGATTATTGCCTAGGAAGGACGGCAAAAGTTTTGAGGCTATGAAGAAAATAGCAAGAATTATCTTGGAATAATAGTAAGTTCTTATAGAATGCGTAAGCATTGAAAAGACTAGGGCGTTGCTTGAAATAATTCTTGGTACACAGCTAGGACTAGTGGTGACTACTAGATAGAAAAAGGCAAGTAAGTATTTGATCTTGTTGCTAATTTTTATGTTTTACAACCCGTTATTTCACTTTTGTGGGATCGTCTGGTTATTTTGCTCCTATTGGGTATTTAGGGTAACACCTAAACCTATCGTGGATCCCATGGTTTGGACTTTTCTGTCTGAATGGGGCATAGTCTCAAGATTCTTAGCCCTTAGTAGTAGCTATTTAGAGTGTCTGTTTCCTGTTTTAGTTGAAAGACTAGAAGGCTTATTTGAAAACTAAACTTAGATTGGATGATTAAATAAGCTAAGAGAAGAGTAAAGGCATAACTAAAAAGGAAACATCAAATTCAGTAAAGCGACAAACTTGGCAAATTATGAGAAAGGATGAATAAGAGTAAAAATTTCCAGGATTAGACGAAAAAGAAAAGCTACAACATAGAAAATTTTCTTATATGGGTTGTGCTTGAATAGGAAAATAGAGGAATCTTTATAAGTAGTTTCATAAAATCCAAGTATGGTTGGAAAAAGGTCGAAAAAGAAAAACGGGAGATGTGAAGTTTTCCGTTTTCCGCCTTTTTGTAACATAAGAAATCGAATTTAGAAAATTAGATTTTTCTAAAATTCGAAAAAATAAAGTTGGTTGTTAGGATTTTGGATGCAATAATTGAATGAACTACGCTCTTTCTCTGCAAGAATATGGGAAATTGGGATGGAAATGTATTTTGATTTTCAAAATATTGCATTTATATAGAATTGCCAGTATATTTAGGATGTGACCATCATATTTTAAAAAGGATTTTTGAAAAACTTGCATACACATAAGAGGTACCGCTTACGCATACATGTATTATTATGTTGTATTTCACTTTGCACAAGTGCACACTGTTTGCAAAAATTGGATGTGCACATGATGGATGTATATTATGCGAGGGGTTAATTGATTTTTATCCTTATCAAATTTTAGGGACGTAATTTCCTAAGGGTGGGAGAATGTAACACCCGGCATTTTATGACAATTTAATAATTAAATAATGCATATATATATGCATAGATATATATATATATATATGAAGAATAAAATAAAGATTGATGCAAATAGAATGTAATGCATACATTAAAAGAAAGAAATTGATTGCATGTAGTGTAAATATGTTACATGCATTGCTTATGCATTAATAAAAAAAGAGAAATAAAAGAAAACGATTCATGCAATGGGTTAAACAAAATATTGCAGCAAACATGAAAAAGAGAAGTAAGAAGAGAACAATAACTACCATTGTTCTAAGCTTTTTTAACAATAGCCTTAGTAGCCCAATTGGTTAGAGCATGTGACTTGCATACAAGAGGTGCAGAGTTCGATCCTTGCTGCCATCATATTTTTTGTTCTAAGGAAACGACTGAATTAACACATGTTCATGAGAGGAAATATGTATAAACGCACATATAAGGAAAAATATACATAAAAGAAAGTAAAAAAAATATGTATATGAGAATATACACATATATATATATATATGTGTATATATATATACAAGAGATAAAGTTTAAGATAAGGCTACAATCAATGAAATATGGCAAGAATCAGATAACGGTGCAACACCGTTTGAATTTTGAAAACGAAACGAAAGTTGTGCGTGTATATATACACGCGTAAAATGGTAATTAGAAGATTTGTGTATGTATAAGAAAATTACATTTGAATATAATAGCTAGATAAATTCTAGAAATTCAAAAGTTCGAAAATCAAATTTCTGCGCCAAAACTGCTCGTGGGACACGGGGGTCGACACCCCCCAGATCCAGGCAGATCCATTGACGTATCAGAACCATTTTCTTAACCTGGTTCAATGTTGACTCAGCGCTGCATGTACGATAAGATCATGAACACCTATAAATAGGCTAATAAAGCATAGCCTAAATCCCACATTCTCTGATAAAACGTCTAAGCTCTGTCATTATTTCTCCACCTCAATTATTTTCAGAAAAATTAGATAATTGATCTAGTAAAATTCTGAATCAAGATCTGAAGGAAAAGAATGAATATTAATTAGAAGGTGTTCAGAATCAAATGCGAAGTGAGGTAACTTTCTAGGTCTGGTCTATTCAATTTTCTTCCTCTTTCTTCCCTTTTTCTTTTAGTTAAAAAAAACTAGGAATCAATGGTTGTTAGGTTTTGAATCCAATTAAGGGAAAACCATGGAATGCTAGATCTGGACCAGATCCAGGATTTGGAAAGAAAATAAGGTGAGTGGATTTAAGTTAAATCATTTTTTATAATGATATATTATCATTTAACACTTATGATAGATTACACTTGTGATAGAAGTCTTCCCGCAACCGCCCGTCATATCCAGCATTCACAAGTGGTAAATCTAATGTGAGGGGTCTAAGTGCATAAATAAAACATGCAGTGGCGCTAAGGCACGCGGTTAAGCCAACTTGTGGTAGAAGTCTGCCGGAACCGCCCGACAAATCCAGCATCCACAAGTATAGGCTTAATGTGAGAGGTCTAGTGCATGAATATATACATATATATAAATATATGTAAATAGTAGGACTGATAAACGACATCAATTGTAATTAATGGAAATAAATGGAAATGAATGAAAGACACAATAGTAAAAGGAAATGGAATGAATGGGGAATGATAATAACCTATTATAAATAAATTACATTCATGAGAATGTTATATAATAGGTAAACTTGTCCAAGGGACAAGTGGATATTATAACTTAGGTTATAAAAAACTAGTGAGAAAATGAGATAACTTGTGTAATGAAAAAAATGGTACTTAATTGTAAATTAAGTAATCAGCAAACGGGGGAAATTTTTGGAATGCAAGAAGTTGTTCTTAATTATAAATTAATTAATTTGAAAACTTGGAAATTTGAAATATGCTGATATGAATAACATGTTAAGGCTTGTCCTAGGGACAAGTGAAAATTATAACATAGGTTATAATAAATGGAAAGGAGACTTATTAGTGAACCTTTGTTAAGAGGACTAAGTTAATAAGTAAACAATGATAAGTTTTAGTGACAGTGTAAGAGTGAATTATGATTAAATAGGAAAGAATGAGGCAAACTTATGAAATGAAATAAGTCATACAATCATAAATAATGACTGACATGTTAAACAGAAAACATGTGAATGGAGATATACTTAATTACATATTAAGTAGAACATGTTATTGTAACTTTGAAATCAACAAGAATATAAAGGGGTTGTGGATTATAGACCTTGGATCACAATCTAGAAAATAACATGTTGTGGGCTTATTAAAGGGCTTAAACGGGTTAATTTATAAGACCGAAATTAATAAGCAAGAGGAACTTGGTAACTTGAATAAGAAGTCAATGTGAATGAGAATAACCAAGTTAAATGGAAACCTGATGGGGTAAAGCAAGCGCATAAAGGAATGTTTAGACATAGGGTCTAATAACATATTAAAATGAGGCGCTTGGACTAGTCTGTTAGTTTGAGGGTGAATAACCCAACGGGGTAGATCATCGTGGTGTCATGAGGCACGAGAGGAGCACACGTTCATCTGATTATTCTGTTGGTTTCGAAGGACAGGAAGGGGAAGCACGCGGCTTCTTGAGATACGTAAGGTGCTCTTGGTATTCCTCTATGCGGTGGCAGATGTTTAGGCTATGCTCGCAGAGGTTGGGTCTGCGCATTACTACCAGGTGGGTGGGCCTTAACTGCAAAAGTAGCTTTGCAGTCAGAATGTTGTGACGTGGTGACACTAGGGTGATTCGGTGGTCGCCTCAACGGGTGGGCAGAGGTCAGGACCAACAAAGATAGTAGATCGTCGGGTACCTGTCATTGGCAACCAGTGGGATGCGAAAAGACTAGAGCTAAACCCAGTAGACCATTCACCTTTCACTATCGAGGTATGGTGGTTGAGGGGAGATGCCAACTGGATGTTTAGATTGTTTGTTAGGTGCAAGTCGCTTAGCTCTTGCAGTCTTTACTAGTTGACGGAGGGGCCGAGGTGGGGCCATAGCCACCATGAAAAACGGACCCTAGGAATATCTGTATTTTGAGTATCTTAAAGAAGGGCCTGTACAGATATGGAAAAGCTCCTGACCGAGTTCCATGTTTCCTGTATATCCCTGCCACGGAACTCGGTGCACATTGTGCATGGTTAAGGCATCGAATACGATTGACGATACGTACGTGGGAAAGTCGAGATACCTGCATGTCTGCTCTGGGTGGTGTATCGTAGACTTGAGGGAATTACTCTGGTATGTAGTCTGATTCGATCGAAGGTGGCGGTCTGTACGCTTACATAGCATAGTAATGACAGATGTATGCAAAATGTAATATTGTTATGTAGAGGTCTGCACGTCACTCCGACGTAGGATGAGGGACTGCGTTCATTTCTATGGGATTACGGTGGAGACCGTGTGAGTGGGGTACCATGGGGTGTACCTTAATATTAGGGAGGTAGCTATATATATATTATATTTGGTAATCCATTGGGAAGTAAATGGGTACGATGTGTCTATAAGCCTTGAGTGCTGATAACCCAAGTAACCTAATAAATAAGAAAATGTGATTGAATGGTATATGTAGGATTATCCAAAGTGTACAGTTTAAATCCAGTAATCATAACTTGTGTTCTGACCTCCTCCTCATAACATACTCGCAGGTTAGATTTGTGGAAGAGATATGATTTCTTTGGATACTGGCTAGGCAGTATTATTAATACGGTAAGGATATACTTTGATTATATTATACTCTATCCATTTCGCTGTGAGATATTTTCTGAGCTTCGATATATTTTATATCTCTGTCTTTTTGCAGGATACCAGAGCAAACAACATTGGTTTCGATGGATTAGAATTTTGAAAAGAAATTGGTCTGTCGGGATTTGGGTTGTTACATTCCTGGGGCGTCTTTCAATGCTTTATTCCTCTTCTAAAGTGCAGGGTTTATGAGCGGTCGTCACAGTAGCGGTCGAAGTTGGTGAGTAGTTCGCGGACCTGAGCAAGGTAGGGAGCAAGTCGTGCCCCTTTGGCTTGGTATTCACCCTGCACCTGGCGCATGATGAGCTGTGAGTCGGAGTAGATCAGGATAACCTTGATGTTTAGTTCGATTGCAATTTTGAGTCTAGCAATCAAGGCTTTGTATTCTGCGTTGTTGGTGGTGGTAGGGAAGCCGAGCTTTAAAGCATAACAGATCGACGTTCCTTAGGAGTAACAAGTACGACTTCAGTGCCAGAACACTGGCTGTTAGAGGATCCATCTACGAGTAGCTTCCGTTGAAGGTTAGGAGGCTCACTATCTTCTGGAGGAGGTTCTTCGGGAATTGTGAACTCTGCTACGAAGTCCGCAAGGGCTTGTTAGAGGATGGTTTGACGAGGTATGAAGGTAATCTCAAATGGCTCAGTTCTATGTTCCACTTTAAAAGTCGCCCAGAAGCCTCAGGTCGTTGGAGGACATGTCATAGCGGCTGGTCAGTATAGACTTTGATTGGATATGATTGAAAATTAGGCCGTAGCTTCAGGGAAGAGATCAACAGGCAGAAAACAAGCTTCTCAAGTTTCAGATAATCATTTTCTGCTCATGTCAACCTCTTGCTGATGTAGTAAACGGGCCATTGGACACGATCTTCGAGCTGCATAAGCGTCGAGCTGTTGCCTGCACAAGAATAGACAAATAGGGATATAAGTGTTCATGATTCATGGGTTTTGATAAGATAAGTGGTCACTCTAAGTGATTCAAGAGGTCCTGGAATCTGTCAACACACTTCGATGTTCGTATGAAGTTGCGCTTCCCTTTTCTTAGCAAGTCGAAAAAGGGAATGCGTTTGTCGGTTGCCTTAGAGATGAATCGACTTAGGGCGGCCACTTTCCCATTCAAGCTTGGAACATCCTTGATGCTCCCTAGGGATTGGATATCCCGGATAGCTTGGATTTTTTTTTGATTGGGTTCGATGCCTCATGATTGATAATGAAACCTAGAAATTTTCCTGACTCAACGGTAAAAGAGCATTTTAATGGATTGAGTTTCATGCTATATTTACGGAGGAAACCAAACATTTTGGCGAGGTCGTTGACATGGTCGTTCGATATCCTCGTTTTCACGAGCTTATCGTCCATGTAAACCTGTACTGATCTCTCATTTTAGTCCTTGAATATGCGGTTAACTAGTCATTAATAGATGGCTCTAGCATTCTTGAGAATGAAAGGCATGACGGCATAACAGTATATGTAACACCCCACGTCCATTAATGTCACTCACAAAGGGAATGCATTAACTTCCATGTAGCGTATTTAGTGTATAGAACAGAATATAACAAGACAGATATAAATAATGGTACTTGAAAAATTTAAAACAACTTTTATTGCAGCGGAGAAATAGTTTGATTACAACAACTTCATAAACCTAGTACATTTAATATCCATCTTGATAAATTGTTTCAGAGTACATAAAATAAAAAGCATAAACCCCAACACAAGTAGCCATAAAAGAGATGAGCTGAACTTTACTTTCAGCAATCCAAGCACTTCCAAAAGAGAGAGAAAGAGATCCGAGATCAAGCTCCACTAGTACTAGTCCCACCCTGAGAACCTGGGGGGGGGGGGAAGAGGCGAAAACAAGGGGTCAGACATAAAGTTTGGCGAGTATAATAACTTTAACAATATAATTATTAAAGTAACTAGGATAAGGCATAAACTGGTAAGATAAGATATGACCATGAAACAAGTGGGCATGACAAAGCAAATAAGAGGAATATTTTGGCGTAAATCTCGTTCCTAATCACTATAGGATAATTACTATACTACACCACCACTAATCACCCTAAAATTTTATCCTTCCTACAGAACTTAATAATGATAATGGTAGTTTCGTGTACCTCTAGTTGCCTTCATAGGTGTCGTCTTCCCCTATCTCCACTAGTTGTACCCACTACCCCCATTCGATCGGCTCCCTAACTCGTAGATACCCGTGCTAGTCCCACAGTGGGGTGTATCACTCCCCAAAGTGGCAACCCGATACCACCAAAGATGCACGGCTTATGTCTACACGATGCAACAACGTCTTACCTACCAGCCCGGGTCCACATACGCACATGACCCCGTTGGACTTGCATTGCCACTGCTAACCTGTTTTGACCTCTTACGATCAAATCCAATAAGCGTGTCCCGTCCTCGACTTGGGTCGAGCTCACAAAGATACATAATGGGTTACTGGTTTGAAAAGGGCCCCCATGCTTGACACAAGCCTTCCACCTATGCTCGGTCCCCACTAAGGTTTCCCCACTTAACCCTTTTCTTATTCATGTCTTCTCACATGTTTCAATCTTGGTTAAGTGCATCTAATCGTATTTCGCATCCCACCCAAGGCATCCACTTAATTTCACATGCCACCCAAGGAACCCACTTAACCCCCCATGTCCTACCACATGTTTATCTGGTTAAGTGTTACTTAATTCATTAGAACCATAACCTTGTAAAGACCTCCCACATTAGGCTGACATTTGCGGTTGCTGGATTTGCCGGGCGGGTCCGCGCAGTCTTATACCGCAAACGAGCCTAACCTCATCTCTTTACAATTGTTACGCATTTAATTCGTGCCTTTTACCTCTTACATTAGACTGGCATTTGTGGCTGCTGGATTAGCCGGGCGGGTCCGGGCAGTCTTACACCACAAAAGAGTCTAACCTCGTGTCTTAGGCGGTTAATTATTACACAACTTTATTTAACCCCAAATTGGATTAATATCCCTATTCAAATTTGTCAATAAATTCCAAATTTATTTATGTCCATAATTGTCTCTTAAAATTATGTCCATAAATACCAATTATGCCAAATTAATGTCTCAAATTAATTATATGCCTTTTAAGGCCATTTTATGCCAATTCACAATTTATGTATATTCAATATTATCCAATCATCCCCATGCTATTCGTACTTTTTCATATGACATGTGTTAGACTCGCAAATAGTCTAACTTATAAAAAGAAAAACAACATCGTATAACACATAAAATAGATCTAAGGATCATGACATAAGATTACATTGCCAATAACTTGCATATGAATTTCATTCAAACTAGCATATGATATAAAACTAGCATAGGTAATGGGCATTAACTTGCATAACTTATGTACTGCTATAGATCCAAACATAAAGGTGTGAACTTGCATATGGATCTAAACATAAAGATGTAAACTTGCATATAGATCTAAACATAAAGATGTAAACTTGCATATAGATCTAAACATAAAGATGTAAACTTGCATATGGATCTAGACATAAAGGTTAATGTCACATAAAATAGCATATGCATATACATGTCTCACATATATTTTCCCAAACTTGCATAAGATTCATACATGAATATATGATCCAATCATCATAAACTTGCATAAGATTTATGATTCAACTTGCATAAGATTCACATAAGAACTAACATATGATCCAACTTTCATAAGACTAACATATGATTCAACACCACAAACATACATATAATTTACATCACATGATTCAAAATCATATTCTCATAATCCTAATTATATCTTATCATAATTTAATTAATTAATTAATTTAAAGCTATCATACTCACAATTAAAAAGAAAAGTCTTGTCTTTCAGGGATCTGTATTATGAAACTGATTTGCTCGCCTCTGATGTAGACTAATCGTTATTTAGATTTGATTTGATTTTGATTCAAGCTTTTATCTTGCTTTAGGGTTGAAAGAGTATGGCCGCCACTCTAGGTTCTCCATTGACGGCATGGCGGCTCTTGTTATGAATTAATGTGATTAGGGTTAGGTATTTAGGAGTGTTTTTATAGAAGTTTAATTTAATAAGAGTCGTCGGATTAACCTAGGGATAACCAGAACCATCAGGACCACTCAGATGCCACATCAGCCCTTAGGGCGAATCGGGCCATGAGTTGACAGCTAAACACGCTGGATCGACCCCTAGTCAACCCAATAGGGCTCGGGTCGACTCCAAAAATGGTGCGGTTCAGCTATTCCCCTTCCCGATTCGTTGTTTTGAACTTTTTTTGAATATTATATATATATATCTATATATATATATATATATATTTCTCTCATATGCATACAAACTTCAAGGCTTAATAACTTCTTCATAAGTTATCCATTTTATGCAAACCAAATGTCTATCTTGACCCAAAATTTTGAGACGAACATAATAGCGCGACCCATTTCACTTAATTCTTCTTCTAAAAATTAAGTATACTTTAATTTGTGAATTTTAATGTTATAAAATTACGGGGTGTCACAGTATAGCCCAAGGTCAGTTATGAATGTAGTGTGCCCCTGGTCTGGGAGGTAATGGGTATCTGATTTTAGCCTAAGTATGCATCCATGAAGAAAAGAAGCTAGTAGTTGGAAGTTGAATCAATAAACTGATCGATCTTTGAAACTGGGAAGCTGTTCTTTGGGCAAGCTTTGTTCAAGTTTGAGTAGTCGATACACGTTCGCCACTTGTTGTTTGCTTTCTTGACTAAGACCGGGTTGGAAACCCTTTGGGGGAGAGGGCATATCGGATAAAGATGTTATCAAGTAGCCTATCCACCTCCTATTTAAGTGCAGTCGATCTTTCAGTTCTCAAGATTTGATGCATCTATTTGACTGGAAGATGCTTCGGGTCAATACTGAGCATATGGTAAGAGATTCATGGGTCGTTGCCACACATGTCTGAGTGGGTCCAAGAAAATACGTCAAGGTTGGCCCTTAAGAAGTTCACGAGCTCTTCCTTTATCGCAGCGTGGAGTTGTGATCTAACTTTCAAGACCTTTGTTAGGTCATAAGGGTTGATCGGAACATCCACTGTTGGTTCTACTAGGGTAGCCCTCTCGAAGTAGGGCTCTTCATCCTCTTTCGCATCGAGATCGTCGAAAAGACAACAGTGGCGTTTAAGCCAGGACTCAGACACTTTTAACTGCTATGCGAAGGCGGTCTTATCACAGAAAGGTTGAGGCACTCTCTCGCATTTCACCTTGTTAACGACATCCTTTTATTCGATGAGATAGCATGCTCTTGCAGTTGCTTGGTCGCCCTTAATTGTGTCGATCCTTTTCTCTGTTGGAAATTTCATAAGAAGAAACCGTGGTGACATGCAAATTCGGAAATCTGCAAGGAAGGGACGTACAAAGAAGACATTGTAAGGAGAGAAGATGTCGATGACCATGAAGGGTTCGGACCTGGCTCCGACCGCCTTCTTCAATTTCAACTGATAGGTCGACCATGCCTACTGGTTAGTTGGAATAACCATTGAAGTCATGGATTGTGGCGTGGCAGGGCTTCCAGTCTTTGGCCTCAAGTTTAATCCGATTGTTGACCGACTTGAAGATGATGTTGACCAAACTTCCAAAATCTACGAGGATCCTTTAAACATAAGAAGGGCCTATCTGAGAAGAGATGATGGTAAAATCTATGGTTGGGATCTCAATTCCTGTAGACTCTCTCTCTCTCTCTCTCTCTATCTCTCTCTCGGAGAAGACCATATCATCCTACATTGTCTTCTAGAGTTTGGTGGGGAAAATTTGTCCAAGGAGGAGCATGCTTTGTAATTGGTGTTACTACCAAAATAAAGCACAGGAACAGGCTGGAGGTGAAGGGGTAACAGACTGCCACAAGCAGAAAGGGGTCTTCCATCAACAAAAGCCCGAAACAAGAAAAAGCCGACAGCATAAGGAAATATTCCGCGAGCTATGCAACTGACAACTTAAAATCTGTACAAAGAAAGGATACTGGTAGGACGGTCCCAGCACGACGAGTAAACAATGGCAGGTCACCCAAGACCGAAATCCAATGAAGAGAAAGACCACTAATCCTATAAACCAGGACCTAGAAGGACGAGAGGGGCTATCGGTATTAACTTGCTTAACACCGATACATAAGAAGACGAGAGCATCAAAGATAAAAAGTTTAAAGCATATGTAGATCATCCTGAACCAATTATTGGTACCTCCATTAGTTGGTTCCTGAGAAGTCACACTAACAAGTAACTGGCAAAACACCAGAAGCAACCTACCGAAAAAGAAAGGATGCACTTCGGACTCTACCGACAGGCAAGTAGGAACCCGAAAGACACAATAATCTGCTTAGTGTCGATATGGGAAGAGGTGGTGGAGCCAACAACCTTTCACTTGAATCACAAAGACAAGCTCCACAAAGGGTTAATAACAAGACCGAGAGTCCATATCCGGAAGCCTACATCCGTAGGCCTATATCTGGGAGCCAAAGCCTTCCGAAAGCCATTCGCATCGAAAAACACGGGACCAATACAAAATGGGTGGACACGCAATCAAAAAGGAGTTTCGCTGATCGGAACCCTTTTCCCGAGAGCATGAGCCGACACCTCAACAAGTCGTAGGCAAAGCCTTCAGAACCTAAATAAAAAGGTGTCCGAGTGATAGAACTTCCAGAATCAAAGGGAAAAGAGACCGACAGGGGTACTACTGGCCTAATAACAAAAGGGTCCCTGATTTGTCTATAAATAAAACCACAGAGGTCTCATTTTCGTGGCGATTTTCTCATTCTCGTTCTTGTACTCTTTTCTCTAGAGTAAACCCTGATTCCTAAATCAAATTGGGGATTTCAGTTGTAATCACTTGTGTATTCTAAATCAAAGATCAATAAAGAGTGGATCAATACTTAGTACATCTCCTTATGAGTTTCTCATGTAATTTCTTAACTATTACTAGTGCAACATGTAGTTTACTTTCGACATGCTTATGAGCTCTTACCCAAACCAGAACCCGTCCACGAAGTCAATGCGGAACCCCTTCCTACGAGCCATTTAGCTCTTATCGAGGGTTGTGCTTAGAGAACCCTTTTTCCAAGATAAGTGTTGGTTCTTGGGTCACTCAAGCATGATGCTCACCCCATTGAGGGCAGAGTAACTAATCTTTTGGGCTCAAAACCTTGATATATAGGAAACGGTAACCTAACTCGAACTTGTGAAAGCTAAATAAACCTATTTTCCCCTTAGGTCCACTTTCGTAGACATACCTCCGGTGTTGGCGGAAAATATTGTTAATATTTTGGTGCTAGAAGAAGGGCTTAAACATCCGATCTTGTGGTTAATGACCACATATCTAACTGTGATGTTCCATTCGATGTGTTCCATTCGATGTTGAACTAAGCTTTGAAGAAGCAAGACTATAGGCAAAAGGTCCCAAGGTGGGTCTTCTGGATCCAAAATGGACATGTCACGTACTACTGACCCGAAAGGGACGGAAGAACAAAGGTTAAGAATGGAAGCCTTGCGGTTAATTAAGTGGAAATGGGAAGTAGGGCAATATGATTCTAGTTATTGGAGTAGTAGCTCTTCCAACGTAGAACAAACACTGACCTTTCCTCTAAATGTCTCTACACCAAAGGATTATAACATCTTCTCTCATATAAGGAAAGCTCTCCACGAACAAATCGAAGGGATGGAGCTCAAACAAGAAACGACAGACGATTTCAACCACTTCGCTTCCAAATGGTCGAAAAGGATAACACTCCAATCTTGGCCTGTCTTGTAAAGGAGAAATAAAGATATGAATGAAGCAATAAGTTTCGGTAACAAAAAAGTCTAAGTCTCAACGGGAAGAAAGGAAGTCTACGCTAAGGTCACCCAATACTACCTTACCATTTCAATGGAAAATATCTATTTTCTAACCAAAAACGAGCTCAATTATTCGCCATATACAAAAAAGGAGCCAAAGCATGAAGGAAATTGGGAGGGCCTTACTGTCACTATCACATGATGAATGGACATGAGACTAACCACAGCAGAATTCTCGAAGGGATGATCATTAAGTTCTTCAATCAAAACCAACTACGAGAGTCTTTAGAAAGATCAGATCTAGCCTAATAAGATCCTAAGGAAAAGGATTATCTACATAACTAAGGGTGTGGAAACTCTCTCGAGAGCTCTAAATAACCCGAGGTGGGCTAAATCAAAAAGGGTCAAAAAAAACCTTGTCACCGCTGAGTTGGCTAGGGCAAGGAACCCCCCGGAGAAGGGTGGTGTGTAAGACTTTCTCGTTGCCCAAATCAGAAAGGGCCAGGTTAAAGCATTGCAAGTGCATGCCTCCGACCCACACCGAAAATGGTCATGATAGAGCATCTAATTAGCACGCCCAACCTCTGCTCGTAGAAGAGAACGCCCTGCCTCTACTATGAACTAAGCACGTCCTACTCTGCTCGCAGAAGAGCACGTCCTACCTCTACTTATGTTTCGCATTACCCGTCGAAGGGAGCACAAACCCCTATCATCACCAACGATGCTCAGGATAAGGCATCCCTTGGTGGGGTCAAGTGTAAGCCTCTATTACCACCTACGATGGTCATGATAGAGCATCAAAAGAGTAAGCCTTAATTCCGCATCTACAATGACCCAGTTTAAGTATCTTAAACCTTATCTTCTCCTACGATGGTCAGGATAAAGCGCCTCCTAGAGGGAGGTCGGGTAAGTCCTTGGGCCCTGCTTATGCATAAGGTAGCCCGACGCGTCCAGGGCACAGGCCTAGAGAGTAGCCAGCAAAGCACGTAGATCCTCTTCTTTGACAATAGAAGCCCAGAGAGTCGCTCAAGAAGCACGTACAACTTTTGGTTCAAAAATCAAACCTAAAGGGGGTAACGAGACATTAATACCAGAAGTGGATTTCCGGTCTTCAATCTATTAAATACCCGAATTTGGGTTAGTTTGGGGCTTCTATTAAATACCTGAATCTGTGTTAGTTCGGGATTTCTATTAAATAACCAAATCCAGGATGATTCAAAACCTGATGTTGTTGGAGGAATACTTTTGGTCCTATCTAAATACCCGAATCTAGGTCAGTTCAAGATTTCAATCATAGCCAAAGAAGGATAGTTGGTTCTCTTAATAGCCTAAATCTAGGAGATGAATCAGAGTCCTATTGCAATTAGAAGGTGATTTCTGGAAATTTATCCTTAATACTCTAATCCGGGTCACAAAGCTCTAATCCTTGAGAAAGGAATATACGGTCAACCTAACAACTAGAGCCTATTACCCAAGAGACCTGTTAACAAGGATGTGAACCTTCTATATTGCTTAGGGAAGTTTCTTTAACCCATACATACGTCAATTCGCTATTCGTTAAGCCAAATACATATGCGATACATATTAACACACAACCCTAGAATATAGATTCAGGTGAAAGGTCAAGCATGTATCTTAAGTTCCCTCTAATAAAACCCTGGGGTGGGGATTCCATTGTTTCCTAAAAAACCCATAGAGGGAGAGTTCTAGGAAATACCTGTTACTGTAAGAAACTTTTACTAATTCTTGAAATATAAGTAAACCTATTATTTATTTTATGCCTACAATATCATGATGGTATTACTTTCGAAAAGAACAAGTAATACTCCGTGAATATCTTTTTAACCGACCTCTAATAAAAGTACATTAAATTTATGCATAAAACTACGGTGAAATTATGAAAATGAAATGTTTATATCATAGGTTGTGGCCACTTGTTAAAGTAACACTTTTATAAGTCATAACTTCGTTCATAAGCACTATCATTGTAGGCCATTACATATGAAATATAGTACACCAAGTACCTCACATTATGCATAATCATTTACAAATGGATCCTAAATTAAGCGCATATCCAGAGGGAAAGTCATCCTTGCTATGATATTTAAACTTATATATAAACATGATTTAGTTATCAAAAGCACCCTTACAGGTGCTTAGTATGGGTTTCAGAATAAAAGATGACCTTCCTAACTTTATCCAAGGTGTCAGTGGAAAGGTCAAGTAAGGAATCAAATGAGCTCCCAAATCCATCAGGTGTATAAACCGGAGAGCACTTGTAATAATCCCACTTTCCAGAAGGAGGACTGTCGTAACCCTGAGTCAGCTTCGGTCGATATGTACGAATCTTGTAACCCTGAGTCAGCTTCGGTCGATATGTACGAATCTCTGTTAAATCTATCTTTTTCGCCGCTTAGAAAGTAAAGATAGATCCAAGGATATTGAGTATAAACCTTCTTGAGGTCCCTTAAGAAGCAATATCGCGCCAATGACGAAGACCTAATTAGAAGCGACTTCTCCTGATATCAAACTCGAGGTACCTTAAGAAATCCCTAGAAAGAAAACTTGAGGTAGAAGACAAACTCTGAAGGAAATATCAAAGAGATTAGAAGAAAGAACAATTCATTACATCATAAAATAAACAAGTACGTTCATTACAAATAATCCTCTTTCTCATATATGACAGATATTTTAAAAGCCTCTGATGCAAATCGATACTTATTAAACTTAAGTTTGTCTAAAGGTAATTCTCTAGGGATAGAGGTAACTCGGGGAAGGTTCTAGTGTTCACCCGGGTTAAGGTTCTAGCGTTCACCCGGATGAAGGTCCACACCACGCTTATCTAAGCACCTTCTGTGGAGATGTATAAACAAGCCCCCGCTATGTTCACCTAAAAAGGAAAATTCCACCATTTCATATCTACTATAAATTTGATATAAAAAGTCTATTAATATGTCCCTGTCTTCAATTAACATCCAGAACAAAGTCATGAGCTCAGCATTTTCTTTTAAAACCCTCTCGCATCGTAGTCGGGCAGTTCTCAACCCAGTGGATGCTTCATTCTCTTTAAAAAGAAGTAGTTTGGTAGCACTTCTATCAAGGAGATGGTATCTGTTAGACAAGATGTTATATTCATTTATTTGTTTGTTCAGTTCCCTAGTAAGACGAATCATTTCTGACAGAACCTTTTTAAAAATGAAATACCTAGAACCCAATTTCCTCCTCTTTGCCTAAGAGAGAAAGGGAAAGAGATCAATTGCTAGAGAAAAATAAAAGAAGTATGTATTATAGAGGCTATTGTACCTCAGAAGCAGGAACAAAAACTCTTGAGGTGCCATGCAAAGAAGCGCCCTTGAAACCCCAATCTTTTCCTACTTTCTGCACTCCAGAAGGAGCGGGGGATTCAACCAAAAAAGGATCACCTTTGGCAATTTCAACGTCCTCGCCACATGCCTCATCTCGACCACCGAAGGCTGAAAAGGAACAACCAACACCAATAAATTTACCACTATACTCTTCCCCATCCTCAACAGAATCTATTGATTGGTGATTATAACCGTTGGCACTAACAATCTTCGGTACATCAATGAGAGCTCTTTTTCCATTAGCATGTGATTCCGCAAAGGGGATATCTTCAATAAATAAAAGTTTGGCCACATTGGTTTCCTCCCTTGCAGGAACTTCTTCTCTTCTCTTCACAAGTGATATCTTGGACATAATTCTTTCTACTAAAGATGGATCGAGTGACAAAAAGCTCAATTCCGAGCATCAGTCCACGTTATCTGCATAAAGAAGAAGGAAAGCGTCCTCAAAAGAATTAACCATAATTTTGTCCAAGGTGGTCTGAAGAAAGCAAGTTATCCTCTCTTAGCATCGTTCACCACTCTGGCATAGTTAGCCAATAAAGTTTCCTTCCTGCCAAGCTCTGTCTTGAGAGAATCGTTCTCTTTTCCTAAGAGAGAATTTTGTTTTTGTAAAGAGAAACAACGAGAATCAAGCACGACAATGTGTTCTTTGAATTTTTCCAAGTCTCCTTTAAAGCCCTAACTTATTTAGTCATGGCCAAATGGGATTCCCTTTCCACGGTATTTAAATTTTTCGCCTCTGCCAGAATTGACTCCAACTTACTTCGCTCTGCGACCAAACCTTCTTTAGTAAGGATAAGGGCATCATTTTTCTTCCTCAAAGACATGTTTTCTTCTTTAAACCTCCACAACTCCGAAGAGGGTTTGGAAGGATTCTCTTGCATCAAAAACCACCGCTTAATAATCTATAAAGAACACAACTGGCATAGGTGAGGCAGTTAAAAGAAAGGCAGGTGCACAGGAAAGGTAAAGAAGCATACCAGCAAAAGTTGTTCGACTAGAGCATGACAACCGCCGGGAAGTCAAGTGAAAAATCAACATTGGAAAAGGTAGAAGTGGAAATAATCTGCCCAATCAGTTCATTAAAGCTGTCACCACTAGAAGGGCTGATAAAAGCAGGAGAAGCAATATCCTCGGAAGAAGAAGAAAATCACATCGCATAATGCAACCCGTTAGAAGCCTCTGAAGACTCGGCAAGATGAGTGCTCGAATAGGGCGCCTTCTTTGGAGAGGTGACCTCCGGGACATCAGAAACTGTATCGGAACAAAGAGATGGACCTGCCGGATCTTTTGATTTTTTCAGGAGAGGATCTTTAAACTCTTTTCCATAAGTTTCCTTTTTTACATTTTCCCTAGACTTTAATAATGCATCCTTAAGCGAAGAAACTCCAGCCCTTGGAACCGAGGAAACGGAGCCAATCTTACTGGACTCAGTATGTAAGACCCCTAACATGCCGTGAAAGAAAACTGAATAAAATCTCAATTATGACTCCATACTAAAAATACCATATAAAGGGTGTACCAGAATTGTCAAGAAATAGAGGTACATTAGAAGAGAAAGGGAATTTCTTTCCAGTGACAGAAAGAAGGTCCCTTTACTAAACAAGTTCAAAGGTGGTTTCCCAATATTGGATTGGCCGGCCGGCAACAAGGAGTGCCTCCGAAGGATATGAGAAGTAAGTAGTGAAGGCCTATTACCATGTTGCCCAAAAGCAGTACCAAGGAGGTCAATTACCTCCCTATCCGCAAAACTCGGCAAATTGGGTGCATCATCTAAAAAAGCACATACGAAAGGTAAAAAAAAAGCAGAAGAGAAGGAGAAAAGGGGAGAAGTGGTTTCAGGTATACTCGGAGTGTTGAAGCTGCCGGAAACATCGGGAGGACGACGGATGAAGAAAAATTGGGTTTCCCAGTGTTTAAATCTCGTTGACCCCTATGATAACAATTTCTTTGTGGGGTTTGCATGGAAGATCTGAGGGTTCATGTCGCTAAGTTTGGAAGGGCGAACCAAGTAATCAAGAATAGAAGGGCTTAAAGAACCATTACCCGATTCCGAGGATAGCAATTCTAAGCCTAACAAATAGGTTTAAGTGTTAGGAGAATGTTGGATGGGAGCAATTCCCAATATTGTATTTACTAATGAAGGAAGCCAAGAAAGGGGATGAAACCTCCATGCCAGATATGGATCGCTGAGTAGGAAAAATATCCCTTCGGAGGGTAGGAGATAGTGTCCATTTCACGAGGAGGAATGGGTTCAACACGCGAAATCCCAAAATCTTGAAGAATGGCATTAACTTGCTCTTGAGACGAAATTAAGGAATGCTTCTTGACAGCACCAACCTTCATAGAAGTAGAATGGTCATTCGACAAAGGACTATTCCTGTCAGGTTTAAAGGCAATATGCTTCTTCCCCGTAGTGTCAGGTATAATCTGCTTAATTTTATGAAATAAGGTAAGAACGATACCCGAAAGAGTAGGAACTTTATTGTTTTAAAAAGACCTTGATAATAAAAAGAGACTATACTTCCGAGTCCATCACTAAAATGGAATCAAGGTGAGAATGTTAATTAGAGCTGCCAAATAAGTTTGGAACCAGTTGCCAAGAACTGATACTTAGGAGACTAAGATCAATTCGTAGAAAGCGAGGTCGATAGTCGCCACAGTTGAAAAATTAGCTAACAACATTTTGATTTCAAAACAGAGCATGAATAACTTACCTAGAGACATTTTTTAAGATTGCTAATACTTTTTCAAGATAAATTTTTCAGGAAATGATTGCTAAGACTCTTATTTTAAGGTTGTTGATACTTTTCCAAGATATATTTTTCAGGAAATGAAGAAGAAGAGAAAGAAAATAATTGATCCATTCGAAGCTTTGACTTAAAAAATCGAAAATACCCCTTCACTATGGGGGGCAAATGTTACTACCAAAATAAAGCACCGAAGCAGGCTGGCCGTGAAGGGGTAACAGACCACCAAAAGCAGAAAGGAGTCTTCATTCAACAAAATCCCGACACAAGAAAAAGCCGATAGCATAAGGAAATATTCCGGAAGCTATGTAAACGACACCATCCTTGAAGTGAAGAGCTCAAAATCTTTATAAAGAAAGGATACTGGTAGGGCAATCCCGGTACAATGAGTAAACAACGGCAGGTCACCTAACACCGGAAGCCAATGAAGAGAAATACCACTTATGGAGACCTTCATTAGTTGGTTTCCGAGAAATCACACTAACAAGTAACTAGAAAAGCACTGGAAAAAACCTCCCAGAAAAGCAAGGATGCACTTCAGAGTCTACCGACAGGCAAGCCGGAACCCCAAAGAGAGACAAGCTATCCACACTAATCTGCTTAGTATCGATACCGGCAGGGGTGGCGGATCCGACAACCTTTCACTTAAACCACAAAGACAAGCTCCACAAAGTGTTAGTAATAGGACTGAGAGTCCACATTCGAAAGCCTACATCCGGAGACCTACGTTCGAGAGCCAAAGCCTTTCGAAAGCCATTCGCACCGACAAACTCGGGACCAATACAAAATGGGTGGGCAAGCAATCGAAAAGGAGTTTTGCTGACCGGAACCCTCCGCTCAAGAGCGTGGGCCGGCACCTCAAAAAGCCGTAGGCAAAGCCTTCAGAACCTAAAGATAAAGGCGGACGAAGGCCAGAACTTCTAGAACCGAAGGGAAAAGCAGCCGACAGGGGTACTGCTGGCCCAATAACAAAAGGGGCCCTGATTTTCTATAAATAAAACCCCAAGGGGTCTCATTTTCGGGGAGATTTTCTCATTCTAATTCTTATACTCTTTTATCTAGAGTTAACCCTAATTCCTAAATCAAACTGGGGATTTCGGTTGTAATCACTTGTGTATTCAAAATCAAAGATCAATAAAGAGTGGATCAATACTTAGTACATTTCCTTATGAGTTTCTCATGTAATTTTTTAGCTATTAATAGCGCAACAAGTTGTTTACTATCTACATGCTTACGAGCTCTTACCCAAGCCTGATCCCTTCCGCAAAGTTAGTGAGAAACCCCTTCTTACAAGCCATTTAGCCCTTATCAAGGGTTGTGCTTAGGGAACCCTTGTCCCAAGATAACTGTTGGTTCTTAAGCTGCTTAAGCACGATGCTCACCCCAATGAGGGTAGGGTAACTAATCTTTTGGGCTCAAAACCTTGGTATCTAGGAAACAGTGAACTAATTCAAATTCGTGAAAGATAAATAAACCCATTTTCCCCTTAGATCCACTTCCATAGACCTATCTCCGGTGTTGATGAAAAATATTGTTAACAGCCGGCATGCTTAATGGAGTTAGCATATTCCTCTATCTTTCGGAAGCTTTCATTTGCGGGGTGAGGTCCACCGCAAATATAGTTGATCACGATTCCACGTGGTCTTTGATTGGATGCCCCTGGGCCTCATTAGCTGGAGGGAGAGCAGGCGCTGAAGGGCCCACAGCTGCTTCAGGAGGAGAAGGGTTCTGACATTACTAAATTTGTGTTTCTTTATTGATATTATAAAAACAATTAAAAATTTAAATTAATTAATCGATTGATTTTTTATTCGGCTTTCTACATATTTTCACATTTTAAATCAATAAATATATCTCTTTAAATTAATTGATTACCTTTCTTGTTGACTTTCCATATTTGGTTAATTGCATGACTCGACTAATATATATATATTCTCCCTTTTAGAATTTGGAATTTATTTAAATCATCCAAATTTAAAAGTGGAAGAATTTATATATCTCTTATTTTTAGCGTGGTTCAAAGGCTACATAGAAATGTGCTTAGGATTATTTTTGCCTAAAAGTGCCATATAATTTTATTGTATACTCTACCCAATCCTAGAATTTTTAGGGAACTACCAAAAACTTAAGGTATTGTTTGGTTTATTTTATATTTTGTGTTTTTAGTTTCCAACCTTATTTTAAAAAAAAACCAGAAGGGTTAAAGGATGGTGAAAGGGAAGAAAGCAAGGTTGGGAAGACGATGAAAGGATAAATTATCTCTTGCCCTTCCATTATTTCTCAAAACACGTAAAATAAAAAACATCTATTTTTTGTTTTATGTGTTAAATTCATTTTCAGGATTGATTGTTTTTCGCGGTTACATGCAACCTGTGCACTTTTATATGGCCGAAAAGTAAAAAATAATAAAGGTAATCTTAAAGCACTCTTAATTTTTTTTTTTTTGCTTTTTTTGCATGATGAACAACCGTAAATGAACATTATTTTCCATGGTCATCACATACCGGACTACTCTACTTCGATGATTAATGACTGTGGAAAACGACAGTGATCAATACTTATCGTCATGCAAAAATAATTTTGCATGATGGTGATTGTCGTGTGAAAAGGATTTGGTATTAGGAATCATACAAATTTTACTGCTTTTACTATTACGAGATTTAATGGCATGTGCACTACACGTGCTTATTGAAAACCCTTATAAAAATATATAATTCAAAATTTTAATGTAGTTTTAAATAGGCCTAATATCTAATTTGAATATGTTTAAAGTAATTGATTGAAGATTTTAACTTCTACTTTATTATATGAAATTACTATTTAATATTTAGAAATTATATATACTGATATTTTTGGAGGTTCGTGATCGAATTAAAAGATTGTGATTTCAAGCTAAGTATTAATAAAGATTTTTACATGGTATTTGTAAGCACTTTTCTAGATGCCTTTAACACCATGAAAAACTCCAACAAAAACATGTTTTAAATCATATCTTTATTTTTATTTTCTATAAAATATTTTTTCATGTTTTTTGAAATTTGAACTTAGACAAACATTTCTATGGATGAAACTATTCTTTTTTGTAACAAGTGTGATATTGTATTCAACCAGGTCGTTTGTCAAGATGTCTCAAAGGATCCAGCTTATTATATCTAAAACTATTATCTAAAATGTCATATCTTTAAGCACTAGAGCTAGAGGTTTTGATTTATTTTTATATATTTCTTATATATAACTGCAAATATTAGCATTTTTTTTTTTGCAAATACTTGGATTTTCAGCTATACATACATATATATATATATATATATATATATATACACACACACACACACTTTGAACCACAATAATTATTTGCATTTTTGCAGAAATTAAAAATATTGATGTTTTAGAATCTATCTTTGAAAATGACAATTGTGTATTTTGAAACCTTTTCAAAATAATTTTGATTGGGTATTTTTTGCCACCGTTCATGTTATAAAACTATAAATTTTGATTATATTTTCCATATACACTTTTTTAATTTAAACACATAAATCTATTGTACTATACATAAATCATTTTCCATTAGTATACTTTTATTAAACTAGTATGTAACATGTGCGTTGCACACGATAATATTATTAAAAATAATATTTTCTATTTTAATGTTGAAATAAAACTTAGTTATGCAATATATGATAAATTTTTATGTGAAATGCATAAAATATTAAATAAAATTAATATTTTTGTTTGGATGTTCTTTAACTCACACAAACAATATATATGTGTATGCACTTGAGAATTTTTAATCATTTTTGTTAATATAGGTATACATCACTACTAAACAAACAATATATACCAACGGAGGAGGGCGATGACCGCCAATGGCGTTGGGCAACGGATTCCAACGATAGCTATTTTCTAGATTTTTCTTATGAGATAGAAATTATTTCCGTTGGAGGCCAGTGGTATAAATTCATTGACGGTCATTGGTAGCCATTGCTAAATCACAACCAAAATACCTGAACCTTCTTCTTCTTCCCCATTCGGTTTTCAACTGAAATTTATCCCCACAAACCCCCTTACTCCTTCAAAACCGCTACCCACTGCTACCCGTCCTTCTCTAGCCTCTCCAACACTTTGAAATCTCCCTCTCTTCCTCTCTAGCCACCTAATCTCCTCTAAGAAGGGTATAAACCCTAATCCTCTCTTTACTTACATTTGTTAATGTTGTGTTAGGTTTTTAGTTTATATGTTTGTATTGTCTTATTTATATATAGTGTAATTTATTGAGGCATGATTCTTGTTATTTATCTATGTATTACAAGTTTATATAGTTTGTATGACAATAGAATTATGTTCATATAAGTTGAGAATATATAAGCGATTTTAAGCTTGTTGGGGATGTTTAGTGTGAATGAGCATAATTTAGTTTATGATTTCAACGAATTATCGAAAACGGTAGTTAAGTTTATAACATACAGTTAGTCTGGTTGAGTTTTGAAAATGTGCATATATGTGATAAAATCCGTATATGTACGGTTAAATTGGAATTAAGCTTTCTAAGGCTTATTTAATTTAAAATTTGTTGATTCATGCATATGATTGATAATAAGAGCAACAATCGTATAAGTTGATTTTTAATATATACATCCTTGTTATTAAATTATTGGAAACTGCAGAATTTTTCGACATGAAAATTTCCATGATTTCGTATAAGTCAAACCCCAATTTTTTTAACAAGCATAAAATATGGAATATATTATACCCATAAAACCCTTGAGTATTTTTCAGCCTCGTCTGATAAGTATTGTATACGATCTGTATATGAATTTTCTTTTTTTTGAACAGAATGGACATCTATATTTGTTGGATTTCTCCATGCATTGGACAAGTTACACACACAATAACGTAATTAAATCTCATAAAGCATTTCATTTTAAGCGGTTCTCAAAATTTTAAAAGTTATTCAGACACTAGAGGGGTGAAGGTGTATTTACTATATCTATTCAAATCACAATCAGAAAGAAATAAGTAATAAAATAAAATGCAGTAAATTAAATAATACCTGGATTTTTATACTAGTTCGGAATTTACCAACCCTACATCCAACCATGCACTCCTTTGTGCAGAATTTCACTATAATTGCTTGCTTTTCACGGGTGGCAGGAACACCTTTACAAGCTTGATTTCACGGGCTACAAAATACACCTTCTCCTTATCAATAACAACAAACATTGGCAAGTAGTCATATCTTTAATGCAGATTCATGCAGATTCGATATGATAATCCTATAGACCTCCAATGGCAATATATCTTTGAATTCTTTGAGGAAATAGGATGACATCATAGAGAGAGAATGATGTGAACTCAAGTACAACTCTCTAATATTGTGTGGGTTGCAAATCAATGAAGAGTTGGAGTAATAGAGAGTGGATTTGCAAGGGTAATTGAAAAGTATTCAATGGATTTGTAGTGAAAATTTATGGAGAAGAAGTAATAGAAGAAAATGAGAAAAATAGATGTTATAGTTCGTTTTCAAAAGCTTTGAATAGTGGTGGAAGAGACATATCTTTTAGTGAAGGGATGGAGGCAAATTTAAAATAAAAAATTATGAAAAATGGTAAATATGTTGACATATGTAAAAATATGTCGACATCATGTTGCAAACTATGAAGAACAACATTTATAAGTATTGCAAATTTTACGAACTTCAAATTTCCTTTTATTTGTGGATTTTGGTGATTTGGTAGAGTTCAATGATTGATGAGCTTCAAGTATAATTACCATGAGATATTTAACAAGATATTCTAATATTCAACCAACTCTTCATAACTTTAAATACCTCTGTCCTTCAGCATTCTTCTCTAGTAGTTTTTGGTCTTCAATTGTTTTGATTATCCTTCCTCTGTTATTCTTCTTTTGTACTCTTGTTTATCTCTGTAAATGTCTCCATAATATATCTGATATAACTTCACAAATTTAGGATATGTTTGTAGTAATATTTTATGGTTGTTGTCATCAAAATCAATAAGTAGGGTATTAACAATCTCCGTCTTTTTGATGATGACAACCATATAAATATTTAAGAGATAAAATATGATACTTTTATATTTGACTCCTCCTAACTCTGTGCACTCCACCTATCCTTTTGTTTAGTATATTTATACCTTTTCTCCCCCTTTTTCATCCACAAAAAGGGTAAAAAGGATTATTTAATTTAGTAGTAGACAATATATAGAGTTTGTTTTTGCATATGAATAAAACACAAGAGAGAAAAATAAATAAATTCAAAACATGAAAGAAAAATAATTAGATGAGTTTAGAGTTACCAACTTTGTCGATGCCAATAACAAATCTTTTTCATAATTTTCCAATGTTCAATATATTTCTTGTCATATGCTTTGAGCATCTGCTATTTAGTGCCTGGTAAATTATAAAATATGCGCACTGGTACCCTTTTTATTTTGGGGTCTATGGGGTTAAGTTTGGGAAGCCAAACACATAAAGAGTTTGAATGACCTTTCATAATATAATCATTAGATGAATGGACCTTATTAATAAAATTATCAATGTATATTTCTTTTTCAATATTATCCAACCTTTTTGGAACCCATAAGTTAATGAATCTATTTGGAGGATTTAACTTAAATTTCCTAGGTTTAGGTTTGAACTTGGTACCCTTAACAAACTTATTACTTTGAGTACTATTTTGATTTAACCTTTGGAGTGTATCCAAGTCAATGTTTATTCCTAGTTTGTTTAGATGCAGATAATATTTTTTCTAGATTATCCTTCCCTTGGTTAAATTTATCAATATCAGTTTTTATTTTATCAAAATCCTTACTACAATTAAGGATAACATTATCTATAAATGTTATTTTGCCATTCATATCAGTGAGTTGTGACTTCACTAAAAGATTTTCTGTAACGACCCGCATTCTATGTATCGAAGGATTGTAGAATATTTATTTTATTTTCATACGAAGTCATACGGTCGTGTAACTATCGGAAGCGACTATTGGGGTCATTTCCCACATTCAGGATTTTTGCTAATTTTTAAATGACTGTTTTGCCCTTGACGAATCTTGTTTCGCCTATAACTTTTAATTGGTAAAGAGTTTTGACCTGAAACCAGTTCTTGGATTCGGATGATAGTTTACCTTTTCGTAGATTGGTCACATTGATCAAACGGACTTACCATTTGGGAGATATGGCTGAAACAAGGTTTGGAAGGTGAAAAACTGCTTAAGTGGGCTTGACAGGGTAATTAAGGGATATGCCCATAACCCATTTCGAGATTAGGGTTATGGGGAGGATGAAATGAGTTAGGAAACCATCTCACATCAGTTTTCTACCCACCACTTACATTCTTTGAATCCTAGTAATGGCCTCCACTTTCTAAATTCATCCCTAATCACTTCCTAATCCCAAATTAAGCTAATCAACATCAAATCAAGGCAAATTAACATCGAATTGGAGGTAGAGCTGCTGTGTTACATTGGGATTCGAACCAAATCTGTTAGAGTTTCAGATTTGAGATTTATTTGTGGCTAAGGTGAGTGATTAACATATTTTTACGCTAATTACGGCTAATTAGGGGTAATTAGTGATAATTAGCAAAATTATGCATCAAAAAAAATCTGGAAAATATGTAGAAACTCTGAAATATTATTTTATGCCTCTGTTAGAAATTTGGGTTAATTTGGATTAAGTCTACTAATCCTATTGTTAGATATGACCAAACATGATTAAGGGGAAAACATGGGTTTTGGGTATGTTAATACTACATAACACACATTTTTGATGTTTTGATGTCTATGATTGATTATACATGTTGTTATTCCTGCTTGGAATGTTTTATGATTGTCTAGTGAAGTTAGAATGGCCAAAAACGCCGTCGTGTGGCGTAAACAGTTCGTTGGAAGAATTGCAGGAATTTGGGTCGGATCGGATTCCCCTCCCCCCACCCGTGAAGCATGTACAACGAACCGAACCAGACCCGAAGAGCACGACCCGAACCTGTGAAGGAGCTCGACTCGACCCAGATGATCATCACGAACCGACCCAGTGAAGATGGCATGACCCGAACAGGGGTGATGATCACGAACCTAAGGAGGGGAAGAAGGCCGAACCGAATGGAAGCTTGTTTCCGAACCGATCTGGAGAAGACTAAAACCCGAGATGCAAGGTAGTCCAAATAAGAACTTAGAACTCAGGATCCAGATGGGAACCAACGAGTTAACTTCATGATTGGGATTTGCTGCGGGACGTGTGCAAAGGGGTTATCGATATATATAGCTTTAGTTCAACACTGAGAGATGGATTAGTGGCTATGGGTCAGCGCAATTGGATCATTAAGACTCCCAAGGGAAAGTGATCATAGCATGGGTATGGATCAATGCAATGTGGCCATTAGGACCCGCAAGGGCAAGGTGATCGTACCAAGGGATTAGTGGCTATGGACCAGCGCAATGGGGTCATTACGTTGCTAAGGGCAAAGTGGTCATAGAAAAGGATTTGATGATCAAAGCGGTGGATATCGTATGCTTTACGCACTGAGAGAGATGTGAGGATGATTGCAATGTTTGATGTTTGCTATCACCATATCATGCATACTCCCATTTTTACATTTTATGTTAGTGTTACCTTATAGTACTGTACATCTTGTTGTGCTAACTTTTTGGTTGCAGGTCCAGGTTCAGGTATGATTATTTATACATGTTATTGTCTTGTTTTGCTGCTATCGCTCATACCAGGCTTCTATCTGACCCAGAGTTTAATGTCTCTTCTTATTACTCTGGGTGCTCCTAAACGAGCAGACTAGAGACATGTTAGGTGGTATGCACGAGTAGCTGTCCGAAGACGACCAGGAAGCTTCCACATACTATTTACATATATTCTCCCTATGTTGTTGTTAGTCACTACTTTGGGCATTAGTAGTGTACCTTTTCTATTTTGCTTTAGACACAGTATTTTGAAGTTGTAATAATGATGGTTTGGATCATAAGTGTATTTTGGATTCCGCTGCTATGATGGTTTAGTTGTCAGCTTATGCACTGTCTCACCTGTTTATGTCAAGTTATGTTATTATTATATTTTATTTGTTGTGCTATGAGAGATACAATAGGTTCTTTGGTGATTCATAGTTTCAAACTCTTTTATTTTGACGACCGTTCCGTGCTAGTCAGGCATTAGCACAGCGCATTTCGGGGAAATGTCGGCTGGTCCGGGGTGGGCCGTCACACTTGGTATCAGAGCCAGGTTACGTAGTTAACCTAGGGAAAACATTAGGGAGAGGTAGTACACGTATATGAGAGCACGTATTTGTAATATTTGTGTTTTCAGAAACTATATATACTATTAGTATATCTAAGGAAGAAGTCGCACTGCACTGGCACCATTAAGGAGATGGTTAATTGTTTTCTCTTTAAAGATTGGACGATGACCAGAAATATGAGGAGTATAGGTTCAGGGGCCAATAATAGGAATGCCCCTAATATGAAGGCGATGTTTACTACCTTCATGAGATAGATGCTTAGAGATGTTCAGGGAGCAGTTCCTAATGCTGCTAACGGTGGTGGTGCAGCGGTGCAGGCGCCTAGAGCCGATTTCGCCTAGCTTAACAAGGATTATACTAGTCTTGCTGGGAAACCGTTCCATAGAACGGAGTCGGCTACGAATGTTCAAGATTGGCTGGATAGTTGTGAGCGCATCTTCGAGGATTTGGGAATCGATGATGCAATGAAGAGAAAGTTAGCATTGCGTCAACTTCAAGGATGGGCTATGAATTGGTGGAATGCTATTAAAGAAGCTACTCCTAAGGATCAAGTTACTTGGAACCAGTTTAAGACTCGCTTTAGTGACAAGTTTATCCCAGCTGCTCAGAAATCAGAATTGTTTACGAAATTCTTGGAGCTTTAGCAGAATGGTTGGGCAGTCTCGGAATACATGGCTAAGTTCGATACTTTATCAAAATATGAATTCTCTTGTCGATACTGCCGAGAATAAGAATGAGAAGGTTCATAACCAGCTTAGATGAGTACTTAGGGGAAAGACTTATAAACCACATTGATGAGACCTTCGAATCTATAGTGGTAAAGAATTGAGGACAGAGAGCCTTTACCCCCAAGCCAAAGGCCGAGGTTGCGATTGCATATGTAGGGGAGCCAAAGCCGCAGGCAAGCGGTGGAGGAAAGAATAATTTCTAGAATAAGATAAAATAGAACCAAGATAAGGATGTTCAAAAGAAGAATAAAAAAGATGTTGAGTGCTATAGTTATGGCAAGAAGGGCCACTATGCCAAAGAATGTCGAGCAAAGCCAGCGGACAGGAAGTGTTTCAATTGTGGCTAACTGGGACATCTGAAACACCCCACCTCCGTTAAGGTCACTCACAAAGGGAATGTCTTAACTTCGATGGAGTATTATAGGTAAAAGACACAAATAATTACAAGACAATGTATATATAAGCAGCGGAAAATAAAACTAACTTTATTTCAAACATGGTTCATAACAAAACATTACAAAAAACTGTTTCAAACCAACTCCCAAATTAGTACATCATAATTTCTGCCTTGATTATTATATAAAGAAGCATAAATCATAAATAAAACTGCATAAATCCCCAAGCCTAGTGTGTCCAAAGCCATAGCCAAAGATAAGAGATTCCAAGCCGTACATCACAGAGTCTTCAAGCTTGGAAAGATAAACGGTCCAAATTAAGCTGAGTTATTCCCTCCCTGACTACCTGAGGGGGGGGGAACGGAAGAAAAGAAGACGAAAGAAAATGGGTTAGACATAAGTCTGAGTAAGTCTAGTGACTTTTCAGTGTGCGAATAAAGAAAAGGGTCATGATGGGAATAAACTGAAAATAGGACAGTACCAGAACAACAAACTAAC
The DNA here is from genome assembly GCA_030737875.1 of Allium sativum. Classification (NCBI taxonomy): domain Eukaryota; kingdom Viridiplantae; phylum Streptophyta; class Magnoliopsida; order Asparagales; family Amaryllidaceae; genus Allium; species Allium sativum. Next base: position 68,189,341 of record CM060911.1, read on the forward strand.
ATAAAACTATATAAGGCAGGATAAACCGAATATACACCGCACCCATTTTTAATTCTCTGCACCTACTTATACTTGTCCAACTAGCACCACGTGTTCTTGGTGAAATGATCCCCTTATATCGATCGACTCCTACTTGCATGCATTTATCACGTGTGTCATTCGACCCCCGCTTGACTGTAGATACCTGTGCTGGTCCCACCACGGGGTGTATCAAATCCTATGGTGGCAACCCGACACGATTCAAGATGCACAGTGTATGACTACTAATGCCCAGTGTTTACTTTTTCCACTTTGGAGTACGTGCACGTCCGTACTCCGCCGGAACCTACACTGACGCACCACCCTCCAACGTTTTTGACCGCTTATAATCAGCCCAGTAATCGTGCCCCACCCTGCCTAGTTCAGGGTCCCATGATACATCTATGTGGGTTACTGCTGAAATGGGCCCCCGTTACTAGGGTTTTCCAGCCAACATGTTAAATTGGTTAAGTGTCCAAATTTACCTAACTCCACCCATCAGTTTGGCTAACATGTTGAATTGGTTAAGTGTTTCCTTAATTGACTTAACCCTACCACTCTTGATTTAGCTTTATTAGAGCACCAACCACTCACATTAGACAGGTATTATTGTGGTCACTGGATGTGTCGGTCGATTCCGGGCAGTTTTACACCATAACTCAGTCTAACCTCGGGTCCTTTTTGGGCACAATACACTAACCACCCACATTAGACAGGTATTGTTGTGGTCGCTGGATGTGCCGGTCGGTTCTGGGCAGTTTTACACCACAACTCAGTCTAACCTCGGGTTATGCATATTCATCTTTTCTAAATTTACATATTTATCCTTTTATGCTTATTTGTAAATCTGTCAACAATTTGTTGTCATGACCCACTTTCCTTCTAAATCAAATTCATAATTTTTGGTAAGTAAATTATACCATTTCAATGCCATACCATCTACATGATTATGCGCCAAATATGTTAATTACGTATAGTTTTCTTGTTTTCCCCAACGTTACCCCCGTTGTACGTTCGCAAAATTACATAGGATGTTAGGCTCGACATTTTAGCCTAACTAATAAACTAAATGGGAAAAAGAGGAACTTGCAACATTCCAACATCATACAAAATATGGTTCTCACTACAGATGTGTTCACATGAACTTGGCATAATATACTTTTAATTATGAACTTGCAAACTAGATCCATGCAACATTTGTCATAAAATAATAGTTTTACATAGAACTACCAAAATCTAATTAGACATGTAGTGGTGAAATTGCATAGGGGTTGAATCATGCTAATATAGATCTAACATAAAGGCATATGGTTCTAACATATAAAGTTGTAGATCTAAACATATAGGCTTACATAATCATGTTTTTAACCTATAAACTTGCATGTATTCATAACATGATAGCATCACTTAACTTGCATAAACATGGCATAATTTCTAAATTGACATACAACATATAGATATCATCACCAAATTTATACAAGGTCGTAGATCTAAACATGTATGCATAATGGATCTAAACAATTAGGCATAAATAACATGACTTAGCCTAAAACTTGTATGTATCATAATATCACTAAACGTATATATGATAATTTCACAACATCATAGGTTTATTCACAAATTTCCACATAACATGATAGGTTCGATATACCACAATAGTTCATAGGCATATATGATAGAATAGGCATGAACAAACGTAAATCAGCATCACATACAACTTGATACAATTCTATTTTACAATTCATTACAAACCATGTCTGTAATTTATTCACATCTGAAAGATAACTACACTTACAAACAAAAAGGAATTCTTGAGTTCTGGGATCTGTATTCTGAAATTGAATTGCTCGCCTTTGATGTAGATCGTTGAATTTTCTTAGTTGAATTATATTAGATTTAATTTTGACGTAGCTTCAATCTTGCCTTTGTGTTGAAAGAGATGACGGCTATTCTAGGTTCACCATTGACGGCATGGCGGCTCTTGGTATGAATATTTCTGATTTAGGGTTGAGAGTTAGGTTGCTTTTATAGAGGTTTAATTAATTTAGAGCCGTCAGATTAACCCTAGAAGTAATCAAGACCATCCAGTCAAGATAGGATAACAACTCAGCCCTAATGACTCAGCAGGGAGTCAGAAATCGTCATCTTTTCAGATCTGCCCGGGGGGGGGGAGGGGGTAGGTCGACCTGTATGCGGGGAGGTCGACACTAGGGTTGACCCCCTGGTGGACCGGGCCTGGGGCGGGAATTTTCCTGCCCTGCCCTCTTCTGTGTTTAAATTTGAATTTTGAATTTTTGAAACTTCCGAAGGCCATAACTTCTTTATATGAAGTCCAATTCACGCAAACTCGGACTCTATCTCAACCAGAATTCCAAGATGAACGCAATGGCGTAACCCGTTTCCCTTAATTCTCATATTTAAAATTAATTATTCTTTAATTCGTTACTTTAAGGTTTACAGAAAATACGGGGTGTTACATTCTCCCCTCCTTAAAAGATTTCGTCCTCGAAATCTTCAAGTAAAGAAGAACACATATCCTACCATCCAATCGTCCATCTACTCAACCATCGAACACAGGCGTCCATTGTCCTTAAAAGACTTCTAATGCTTCATGATCATATGCACAATGTGTGTATATGTCCCTATCTAATGCAAAATCAGGCGGTCTACCGATTCAGTTGACCTCCTTAATGCAAGTCATGTCGGTGTCATGCGTCCATAATGTATGCAATCTTCCCTAATCATACTTTCTACATGAGTGCACAATCATTCATACAAGTGCAACATCCACATGATAATACATCAAGTTTCAATCATATACAAGTAAATATATTCATATGCAATATGAAAGTGACTGAGCCGATCTAATACTTAAAGTGTGTGTATATGCATCCACGAGCAACCACTAGCAATCACTTGCAACCACTTGCAACCATCAATCATAACATGTTTCAAATATATGTTTACATCCATTGGTTTCTACCTAAGGATCGAGAACAGCACTGAGGAAAATACTAAAAAGATAGATACGAGTATGAACAAACTTAAGGAAAAAGAGATAAAAGATGTACCCTCAAAAAGAAAAGGGTAGGGTGCGCGTATTTTGGCCTCAATCTCCCAAGTCACGTCTTCCTCAGCGTCACTCCATTGAACTTTTACAAGTTTGACTTCGCGATTACGTAGATTTTTGACTTTTGTTCCCAAGATATGAGTTGGAACTCTTCTCACAGTCGCTTCTCGTTCTACTTCTACGTCCTCTAATATGCTTGGTTCCACCACTTCCGCAGACTCATGTAAGCACTTTCGTAAGTGAGAAATGTGAAAGACATTATGAACTCCAGCCAATCTTTCGGGTAGCTCTACTCTGCAAGCCATCTTCCTATTACTTTCAACGATAGGAAACAACCCTACAAATCTTGTTGCCAACTTTCCTGCGGATCTGAAGCGAACGACGTTCCTCAAAGGAGATACTTTAAGGAAAACCCTGTCCCTATCCTCAAACTCAAGGTCGGTCCTTCTTTTATCTGTGTAGGACTTTTGTCTATCTTGGGCGGTCTTCATTCTTTTTCATATCAATTCCTCTTTCTCTGAAGTTTCTCTAATCATATCTGGTCCAAGTATGAGCTTATCTGCAGACTCCCACCAACAAGTTGGTGATTGACACGATCTTCCATATAAAGCTTCGAAGGGTACCATACCTATGGTGGCTTGGTAGCTATTGTTGTAGGCAAACTCCACCAAAGGAAGATGATCCTCCCATGTTCCTCTAAAGTCAAGAATGTGTAATCTCAAGAGGTCTTCTAACACTTTGTTCACTCTTTCCGTCTGACCATCGGTTTGGGGGTGATAGGCCGTGCTTAAGCATAACTGTGTGCCTACAGCTTCTTGCAGGCTCTTCCAAAACTCGCTCGTAAAGATAGGATCTCGGTCGCTAACAATGCTAGAGGGTATCCCATGGAGTCGGACTATCTCTTTAAGATATATGGACGTTAGAAATGAGGCAGTCCTTCTACTCTTAACGGGTATGAAGTGAGCGCTTTTTGTAGCCTGTCCACTAGTACCCAAATATCGGTATTGCCTCTTCTTGACCTAGGCAGCCCATCAATAAATTCCATCGAGATGCTATCCCATTTCCACTGTGGGACTTCTAGAGGATGAAGCAAACCACCAGGCTTCTTTTGTTCCGCCTTGACTTGCTGGCATACTAAGCACTTCGAGACGAATTCAGCTACATCCCTCTTCATGCCATCCCAAAAGATAACCCTTTGATGTCTTTGTACATTTTGTCTCCACCGGGGTATATGGTCAACTTGGAATGGTCCACGTCTTCGAGAACCTTCTTCACCAAATCCCTTGCTTGTGGGATGCATAGCCTTCCATCCCGCCTCAACCATCGTTTAAAATCGATGGAGCATCTATTGAGGTGACCAGAAGTCTCACCCTTACTTAGCTTATCTATTACACCAATTAGCTGAGGGTCTTCATGTTGTGCGGTACCTATTGAGTCCAAAAGAGTAGGCCGCACCTCTAGCGATGCTAACAAACCGGTCACATGATCGATAGAGGGTCTAAAATCAAAGTTGGCTATATACTCCAAGCTCTACCTTTCAAGAAAGAGAGGGCATAAGATCAGCTTCTTTCTACTCAAGGCATCCGCTACTACATTACCCATGCCAGGGGTACAGGAAATCTCGAAATCGTAGGATGCCAAGAATTCCATCCACCTTTATTGCCTCAAGTTAAGGTCTTTCTGCGAGAAAAGGTACTTCAACGATTTATGGTCAGTATACAATTCAAATTTCTTACCTAGGAGATAATGGCGCCAAGACTTAAGCGCAAAGACGATGGCAGCCAACTCTAGGTCGTGGGTTGGGTAGTTTTTCTCATGTGCTTTCATTTGTCGGCCTCCATAAGCTACTACCTTCCCTCCTTGCATTAAGACAACACCTAGTCCCGTACCACATGCATCAGTGTATACGGTAAACATCTTGCTCCCATCCGGCAATGTCAGAACTAGGGCTGTCGTTAGAGCTCTTTTTAAGCATTGGAAAGCAATATCGCAATCCAAATCCCAAGTGAAAATTAAGTTCTTCTTCGTCAACTTCGTAAGCGGAGCTGAGATTTTCACAAAATCTTTGATGAACTTCTGATAAAAGCCCGCTAGTCCGAGGAAGCTTCGAACTTCGGTTGCATTCCATGGGACCTTCCAATCTTGCACCGCAACTACTTTTGCGGGGTCTACAGCTAATCCCTCTTTGGACACCACGTGTCCAAGAAACCTTACTTCTTCCCTCCAGAAGTGTCATTTGGAGAATTGGGCTTTTAACTAGTGTGCACGAAGAGTGTCCATGACTTCCTTTAGATGCTGAGCATGCTCTTCCTTACTCTTCGAGAAAATCAAAATGTCATCTACGAAGACCACTACAAACTTATTGAGGAACTCCCTAAACACCCTGCTCATCAAATCGACGAAATAAGCGGGTGCGTTTGTCAAGCCGAAAGGCATGATAAGCCAATCAAAGAAACCATCCGGAGTTTTGAACGCGGTCTTGTCAATACTGTCTTCAGCCACTCCCAGCTGATGAAACCCGGTAGCTAAATCTAGTTGGGAGAAAACCGATGCACCTACAAGCTTATCAAACAAGTCATTTATTCTTGGAAGTGGGTGCCTATTCTTCTTGGTTAGCTTGTTTAGCCCCCTATAATCAACGCATAGGCGAAGCGAACCGTCCGCTTTAGTTGCGAACACAACTGGAGCACCCCATTTAGAAATAGTCCGCCTTATAAACCCCTTCTCAAGCAGCTCTTTAACTTGCTTATTGAGTTCTTTCCTCTCCCTTGGAGCCATGTGTCTAACTGGTATAGCGATGAGTTTTGCATTATCAACGAGGTGTATGTGGAAGTCTATCTCCTGCTTCAGAGGTAACCCTTTAACCTCTTTAAAGACATCCGATTATTCACGAACTACTCTAATAGACTGCAAATTCTCAATAGACGCATCAAGAGATTCTAGATAGCTAAGAATAACAGAGTTCATGGGATTACAAGAAATTTCGAGAGTGTTACCAACGCGAGTCATGAGTCTAACCACTCTCTTTTCACAGTCGAGGATGGCACCATTACTGGATAGCCAATCCATGCCTAGAATCAACCCATAGCCCGTGAAGCCCAAAGCATAGGCATTGCATTTAAACCCCACACTTAGAATAGAAATTTCCAAATCCAAACAAATCATTGACAAATAAGGTGAGCCCCCAATTGGATTTGAAACAACCAAGGGATCATCTACTAAACTGGTGTCTAGGTGTAGAGATTCAACTAAAGCGGTAGATATGAAAGAGTGTGATGCGCCAGAATCAAAGAGCATACAAACAGGATGATCAAAAAGATAAACTAAACTCTCAACAGAAACATTTCTACCTTGTTCTTGCGGAGGTGCCATGAGAGCGTGAACCTGCCCTCCAGAAGTAGATCCAACTCTCTGCCCTTGCCCTTGCTTTCTTGGGCAGTCCCTAGACATGTGTCCCGCCTAGCCGCAATGGAAACAACCACCCATCTTCCTTTTCTTCATCCTGTAGTCCTTAACCAGATGTCTAGGAATGCCACAAAAATTACACTTCCTCTTGTCATGGGTTTTGTTGTTTTTCCCGCCCTTCTTGGAATCTGTCTTCTTACTCTGTGATCCTTCCCCTTTCTTATCTTGAGATGCTTCCACCTTTGTCTCCTTCTTGCCAATCTTATCTTCTTCTTGTAACAGTTCCATATCCACCAGTCTTTCATAAGTCGCACCCATAGGTATATGGGACATAGCTATGTTGTGTAGTGGCTCATTCAATCCTTTAACAAAACAGAGAGCCTTCTTATGTGGAGTGTTCACTAACTCCAATCCGAACCTAGCTAGTTGATTAAATTGTTTAACATACTCTTTGACATACATACTTCCCTGTTTGAGAGCTAAGAACTTCTCCATCTGTAGACTTTGTTCAACTTGTGAGAGGAATTTCATTTCAAACCTCATCCTAAAATCCATCCATGTTTCAATTAGTCTTTCAGCATTAGTGACTTCCCACCAATAGGAAGCTTCGTTTTTGAGCAACCATACCGCCAACAGTATCTTCTGCCTATCATCCACTTTGAAGATATTGAACAAATCCTCAGTTTCTTTGAGCCAGTTTCTTGCTTCCACGAAGGATTCATTTCCATTGAAGTTATTTTCACCCATGGCTCAAAAGTCCCTACATATTTTTGAGAAAAGAATTTGCACGAGGAGGAGGAACCGCTGCAGCTGGGGGAGGAGGAATGTGTGCTGGGCCTGCGTCGTTGGCCCTAGCCTCTAGGTACCTCCTGAACCAGTCGGGTATTAGTACACCCTCTGGAAGGCTAAGATTCCCAGACATGCTGAAGTGAAAAAGGAAAGATTCAAGATAAAGGATAGAAAGATAGTGCATATGGCTTTGGGGGATTATGCCTTTTAAAGTAAAATAACACTTTTTCTTGAAAAATGCTTATTTTTGAAAATAGTTTTCAAAAACTTTTATCTGATCTAGTAAACCTTTGCTCTGATACCAAGTGAAACACCCCACCTCCGTTAAGGTCACTCACAAAGGGAATGCCTTAACTTCGATGGAGCATTATAGGTAAAAGACACAGATAATTTACAAGACAGAATATATAAGCAGCGGAAAATAAAACTAACTTTATTTCAAACATGGTTCATAACAAAACATTATAGTAAACTATTTCAAACCAACTCCTAAATTATTACATCATAATTTATGTCTTGATTATTATATAAAGAAGCATAAATCTTAAGTAAAACTGCATAAATCCCCAAGTCTAGTGTATCCAAAGCCATAGCAAAAGATAAGAGATTCCAAGCCCACAGAGTCTTCAAGCTTAGAAAGATGAACGGTCCGAATTAAGCTGAGATATTCCCTCCCTGGCTACCTGAGTGGGGGGGGGGGAAACGGAAGAAAAGAAGACAAAAGAAAATGGGTCAGATATAAGTTTGAGTAAGTCTAGTGACTTTTCAGTGTGCGAATAAAGAAAAGGGTCATGATAGGAATAAACTGAAAATAGAATAGTACCAGAACAACAAACTAACATAAAACTATATAAGGCAGGATAAACCGAATATACATCGCACCCATGTTTAATTCTCTGCACCTACTTATACTTGTCCAACTAGCACCACGTTTTCTCGGTGAAATGATCCCCTTATATCGATCGGCTCCTACTTACATGCATTTATCATGTGTGTCATTCGGCCCCCGCTTGACTGTAGATGCCTGTGCTGGTCCCACCACGGGGTGTATCAAATCCTATGTTGGCAACCCGACACGATTCAAAATGCATAGTGTATGACTACTGATGCCCAGTGTCTGCTTTTTCCACTCCGGAGTACGTGCACGCCTGTACTCCGCCGGAACATACACTGACGCACCACCCGCCGATGTTTTTGACCGCTTATAATCAGCCCAGTAATCATGCCCCACCCTGCCTAGTTCAGGGTCCCATGATACATCTATATGGGTTACTGCTGAAATGGGTCCCCGTTACTAGGGTTTTCCAGCCAACATGTTAAATTGGTTAAGTGTCCAAATTTACCTAACCCCACCAATCAGTTTAGCTAACATGTTGAATTGGTTAAGTGTTTCCTTAATTGACTTAACCTACCACTCTTGACTTAGCTTTATTAGAGCACCAACCACTCATATTAGACAGGTATTATTGTGGTCACTGGATGTGCCGGTCGGTTCTAGGCAGTTTTACACCACAACTCAGTCTAACCTCGGGTCCTTTTTGGGCTCAATGCACTAACCACCCACATTAGAAAGGTATTGTTGTGGTCACTAGATGTGTCGGTCGGTTCTAGGCAGTTTTACACCACAACTCAATCTAACCTCGGGTTAGACATATTCCTCTTTTTTAAATTTACATATTTAACCTTTTATGTTTATATGTAAATTTGTCAACAATTTATTGTCATGGCCCACTTTCCTTCTAAATCAAATTCATAATTTTTGGTAAGTAAATTATACCATTTCAATGCCATAACATTTACATGGTTATGAACCGAATATGTTAATTAAATATAGTTTTCATGTTTTCCCCAATGTTACCCCCGTTGTACGTTCGCAAAATTACATAGGATGTTAGGCTCGACATTTTAGCCTAACTAATAAACTAATAGGGGAAAAAGAGGAACTTGCAACATTCTGACATCATACAAAACATGGATCTCACTACAGATGTGTCACATGAACTTGGCATAATATACTTTTAATTATGAACTTGCAAACTAGATCTTTGCAACATTAGTCATAAAATAATAGTTTTACATAAAACTACCAAAATCTAATTAGACGTGTAGTGGTGAACTTGCATAGGGGTTGAATCAGGCTAATAAAGTTGTAGATCTAAACATATAGGTTAACATAATCATTTTTTTAACCTATAAACTTGCATGTATTCATAACATGATAGCATCACTTAACTTGCATAAACATGGCATAATTTCTAAATTGACATACAACATATAGATATCATCGCCAAATTTATACAAGGTCGTAGATCTTAACATGTATGAATAATGGATCTAAACAATTAGGCATAAACGACATGACTTAGCCTAAAACTTGTATGTATCATAATATCACCAAACGTATATATGATAATTTCACAACATCATAGGTTTATTCACAAATTTCCACATAATATGATAGGTTCGATAGACCACAATAGTTCCTAGGCATATACGATAGAATAGACATGAATAAACATAAATCAGCATCACATACAACTTGATACAATTGTTTTTTACAATTCATTACAAACCATGTCTTTAATTTATTCACATCTTAAAGATAACTACACTTACAAACAAAAAGGAATTATTGAGTTCTGGGATCTGTATTCTAAAATTGAATTGCTCGCCTTTGATGTAGATCGTTGAATTTTCTTAGTTGAATTAGATTATATTTAATTTTGACGTAGCTTCAATCTTGCCTTTGAGTTGAAAGAGATGACGGGTATACTAGGTTCACCATTGATGGAATGGCGGCTCTTGGTATGAATATTTGTGATTTAGGTTGCTTTTATAGAGTTTTAATTTATTTAGAGCCGCCAGATGAACGCTAGAAGTAATCAAGACCATCCAGTCAAGATAGGATAACACCTCAGCCCTAATGACTCAGCAGGGAGTCAGAAATCATCATCTTTTCAGATCTTCCCTGGGGGTAGGTCGACCCTTAGGTCGACCTGTATGGGGGAGGTTGACACTAGGGTCGACCACCTGGTCGACCTGGCCTGGGGCGGAAATTTTCCTGCCCTGCCCTCTTCTGTATTTAAGTTTGAATTTTGAATTTTTGAAACTTCCGAAGGCCATAACTTCTTCGTATGAAGTCCAATTCACGCAAACTCGGACTTTATCTCAACCAGAATTCCAAGTCGAACGCAATGGCGTAACCCATTTCCCTTAATTCTCATATTTAAAATTAATTATTCTTTAATTCGTTACTTTAAGGTTTACAGAAAATACGGGGTGTTACAACATCAAAAGGATAAACGTCCACAACCTCCTAAAGAAAAGCAGATTGTGAATGCATATGTTATCAACGTTGTTCCTTCTTTGTATAATGCGTCAACTGCTGCGCAGAAGGGAAAGGGCATCGTTATTCAAGGTATGCTATCTATTTATGATGTTCCTGTTCGAGTATTGTTTGATATCAGGGCTTCTCATTCCTTCGTATCTAGTGACCTGGTAGATAGGTTGGGATTGGAGCCCGAGATTGTCGATAGACCCTTAGTTGTGACGAACCCAATCGGTGGTTCGACTAGCCTTAGTATGATTCGTCGTAATTTGGTCTTATCGGGTCATGAGTGCATGTTTGTGATTGCTTTGTTTTGGGATTCACTAGGTTTGGCATTTTTTTGGGAGTCGATTGGCTCCAAAGGTATGGGGTAGTGGTAGACTGTGAGGGGTCCTCGGTGACCATTAGAGCGGATGATGGGCTGAGGGTACTGTTTGGTTGCCTACCTAGTGATGGGGTGATGACTATGTTTATAAATTCCCTCGACATCCTGCATGATGAGTTGTCAGATGTGCCTATTGCTGGCGAGTATCCGGACATCTTCGGGGAAGTGACCAGACTTCCACCGCACCGAGAGATCGAGTTTCGTATCGATTTAGTGAAAGATGCCTGACCTATAGCGATGCCTCTTCGTCGTAGGGCGCCAAGGGAGCAGCGAGAGCTCGAGGTGCAAGCGGGTGATCTTTTGAAGAAGGGATTTATCCGAAGAAGTGTTTCCGAGTGGGGAGCACTAGTTGTATTTGCTACAAAGGCCGATGTTTCCCTTCTCTTATGCGTGGACTACCGCAAGTTAAACAAGGTGACTAGGAAGAATAAGTATCCTCTTCCACAGGTAGATGATTTGTTTGATTAGTTAAATGGAACAAGAGTGCTCTCCTAGTTGGATCTCGCGACAGGTTTTCATCAGCTCCGAGTAGCAACTGAGAGTGCACTAAAACGACATTTCGGATGCCGTCTGAATTCTATGAGTTATTGGCATGCCATTTGGGTTGACCAATGCAACCGCATATTTCGTTGATCTTACGAATAGGGTTTTTTGGGATCAATTAAATAAGTTTGTTCATGTGTTCGTGGACGATATCTTGGTTACTCGAGGACAGAGGAAGAACACAAGGAACGTTTGAGGACAGTGATGGAGGTATTGAGGAAACACCAATTGAAAGCAAAATTTTCTAAGTGTCACTTTTGGAGGAGGGAAGTGAGATTCTTGGGTCATGTTGTCCCAAAAAATGGTATTACCGTGGATCCTGCGAAGGCGGCTACGGTGCAAGATTGGTTTATGCCCAAGAATGCAGTGGATGTGAGAAGTTTCTTGTGATTGGCTGGATATTATCGTAAGTTCATCCAAGGCTTTTCCAAGATAGCAGCACCGTTAACCCGGTTGACCAAAAAGAATTAAGCTTTTGCTTAGGACGAAATGTGTGAAAATGCATACAAGAATCTAAAGGAAAAGTTGATGTGTGTACCAGTGTTTGTTTTTCCTAAAGGGAACGAAGAGATGACAGTATACACGTATGCTTGTGGTACCGGACTAGGTGTTGTACTGATGCAAGGAGGTAGGATTGTAGCTTATTCTAGTCGGCAACTGAAACTGCATGAGAAAATATATCCTACCCATGATTTGGAATTGGCAGTGATTGCGTTCGCATTGAAGATGTAGAGATATTATCTCTTGAGAGAAATATTTGAGTTGTTTACCGATCATAAGTCATGAAAGTACCTTCTCTCTCAAAAGGATCTAAATCTTCGTCAGCAGAGATGGTTAGAGTTCTTAGCCTCATATGATTTCAATAATGCATATACACCCGGGAAGGGCAATGCGGTAGCCGATGCATTGAGTAGGACACATGCCAGTTTGGGGGCTAGTTTGGGTGCTATGTTTCTTGAATGGAAGAAACTGGAGTATATCGCAGGATATGATTTCAGACCTAAGTGCGAATTAGCTCCAGAATGTTAGCAGGTTTGACGATCAGACCAACTTTGATTGAGCAGATCGGTTCCCGTCAGAGGGATGATCCTAACCTATTGGAAATCATCTCCAAGATAGAGATAGGTATCGACGAAGAGGAGATGAACAAGTATGGACTTGATAGAGAAGGATGGCTTCGAAAGAATGGTATACTAGTTTTACCCAAAGTTAATGGATTGAGAGATGAAGTGCTTAGAGAGTGTCATCACTCGAAACTGACTAGACATCCAGGCGGTAACAAAATGTATCGAGACATGAAGCAGACCTACTACTGGGAAGGGATGAAGAGAGATTTTGGGAAGTTTATATCCAAGTGCATGAATTGCCAGTTAGTTAAGGTCGAGAAAAAGAAGCCTAGTGGTTTGTTACAACCGCTGGAAATTCCCGAATGGAAATGCGAACAAGTCTCAATGGATTTCATTGATGGTTTGCCGAGGACTAGATTGGGTCATGATAGTATTTGCATTATTGTGGATAGATTGACCAAAAGCGCAAGGTTTATACCAGCCAAGTTAAGTAGAACAACAACAAAGTTGGCAGAACTGTATATGAAATAGGTAGTGAGATTTCATGGGGTACCTAAAGGTATTGTGAGCGACTGAGATCCATTGTTTACTAGTGAGTTTTGGAAGAGCTTACAAGAGGATTTAGGGTCAGAAGTACATCTCAGTACAGCGTACCATCCTCAAACCGACGGTCAAACAGAGAGGGTGAATCGTGTATTGGAGGATCTCTTGAGAGCTTGTATATTAGACTTTGGAGGATCATGGGATGACCATTTACATGTGGTTGAATTCGCATATAATAGTAGTTATCAATCCAGTATTGGTATGGCTCCATTTGAAGCTATGTATGGAAGACCGTGCAACTCACCGTCATGTTGGTTGGAAACCGGTGAGAAATTTCTGCTTGGGCCGGATGTAATAATAGAAACTTCAGACAAGATCAAGGTTATTCAACAGCGAATGAAGGCTGTCCAATATAGGCAGAAGAGTTATGCTGATAAAAGACAAAGAGAATTTAAATTCTCTGTTGGTGACTTGGTATTCGTCAAGATTTCCCAGTTGAAGAGTGTGATTCGATTTGGTAGAAGAAGAAAGTTGGCATCAAGGTTTGTTGGTCCATTTCCAGTTCTCGGGCAAGTTGGGAATTTGGAGTATAAAGTTGGATGGCCTGACAAGATGACGTGAGTTCATGACGTATTTCATGTTTCCTAATTAAGGAAGTTCATGCACGACCCTGATGTGACTATTTCACCAGATCAATTGGATGATATCGAGGTAGAACCTAAGGTGGTTGGGAGCCGCAGACCGATTCGTATTGTCGGGTACGATACGAAGCAACTTCGGAGGAAGATGTTGAAACTAGTGAAAGTCCAATAGGGTGATAATAGGAACGACTGTACTTGGGAAATAGAGGAGAACATAGGGAAGTCACATCCAGAACTCTTTGCCTGGTAAGATTTTAATAACGATATAGTTATCCTCATGTTAGTAAACCGCATACTAGGATAGGCTTGTTGTGTTTTTATGTATGTTTGATTGTTTATGAATGGATTATAGGCATGCGGGACACCATTGTATGTTTTGGTTAGGGAATTTCGGGGGTGAAATTTCTTAAGGGGGGAGAGTGTAACGACCCGCATTCTACATATCGGAATCGTAGAATATTTATTTTATTTTCATACGAAGTCATATGGTCATATAACTATGGGAAGCGACTATTAGGGTCATTTACCATATTCACGATTTTTGTCGATTTTTAAATGACTGTTTTGCCCATGGCGAATCTTGTTTCGCCTATAACTTTTGATTGGTAAGGAATTTTGACCTAAAACAACTTCCATTGGATTCAGATGATGGTTTACCTTTCCGTAGAGTGGTCATGTTGATCAAACGGACTTACATTTGGGAGAATGGCTGAAACAATGTTTGGAAGGTGAAAAACTACTTAAGCGGGCTTAATAGGGTAATTCGGGGATGGGCCCAAAACCCATTTCGGGATTAGGGTTATGAGGAGGCTGAAATGAGTTGGGAAACCATCTCATTTCAGTTTTCCAGCCGCCATTTACATTCTTTGAACCATAGTAATGGCCTCCACCTTCTAAATTCATCCCTAATCACTTCCTTATCATAAATTAAGCTAACCAACATCAAATCAAGGAAAATTAACATCAAATTGGAGGTAGAGCGGCTGTGTTTCAAAGGGATTCAACCCAAATCATTTAGAGTTTTAGATCTGAGATTTATTTGTGGCTAAGGTGAGTGATTGACATATTTTTACACTAATTACGGCTAATTAGAGGTGATTAGTGATAATTAGCGAAATTATGCATCATAAAAATCTGGAAAATATGTAGAAATTCTAAAATATTATTTTATGCCTCTATTAGAAATTTGGTCTAATTTGGATTAAGTTTGCTAATCCTATTGTTAGATATGTTTAAACAAGATTAAGGGGAAACATGGGTTTTGGGTATGTTTGATCCTACGTAACACACATTTTTGATATTTTGATGCTTATGATTGATTATACATGTTGTTACTGCTCCTTGGAATGGTTTATGATTGTCTAGTGAAGTTAGAATGGCCGAAAACACCGTCATGTAGCGTAAACAGTTCGTTGGAAGAATTGAAGGAATTTGGATCGGATCCCCCCCACACGTGAAGCATGTACCACGAACTGACCCGACCCGAAGAGCATGACCCGAACTGGTGAAGGAGCTTGACACGACCTGGATGATCATCATGAACCTATCCGATGCACCACGAGCCGAACCGCCTACCTCGAACCGGAGCACCTCTGTCCCTCAAGAACCGACCCATTGCTCTGAACCCGACCCATGAACTGGAATGCCACGTGCTAAACAGGGAGCCACGACCCGAAGAGGCACAACCCGGAGGACCTTCCATGAACGGAACTGTAGCGACCCAAACTTCTTGGCCGGCCTAAACTGAACAAGAAGGCGGACTGCTTTAAGAAAAGGACTAATCGAAACGCAAACAATAGAACATTTCGTTGGTGTTACAACAATTTACATCAGAGTACAAGAATATAGTAGAGTATGAATAAATAATATACATCAGAAAAATATCAGAGATTTAAATTACATTAGCAGCGGAAAAATAATACATAACACAACTGAAAGAAATACATGGATACAAAGCTTTTTGAATATAGCTCCAGTTGTAAATCTAGGATCCTGGAAAAGAAATATCTGCAAAAACCAAAACTACTAGCTGCCCGTGTGGAAAATAGGAGCAACCTTTAGGTTAAATCAATAAACTCTAAGTCAGTCATGGGACTGGTGTGAGAACTAAAACAGTTATCAAAATTTTACCTTAGAAATAAAGTAAATCAAGGGACCACGCTATATAACACGGAACGGGTTTCCTCCCAAGTATACCAGTGCATAAAACAAACAATGCAATGCTTTTTGTAAAAATGAAGCTATTAGAAGACTCAGGTCCCATCACACAATGCAACGCAAGCCGGAGGATAGACTTTTCCCTTATAATAGCCAAACATGCTTGGTACATTTAAAACAAATCATTTTTTACTATTATAAGTGTAAAGTGTATAAAACAACTTCAAATATAAATGTATCAATCATAGATGGCATAGTCCCATGCTATTATGCCGTAATACTAGGCATTACAAATTAAACCGAAATGCCACATATTGGAAATTGGATTCCATCTATGAGTCGAGGCCAGGGATGGATCCTCACCGATTCGAGACACTCTAGCAAATGCCTCAGGATCCCCAACAGTGAACTCTTGGATCTTCAGGGCTGGTTCACACCTACGTTAGTGGATTAGTATTCTTGAACGCACGTTTCCCGGTCTTATCAGACCTATCCATCAGCCCCGTAGTGACTGATATATCTGAGGCGCCTTGCAATCCACCATCCATATAGGTAAAAAATATAAATGTCTGGGCTCCATACCATGATATCTCCCATAGCTAGAAAGAAACATCGTGGACTCCCTGCAGTCACGATTCCGTTTTTGACTCATACCGAGGTGTGAAGCTCGCGAATTAATGCTATGCACAAAGCTATGTTATTTAAAGGGTGCTTTGATCATCAACCACAAGACTCTGCTTTTCAACAAAAGCCTTAATCATTTGCATCTCAGCATGCCACATTGACAATTCACGCCATGCGACTGATGTCTATCGATATATAACTTCTAAGCTCGTACATCTCAGAGAAAAGCGTTAAGAAAGAGAATAAATTCTCCGCTACCAAACAGACATATATTCAATAGAAATCAATCAACATAGAATAAAATTCAATGTCGGACACACATCCATTTACTAGTTCATTCTGGGTCTGAATGAAACCGGAGGTACCTTATTCCTCGTCCATATGATCAATACAGGAGAGAGGTCCTCGCATATCCAGTCGATCTCCAAGTACGTCTGGACGATCACAACTTATTACCTTGTCTTGGGTGTACATCCCAATCAAGACATCAGCAATCATCCAAACGATGTGACGAATTCAGTTCTTCAACCACTGTCTTCATCGTCGACTTATCGTCAAATCAATTATTCCCCGGCCTTTCCGAATAATTCATCTGTTTTACAATCAGGTGCTTTATAAACACAACATACGCCTCATTCCAATCCAGAAAATTCTTTTATTCAAATATTCACATCGTTAGGGATAGGTTCCCATTAATTTTATCAAATATAAATTCTTTTAAATTTATACTTTAATCTTCCTTTGAATATCAATTCTAAACCAAATTAAGGTTTATCAACTAGTCGGGATTATAGAGCCTTACCGAAGTACTCATTTGTTTTATTTCCCAATCCCAACCTATTCATCCCACAGAGCAAAACTGGTAATACTCCATACCTAACACCACGATGTTATCGGTAAAATTAAGTACCATCTGAGATTCAAATCTAATTTAAATATTTTACTATCGCCTGGAGTAAAACTGGTTGTACACTATTCTCGGCCATTTCCCAAATTTGACAATTTAAATTATCACATTCACACTTCAATCTAATAAAAGATTCATTAAAACTCCACTTAGTTTTAATCTTCCAACAATCATTATTATTGATTGCTTAACCTTAGGAAATCAAATATGTTGTATCAACAATCTACACCGTACCATTGATTTCTGCCGATATATAACCTCTGAGCTCGTACGTCTCAGAGAACGGTGTTAAGCACGAGACTAAATTTTCTGCCACCATACATATATATATTTAGCAGAAATCCACAATATAGTTCGAAATACAACGTTAGACATGTAATCCTATCTTTAACTGGATTAAAGAACCAATGCCATTTAAAACATAGTTCACGATAAACCCAAAACCACATTCCATTAACCATGGAATCTTCACGGAGAACAGATCAATATATAATCAATATCAATTTCCATATCCGGCTAATAATACAAATGGAATAACGGCAAAGCCTTTTAAATTCCATATGTATTAATAGTTTTCCTCCGCAGTGCTCACTTCAATTATTACCAAATCGAATTCCATTCAATTCCAATTTAATATATTAAATTGGAAAATTTACTTTGGAAAATCTCCATTAGGTCTTAATAAAAAGATTGATAAATTCCAAATCACATTTCACTGTTAATCGGGTTAAAGAACAAATGTCGTTAAAAACACAGTTCACAATAATCCCCAATTGACATTCCGTTTTATTCCGATTACTAAATATAATTGGCAATTCTAATAATCTTAATTAAAAGATTTATTCTTTTCACACGGGGTTAAAGAACAGTGCTATTTAAGACACCATTCACGACAAACCCAAAATCCAATTTGATATTAAATACAAGGCTCTAAACAGAAATTATATCGGCTTATATTCAATATCAAATTTTGAAACCAACACATATCGTATGGGGAATAACGATATATATCTATCTTCCAAATTCCTCCACAATATTCGTATAGTCAAGGAATCCAATATCGAAATCTCCTGTTAGCCCACTTTGTGTACTGGGCAACACAAAGTCAAGATATGAAATATTGAAGAACTTGAAAAACTCTGGAGCGGGTCGAATCGTAGCAGGATAGCGGTTTGGATAGGGTAAATTCTGCTGTTCGGATCGGTGAACTAATACTCCTGGAGTTAAAGAAGCACATCTATTCGGGTCGGAGGGGAATCTACTTCCAGTCGGATCGGAAAGCCACCCAATTGCTACAGAGATAGGTCGGAGCGGAGCGGAGCAGAATAAAGAGAAGAGAGAATTGTTTCCAAGTCAATCCGGGTCGGATCGGATATCCCGATCCGAACCCCTTGTACATGTCCTTCCGACCCGAACCCATTTTCCATATCATTCCCCTGCATAAGCGCCTGGATATCCAGATCGGCTATGACCAGTTCCTGCCTACAACGTCCATTACTCTGATGTGTTGTCAATATAGAAATGCATCCGAACCCGAGGCTGATGGGATGGATGACACGTGGCTCCGATCCGGATCGGGTTCTGAGCTAATTCACACCTATAAATACCCCGTCTGAAGACAAAGAAAAGGATCTTTTTTCTGGTATTTTTAGAATTCAACCACCTTCATAATCCGAACTCCAGCACTCCCGGAGAATCCAAATCTTCTTTCATTATTTGTTTTAGTCAATTGAGTGATTATAAGTGAGTTGTGAGAGGAATCAAGTGAATATTTCATTGTATTTGCAACTGAATCATTGAATATAGTGAAAGACAAGTGGACGTAGGCATTTCTTCGCCGAACCACTATAAATCCTGTGTGTTCATTTATTTTTTTGATCTCGTTTCATTTTGCTTTTAATCAATTTGTGTGTTAGAACCACTTTTTGGTCTAACATTTTGGTGCTTTCACTGAGAACTCATCTGAATTCTTTGTTTTCCGGGATTATCATTCTTCTTTTTGGACCGTTGAGTTCAAAGAAGTTAATCCTTAAGTTTCAACGCTCTTGGATATTTGTCGAAGTGATTGTCGAAGAACCATGGCCAAAGGAAAAGGCAAAGAAGTTCAATCTGTTCGAGGAAATGGAGCTGGCGAAGATCAGCAAAATGCGGTTGTAACAAGGTCTCGTGGGCAGAGTTCAGTAGCAGGAAGAACCAATGCAGGAAATCCGAGCCGTCTTCGGGGGGAAAGCTCCGATCCGATCCGGGTAGGAGATTCTGAAGCAGTGCATTCCCCCAACCTGAACCGACCCGAGCAGCTTGCTACGTACCGACCCGACCAGGCTCCCCAGCTCCGAACCGATCCGACCTCCTACCTCCGATCCGATCCGACACTTGGTGAAGTTGGAACTTCTACTCGAGTCCCCACAAATGCTCCGATTCCAGCCACCAGGGTCAGTGATCAGGTCAATCCATCTGCGCCCATTACTCAAGGAGATTTCTCACTCTTACTTGACATGCTTGAGAGCACAAGGGAGGCTATGAAAGTCCACGAGCGCACTAATCTCATGATGCAGGAAAATATGAGGCTCATGAGTCGGGAGATTAGCGAACTCCGTCGACAGAGGACCCCATCACCGGTTCGTCACACCCCAGTGGATCAGTCTTCATCTTCCGAGGAAGAGCGGCCCCGTGAACGAAGGCCACTCGAACGACCTCAGAATGTGGAGCAGCTGACATTCGGATCTTTGGGATCTCGTGAGGATATTGCACGAGCGCTAGGAAACAATGACCCCACTCGGGGGCAAAGGCTCCTGTCCCCTCCTCCCGAGATCGACCGGGAGCGCAGGGAACAGAATAGAGCAGAAGCAGCTCGAAGAAGAAGGGCATCTCCTGAACAAGAGCCCAGAAGGAACTCGGATACTAGGGCCAGGGAACCTGAGCGGCCCCTAACTAATGCTGATGTACAGGCAATGGTTCGCCAGATCATGTCCGAGAGCCGGAACTATACAAATGAAGATTATGGCATTGAGCGAAGCCATACTCCTTTCACCGACGATATCCTCGACTTCCAGTTTCCCCGGCGCTTTAACTTGCCACAGATGGACAAGTATAACGGAAGGACTGATCCGGGACAGCATTTGATGCGATACTCGTGGCTCATGAATGCTGCTGCCGCCCCTGATGAAGTGAAGTGCAAAGCATTCCCAATCTATTTAGAAGATGTGGCGCTGTTCTGGTTTACCCGACTTCCCCCTCGTTCGATTTCGAATTACAGGGAACTGAGCGAACGTTTTATGAATCAGTTCCGACTCCATGCCCGAAAGTCCAAAAGTGTTATTGAATTATCAAGAATCAAGCAGGCACCAGGAGAGTCTTTGAGGGCATATCTTCACCGTTTTAACCTAGCTGTGACTGAAGTTAGTGATCCTCATGAGCCCACTATTCTGATGGCATTGAAAGAAGGAGTCGATCCTGAATCCGAGTTCGGGGACTACCTTTCTGGAAAGACGCCCTCCACGAGAGAAATATTCTATGAAAAGGCCGATATTTATTTAAGACGAGAGGAAGCCAAGGCAAATCGGAAGAGAAAGTCTGAAGCGGCATCAAAAGAAAATGTTCAGAGTAATATCGCCGTGAAGCAGTCTGGGGAAAGTTCAGGCAAGGTTGAAGTAAATGTGGGAAACAAGGGTGGAAACAACAATGTTGGAAACGGGGGCAACAACAATAACCGTAATGCGAACGGTAACAGAAGAAACAGAAATAGGGGAAGCGATCCTAACAAAAGACCCCGATTCCAGACCTACGAGAATTATACACCATTGAACGACACCCTGGAAAATATTTACCTGGATACGTACAATGTTTTGCAGTACAAAAGACCGCCACCTCGTGATTCGACCGAGAAAGAAATGGCGATAGGGAAATTTTGTTTGTTTCAAGGAACTCATGGGCATTCAACCAATGAATGTCGGCATTTGAGGGATGTGATTGAGAAGCTGCTGCGTGAAGGGAAATTGGATGAATACAAGGTTGCCCTGAGGGACAGGGGGCAAGGAGAGCAGGCTCCAAAACAGATTCTACCTGCTCCCAAGCCTACAGCGCAGCAGAAAGGTAAAGGAATTGTTATCAACTCCATAGTGGGCGGACCTCACCCGGCAATCCGAAGTTTCAGATCAATGGATCAATATGTAAACGCTGCCAAGCACCTAGATGTGAATGAAGGTGATGATTTGGAAGATATCACCCCCATAAAACAACAGAAGACCATGTTTGACGACGTGGTATTCCGCAGCCGAGATAATACTGGGATCCAATCACCCACTGATGATCCGTTGGTTATTACTACCACTATTGGGCCGGCTTTGGTCCATAAGGTATTAGTAGACAACGGAAGTTCTGTCAATATTTTATTTAAAAAGTCATTCGATCAGATGAAGCTTGAATCTGAAGATTTGAAGCCATGTGAAGGATGGATCAGAGGCTTCAACGGGGCGTCGACAGCTCCCATGGGATACATAGAGTTTCCTGTGACCCTGGGGCAAGGAGAACGTAGAAGAGTGCGGATGCTTCAGTTCGTAGTATTGGACGTAGATTCGCCTTATAATGCATTTTTGGGGAGGCCTGCCCTTGCTGAATTCAGAGTTTGTATCGCCCCTTGGTGTTTATTACTTAAGTTCCCAACCGAAGCCGGAACTGGAGTAATGAGAGGGGATCAAGTTTCCGGACGGGCCTGCTATGTGGCCGAATTAAAGATGTTGATGAAAGGACTTAACGTCGAGAGTAAAGATGCCTCGTCTCCCTCAAAGGGGGGCTCGGCATAGCAATTAGAGAGATTGACCCCGAAGGAGTTGCCCAAAGGAACGCCTGAAGTCCTGGATCCCAGAAAAGACGAGGAACCAGAGGCTAGGAATGCAACTCCTAATGAAGCGACAGTGGAAATTCCCATTGATGAAGCTGATCCGACAAAAGTTTTGAAGATTGGTTCTCAATTGGATCCACGTCGAGCCAAAGATCTAACAGACTTCTTGAAGGCAAACTTAGACGTGTTTGCCTGGACCCACGCTGACATGTGTGGGATATCGCCATCCATTATAAGTCACAAATTGAATTTAAACCCGAAACATCCGCCTGTGAAGCAAAAGAGACGCATGTTGGGCCTAGAGAGGTCGGCTGCTCTCAAAGAGGAAGTGGAGAAGTTGAAGCAGAATGGATTTATTCGAGATTCGACATATCCCGACTGGATATCGAATCCCGTCTTGTTAAAGAAGCTGAATGGAAAGTGGCGGACTTGTATTGATTTTTCAGATTTGAACAAAGCCTGCCCTAAAGATAGTTTCCCACTTCCCAGAATTGACCAGCTTGTAGACTCGACAGCAGGTCATGAACTTCTCTCTTTCATGGATGCATATTCTGGGTACAACCAAATTCCTATGAACGTGCCAGACCAAGAACATACGAGCTTCATTACAAATTTGGGATTGTATTGTTATGTTGTAATGCCATTCGGATTGAAAAACTCTGGAGCCATTTATCAGCGCTTGGTGAACAGAATGTTTTATAATCAAATAGGAAAGACTATGGAAGTTTATGTGGATGATATGCTGGTCAAATCGAAACAGTCCTCCAGCCATACGCAAGACTTGGCGGAAATGTTTGGTATCCTGCGAAAGTATCGGATGAAATTGAATCCTCTGAAATGCTCATTTGGAGTGGCATCGGGAAAGTTCCTAGGTTTCATTGTGAGCTCCCGAGGAATTGAAATCAATCCTAGCCAGATACCAGCGATTAGAAATATTGAAGAGCCGAGGAGAATTAAAGACGTCCAAAGTCTTGCAGTAGCGGCGCTGAGTAGATTCATCTCCAAAGCCACAGACAAATGCGTTCCGTTTTTTGATTTGATTAAAAGAGGAAAGAAGAACTTCGAGTGGACTCCGGACTGTGTTGAGGCCTTTCGAAATTTATTGGAACTGCTAGAGAAACCGCCGATTTTATCAAAGCCCGTAGATCACGAAGAATTGTTTGTTTACTTGGCAGTCTCGGCTCACGCCGTTAGCACAGCCCTGGTTCGAGAAGAAGACAAAGTACAAAGGCCAGTGTATTATGTAAGCAAGAAATTAGCAGCGGCAGAGCGCAACTACCCAAAGATTGAGAAGCTCGCTTACAGCCTCCTGATCGCATCCCGAAAACTTCGTCACTATTTCCAAGCTCATCCAATAACCATATACACCGACCAGCCCTTGAGGCAGGTGTTGCAGAGACCCGAAGCATCAGGAAGGTTGATCAAATGGAATATAGAATTAAGTCAGTTTGATTTGAATTTTCAACCACGAAAGTCGATCAGGGGGCAAGCTCTGGCAGACTTTATTGCGGAGTTCACCATTCCAGAGGAGGAAGTAATCGATGACAGAGTGGTTAAGTCCGAGGATGAGTTAAAGATAGATCCGTGGAAACTATATACAGATGGAGCCAAGAACGACCGAAGGTCCGGAGCTGGAATCGTCTTAGTCTCTCCCGAAGGACGGTCGTTATATTACGCCCTGCGATTAGAATTTTCGGCGACTAACAATGACTCTGAATATGAAGCCCTAATTGTCGGGCTGAAGCTTGCTAAAGACCTCGGAGTAAAAATGTTAGACATATTCTGTGACTCTAAAATTGTTGTTTGCCAAGTGCAAGAGGAATTTGTGGCTCGGGGACCTCGACTTATCGCCTACCTCAAGAAAGTAAGAGAGCTATTGAATAGCTTGGAACGGTACAACATAACACATATCCCAAGAGCTGAAAACCAGAAGGCGGATAGGCTGGCAAAGCTGGCTAGTTCCGACAATCCAGAAGAGAATGAAATAATTCCAATTGAAACGTTGGAATCGCCAAGCTTTGAGTCGATGGAGGTTGAGTTCGCTTTCGAAGCGGAACCGGAAAAGGAGTCGTGGATGACCCCAATTAAGAACTTCCTTAAGAATGGGACACTCCCATCAAAGAAGAGTGAGAAAAGGGCTGTAGTTCGCAAGGCTACCAGATATGTCATGCAAGATGATACTCTTTATAGGCAAGGATTTTCTATGCCCCTGTTACGATGTATAGCGCACGACGACATCAGGCGTGTACTAAAAGAAGTGCATGAAGGTGAGTGTGGAGATCATACAGGAGGTCAGACTTTGGCAAAAAAGATATTGCGATACGGATACTTCTGGCCCACAATTAACAAAGATGCAGCTGATTATTCACGACGCTGCGATAAGTGCCAGAGATTCGCCAAAATCCCCAGAGCACCGTCGACCCAACTTAAATCAATGGTGAGTCCTTGGCCATTTGCCACATGGGGAATTGATATCATTGGAGTTCTACCGATTGCTAAAGGAGGAGCGAAATATGCAATAGTGGCCGTGGACTATTTTACGAAATGGGTGGAAGCTGAGCCCTTGACCAAGATCACGGCAAGAAAGGTGATAAGTTTCGTGGTCAGAAATATTATATGCCGATTCGGGATCCCAAGGACGATTATAACTGACAACGGAACCCAATTCGATAGCACTGAATTCAGAAATTTCTGCCAGAAGTATAAGATTGACAAGCGATATACTGCAGTTGCCTATCCGCAGTCGAACGGGCAAGTAGAGGCAATAAACAAAGTAATAAAATCCATCCTCAAGAAACGGTTAGAGCGTGCAAAGGCAAAATGGGTTGACGAATTGCCCCTAGCTTTGTGGGCATATCGAACAACATTTAAGACGTCCACCGGTCATACCCCTTTCTCTCTCTCCTTTGGCTCAGAAGCAGTAATTCCAGTTGAACTGGAAGTTCCTTCCCACAGGGTGACGTATTATGACCCGATGACGAATCAGGCTCTCTTACTTGAGTCTCTTGATGAAGTCGAAGAAAAAAGGGACGAAGCAGATTTGCGTGCGGCAAGACATCGACGTCAGATGGCACGTTATTACGACAAAAAAGTTCGCCTTAGGACCTTTGAACCAGGAGATTTGGTGCTAAAGAGAGTCTTTCCATCCCTTCCTCATCTCGGTCCAAAGTGGGAAGGACCCTTTGTCATCCAACGGAAACTTGAAAAAGGAACCTTCAAGTTAACGACCGTAGATGGCGAAGAATTCCCTAGAGCATGGAATGCCCAACACTTAATGCGATATTTGGATTAAAAATGTTGTACTCCTTGTTATTTTTCTTATGAACTCTGTAATAAGGCACGACTTGCCTTGGGAAAATCTGACGATATGAATAAAGGACTATAAAGTGGATGTAGGCTACGCCTTAGCCGAACCACTATAAAAATATTGTGTGTTATTTACTTTTATGCATTACATATATACATTCATTAATTATTCTATTGTGATTATGGAATACAGGATGATTCAAAACCTGAAAAGGTTGAATACAGTTTAAACATAAGAAAAAGCACAGTGACTACTTGTGCGACAAGACATAAAAGAATGAGAAAACGACATTCTTAACTCTAACTCTCCAGAGAGAGAGAGTATAAAAGCGTCTCCGACTGAGCGCTGAAAAAGAAATTCTTCCCCTAACTCTAACTCTCCAGGGAGAGAGAGAGAGAGTATAAAAGCGTCTCCGACTGAGCGCTGAGAAAGAAATTCTTCCCCGCTGAAAGACCGGGGAATGAATAGATTGCTGAGCTCGAACTCTAACTCTCCAGAGAGAGAGAGTATAAAAGGAATGCCAGAAAAAACGACAGGCACTGACGACACAGGAAATGCTATCCCGTCAGAAAATCGGGAGCATTCAGATTGCTTGATTAAGCATTAAAAATTTATTAGAATTAACTGGGGGCATATATGTATACACATATTTCCTCGCTCCGTGACTTCATTTCATAACTATAGCAAGACATGCATTTTTACATAAGTGCAGAACTACTGACAAACAGACATTGCAGAAAATGAATTATTTTTTATTTATTTACGAAAGAATGAATTTGTACAGGAAAGTAGCTAAAAAGGCAGGTGCAAGAGCCGCTCTTGTAGCAGCAATTGTTGGTTCGCCAAATGCTAAAACGACACAAGGCAATCCACTATTTAGATTTTGGGTGAACCTTGGACTTCTTGGCAGCTTTCTCTGCATCCTTTGCTTCTTTTTCAGCCTCTGTCAAGATTCGTTTAGATTTCTTCTTTCCTAAAGATGCGGTGCTGGAACCGGTTGACTTCTTCCCAGAGGGCGGAGCGCTGGAATCAAGAGAAGATTTTTTAGCGAGTTCCTCTGTAATAGATCTAGTTGAGAGCTTAACAACTAACCTTGATCCCGCATCCACAACCGCGAGGGGCTTGAGGGCTTCAGGGTCTAGTTCTTCGGCTTTCAATTGCAAACGTTTGTCTTGATCAGCTTTCATTGCAGCCAAAGTAACATCATCAGCATTTTTTGACTCCCCGACTATTGCAACTTCTGGTTCCTCCTCATGACCTTCGTCACCGCCATCATCCTTTAAAGCTACTATCATTTCTTCATCATGGGGAGTGGCGGCCTTAGTCGGCACACTTCCTTCTCCCAAGTCTATAGGACCAGCCTTATCCTCCCCTCCTTTTGCCTTTTCTATGGGTTCTACCCCGGTGATGGCTCCTTGAGTCACATCTGTCTTTTCGGATGGCTCGATACCTACAGAATGAGAAGCAATAGTTATCAACTCAGGCGAAAACAATGGGTTTTTCATCGATTGCTCAATCACATGGCGAAAGGTAGAAATAGCCTTGACAAATTGAGGAGAAAAGGTAGGGATACCTTCCGAAGACTTCTCGGCAGGGGTGACTACTACCTCTGATGCTGTTTCAGGAATAGGGGATAGCAGAGTTGTTCGGGGAATTCCCGGATTTTCAGGATCATACCCCTCTACTTCAGAAGTCGTAGGGGCAGAAGAAGAGGAACCAGCTTCGAGAGCATTCTTCTGTTTAGACTTCCGTCTCTCTTCTTCCATGGCCTCAGCAATGAGGCGGCGCCCTTCGGCTAGGCGCTCCGGTTCATCATCCCTCAAGTATTTCTCCATTAGCTTATCTTCATCGATGGAATCGACCTTAAGTTCCTCTTTTTCCCACTCGACGATCTGATTCCATACTTGAGCTAGAGTGGATGGATAATCCTCGATCCAAGAACTGTTTCGGCGACGGATGATATGTGCGAAGAATTCAATCATTAATTCGCCAAAACCTTGAATATCACCCTCCGCCTCAGATAATTGCTTGTGGGCTTCCTCCGCAGATTTGATAGCACACTCCACATTGCCCTCGGCCAGGGCAGCTCTGTTCTCTGCCTCCAACAGCTTTGAAGCCAAGTCAACATTCTTCTTTTCTAGTTCAGCACTCCTCTTTGCTAACTCGGCGTTTTTCCGTTCAAGCTCAGCATAAGCAAGGCGTGTCTTAGCAGCTTCTGACTTAGCCTCATCAGCTTGCTTTTTTAATTCAGAACGCTCTTGAGTGTGAGATTCAAGCAAGTCATGATAACGTTTTTGCATGTCCTCAAATTGTTGTTTGAAGTTAGAAGCGTCCCTTTGAGCGACAGCTAGCTGAGCTTGAGTGTCTTCCAAATCTTTTCCTAGAGCTTTTAAAGCCTTAGCATCCTCCTCCGCGGTCTTTTGCATTGAGTCGGTATTTGTGATTAGAGTGCGGATGATTCTGGAAAGGTTGCGTGAATATTTAAACATCTCAGTATACTGTTTTTCCACCGCATCTATCTTTGCTTTGGCCTCATCTGCCCACTTAGAAGAAATAGGTTCGAGGGCAGGTAAAAAAGTCAAAGTTTCGAAGTAGTGTTCGGGAAATTGCTCCTTCAAATATGCCCGCTTTATTGCAGTTCCCGCATCTGGTGGGGGAGGAGCGGGGATTGTCAATTCGGTGTCCCTTTGTGAGGAGGATTCGGTAGTTTCTTTGTCTGTCCTAGGTCGTTTAGTAGCAGGGACCTTGTGCTTACTTCGAGACCTGGTTTCTTTTGGAGGACTTTTCTCTCTACTGCGTTTTTCATGGGAAGAAGTGGAGTCTTTAGATTGTGGTCTGTCCTCTTCCCTACGGGTGAGCGAGAACGTGAGGGTCGAGAACGATAGGGATCATAAGGCCTTCTCTCATCCCTACTACGATCATCACGGCGATCATACTCGATATCCTGAGGAGGATTGGACATGCTGCGGCGAAGCTTCCTGATGTCATAGTAGGATCGAGACATCGTACCTGCACAATAAGACAAACGAAATTTAGAATTAATGGATTCACAGAAAAAGAGGTGCAATGAATGCTAATGCTGTTGTATAAAGTGTGTCCTAAATGGTGTGTTTCCCCCCAACCAACCCGAGTCTGAAGCTAGACTAGTACGGGCAGGCTCTTTGGCCTTAGCAGGAGTGGTCTCTTCAGAAGAGGTGAAGACTAAAGGATCTTTCCTGAAATCCTTTGAAGTGTATATAGTTTCAGGTAAGGGGAGATCCCCCAAACCCTGAAATATTTGCTCATCAGTACTAGGGACATCCCCCTCGGGAGCATTAAGTGGCGACTCTTGGGAGGATGTTGACTTTTCCAGAGAAGTAGCCTCCTCGGGGGCAGTATATCCTTCACGATGCCTTTCGGCCAGGTTAGCCAATTCGTCATCTTGTGTAGAAGATGGAGAAGGTGAAGTTTGAAGAGGCACTGTAGGAATTCCCGAGCTTTCTCCTGTCTCTGGGACTACCTCCACTGGAGGAATGTATACGTAGGGGGCCGTCCCATGACCGATGCTACGAAAAACGGATAACAGCCCATGGAAGTGAAGATATTCGTCCTTAAGGACTTCATCGATGGTCAAGAATTTTTGATCGCCATTAAGAAGTTGGTGCATCCGGTCAAAGAACACCTGATCTGATATTTGTTTTGGATTGTCAACTGCAAACAAAGAGGAAAACAAGTTAAGGTGATGATTCAAGTGTATAGAGCCCGGATTTAGAAAATCAGTGCTTTACTTGATTTTGTCCACCTCCTGGCACATCCAGGCTGTCGCTTCACATAGAACCATTCCAATTTGGAATCTCCAGCTTTACTGCTAAATGGTGCCGAGATTATCTTCCTTTTTGGAACTGACTCAAAATAGCAGAAAGATGGAGTCTCTCGAGTCCGATGCTTGAAGTTATAGAAGAAGTGAACATCATCGAACGAGAGCTCTATGCCTAAAATCTCACGATATGCTATGTACAAAGTGTGCAAATAGGCATACGAATTGGGATGCAGCTGCATGGGGGCAATCCGCATTTGTCTTAAAAAGTCAACGATGAAGGGAGAGAATGGAGGGATAGCGCCGACCATACACATCAACCGAGTGACCGCCATGTATCCTTCTGGAGGGTTGTGGGGACGGTCAGAGCTTGAAGGCACTAGAGTGTCCCTTTTCATTATCCCGTACTTTAAGCAGATTCGGATAAGTCGATCGTTGTCGATTGTTGATTCAACGGAATCTGGAGGTGATTCCAATATAACGGACGATTCAAATTCATCGGGGGCTCGATCGTCACCAATCCCTCCTTCCTCCTCAAAACCCAGAGAAACTTCATTTTCTGAAGACACCTCGTTGCTTTCCCGATTTCCAACCCCGTAGTCTGGACCCTCATTGTCCCATTCTGGATCTGACGGAGAAGATATATCCTCGAGAGTGATTTTGTTAGAGGTTTTCGGGGCTTCTTTCCTCTCAGCTAGTCTGGAAGAGCGTCTGGGTCTCATTGTCATAGAACTATTGAAGAAGCAATAGCACGAATAAGAGTAAATTAGCCCGTACCCCCCTGTGCATGTGCATGAACTAAAATGTGTGCAGTGAATGTGAGAAATGCAAAGTAAAGATGCAACAATGTAAGGCGAAACTTTGAAGAGGAAGTGATGGCCAGAGTAGTTCTTAATGTTCATTTATGCCCGCAAGGCACTATCCTAATTGTTCATGAAGTTGGAAGTAATATCTAGCATTGTTTTAAATAGTTGGACAAAATTTTGTGCTTTAGATTGAGTGGTTCTCGGTTCGGTTCGGGCAGGCATCATAGGATCGGACTGAAGAAAAGTTGTGCACTGGATGAAAGGTTATGTTCAACCGGATCAGCTCGGAGACATGTAATAGGAACAGATTGGATGAGTTTGAATACCGACGCCCCCTATTTATCTGTTTTCACCCTCCGATCCGATCCGATAGGCTATCCCTTGTTTTCCATTTCCACTCTTCCGACCCGAACCGGAAAAATAAAACTTTGCTCTCCTCCTCCATCTTCCATGTTTCCTCGCCCGAACCGATTTCTCATGTTTTTCATCTTCTTCTTCTTCCTCAATCACCTCCGAACCCAATCCCATATCAACAGCTCCAATTAGGAGCAAGCGTACGCCTTATTCAACCTATCAATGCCTCGAGGTGGTAGCAGAGATATCAACGACGGTGGTAGAGGAGGGGATGGCCGTGTCATTGAGATTGAACCGTAAATATGCTCAAATCATTCATATTAAACCGCAAATTACAACTGAAATCAGTTAAAGAGAAGCTTAATTAAAGTTATGACCTACCGATACAATCGATTTAAGGATGCGAAAAGGAGTTTTGATTTTCTTTTTGGGAAGTTAGGGTTTTCGTTTTTCCTTTGGAGTAATTCCTGGAAGAAAAGCGAAAATAAAAGAAGAAGAAGAAGAAGAAGAAGAAAGAAAGAAGGAGATGGGGGCAGAGGATATATACAGGAGGGAGGTGGCTACTCGTATTCCCCTCCTATTTTTCCGCTCGGTCCGGAGTACGAGCCCAACAGCCCACACCTTCTGGCCCATTGATGCAGTACAAAGCAAAACAGGAAGAAGAGGCACCCAGGTCGCACTCCGAACCGAAGTAGGATTCACGTGTTGACTTGGCATCTGAATCAAATAGAATTCAAATGAAAAATAAAAGAAGAGTATACCTGAGAGAAACACTGTATGTCGAGAAGAACATCTGGATTTGACTTAAAAACAAAGAACGTTGTTCGCAAATTCTACGACCTATATATATAAGCAACAAAAGACATGATTTTATGAAGCAATGCATCTCTACAAACGAACAGAAGTGACTTTCTGACTATTCAGATTCAAGAACCAATATTCGGGCAACATCAAAGCATGCTCCGTCTCCAACAGAAGCATCCTTTGAGGGGCAAAATGTTAGCCCACTTTGTGAACTGGGCAACACAAAGTCAAGATATGAAATATTGAAGAACTTGAAAAACTCTGGAGCGGGTCGGATCGGAGCAGGATAGCGGTTCGGATAGGGTAAATTCTGCTGTTCGGATCGGTGAACTAATACTCCTGGAGTTAAAGAAGCACAGCTATTCGGGTCGGAGGGGAATCTACTTCCAGTCGGATCGGAAAGCCACCCAATTGCTACAGAGATAGGTCGGAGCGGAGCGGAGCAGAATAAAGAGAAGAGAGAATTGTTTCCAAGTCAATCCGGGTCGGATCGGATATCCCGATCCGAACCCCTTGTACCTGTCCTTCCAACCCGAACCCATTTTCCATATCATTCCCCTGCATAAGCGCCTGGATATCCGGATCGGCTATGACCAGTT
Organism: Allium sativum; assembly: GCA_030737875.1. Classification (NCBI taxonomy): domain Eukaryota; kingdom Viridiplantae; phylum Streptophyta; class Magnoliopsida; order Asparagales; family Amaryllidaceae; genus Allium; species Allium sativum. The sequence goes on from CM060911.1 coordinate 68,221,324, forward strand.
CCTGCCTACAACGTCTATTACTCTGATGTGTTGTCAACATAGAAATGCATCCGAACCCGAGGCTGATGGGATGGATGACACGTGGCTCCGATCCGGATCGGGTTCTGAGCTAATTCACACCTATAAATACCCCGTCTGAAGACAAAGAAAAGGATCTTTTTCTGGCATTTTGAGAATTCAACCACCTTCATAATCCGAACTCCAGCACTCCTGGAGAATCCAAATCTTCTTTCATTATTTGTTTTAGTCAATTGAGTGATTATAAGTGAGTTGTGAGAGGAATCAAGTGAATATTTCATTGTATTTGCAACTGAATCATTGAATATATGGAAAGACAAGTGGACGTAGGCATTTCTTCGCCGAACCACTATAAATCCTGTGTGTTCATTTATATTTTTGATCTCGTTTCATTTTGCTTTTAATCAATTTGGGTGTTAGAACCACTTTTTGGTCTAACATCTCCCGAAGATGATTTCTATTAAATCCATTCCAATTTATATATTGGAAATTTCTGGTTTTATTAAAACATTTTATAAATCCAATTTATTTATTTAAAAATTGTTCGATTATCTTTCTAGTTAATAACTAGTTCATTTTGATAAAAATGTATTTTTATCTTTACAAACGTGGAATTATTCATCCAAATTCTTTCCAAATCATTTATTATGATTTTACACAAATTATTAGTATTTTTTAATAATTTTATAAGGCCCATACAGTCTAACAGTCACCAAACTACATCCATAGCAACCTTTTCCAAATTTGATTTGGACATAATTCAATATCAACTGTTAGATTTCAAATCTCTTATAATCATTGGAAAGGTCTTTCTGATACGAACCCAACGGTTCCTGTTTTTGGAGAATCCGATGGTTGGACCTCCTATAATGTTAATTCGAAGTTGATGGTCGAAATTTGAGAACGGTCGCGGTGCGTTCTATTCAGGCCATTAAATATATATATTTCGTCGATTTCCATTTAAAACATACTTTATAAATCGTTTATAATTTCGTTTTAAAACGATTCCCACTTTCATTTCAATTTTAAATCAAAATTGAATACTCTTTATCATTATAATATTTAAATGATAATATTTTCAAAATATCTGATTTTGAAGTCATTTCTTTTTCGATATTCATTATAAAAATGAACAAAATCGATATAAATATTGTTCGCATTAAAATGACGCGTATATAATCAATACGACTTCACATATTTCAATATTTTCGTGTCCATCCAAAATCGGACATCAAATTCACATTTTAATCCTTTACGGAATATTATTTTAAAATATTCATTATTTTAAAATATTTGTTCTTTCTTAATTGGAATCAGACCCAATCAATTACCATAATGTTATTTATATTGATTTCAAACAACACATGTATATAACAATAATGATAAACAATCAACCATCATCCAGAGTGCATTACACAACTGCATAAGAATTAAATATAAATATCTAATGCTTACAATAGTCCGTCAACCAATTGATTGACATACAACTAAACAATTGGGATTAATGTACGCTAAATATCATCCCAATACCCGTGTGAGGTTTCAAACAACAAATACTTAATGTTATTTGTGTAGTTGGGCGATGTGTAAAATTTATCGTCACAATCAATGTCAGTTAAATGGGTGTACATAAACAAATCGACCGATTTGTAAATGAATATTTATTTTCATTTCAGGATAATTTTATGTCGTTCATATATACGTTAAAAATTATATTTTTAGTAAATAAAATATTTATTTCAATACATGAATATTTTATACAGGTCATATAAACATTAAAAATTATATTTTTAATGAATAAATATTTATTTCAGAAAATCTTGGCATTATAACGGCATGATATTTAAAATCTGAGTAATGTCTAGCATTTCCCCTCTCCAGATATTGCCTCGCGCCATACACAATAGTCAATCACATTCCATTCACCACAATACAATCAATTTTCAACACAACCAAATTTCCACAATACAATCCAACCAAACAATCTTGGTTTGTACAAAAAATAGTGTCAGAGGCTTCTAAGCCCCGTCTACATCCTAGTATACATTTAACTGTAAAATAATTAGAGTGAGAAGGAGTCCTCACATCGGGATCCACTCCGCCATTGTATTCTGACATTCTGAATTACTATTCTTGTTCTTGAATTTGCAAACGAGCACCAATCTTCATGTCGTCTTTTTGGCTAGCTTAAACGCGCCATTCCGGACGACTTTTGCCTGGTGGCCTTTCTTTTGAAAATGCTCCATTTTGCCGAAAATCGCGAAAAGACATAAATCGGACAGCAGACTTTGGATGCGTTTTTTGAACAATTCCGCAATCCAAAATATAACTTCCATATAGCCAAATCAAAGAGAAAATCGTGCTCTTCGATTTTAGCATTGTGGAGTTTTGGCCAGAAGCACACGATTTGGGAGATATTGGCTAAAACGGGTCATGTAAAAACTGAAATTGGTTAAAATCAAATTTTGGGTGATGGAGGGCCCAATGGCAGCTGAGGTGGCATGGTAGACGGCGACGGGGTTGCTTGTGCTAGGGGGAGGTGTGGTGGTAAGGGTGGCGGCGGCTAGGGCTTGGTGGCGGCTGATTTGGGGGCCAGAGGTTTGCAAATAGAGATAGAGAAGGAAGAGAAGTAGAGGGAAGGAGGAGGTGCGGCTAGGGGGGCAGTGGGCGAGCGAAGGTGGAAGAGGGGAGAGGTGGAGCGGCCGGCCTGGAGGGGCAACGCGTTGGATCAAACGGTTTTTTTCTATTTTTTATTTTCGATCTGAGAGAGAGAAAGAGCGGGGAGGGCATATATACAAATATATATTTAATACAATTTAATTCCAAAAAGTAAATTTTTAATTCAACCTCTAAATCGAACCCAACAACTGTCTCCCCTAGCTAAATACACCCATGCCAAACACAATCGAATATGTCTCGTAAGTCAATTCGACCGTTTCAATCAGTTTTCATTAAAATTGAAATATAAATTAATATAGCGTTCAAAATTGGTTTCAACGTACATTTTAATTTACCGGGGCCATAAATTGACTCCAAAAATTCTAGAAAAATAAATCAAGCTATGTTTTGACAATACGGTCCTAACAAAACTAGTTTTGTCGAATTTGGAGACCGTTTGAAAAATGGTCATTTTCCAGTGGATTAAATTCAAACTAAATTGACCAAATGTGTTTAAATTCACCACACTCACATATTAATTCCAAAAATTATGAATATTGGAATATAGCAATAATTTGACATTCCAAATCCAGCAAAAGTGGTTTCGTCAAAAACGGAGGTCGTTTGGAAAATGGCTATTTTTAAGGGCTATATATTATATTAAAATATATATAAATTCTATAGCGACTATTTTGAATTTTAAACTGGACATAACTTTCAATTTCTGTCATGAAATCTCAATTTTTCACATTCGTTGGAAAGATATTATTAAACAGATTCAAATGTTTCTGGTTTTACTGAAATCCGATTTATTTTGAATCTTGTACATTCATTTGAAATTAAAATCGAATTTTCAAACTACCGCGCTATTTCAGGCTCGTTATATAATTAAAATAAATTTATACATTATAACTTCGATTAAAATAAACTTTTAATCATTGTTATTTAAAATAAATCTTTTTAAATATTTAAAATCCATTAAATAGTTAAAATAAAAAATTTAAATTGGTTCTGAAAATCTGGGTTGTTACAATCTCCCACACTTAAAATCTTTTCGTCCTTGAAAAGGAACAGAGCTAAAAGTTGTTTAACTAACCAACTCAACTTTCATTCTTTCTTTCATTCTTCCACTTTTCAGTTTCTAAGAATTTTCTGATTTCTCAAAATTTTTGGCTAACACCCTAAATTTTTGAATTTTTTTGCCATAACCTCCTTTGTACGGGGAGACCTTTAAAACCGCAACTTGGCTCGCAGGGCCCTCATCAATTCAAAAGAAAAAGAAAAAGCCAATCGGCTCATAAAATCATCAAAATCCAAGAAATACAGTAAACATGTACCTATTTGTCGGGCATACAATTTTATTCCTCTTCTTAGCTTCCTTGCTATGACCTGTTCACACACACATACACACACACACACACACAGATATATATATATATATATATGTACATGTATGCAATTGCAATCAATTTTCAATTCATTTCAACATTTGATTCAATTTGGCTAAATTTACCTTTCATTCTCTTATTGGTAAAATTAATTATCATTCTAATATTTTTATTAGTAGAACAAATAATTAAACCTCACAATCAGCAATCAATTAGTTGATTGAATTTTCAAATTCAATTTTTTTTATATACTCAAAAATCATATTATTGATGTCAAATAACAACAATAGACCCTATCTATGTTTTGGTTCTCGCACCAGTCATTTGGAAATATATAGATGTCCCACTTTGGACACTCGAACATAAATACTGATGAAGCTAGTAATCATCGGTATCATCTCCGGGCGACTAGAGTGTGATTCTATATCCATCCAGTATATTTGAGACTTCGAATACATGCTAGTTAGGCGTATATACAAAATCTCCATATACTCGATTGTCCAAAATCAATTTAAAATAAAGTATTCAAATATGTATTATATGTTTAAATTTTCGAAACAAAATTTGTTTTCATTTTTATTTTAAAAATAACACTCTTTGAAACTCATTCTAGGATACTATTGATCTCATGTCTAAAGAGTCATTCTCATTGGATATTGCTAATCCAATCTCTGATGAATTCTTTTGTTTGGTTCTAATGTGCTTTGTTCTCGAACTCTGTAAACTAAAGCTCAGATACCAAACTGTAGTGACCCGAACTTCCCGGTCGGCCTAAACCAAACAAGAAGGCAGACTGCTTTGAGAACAGGACTAAACGGAACGCAAACAATAGAACATTTCATTGCTGTTACAACAATTTACATCAGAGTACAAGAATATAACAGAGTATAAATAAATAATATACATCAAAAAAAAATCAGAGATTTAAATTACAGCGGAAAAATAATACATAACACAACTAAAAAAAATACACGGATATAAAGCTTTCTGAATATAGCTCCAGCTGTAAATCCAGGATCCTGAAAAAGAAATATCTGCAAAAACCAAAACTACTAGCTGCCCGTATGGAAAATAGGGGCACCCGGAGTTTAGGTTAAAAAATAAACTCTGAGTCAGTCATGGGACTGGTGTGAGAACTAAAACAATTATTAAAACTTTACTTTAGAAATAAAGTAAATCAAGGGACCACGCCATATAACACAGAACGGGTTTTCTCCCAAGAATTCCAGTGTATAAAACAAACAACGCAATGCATTTTGGAGAAATGAAGCTATTACAAGACTCAGGTCCCATCACACAATGCAACGCAAGCCGAAAGATAGAGTTTTCTCTTACAATAACCAAACATGCTTGGTACGTTTAAAACAAATCATTTTGATACTATTATAAGTGTAAAGTGTATAAAACAACTTCAAATAGAAATGTATCAATCATAGACGGCATAGTATCCCATGCTACTACATCGCCATACTAGGCTCTACAATTAAAACTGAAATGTCTCGTATTGGAAATTGGATTCCATCTATGAGTCGAGGCTAGGGATGGCTCCTCACTGATTCGAGACACTCTAGCAAATGCCTTAGGATCCCCCACAGTGAACCCTTGGATCTTCAGGGCCGGTCAACACTTACGTTAGTGGATTAGTATTCCTGAACACATGTTTTCCGGTCCTATCGAACCTGACTCATACCGAGGTTTGAAGCCCGCGATTTTACATTATACACAAAGATATGCTATTTAAAGCCGTTCTTTGATCATCAATCACAAGACTCTGCTTTTCAACAAAAGCCTTGATCATTTGCATCTCAGCATGCCACACTGACAATTCATGCTATGTGACTGATGTCTATCGATATATAACCTCTAAGCTCGTACATCTCAGAAAAGGGTGTTAAGCAAGAGAATAAATTCTCCACCACCAAATAGATATATATTTAATAGAGATTAATCAACATAGAATTAAATCCAATGTCAGACACACATCCATTTACTACTTCATTTTGGTTCTGAACGAAACCAGAGGTACCTTATTCCTCATCCCATATGTCCAATATAGGAGATAGGTCCTCACATATCCGGTCGATCTCCAAGTACGTCTAGATGATCACCACTTATTACCTTGTCTTGGGTGTATAGCCCAATCAAGACATAAGTAATTATCCAAACGATGTGAAGAACTCCGGTCTTCAACCACCGTCTACATCGTCGACTTATCGTCGAATCAATTATTCATAATGGGTATAAACCCGACCTTTGCGAATAATTCACTATAATCAAGTGCTATAAAACCACAACATACACCTCATTCCAATTCATAATGTTCTTTTATTCAAATATCTACATTTTTAGGGATAGATTCCCATTTATTTTATCCAATATTAATTCTTTTAAATTTATACTTTAATCTTCCTTTGGACATCAATTCTAAACCAAATTAAGGTTTATCAACTAGTCGGGATTATCGAGCCTTACCAAAGTAATCATTTGTTTTATTTCCCAGTCCTAACCTATTCATTCCATGGAGCAAAACTGGTAATACTCCATATCTTACACCACGGTGTTATCGGTAAAATTAATTACCACCCCATGTTCAAATCTAATTTAAAGATTTTACTATCGCCTGGAGTAAAACTGGTGTACTCCATTCTCGATAAATTCCCAAATTTGATAATTAAAATTATCGCATTCACACTTCAATCTAATTAAAGATTCACTAAAAATCCACTTAGTTTTAATCTTCCAACAATCATTATTAATGATTGTTTAACTTTGGGAAATCAAACAAGCTGCATCGACAATCTACACCATACCGTTGATTTCTGTCGATATATAACCTCTAGGCCCGTACGTCTCAGAGAAGGGTGTTAAGCAAGAGAATAAATTCTGCATCACCAAACAGATATATATTTAGTAGAGATCAACAATACAGTTTGAAATACAACATTATACATGTAGTCCTGTCTTTAACTGCATTAAAGAACCAATGTCATTTAAAACACAGTTTGCGATAAATCCAAAATCACATTCCATTAACCATGGAATCTTCACGGAAAACAGATCAATATATAATCGATATCAATTTCCGTATCCGACTAATAATATAGATGGAATAATGACAAAGCCTTTTAAATTCCATATGTATTAACAGTCTTTCTCCATAGAAGCTCATTTCGATTATTACCAAATCGAATTCCATTCAATTCCAGTTTAATATATTAAATTGGAAGACATTACTTTGGAAAATCGATTAAATCTTAATAAAAAGATTTATAAATTCCAAATCACATTTCATGGTTAATCAGGATAAAGAACAAATGTCGCTAAAAACACAGTGCACAATAAACCGCAATTCACATGCCATTTTATTCCGATTATTAAATATAATTGGAAACTCTAATAATCTTATTTAAAAGATTTATTCTTTTTAAACGGGATTTAAAATAGTGTAATTTAAGACACCGTTCATGACAAACCCAAAATCCAATTTGATATTTAATACAAGGCCCTAAAAAGAAATTATATCGGCTTACATTCAATATCAAATTCTGAAACCAACACATATCGTATGGGGAATAACAATATATATCTATCTTCCAAATTCCTCCACAATATCCGTCTAGTCACAGAATCCAATATTGAAATCTCCCAAAGATGATTTCTATTCAAATCCTTTCCAAATTACACATTGGAAATTTCTGGTTTTATTATAACCCTTTATAAATCCAATATATTTATTTAAAAATTATTGGATTATCTTTCTAGTTAATAACTAGTTCATTTTGATAAAAATGTACTTTTATCTTTACAAACGTGGAATTTGTCATCCAAATTCTTTCCAAATCATTTATTATGATTTTACACAAATTATTAGTATTTTTAATAATTATATCAAGGCCCGTACAGTTGGTTTTCAATAACGGCCACTGAACTTCATCCATAGTGACTTTTTCAAATTTGATTTGGACATAATTCCAAATCCAACCATTAGATTTCAAATCCCTTCTATTCGTTGGAAAGCTCTTTCTGATACGAACCCAACGTTTCCAGTTTAAGGAGAATCCGACGGTCGGATCTCCCATAATGTCAATTCGAAGTCAATGGTCGAAATTCGCGAACAGTCGCGGCGTGCATGTTCTATTCAGGCCATTAAATATATATTATATATTTCGTTAATTTCCATTTTAAACGTATATTATAAATTCATTTTAAAACGATTCCCACTTTCATTTCAATTTTAAATCAAAATTGAATACTCTTTATCATTATAATATTTAAATGATAATATTTTTAAAATATCAGATTTTGAAATCATTTCCTTTTCAATATTCATTATAAAAATGAATAAAATCGATATAAATATAGTTCACATTAAAATGGCATGTATCTAATCAATACGGCTTCACATATTTCAATATTTTCGTGTCCATCCAAAATCGGACATCAGATTCACATTTTAATCCTTTAGGGAATATTATTTTAAAATATTTGTTCTTTCTGAATTGGAATCAAACCCAATCAATTACCATATAAATGTATTTATATGGATTTCATACAACATATGTATATAACAACAATGATAATCAATCAGCCATCATCTAGAGTGCATTACACAACTGCATAAGCATTAAATAATCTTACAACAGTCCGTCAACCAATCGATTGACATACAACTAAACAATTGGTATTATTGTACACCAAATATCATCCCAATACCCGTATGGAGTTTCAAAAACAAATACTGAATATTATTTGAGCAATTGGGTGATGTGCAAAATTTATCGTCACAATCAATGTTAGTTAAATGGGTGTACATAAACGAATCGACCGATTTGTAAGTGAATATTTGTTTTCATTTCAGGAGAACTTTATGTCGTACATTTATACGTTAAAAATTATGTTTTTAATGAATAAAATATATAATTCAACATAGGAGTATTTTATATAATTCATATACACATTAAAAATTATGTTTTTAATGAATAAATATTTATTTCAGAAAATTTCGGTATTATAACAGCAAGATATTTAAAACTGGAGTAATGTCGAGCATTACCCCTCTCCTGATACTGGCTCGCTCCATACACAATAGTGAATCACATTCCATTCACCACAATAAGATAAATTTTCAACACAACCAAACTTCCACAATACAATCCAAACAAACAATCTTGGTTTGTACAATAAATAGTGTCAGGGGCTACTAAGCCCCGTCTGCATCCTAGTATACATTTAACTGTAAAATAATTAGAGTTAGAAGGAGTTCTCACATTGAGATCCACTCCGCCATTGTTTACTGGCGTTTTGAATTGCTGTTCTAGTTCCAAAATTTGCAATCGAGCTCCAATCTTCACGCCGTCTTTTTTTTCTATCTTAAACGCGCCATTCCGGACGACTTTCGCCTAGTGGCTTGTCTTCCGAAAATGCTCCATTTTTTCGGAGATCGCGAAAAGACATAAATCGAAAGGTAGATTTTGGGCTCGCTTTCTAAACAACTCCGCAATCCAGAATATGACTTCCATATAGCCAAATCGAAGAGACTCTTCGATTTTGGCATTGTGGAGTTTTGACCAGAAGCGTACGGTTTGGGAGATATTGGCTAAAACAGGTCAGAGTGTTTAATGTAAAAACTGAAATTAGTTAAAATTAAATTTTGGGTGACGGGGGGCCCACTGGCGGTAGAGGTGGCGTGGTAGGTGGCGGCGGGGTCGCTGGTGCTAATGGGAGGTACGGTGGCTGGGTGGTGGCGGCTAGGGCTTGGTGGCGGATGATTTGGGGGCCAGGGGTTTGGAAATGGAGATAGAGAAGGAGGAGGAGAGCGAAGAAGGAGGCGCGGCCGAGGGGGCGGTGGCTGAGCGACGGTGGAAGGGGCGAGGTGGAGCGGTGCTGGCCTGGAGGGGCAATAACGTTGGATCAAACGCTTTTTTTTTCTTTTTTTATTTTCAATCTGAGAGAGAGAAAGAGGGGTGAGGGCTTATATAAAAATATATATTTAATTCAATTTAATTCCAAAAAGTAAAATTTTAATTCAAACTCCAAATCAAACCTAGCGACTGTCACCCCTAACTAAACACATCCATTCTGAACACAATGGGATATGTCTCATAAGTCAATTTGACTTTTTTGATCAGTTTTCGATAGAATTAAAATATAAATTAATATAGCGTTCAAAACTGGTTTCAACGTACATTTTAATTTACCGGGGCCACATATTGACTTCAAAAATTGTAGAAAAACAAATCTAGCTATGTTTTGACGATTCGGTCCTAACAAAACTAATTTCGTTGAATTTGGAGACTGTTTGAAAAATGGTAATTTTCCAATGGATTAAATTTAAATTTAAACTAAATTGACCAAACGCATTTAAATTCACCACGCTCACATATTAATTCCAAAAATTATGAAAATTGGAATATAGCAATAATTTGACATTCCGGATCCAACAAAGGTGGTTTCATCGAAAATGGAGGTCGTTTGCAAAATGGCTATTTTTTAGGGATATATATTATATTAAAAATATATATAAATTCTGTAGCGACTGTTTTGAATTTTAAACTGGACATAACTTTCAATTCCTATTAAGAAATCTCAAATTTTCACATTCGTTGGAAAGATATTATTAAACAAATTCATATGTTTCTGGTTTTACCGAAATCCAATTTATTTTGAATCCTGTACATTCATTTGGAATTTAAAATCGAATTTTAAACTACTACGCCATTTCAGGCTCGTTATATAATTAAAATAAATTTATACATTCTATCTTCAATTAAAACTAATTTTTAGTCCTTATTATTTAAAATAAATCATTTTAAATATTCAAAATCCAATAAATAGTTAAAATAAAAAAATTAAATTGGTTCTGAAAATCCGGGTTGTTACAGGAACCGACCCGACGAAGAGGGCACGACCCGAACAGGGGTGATGATCATGAACTGAACGAGGGGAAGAAGGTTGAACCGAATGGAAGCTTGTTTGCAAACCGATCTGGAGAAGACTAAAATGCAAAGGTAGTCCAAATAAGTAGTTAGAACTCAGGATCCAGATGGGAACCAACGAGTTAACTTCATGATTGGGCTTTGCTACGGACGTGTGCAAATGGGTTATCAATATCCATATCTTTAGTTCACCACTGAGAGATGGATTAGTGGCTATGGATCAGCGCAATGGGATCATTAAGACTCCCAAGGGCAAGTGATCATAGCATGGTTATGGATCAGTGCAATGGGGCCATAACGACTCCCAAGGGCAAGGTGATTATAGCAAGTGATTAGTGGCTATGGACCAGCGCAATGGGGTCATTAAGTTCCTAAGGGAAAAGTGGTCATAGCAAAGGATTTGGTAATCAAAGTGGTGGATATCGTAGGCTTTACGCATTGAGATAGATGTGAGGATGATTGCTATGTCTGATGTTTGCTATCACCATGTCATGCACGCTCCCATTTTTACACTTTATGTTAGTGTGGCCTTAGAGTACTGTACATCTTGCTGTGCCAACTCTTTGGTTACAGGTCCAGGTTCAGGTATGATTATTTATACTTATTATTGTCTTGTTTTGTTGCTATCACTCATACCAGACTTTTGTCTGACCCAGAGTTTTTTGTCTCTTCTTATTACTCTAGGTGCTCATAAATGAGCAGACTAGAGATAGGTTAGGTGGTATGCACGAGTAGCTGTCCGGAGACGAGCATGAGGTTGCTACGTACTATTTACATATATTCTCCCTATGTTGTTATTGGTCACTACTTTGGGCATTAGTAGTGTACCTTCTCTTTTTTGCTTTAGAGACAGTATTTTGAAGTTGTAATAATGATGGTTTGGATATTAAGCTGTATTTTGGATTCCGCTGCTATGATGGTTTAGTTTTCATCTTATGCACAGTCTCGCCTGTTTTATGTCGAGTAATGTTACTATTATATTTTATTCCATGCATTGTGAGATATACTATAGGTTCTTTGGTGAGTCATAGTTTCAAACCCTTTACTTTTGACGATTGTCTCGTGCTAGTCAGGCATTAGCACAGCGCATTTTGGGGAAATGGCGGCTGGTCCGGGGTGGGCCGTCATATTTTCTGATTTCAAGGACTCATTTTCACTTTTCAGTTTTTCTGAACATCCAAATGTTAAATCTTTTCCATTTTTATGACCATTAAATATTTCAATTTCATCTTCTAGACATTGTTTTTCTTTACTTAACTTTTCATTAAACATTTTAACTTATCTGTCTCTGCTAAACTATCTCATACTCTTTCCTAAACATTTTATATCCTTTATACATATCATTTAAGACAAAAGTAATATCTTTATTAAATTTCCATACCTGGTCATCCACGTGTTGGCATTTTCTGTTTCTAAATCACTTTCACTTGATGATGTATCTGAATCATCCCATGTTGCATTGAATGTTTGTTTCCTCTCCTTATTGAATGTATTTGAAAAGTATTTTTGTTTCTTCAAGCTAAGGCTATCTTTTTTCAAATGATTGGGTTCACATTTGAAACATATACCAACCTTTCCATTTCTGGAATTATTGTTGTAAGTTTTCAGTAGTCATTTCCATTACCCAATACTTCAGGAATTTCTTGATATTCCTGGTAATAAACTTGATATCATCATTAAAAGTATCATCATCTGGTTCATCATTATCATAGCAGTAAGTGCCGGTGATTTCTTCTCGTTTTCCTGATCTCTTTTCAAAACTGCAATTTTACTTCATTGGACATTAGATTACCAATGCCATAGTACTAATATTATTGGCCTCTTCGATTTCCAGAGTCTTCTGATCTCATTTACTAGGAAATGAATTCAAGATTTTCTGACTTGGTCTTCTTCTGTAATTTTCTTTCCTAATGATATTAAGGCATGTGCTATATCTTGAAATCTAAAATACATATAAAAAATAGACTCACTTGGTTTCATTTGAAAGAGTTAAAACTGGTGAGTTAGCTAGATATCTTTGTCTATTTTACATTATTGGTGCATTCATGTGTGACTTGCAGTGCTCTCCAAATTTCAAATGTAGAATTACAAATTGTAACGACCGGAAATTTTGCTCGATCCGAATCAGTCGCTAAACCGAAGACTGTACGAAACGCCTGATTGTTTGAGAACACAACAAATTAGAACATAGACAGAAGAACATTTCATTGTATATTACAACAATTCCATCAGAATACAAGAATATATAGAGTAAGAATAAATATTACACAAAAAATATCAGAGATTTAAATTACAATTAAATACATCGCAGCGGAAAATAATACAAAACACAACTAGAAGTAATACACGGATACAGAGCTTTCCGAGTATCGTTCCAGCTGTAAATCAGGATCCTATGAATATAAATCTGCAAAACCAAAACTACTAGCTGCCCGTGTCAAAATAAGGGCATCCAGAGTTTAGGTTAAAACAATAAACTCCAGTTCAGTCATGTGACTGGTGTGAGAACTAAAACAGTTATTAATCTTTATTTTAAATCAGATATATCAAGGTACCACGCCGTATAACACGGAACGAGTTTCCTCCCAAGAATACCAGTGCATATAACAAAACAGCGCAATGCTTTTTGAAAAAATGAAGCTATTATAAGACCCAAGTCCTATCACATAATGCAACGCAAGCCGGGGGATAGGGTTTTCCCTTATAATAGCCAAACATGTTTGGTACGTTTTAAACAAATCATTTGATACTATTATAAGTGCATAGTGTATAAAACAACTTCAAATCATAAGTATCAATCATAGACGGCATGGGTACCATATATCATGTCGCCATACTAGGCTCTATAATCAAAACCGCAAAGTCACGTATTTGGAAATCGGATTTCCATCTGTGAACCGAGGCAAAAGATAGTCCTCTATCGATTCGAGACTGTCTAGTCCGAGCCTCAGGAACGAACGCATCGTCCCTTGGAGCGACAAGGCCAGGCCACCGATTTGTTTATATTTATTTCATCCCAATACCTGTGTGGGGTTTTCAAACAATCAAACACAGATTTTATTCGTGTGGTTGGGCAATGTGTAAAATTTATCGTCCCAATCAATATCAGTCAAATGTGTGTATATAAACAAATCGTCCGATTTGTTTATATTTATTTCATTTTAAATACCCGTTAAAAATTCTATTTTCAACTATAAAATATTTTTAACTATATAAATATTTTATTTCATTTCACATCACACAATCAACTACACATAAAAATCAAACAAACAAGCATACAAGCCGTGCATGGTCTGTGGACGACGGGTATCGGGTGCTACTAAACACCGTCTGCATCCTAGTATATATTTCAACTAGAAATTAAATTAAAAGTGAGAAGTTCTCACCAACTAGCTAAACCAATCGCCACGACTCTTCATATGTAGAAATCTTCGTCGCTCGCCTTTTGTCACTTTCGTTGCCCATATTCACTACATATATAAAAATCACATTTTTATATTATTGTTATGTATATAAAAATCACATTTTTAATTCGCCCTATATGGATAAAAATCACATTTTTATACCGCTACTATATAGATAAAATTTATATTTTCACACCAGTGTTCGTATAATGACGATTATATTTTTATCATGCTATTCTCTATATAAAAATTATATTTTTATATATCTACTTCTAATATAAAGATCGAATCTTTATATCATCGCTATAAAAATCACATTTTTATTTCAACATATATATAATAAAAATCGAATTTTGACTATCTATATAACATAAAAATCATATTTTTATTCTTTCTATACTATAAAAATCATATTTTTACATTTCTACTTCTATAAAGACCACATCTTTATTACTCTACATTATATAAAATCATATTTTTAATCTCCACACATGATAAAAATAATATTTTTACATCGTTCACATACATATAAAGATCATATCTTTCTAGAAATAAAAATCTCATCTCCATGTATAAAATCTCACCTTTCATATCTAAAAATCTCTTCTTTCTCTTTGTAAAAATCTAAATACTTTAAATAATTTAAATAAAAACTTACATACATTCGCAGGAGGGGTTTCTCGTCGTTGAGGAGAGAATGGGGCTTCGCTGTTGGTCAGAGGCCAGGGGGAGTTTGTTTGCACGTTAACAGGAGGTGGACTGCTTCAGGTGGTCACGGGAGGGTGCTGCAATTCGCCGCCGTCGGCTAGGGTTTGCGAAGGGGCGTAGGTGCGGTGGGGCCCTACTGATGGTGCGACGGCGTTAAGGCTTGGGCGGCGCAGTCTTTGTGGAGGAAAGGGGGGTTCACGACGTAGGCTTCAAGAGGAGAGAGGGCGCGTTCAGTTTTAGAAGGGAGGGAGAGCGAGAATGGAGAGAGGAAGAAGAAGGAGGGGGATCGGAGGGAGGTTGGTCGCGAGCGACGATGGGTGGCGGCGGATGCTTCACGGTCGTCGCCCTTTTTTTCTTCAATCACGATCTGAACGGAGGGGGAATGTGAGGGAGAGATAAAGAAGGAGGGGGTATATGAAAAGAAGTATATATTATTATTATTTTATTATTTTATCTCTTCAAAAAGTAACTTTCTATTTTGAACTCAAAAACAAACCCACGACTATCGTCTCTAGCTAATTACCCCCATTCCTAACACAATGGGATATGCCACGTAGGCCAATTCGATCGTTTCGATCAGTTTCCATCAAATTTACATTTAAATCATTATATTGAATTTTAAACGTACATTTCAATTTACCGGGGCCACATAAAGTCTCTAAAAATTCCCAAAAAATTATTTCTAGCTTCGTATTGACGATACAGTCCTAATGAAACCAATTTCGTCAAATTCTAAGACCGTTTGAAAAATGGTCATTTTCTAGTCGATTAAAATCAACTGAAACTGGTCAAACGCGTTTTCCTTTGCCACGCTCACATATTGATTCGAAAAATTATGAATTTTGGAATCCAGCACTAACTTGACATTGCAGATCCAACAAAAGTGGTTTCGTCGAAAACTGAGGTCGTTTGCAAAATTCCCATTTTTAAGGGCTAAAATTTCATAGCGACTATTCTGAATTTTCAATTGGGCATAACTTTTTATCCCCGTTATGAAATTTCAATTCTTCAGATTCTTTGGAAAGATATTCTCAAATAGATACTAATATTTTTGATTTCGCCAAAATCTGGTTTATTTTGCACCCGGTACATTCATTTGAAATTTGAAATCGAATTATCGAACTACCACGCCCTTTTCAATTCCTTATATATATATAAATAAATATTTATATTCTAACGACGACGTATATAAATATATACGTTATAATTCTATTCAAAATAAATTTCTCGTCGTTATTATTTAAAATAATTCATTTTAAATATTCAAAATTCACCAAATTTGCCAAAATAAAAATTTTCAGTTTGAGGCTCTACATATTTTATTTGGATAATGTTCTAGATATCTAAATTGTTAGACTGCAGATAAATTCACAATCTACAACCCCAATAAGCATAATTAATACCATCAAATAGAGGGGTCTAGTGGTGGATTGCCCTTTTATTAAATTATTAATAAAGATGTCACTAGTGTCGTTAGTCATTTATACTTTTAAAAAACTAGTAGATTAATTTTTGAAATTAGTGCTTTGACATCAATTGTTGGAAAATGGTGTGTCTACAATGCAGTGTTGAATGGATCTTAAGGCTATTCATACATTAGAGGAGTGAAGTGTATTTACTATGTCTATGTAAATTGCAATCAAAAGAGAAATAAGTAATAAAATAATTTATAGTAAAGTAAAAAAACACAAGATTTTTATATTGCTTCGGATTAACCAATCCTACATCCAGTCCTGCACTCTACCATATAGAATTTCACTATAATCGTTTGTTCTCCACGGATGGCAAGAATACCTTTACAATCTTGATTTCACAGGCCATAAGATACGCCTTCTCCTTATCAACAACAACAAACAATGACAAGTAGTGGTATCTTCAACACAGATTTGGTACACTGATCCTATAGACCTCCAATGATAATGTATCTTTGAATTCTTTGAGGAAATATGATGAAATCAAAGAGAGAATGATGTGAATTCAAGTATAACTCTCTGTATTGTGTGGCTTGCAAATCTATGAAGAATTAGAGTGAAAGAAAGCCGACTTGCAAGGATAATCGGAAAGTATTCAATAGATTTGTAGTGCAAATGTACGGAAAAGAATAGGAGAAAATGAGAAATATTGATGCTAGAATTCGTTTCCAGAAGCCTTTAAATTGTGGTTGAAGAGATGTGTCTTTTGATAAAGGGATGTGAAAGGATGGAGGCAAATTTAAAATTCAAAATTCTAAAAAAAGGTAAGTATGTCGACATATGTAAAAATGTATGTCGACATGGTGTTGCAAAATATGAACAACAACACTCATAAGTGTTGCAATTTTTTTGCACTTCAAATTTCCTTATATTTGTAGATTTTGGTGATTCGGTTAAGGTTAATGACTGATGAGCTTCAAGTATAATTGTCATGAGATATTTAATAAGATATTTTAAGGTTCCACCAAATCCTCGTCACTTCAAAAACATATGTCTTTCAAAATTCTTCTCTAGTAGGTTTATATCTTCAATTGCTTTGATTATCGTTTTTCTGTTGTTCTTTGATGTAACTGCACAACCTGAGGATATGTTAGTAGTAATATCTATATGGTCATTGTCATAAAAATCAATACCTATGTTATTAACAAGTGCTTCCTTTATGTTCCTTGTGTACACGCAACTGTGTATTGTTCAGGAAACTAAAGCTAAGTGTTATCAAAATTTAGTTGAACCATTTAAATTGAAAAGATTTATGCGATTTAATAACGTTATTGTATTTGTAATAGAAGGTAGGTTGACTCATTATCAAAGTGTCAATGATCAATTAATATAACGTTCACCAATAAAATTATTTTAATAAAATGTCAATGCAAATTTATATCATACTTTTTAATTATATGCTTAGGGTAAATGAACAATTATTTTACTGGTCCGAGTAGGACATACATACAACGAAGGGATACTGAATGCTTAATAAGTGAATATTTTAATAATAGTGTTCGCATGTTTATCAATTTTTCTTTATGTAATACTGGAAATGACAAAGAAATTCATTGTCCATGTAGTAGATGCAAATTGTTAAAGCATTCGATACCATAAATGGTTAAAGTTCATTACGTCAGTACTGTTTCATGGTTGAACTATTTGGCTTGGGATCGTCATAGAGAACTGTTAGCATCTACTCTTGTACGAGTTGAGGAGGTAGTGAGTTATGAAATTGCTATGACGAATCTCGTAGAGCGAATGGTTGAAGATGGTGCAAATTCAATGTTCCATATTCCTTAATTGGCCGATAAAGATGGTAATACTGAAGAAGAACCAAATATTTAGGCCAAAAAAATATACGATTTATTATATGCTGTGAAGAAACCCCTTTGGGAAGGTTGTACAAGCAAAAACCAATTATCGGTGCTTGTTGAATACATTGCAATGAAATCTACATACAACTTCCAAGAAGCTAAATTTATAGCTATCGTACAAGTTGCAAAGCGGCTTATGCCTCCTAATAATTTAATGTGCGAAAATCATTATGAAATAAAAATTGATGTCAGTTTTTGGTTTACCATATGAAAAAAAAAGATACATGTCTAATTTGTTGCATGTTATTTTGAAAAGAAAATATCAGCCTTAGGAATTGCAAAATATATAATAGACATCAACCTTAGAAATTGTAAAATATGTAATCAAGAAAGGTATAGACAAAGAAATAAAAGGGGAAAGGAAGCCTTGTATAAACGTATGCATTATTTACCTATTACTCCTAGACTTCAAAGGTTATATGCATCTTCTATAATTGCGCAACATATGAGATGGCATAGTGTGAGAACATGGGAAGAAGATACGTTAACACACCTCGCCGATGGGGGAGCATGAAAGCATTTACACCAAAAATATTACGATTTTGCATCGGAGAGTTGTAATGTTAGACTTGGTTCATATACGGATGGATTTTGACCATTTTCTCAATTTGGTTTATTTCATCCTAGTCTATAGTTTTTACACCTTATAATTTACCTCCGTGGATGCGTATGAAAACTCCTTATACGTTTCTCACAGTTTTCATTTCTATTCTTGACGATCTAACACAAGGGATCGATGTTTATTTACAATCTTTGATTGAAGAATTAAAATTATTGTGGCACGAGGAGTAGAAATATATGATATTTCCCAAAATAGAACTTTTGCATGTATGCGTCTTTGTAGTGGACAATCAGCAATTTCCCTACGTATGTAATGCTTTCAGGTTGGAGTATGATTGGTCGTCTAGCTTTTCCTTATTGCATAGAAGAAACATGAGTGTTTTCTTTACCTTATGAAAGAAAATTTTGTGGTTTGACGATCATCGATGTTTCTTCATATTAATCATCATTTTAAAAGAGATAAGAATTTTTTTACAACTAATAGACATGAAACTTTGAGACCACCTACGGTTTGGTCAAGCAAAGATATTTAAGAACTTATAAAGGATTATGCAAAGATACATGAAACTGAAAAAAAAATGAAATTCAAGGTAAATCATCGATTCATAATTGGTGCAAATAAAACATATTTTGGGAGTTTCCATATTAGAAAACTCTTCTGTAACGCCATAATATTGACGTGATGCATAATCAGAAAAACATATTTGATAATGTGTTTATTACAATTTTGAATGTCAAGGGAAAGACGAAAAATGATTTGAAATTAAGACATGATATCAAAGTAATACGTAATCGTATTGACCTTCATATAAAGCCAAATGATACAAAAAATCAAAAGCATTTTATGAGCTTGACAATAACCAAGTTCAAATACTTTTAAAATGGATGTATGGATTAAGATTTCCATATGGTATATCTTCTCATCTTTATAGATAGGTCGACTATAAAAACAATAAACTTAGCTGGATGAAAAAACATGATTGTCATGTTATGATGGAAAATTTGTTGTCTGTCGCTTTTAAAAAACTGCTGCCCATAAAAGTTTGGACTGTTGTAACAGATCTTAGACTATTTTATAAGGAGTTGTGTTCTACTACATTAAAAGTTGTTCATCAACTTAAAATTGAGGAAAAAATCCCTATATTGCTCTGCAAACTAGAAAAAATAATCCCTTCAGTTTTTTCATTGTTATGAAGCATTTACCTATTCATCTTCCATTAGAAGCACGTCTTCAAGGGCCTATGCAATATGGATGGATGTATCCATTTGAAATGTATATTAATATTTGGTTCATTAAATAAATGTTTAATCATTTGAATAAAAATAATAATTTAAAATAATGCTTAATAAGTACTTAAATCATCTAAAGAAAAAAGTAAGACGGGAAGCTTGGGTTGAAGGTTCGATATGCAAATCATACATCGAAGAAGAAGCTTCATTTTTTTCCTCTCATTATTTTAATGACCATACGAACATATCACTTGAAAGTGTTATGCATAATGATGAAAGCAATGATCAGGACAATTGTCAAGCGACTTAATATATTTAAAAAAAAAACATGGTCACCCTGCTGGTAACTATGTGGAATTATGGTCAGATGATAGAGATTATCATGTAGTACACACATATATTCTTCTCAATAGTAGTGAAGTTGCACTGTTTGTTAGGTAATATACTTATATTCACCGTAATACATTGATATAATTAACACATGCATAAGTACAAATATGCACATGTGTATCTTAATCATAATGCAACATTTGTTTTATAATTGAAGTGTTTACGAATCACATCATCCAAACAGCGGTATCGGCAAAGAATTCACTATTTAGTTTTCCAATTATGTTTTTGGTACAACAAATTGTGTTGTAGAAGAAGAATTGAAACATCATGGGACCAAAAAGGAAGTTCAAGATCTATCTAATATTCTTTGTCAATGGATATAAATTTAATAACAAAGAACATAGTGCTGAAAAATTAAATAACAATAATAGTATATTAGTTAAAGGTAGTGATGATCCAAATGATCATATAAAGGATTTTTTTTGGCATGCTAACCCAACTTTTGCAATTGACATATTTCACACGATCCGTGGAAGAAGTACTTCAGTTTAAATGCAACTGGTTTACCAATGTTTCAAGTTCTGGAATTAACATGCACCCAAAATATAATCTTATAGAAATAAAACATACTTCGCATTATTATAGATATTATTATTTTAAACTGACCAAACAAGCTCTTCAAGTTTATTATGCACCTTACCCATCTCTAAGAAGAGATAAAATTGATTGGTCTGTTGTTTTTAAAACAAAGGCCAGGTCTAAATTTGATAGATGGAATATTCTCGATGAACAAGCTTACCAAGCGGATATTAGGAAAATTGAGCAATACTAATAACCGACGATCAAATAGGTTTTGGTCCTCTAAACAATGAATCAAATGCATCAATTGAAGCATTTGAGACTATAGAGGAAAAAAATATCACTACGTCATAGATTGCATAATATAACACCGGAGAAGTGGTGCAGGAAGTGCAAAAAAGTGTTGCTTTAGGCAAAAAATGATCTGTAGCAACACTTTCTTGGTGTTTCGTTTTGCCGCATTGTTGTAGAGTCAAAGGCAACACCTTTGCGACCCTTTGGCAACATCGGTACAGATGTTGCCATTGGTACCACTACAAAAAAAATACCCTT
This sequence comes from Allium sativum, assembly GCA_030737875.1. NCBI lineage: Eukaryota > Viridiplantae > Streptophyta > Magnoliopsida > Asparagales > Amaryllidaceae > Allium > Allium sativum. The sequence continues at coordinate 68,243,021 of CM060911.1, forward strand.
TCACAATTACCAAAAACAGTTGTAATATGTCTATTACAACTGGCATACGCCAATAGTTATATCCGCAATCGTAATAAAGTCAACCTTTGTTACAGCTGTTTCTAGCAGTTGTCAAAATTTATTTTACAACTGTTAAAAGCAATTGTACCTCAGCTGCTATTAATAAAAAAAATCATAATATTATAATTCTAACTACTATTTCACTAACAACAAACATAATTACTAACATTAAGAGAAAAACAATTCAAGTTTACACCAACTTCATTACAGAAAATAATTGAATTCATTACATACATGTCAATAAAAGTACATACACTTATCAAATGAGAAGTTTTCTACATCGTCTCATGACTACTTTACTTTCAATTATTACACAATAGCACAATACAATCATTGTAATATGCACTACTAGATTGCACAATCTGAAGGTACAAAGGCAAATTACCATTCGGGTTCATTACATAAGAGCGTGGAAAGAGCACAGATGGGTGGAGCATGTTGGCTAACCGTCAGCAATGGCTCTTGATGCAATGAGGAAAAAGACCATCATATGTAAAAGAAACTTCGGGTTTTAATTGCGTCTTCAATAACAGGGACCATATATAATCGATCTGATGAAAAAACAAGGTCCTAGTCAAAACATAGGCTACACTACACCAAAACAAACAGGGGATTCCCATAAAATGCTCATTAAATTAAGAAGTTGGCCAATGCAATTGACAGACGTGGACTGTACGGTACTATATAGGGTATGAAATGCACTTTGACATCAGTGCTAAACAATAATTACTTGCATAACTGAATCAAAAAATTGAAATCATACTGGTATCGAAAGAAAACATAAAAATAAAAAGCAACAACTACAACTCATAAAACCTGAAAATCAGGAGCACCAATTAGAATCTACAATTTCCTTCCCCTTAAGCAGGATATTAAAAAATTGCAATAATGGTAAAGAAACGTGGGGAAAATTTATGTATTTTCAGTTTAAAAAGTATATAAAAATGAGATCTCTAAATTTAACCATCCCATCAAAAGAAAACCAAACAACAAAACCCACTTGTTCCTGTTGGCATCAACATGCTTCTTGACATCACCTTTGCCTCCAAGCACACGGGTCAACAACAAAACTTGCAACCCACGCAAACTCCTTCATTCTTTTTTGTTAAACTAGAAACCCAAACACATCGACACCAAGATACATTTCCTCCCTAAACCCAAACTCATTCATATGTATTTTCAGTATGAAAACTGAGTTGATGCGACTCAGTTTTTACTAAACCATTATTATAACTCGCCAACGAACCATATATGTAGCAGCCCGCATTTTACGTATCGGAGGATCGTAAAATATTTTTATTTTATTCCCTGACGGTTGGATCATTTTCATCTTTTAGTATGTTACTTATGGGGATGTGAGACATATCCATAATTTTTACCAATTTTGTTTGTGACCATTTTACCCCTGTCAATCTTGTACAGGGAATAACTTTTGACTCAGGTTGAATTAGAGGGTCAGACCTGTGCCATTGGAAAGGAATTGATGATCGCCTTTCCATAGAGTGGTTACATTAAAGATTTGGCTAAGCGGTTGGGAGGAATCGCTGTTTTAAGGTTTTCAGTTGGTTGTTCAGGTTTGGAGAGCCACAATGGGCTGATTTGGGAAGGCCCATTGGTGGGCTATTGGAAGGGTATAAATAGGGGGTAAGGGATATGGGAAATGGTTTTAGTTTTCCATTGTCTCATTTTGTGGCCTTAAGCTCCTCCATCCTCTAACACCCTTCCACCATTAAAAATCAAAATCCAAGGAGGAAAATTATAGATCTACCCCATTGGAGGCTAGACCTACATCAATTGAGGCAAGAGTTCATCAGATCAAGGTGTTTGGTGCGAGATGCTTGCTGTCTGGATTCCTATTTCACCAATTTTAGCTTGTTTTGGCAAATCGGTGAGTCATTTACACCTCTCACATGAATGCAATAAAGTATATGAGTGTTTGTGCATGTTTCTCATCAAATTCGAGTGTTTTTCCATAGATCTATGTCATATTAAGTTCATTTTCATAGGGATCACCCTATACTCTGATCTAGAAAGTTTAATAGGTATGTTCTATAACATTTCATGTGAATGTGCAAGTTAGATCCATAGTTTTGCTCATATGTACATTTATGGTGATTTTGGTGAATTTTACATGTTTATTGATGGAATTGCCATATTGGTGTTATTGTTGATTTCATATCATGCTTGTGATCATATTGGATGTATTGGATGAGCTGGTTTTATCGAACGATTCGTTTTGGCGAAGTTTTGGTCGAAATTGGAGTTGCATTAGAGAATGCAGGCTTTGGGACGAACGTGGAGGGTCGAACATGGTGGATCGAACATGGAGGGTCGGTCGAGCCATACGGAGGTTTTCTTGGAGGAAAACAAATGGTTGTGTCGGTCGATCAGGTGGTCATTCAAGCAGGTTGGGTCAAGCAAGTTGGGTCGAGCATCATACGGGTTATGCAATAGTTCTGGTCGCACCATAATGTGGTCGGATTGATCAGGTTTTGGGTCAAACAAACATGGATCGGGTCGGTCATGTCTTGGTGAGGTGTTTGGATCGGTCGCGAAGGAGGGGTCTAAAAGAGTGGTATGGCCGGTCATGTTGGGTCGAGCAGAGTTGTCTGGTCGATCATGTTGGATCGAGCAGAGTCGGGTCGGTCGCACACGTTAGGTTCGGTCATACCAAGAGGGTCGGTCGCACAGGGTCATTTTATGAAAAAGTACATTTTCGGGTACAACCCGGGTTGGAAGAAAAGAGCTTGAATTTTTATATTTTTTTGGGGGGGCAACCCCCCGAACCCTACTCAAGCCGCAGCGCAGTGATGTAACTTGGCTCGGTGATGGTGTGATTCCGAAATAAATTCAAGTTAGAAGGTTCAAAATGTTGAAAGGAATTTGTTGATCGGTGTAGAACAGCGAATGAGGTGACAACTCAAAGGTCGTGAGTTGGTGGATAATGGTTGCTCGAGAAGGTTGCTTGGGCTTTGAAGAGTCATCGGGTTCGATGACTAGAGAAGAGAAGGCTGAGAGATTATCGTTGTCGTAAGTTCTAGCAGACTCAAAGCAGTGGTATGATGGGGGCACCCAAAAGACCGGTTGTAGGTCGAGTACTCTGAGTATTGTTGAATGGCCTAGTTGTCAAGGTTGGACATACATACGTATCGTTGGAAGGCGTATGGAGTTTATGCCAGAATTGGGGTTACCATTAGCCCTTAACATATGGCAAGGTTGGCCGTCACACGATTAACGATGGTTTCAAAGAAGGATTGGCGGTGATATCCAGAGGTAGTCATGGATGATTGGTTGTTCTGTTTGTACAGTCTCATGTAGATTGTCCAACGTCAAAGGAGATGTTTCGTGAGTGCTTGTCCAATATTGGTTTAGGCCTCTGGGGCTTATGCTTAAGGGATGTTGAATCCGATTAGGATGGTTTACATGATATATATATATAATCTGGATGTTATGAGTTCTTACCGTGATTGAATGGGTGTTCTGGTTTCCATGGATGAATGGTTGACTTGTTTATTGTAAAGGCTATCACAGTCCGATGTGGGGAAGATAAGGTTGAGCTCTTCTCTGCTATTGTGGGTAGATTAGTATGTTTATCTATCCATGCTCATATACTTTATCCTTGAAGTTTGTTAGTTGTTTCATCGCTTACTAAGACTGTTGTCTGACGCAAGGTTTTATGTCTCCTCTTATTATACTGGGTCGTTCATCCAGTTGTGGATGGGCTGACTAAGTAGCAGGTTACATGTGATTAGTGAGGACGATGCTGCTGTGCGGAAGCGAGCAGGAGGCTGACGTTCCGGTTTTATTACTATCTAGTATTTCTGTTTCTGCTGTTTGAGTGCTTTATGAGGGTTGTAGTGAGGTCTTATGTTCAAACTTTGGTATTTGTTGGATAATCTTCCAGGATGTTCTGAAAGTTTGAAAAGTTTGCTATTACCTGTTATATAAGTTTATTGTATTTTATCCTTGCGCTGTGAGTTCTATGACAGGTTCCGCTTGTGTTTACCTGCTCTGATGATCGTTCATAGCTGCCTGGCACACCTTTCAGCACATTATTTCTCTTGTTTAGTGCAGGGGTTATAGGCGGTCGTGACAATATATATCATGACTAAAACATATATGTCAACCTTCATACAGAAATGCTAAACTATACAAATAATTGAAAAAACATCTTGGTTTGGGTTAAAATTAGAACCTGAATGTAAAATGTATGTCAACCTTGATCCCCCCTATTTTTAGATTCTGTAAATACCACTTTGAAAACAGCAAAAATGGAAATAATAGGTTAGTAATTCCTATTAGATGAATTAATAAATATGCCTCTGCCATGATGCAAAAATGGAAAACAGCAAAAATGGAAATATAAAAAATAGTAAAGTTAGATATAAACAGCAAAAATGGAAGCATACTTTGCCTTTGCCATGATGCAATTGATTGCTTCCTTGCAAATTCCAGTCATTGTTGCTTCGAAGCCATAGACCTTCACAATAGGCATGCACAGATAAATCAGTTTTTTAAAATTCCAGTCATTGTTGCTTCGGGGCCATAGACCTTCACAATTGGCATGCACAGATAATGCAGACTGTATAACTCCTTAAAAAGCTTTTTATCAATCCTAAGTTTATATTTTAGATACATATTCAATTATTTTCGAGCTAAACACTGGACAAAATACTGATTTTCCTGAAACCTATTTCACATGAACTTATTTTGATTGAATTTTAACTTAATGCATGATAATAGCATGAGCGGAACAACTTCGTATTCCAAATTCCATACCAGTCGTGATATTTTCCTTTTCTTTTGATTGTTGATGAAACGAAGCTCTTAATTCCAAATTTCATTCCACTACCTGTGGTATTCCAAAAGGTGTTTAAAGTTACAGCATTAGCAAGATTTTATAGATTACAATCGTTACAAAACATATGGAATTGACTGAGCAACGACAAAATCAATTAAAATTGGTAGACAAACTAGCTCCTGTATAGCCAACACCTAACATAGCTAACACCCAATACCCAACATACTGAAATTGGGTTTTTGGTTTTCTTATTTTCTTTTTAGACTTTTTCCCTCAGCCTCAAGAAATCAGCATCATAGATCAATATATACTCTCAGTGTTAATTATATATCTACAAAGAACAAGGACAAGACCTAGAAGTAACCACAACTAGAAAATAGATATGATTCAAACCTGCAATGCCAATAACTAATCATTCGACATTCATGTTACGGCAACATAGATTGGTTAAGTTTGCATTACATAAGAATGACTGGGTACATGTAATCAAACTAAAAGATACTTCCAATAAATTACATAGGTTAGTTATGACTTGCAATGCATAAGTATCTGCACCAATATTTAAGCATAATATGAAATATTGTCAGCTAATATTATTAAAGATCAATGAAGAAAATGTACAACCGGTTGAGATTGATATCACTAGGTCGTTAAACTGGAAAACCAATTATAGTTTAAACTATAAGCACTAATTTACTAGGCCACCATTACATAAATTTGAAGGTGAGATCCAAGAGTACTTACTGGTTATATAAAATATCATAGAACTCCACTATCAGTACAAATTTTGTAGCATCAAAGATGATGTCTTCTGTAGGTTTATAAGGGGTCACTTTTACCAAATCCAGTAAACCTGAAATTGTACCCAAAACATAATTAGTGACATTAAGAACAGATAGGTTACAATAAATACAACTTCTAACCCATACCAACATGTTCAAACTTCAGCCCATACCTTAGTTTTATCATCGCTGATAGAGGAGTATTCACCATCGCCCATACATCCACGAGAAGTTGATAGAGGAGTATTCACCATCGCTGATAGAGGAGTATTCACCATCGTTGATAGATCCACGAGAAATCTTTTCAAATACTGTTTTTTCTTATTTGGGGATTTCTGTAGATCCACGAGAAGTTGAGAAAGAAATCTAAAAAGTTTAGAAAGAGGAATGAAATGGCTTGATTTCCTATTAGTGGTGTGGAATTTTAATGGAATAGTGAGGTGTCAACTACAGATGTTGTTTTTAAACGGTAAATTGACGAATAGATATGCATGTTTTTATAGGTGTGGATTGATGATGTGGAAAATTAAACTTATAAGTTTATAACCATAGCTACTGCAACACAACTTGATGTCTATGCTAACATATTGAAGCGTGTGTTGCAATAGACAAAAATCAACATGGCTGTGGCAACATTTTAGCTGGCAACATCTCGAATTTTCGCTGTAGTAGGCCATCTATGGCATAGTGTATAGAGTATGTAATGGAGTTTGAATCCTAAAGGGACAAGAACTGATCAATAATCCTCATTTTGAGAAGGTAATTTTTTTTAACATTATACCATTTTCATTAAAAATGATATGTTATGCTAATATGATATGTATTGCATAGTCTTCTTATGTTATGCCATAACGTATGTATTACATAATCCTTTTATGTTCTGCTATAATGTTTGTTTATAACAAGCACTATAGATATGTCATCATATAGATGTACCTCTTCACATTTTGGGTCTCCTTCCACCTCTCAAAGAGGGACAGGTCCCCCAACAGGTTGTGATGGCAGTGGTCCATCATAGAAGCTAGCACATCATGTGGTTTGGATATAACCTAAAGCAAATGGAGAATAAGTATTAAGTTTCAAAATTGAATTTTATTTCTATAGAATAAATTATGAATATATATATATAGTAGTCACGGAATATTAAAGGTTTAACACAGTGGATTTGAGCTAGAACCGTCCACCATTGTTCTTGGGATATCGCGATAGGCATACATGATTCGCATAAAGGCATGTTGGCCTATGTGAACGTTAATTCCGAATAACATGAAGGAGGCTATTTGGATGGATTTTTTGGTATGTATGATAAATCAATTATTACATTATGTAGTCATGGATACTGATTTATTGTATATCTTACTTCTTTGGTTTATATATCAATTCAAATTTACAAGAATATGATTAATCCATGTTTATACTATTTATAAAAATGTATCTCTTATTTTCTCAAACGTGCAGGATTCGGTGGACCTTTAAGATGATAATGTTTCACTCGTATAATGCCATTGGAAATTTTTTTACAAAAAACTATAGAGAAACGATAAATAACATAAAACAACTATAAAGGAGCCTAATTAGATGATCGATAATGTAAGAGATGATTTTATCACTTGGCGGAGCAATGAAGAGTTTCAGATAAATTTAACATATTCAATTTAAATTGTTCTGCTAATTAATATATAAATTAGAACTGTAAAAAAATTAACTTAAATTTATAGAGGGAGCCCTAGAGGAATTCAACAAATAGGAGCAAGGATTCCGTCACGCATCGCGGTAGTTCCAAGTCATTTCAGCATCACCGCGAGGATTTAGTATATTTATTAATTAAGATAAATGGTTAAAGATTTTAAGTTCTAATTTGTTCAAATTTAGATAATATAATAATATATAATACATATTTATATGTGCATATTTCAGGAGGGACAGCGCGATGCTCCTATATTGTATTGGGATGTTTTCACGCATGCTCATGCGGTGAGTCAGACTGACTATTCAGGCTCAATTTCATACTCTTTGGGACCAAGATGAGAAAGCGCATACTGCATACTTAAGTATAACTTTGTTAACTAAAAGTTATAAGTTAATTAAAATAACGTTATCTAAATTCAACAGTATTATGCATAATAGCAAAGGTTCCAGTAAGCACGTGCTTAGATCCTCGAGGACACTGGATGTGCCGACTTGACTGCTGACGAGGAGAATACTATTTTCGAGTCTGTCATGGGTACACCGACCCGCAACAGACGCTACGGATTTGAGAATCAAGTGGTAATTTTAAAATTAAACTTTAAAATAATTATTCTGCTGTATTTCAAAACTTTTGCACATTGTGTGGATTATAGTAAACATATATTATATTTCCTCTAATAATAATATGGAAACTGAAATTTACATGAATTGCAATTATGAAACACTGTAAAAATTTGTTTATAGGTTAAGACATCTCAAAAGGCGTACCAGAGCGCTCGAGACAAAGAGGAGATTGCACAGCTATGAGCCCAAATCGTCGCGCTTGAGGAAAATGATCGTTGCCGTGAAAAATAGATGGAGAAAATGAACCAGCATTTGGCAGAGTTTATAACCTACTATTTTGGAGAATGGAGTTTTGATGACAACAACCTTATTTCAATATTAATTGATTATAAAATATATACTAATACTTTTATATAGAATATATATATGTACACATATGCAGGATTTATATATAGGAAATATTACTGAAGACTGTACAATTTAAATATATGAGAGATTCAGAGTTCAGAGAAATTTCAAGACTCATGAGTATTCAAGAGTTCAAGACTAATATAGTTATAGAGTCTAGACTATGTAAGACTCTAAATAGCACTCCATGTTCAAATTCAAATTCTGATTTTCAAATTCTGTTTTCAAATTCTATCTTCAATTCCCTTTATTTTATTTTCTATATTTTCTATTTTTCCTTTTCTATTTTTCCTTTCTTACTTTACTTTTGTTTTCAAACTCAAGATTTATAAGTTTTATATATTTATATTTTTTTATAGTTTTAAACTTTATAATTTTATAAATATGTTTATGTAGTTTATATTTATGTTTTCATATGATTTCCTCACTACAACAAATTGACCACATTACAACGATGGAAAAAAGTTGTAATATACTTTTTACAATGGTGGGGTAACCGTCGTGTATTAAGAAGTTGTAATAGACTAAAATCTTTTACAACTTTTTTGCACCATTGCGACACCATCGTAATATGTATATTTTACAACTGGTTTGCACCGTTGTAATAAACTATATTGCAACTGTTATGCACCATTGTTGTTATAATTTTTACAACTGTTTATACCAGTTGTGATATACTTTATTACAGTTGTAATTGACAATTGCAATTTAAATTCCAAAACGTAACATATGACCAGTTACTCATATATAACAGTAATAAAAATATAATTCATATACCAATGCAACAAATATAACTAACTTGGATTCATTCGTATATATTATTAATCATAGTATTCGATCAAAATACAATACATACCCAATAAAACAATCTAAAGTAGCGGTTAACATCACCAACTAATCAAAACTTGAAGATCTGCTCCTTTATTTCATGCCTAATTTGCACACTGTAGAATCAAAACTTGAAGATCTGCTCCATCTCTCTCTCAAGTAGTCATCTAAAGAGTTTAGTTAATTTTTTCGAAGCTAATTTCAAAAGCACCATCTTCTTCAACATCAAGCTGTGATAGTCCCAAATCTAATCTTATGCTCAAGCTAGGATATGCTTCTTCGTCTTGGCATCCCATGATTGATTTTGAGTTTAGCCATGGCTGAACCTCCTCCTCTTCCCCTTTTAAAAGGCTGAGTACCTGACTCATATGTGGTCTAAGTCGTGTTGTACGTGTAACGCACAGAGATGAAACCTTTATCATTCTTCTTACTTGCTTCTCTTTAAAAATACCATTAATATTTGGATCCAAACACTCGCTCAGATCTCCTCTTTCTAGACTTGGTATGGCCTGACATTAACAACATGCACAAAATTAACTCTACTCACACTTACAATACCAAGAAATATAATTAACAATGAAAGATATATTATACCCACATAACTCAACTCTCTTGGCCTTTAGGACTGTCATCGGAAATTGGTTTTCTACCAGTCAATAATTCAAGCAAAACAACACCATATGCACAGATGTCGTTCTTACTGCTGACTTTGCCATACATGAAATACTCAGTCGCAAGATATCTATCAAAAACCTAAAAATATATTGTCAATTAGGTAGCAGGCCAAAATGCATGCTAATATAATGATAAAATCAACAAAATGACATACCCAAAAGTCGCTACAATTTCATTTTGAGTCTCAGACAAAGAATTCTTTGATGCCCATATAGCAAGTCCAAAATAAGACAACTACACACATGTAAAATTCCTTATTTAATATATATGAGGTAGTTTGGAAAAACAAATCTGGTTATTGATTAGAATGTAGTTTAACCTACAATTTCGCTAGACATCCTCTGTAAACTTGACTATTTCCACCTTCTCCAATCAAATAATCTATTCAAAATATCATAGAAACTATTATAACAGCAAAAAAAGATTTTAAAAAACATGCCAAAATCGAAATTTGTAGAAAAAGACCTTTCGAAAAGTAGTTGGTAGAAAGCTGTAACTCCTCGTACTGAAACCATTTGCAAGTGGAGGATTTTTTTACTGAGAACGATTTCCAACTTGTTAAATAAATCTGAAGTGGGGGAATTAACGAACAACGATGAACGATCCGGTAAGTTCATGACCCACTGAACCACTTACATTTTTCGAGCTTTGGTTTCTTTTGTTGTTTCCATGTTTGCAGTTATGGGTTCCATTTGCAAAGCTGCATATAATAAGGAAAAAGGCCGAGCAACAAATCGCGTTTCAAAACTATAATTTTATACAGTAGCATCACTTGAAAACAAGAAAATCTGCATTCGAAATGAGGAATTCAAAATCAGGAAAGCAAAACAGTAGCATCACTTGAAAGCAAAAACAATAGAAGAATTATCCTTGACGAAATGAGGAATTCAAAATGAGGAAAGCAAAACAGTAGCATCACTTGAAAGCAAATATACATCTGAAATGAGGAATTCAAACTGAGGAAAGCAAAACAGTAGGATCACTTGAAAGCATTGTTATCAAGACCGGACCGACCTTCGATTCAACCTCAAGAACCATCGACCGATGATCAGTCTGGTCCGAAGGCGTTGGCAACCTCGATTTTCTCAAAGCCATTGTCGAAGCCTAAAAACCATTAGCGAAGTCTCCAAAATTGCAAAGTAAAGTTGCAGTTCCATCTCATTCCTTGTTCACTTCTCCACCATCATCAGAATATAACCCTGATTCCACACCCAATTTAATTCGCAATACTTGATTCAACCTATAATTTCAGTTGCCGCATCAAATTACAAGCTATTTGACCAGATAATCTTTAAATAGCCTGATTCAACCTTCGATTTCACCTATCAAGGACCAACAGCCTGGCCGAACGGTCCACCGGAGCTGGAGGCCATGCGCCACTGTGGCTGAAATGACGGTCCGATATTCATAACTATGCTTGAAAGCAACAAATCGTAGTTTTTTTTTTGTGAATTCAAAATGAGGAATTTGTGGGAGCGTCTCTTTGTTCATTGCCAATGGAAGAGGAAACATGATGGAAAGAAAGAGAATTCTAGGGACAGTTGTAATTGAAAACCTTGGGAAGGAACGAAAAGTTGAAGCCAATTTTTTTTGATTTGGAGGTAAATTTTGCTTTTGGAGCCAAAAATTCCAATATAGAGTCAAACGCACATAACTTATTTTGTTTTAATATTTTGCCATATGATGGTATTCACGGTCAAAGAAAAACTCAAATAAGTGAGAAATACAGATCATCAAGAAATAATGTGAAAAAAAAGAGAAATTATCTTGCTAACCATTCAAAATAACATATTATTGAAGCTGCTGTGATATCCAAAAATATTAAGTAAAAACAAATCTGAACTTTAAAAGTGTAAATCAAGAAGATTTGCAGTGTAATCAAACATTTAAATGGAACCAACAGTTTACAGTACAACCACATTAAATGAAAAAGCAACTTTCGGCAGGGTTGTATTTTCGACTATATGATAGATAATACTTATTAATTAGTATTTCTTATTTATTACCTATTATTGCTATTAATCATTTCTTATTATCTTTTGATTATAATTTAATTTCTTGTAGTGATCGGTTAACCTCTCCCCATAATTAAATCAATTCTTCAAAAGAGAGAACCTACAAGTTTTTTGGAATTTTTGATGTTTTATAAAATTTCAAAATCAATTTAAATCTTTATTTCTTGTTTCTTGAATTTATGAAAATATGAAAATTTTACGAATATATTGAATTTTAACTAAAAATAAATTCAAAATTTAAATCTTTTTTTGAAAATTTAGGTACAAATTTATATGTTAGAGATAATATGTACCTTAAATATTATAAGATAGAATCAATAATAATAAATTATAAATTTATATTAAAGTAGTCATTTATTACAACTGGCATAAATTAAAAGTTGTAATAGGTATCTACTACAACGGGCAATATAAAAAACATGTTAAAGATATATTTATTACAACTTTCAGGAAATGACCGTTGTAAAAGATCTTTTTTACAACTGGCACTTCGTGACAGTTGTAAAACTAAAGTTGTAATATGGCATTATTGTTGTAGTGCCTACTTTATAATATTAATTTATAACACTATATTTTAATTCAAGAATTTTCAGAGTTATATTTATATCAAAACACTTGAAAAAAGCTCAAAAATTAATTTTACACTAGGCTTATGTTGACATAAAGAAAACACCATGTCGACATATAAATGTCATTTTTCAAAATTGAAAGGAAGTCACTTTTCACTATTTGTGATGGTTCTGGAGCGTTGCAACCTTTCACACAGTATAAAAAGGCTTGATTTCGAATTTTTAATCATTCCTTCTCCACTTTCACTCTACTTCATTACACCATTATTTCTTATCATTTTCATGATTCCTACACCTATGCTTTGCCAAATTCAATTCTGTGTTTTCACTAATCTTCTTCTGTCTACACTCTTTACTCATTACTCTCTGAATAAAGTGCTATTGTAGAGTTATAGGGCTGTTTGTAATTGTTTGGGAGTATTTGGGAATCGGTGTTTTCCTTGTAGCCATGAAATCAAGGAACAAAATCGGTGTTTTCCTTGTTGCCATGAAATCAAGGAACGGAATCGGTGTTTTCCTTGTTGTCAAGAAATCAAGGAATGGAAGCGATGTTAACTTGTAGCCGTGAAATCAAGGGGTGTACTTGGCTATTGATATAGTAATAAAGTTCTGCGCAATCCAACGTTGTGCGGGACTAGACGTAGGAGCAATCCGAACAAGTATAAAATCCGGTGTGTTCTTTCATTTTCTGCATTTTTATTTATGTTTATTTTGGGTCTGTGCTTGATTATGTGCCCGTGATTGTTTCTATGGTGTTTGATTCATATAGTTTATCATATAAATTTTAGATTTTGTTTAATTTCTCAAAAACACTATTCACCCTCCTCCTTTCTAGTGTTTGTTTTGCCTTAACAATCCTTTCGGCAATGCCTAACACAGTATAGACAGATTCCTTCATCTAGTGGTTTCGGAGGAGAGTAATTTGAGGTATGATTTGTTATGTTTTGTTGTTATGTACATATACGCTTTGAGTGAGTGAGGATTTGGTTGATACGTTGTGATGGATTGTACATACTGTTGGTGCTTTGGTTGTTGGTTTAGACGGTGTTTTGGATGATAGTTTATGTTAGTTTGGATGACATGGTTTGTTATGTTTTATTGGATGTTTTATTATTTCGTTTATGTTGTGTATATTGGACTATATATGTATGATTTGAGTTTAATATTATGTTTTTGTATGTATGTGAATGGTATATATATGCTTGAAATGGAGCAGTTATGGTTGAGATTATGGATGGCTGGAGTAAGCTATCTAAATTCTTAAAAGAATACCCAGATTTCCAACGGCTTACCAGTCACTCATTTTCAATGGCTTTCAAAGGGAGTTTCCAACAATTTGTAACGTCTTCCAACAACTATTTAATCAACAATTTCTTTCACATGTCCAACTTAGACATTGGAGGACCTTGAAAAAAGCCCGTTGATGGCGTCAGAAAGCATTGATAACCGTTGAAGGGTATACCAACAAAGTTTCCAACGGCTGCTAATGATTGTTAACCGTCGGAAACCACTGTTGTTGTTGTAGTGCATGTTCAAATTGATTTATGTTAGCAATGAATTAGAAAATATTATTTAATAAATTTTGTTTAAATAAGTTAAATGTAAAAGTACGAAATTAGTTTAACTATATAGTATAGCAGAAAGAATTTAAAGAAATTTGCAAAAAAATAATTAATTGTAGAGTTATTGATGTTCAAAAAGAATTTTATGATTCAATGTGTGGTAAATAATTTATATAAATGAATCATAACTAATTTATAAATTATTTTTTTCATTATTGTTGATGTACATAGTTCATGCTATGTGATTTATACATCTTTATATTTATGTGAAAAACTACCTTTTTTAATGTAAATATATATAGTAACATCGATGTATATTTTTAAGAGTATTAGAAAAATGGACTAAATACTCTCGAAGATTATTTAAATAATTAGATTTTAAGATTTCATGAGTAGTTTAAACATATGGATTGAAATAAAAGGTATCACGAAAGAATTGAGTAGGCTCAACAAGTATTATAGAAATGTTAAAATGCATGTATTTAAAGCGAAAAATGTTCTCTTCAAATATGATAAATTTATTGGGATAGTGTATAATATATTAAATTTTTATTATTATTTACATATATTATTTAAACCTTTGACTTATTTAACTTTATGTTTGGAAGAAAAACTAAGTTTGCCATTTTCGCTGATATGAACATGGTGTACATTTTAAAACATCACTCTTGGCGTTAACTAAATGAACTAAGGTGTATCCTGTGCATTGCACATGATAATATTATTAAAAATAGTATTTATTAGTTATATTAAAGTGAGAATTTTATTATGAAATATATGATAAATTTTGATGTGAAATACATAAATTATTAATTAAAATTATTATTATATTTCTGTGTTATTTATGTTCTATACCTTACACGAACAATATGTATGCATGTGTATTCGAGATTTTTTTTTTGACATAGATATACATGTTGAAATTGATGCACCTTAGTAATATATTCGATGAATTTTTTTTTGGCAAAGACGCTTGATAACCATAAGAAGATTACACAGATACAAACCTAGAAAAAAAGAACAAAAAGAAACAAGGCTATCAAACACTAAGAAGACAACAAAAACAACAACAAAGAAAACATATCCATTGATCAAAACTGCTCTATAGTTCTAGATTCCTGGATCGAATACATGACTTACCAATTGAATCCCATTTCTTATTTTCAGCAGCATTTGTGTTTTCATCAACAGGTTAGGAGTTGCATGGCTAGCTCTAAATATTCTTCCATTCTGATCTTCCAGATAAGCAGAATGAATTTTTTTAGAACAAAAGAGATCAGTTTTTCTTGTTTGTCTACCTTCATAATGTGCTGATGAATCATATTCCATTCAGTAACATTGTCCACAGCTACATCTTTCCTTCCTGATTTGCTCATAGCTTCCTTCCATATCTCATAGATGTGAGAGCATTCAAAGAATAAGTGTCCAATATTTTCAGGTTCATCTCGATAGAATTGGCAACAAACGTCCACGTGAGACAGGCTTTATTTTGGTGAGAAGTGCATTGTTTATAACTTTCCAGAGGAAGAAATTTTCTTTAGCCTCATTTTCACCTTTCCATATGATTTTTTGCCACCTGCAAGAAGGCATAGCTTTAACCCTGATCAAACACATATAAATTTGCTTAATTTTCAAACTCTCACCTGACCAATTCCAAGCAGTTCTCTCAAAACTTGGAACCAATGTTGGTAATGCATCAGTCTTCTTCCATACATCATTGCAGCAGACAGTGGAGATTCTTGGCATGATGAATTTGCCATTAACTACCAAACTACCACCTGTAGCTCCACTATGAACTCCAGAAAGTATTTTCTTATGATGTTGTATGATGTTATAAAGGACTAACCCACAATCCAGCCATGGGTCTTCCCAGAATTGAATTTGATTTTAAGAAGTTGAATTATGCTTAAAATAAGGTAAGATTTCTTTCCTAATGTTAAAAATACTTATCCAAGACCAACTTAGATTAAGAGGAGGTAACCTTGTCCAGAAGTTAGTTATGATCTTTCAATACATGTTTTCTGGACCAACTAACCCAAATGCTTTCACAACAGTTTAGCAAATTATCTGTGTGCTTAAATAAAAGCTGATTTGTTCCAAACCAGTGTATTAATGATTCCCAGGCCTCCCTAACTTAATGGTTTTTCAATTGTACTAGAAGAAATTAGAACTGGTTAAAAGCGCATTTTATCATTTTTAATGGTTTCTAGGGTAAAATGTATGTCTTTGACCAGTAAGTCTGCATTGAGATGATAACAGATTTAATGAGAGTCAACCTAACTGCTTGGCTAAGAATCCTATTAGACCAACACTCCAACATATTTGTGCTCTTCTCGAAGAGAGGGAGACATTGAGTAGTGGTTACTCTTAAGGTGGTGAGAGGCAAGCCAAGATATGTAGAAGTGTTTGCATTAATGTTTAGTCCAGTGATGAAATGGAGATCATTAGCAATAGCAGAAGACACACTAGCCAGGTTCATCTCAAACTTGGCTATGCTTATTTGTAACCCTATAACCCTATAAAATTTGTCTAATATACTCATGATGTTATTCATGGTATTATTGTCAGGTTTACAGAAAACAATTAAGTCATCTGAGAAGTGAGGTGATTCTTGGGTTAATACATTTAGGATATAGTTGAAAGTCATTATTCCCTACAGCTTCATCAAATAATCTAGTAAGTAGCTCCATAACTATGATAAAAAATATAAGCAGACACGGGAAACACTTTTCTAATGCCTATTTTACTTTTTAAAGTACCCAACAGTACAACCATTAAAGTTAATAGAGAAGTTAACACTTGACATGCGTGCAAAAATCCATGAAATCATGTTAGCAGGGAAATTCATGTAAGATAAAAATTTAATAACTGAATCCCAATGTAGAGAATCAAATGCTTTATTAATATCAAGTTTGAGGATAGCCCTAGGAGAAATGTTTTTCCTATTGTAACCCTTAAGCAATTCTTGAGCCATAAGTACATTATCTAAGATGTTTCTCCTGCATAAGAATGCAGTTTGGTTTGGAGAAATAATCTTAGATAATACACTCTTGAGCCTATTAGCAATGATCTTTGCAATGCATTTATAAATTGTGGTATAGCATGTTATAGGCCTAAATGCATTTACATGGTTAGCATTATTCACCTTAGGAGCCAGAGCAAAAATAGTGTTGTTATATGAATCCATCATTTTAGCATTTTTTTTAAAAGGTGAAAACATCCTTGCATACATCTTGCCCTATAGTGTTGAGGTGTAGAAAGTGGCATTAAAGCCATCAGATCCTCCACATGATGCCTTATTAAAGAAAACATAGCATCCTTTATTTCAGTATAGCTAACTATGGTTCTAAGTTTATCATGATCTTCTAGGGAAAGCTTGGGAAGAATATTAGGATTAAATTCAGTAAAAGAGGGAATGAAATTATTGTCATTACCTAAAAGAGAGGGAAAATACCTGATGAATGCTTGTTGTATTCCTTCTTGAGTGCTTTGAATTTGGTTATCCTCATTTGTAATGGGCAAAATGTTCTCTCTGGTTTTCTTAGCTTTAAGTGCAGAATGGAAAAAAGCAGTGCTTTTATCTCCATCAATTGCCTAGTTCAGTTTTGGTTTCCGCTTCTTCATCAATGCTTCAGAGTACATGGCATTTTTTAACTTTAGTGAGCATTCGCTTTCTAGAGAAGCTAGTAATGGATTGTTCACATTATCTAGCATATTAGCTTGTATGCCTTGTAATTGTACAGTCTGTTGGTACCCCTGCCAAATCCGTCCTTTGCTCACACCTTTAATGTATGCTTAAGTAATTTGTGCTTCTTATGAAGGACATACATATTGTTGCCATAACATGCTTTACTCCAAGTTGTTGCAACCAAACCAGCAAAGTCATTTTCTTTAAGCCAAGTGTTAAAGAATTTAAAACTATTCTTCCTTATAAGACCCTGATCACCCAGAACAAGGATCTGGGGAGAATGATTAGATAACAGTGGAGGTGGCATATTGTTGTGAAGAGATGGCCAAGTAATCATAGAATTATAGTTACAGAATGAGTGATCAATTTTGTAATAAGTTCGAGGACCATCTCTTTTCTTATAATTCCAAGTATACTCAACACCAGTTGCATAAATCTCAATAAGATCAGAGTCACTAATAACTATATTTATGGGGAAAACTTCATTCATGGTGACACTGCTTCCTCCAATCCTATCTAAAATCTCCACTCACTAACCAAGGATGATTTCTTTTCTTGAAATTGGGCAATAGTTTGAACATATTTACTCTAGCATTCACAGCATTACAAGCATAAATAAAGGTAAGATAATATGATGTTTGGGTTGGTAGGTGAATATTGTGACATTGTACCAATTGGTCTGTGGATAATATCTTAGTAAGTTTGTTTAAAAATGGATCATATAAGATGCATATCCTACCATAAGTGCCTCATTAAGGTTGTGAATATATAACCAAGAGGGGTTGACATACCTTGAAGCTCTCTCCGTAAGAGTGACATTTAATTTTGTTTCAAGAATGGCCAAAATACTAAGGTTATGCTTGTGAATTAAACTTTTGCATGCATCAAGCTTGAAGGCTTGATGGGATCCTCTCACATTCCAAACTCCTATAGTTTGTAACAATGATTAAACTTTTGAGCTTTAGTGTTTTTTCCAAGGTTTGAGAATCCGGCCGGAACCTCGGGGTTCCGCCCATTCCGTTCCGGTTCCGGCCAGCACCGGAATGGAATCATGGCTAAAATCCGGTTCCGGCCATAAACATAAAAAGAAAACTGTTAACCGAGAAGAAGAGGAGAAGAAGCGGTAGTTGTACACGTTTTCTCCCTTATTAACGCCTGAATAAATTCCTCAATTTTCCTGCGTCCCTATCAATTAAACTTCGCGTGAAAAACGAGATCTGGTTTGTGGAAGAAAGACTTTTTCACAAGATCAAAGTGTCGTTTACAGGCTGGAGCGTTATTTTTTTCTATGAATTACAGCCTGGCTACAACATGGCAGAGATAAAGCGCATTATTATATTGTAAATAAAAGTACTACAACCAATTTATGTTGAATTTGAACTATGGTTTTGGCTTTGTTAAATGTGATTCACTTTTGGGATGGCTGTAGGGGGAAGACACGTGATGCAACAGTTGTCCTAAGAATGAAGTTGTGGGTTTATTGTAAAATATGATACTGGAACTAATGTAATACTGGGTATTTCAGCGGGTCCGTAGTAATTTTAATGCCGGAATCGGCAAACCGGAATTTCCGGAACTTCCGGAACGGAAACGGAATCCGGATTTTCGAACCTTGGTTTTTTCATAAGCTTGGTCATTGGGCTTGAGTTTTGTGGTAATGAAGTCAACGAGTTTGGTTGTTTTTTCTTTTCTTACTTGCTGGAGGAAGTACTATTTTCTATTGTTTGAGAGAAACTTTTTGCAACTTCAGCTACCTCTTTATCATTAAGGTAAGCATCAGGTGGGTCAGTGTTATTATATGGAATTTTTTTTGTAGAATTTGAATTGTCCTCCTATATGATATTCTTTTCTTTATCACTTGTTTCTTCATTTAGCATTCCATGCTGGTCATCCACCAAAATAGTTAAGCCAATGATAGGTGGGTCAGTTTGAGTTGCTAATGTGTGTTCATTTCAATTACTTTTGTTGGATAGATCATCACTATAGTTGGTTAACTTATCTTGAAAAATTACATTGGAGATATGAGTAGTAGTTGTACCATTTTGCCTTTCTCTTTGCCATTAGATACAAATAAGTCAACTACCTTATTGCCATCAGATTCAGATAAGTTAATAACCTTATTTCTTTGCTCAGTGATAACAATGAATGCTCTATTACATTCACCAAAACATGATATATTTCATTCTAATTCATAGCGGAATTGTTAACTTGATCAAATATTGCATCAGAAGAAGGTACATCACAAGAGCTGGTAATAGTGGCATCATGTGTGTGATGTTGATCAATAATTTGCATAGAATGACTCTGGTTAACAAGATCAATTTGTTGCTCAAAATTTGCAACATTGCAAGATTTGACATTGGACACAACTACATCTGCGCTTTGCAAAGCATATTCTTTATTCCTTTCCTCAATTATTTGACATTTTCATTCATACCTTGTTCCATTTCCTTATCAATATCACTTTCAATTTCAATCTCCCCTTCCTCAAGAGTTGGTGTGCATTGATTCTTCACTTGTTCCATGTAGTTTAGTGAAGCATTACCATGTACACCAGCCTTAGCTAATGGGATACCTAGAAATTTGTATTGCTTAGCTTATTCTTACCAACTTTTTGCCATTTCTGCACCTGTTTACCACATCACTTCTCCTTATAATGGATCCCTTTCTCTACACTGGCTTGTTTTTGCGTTGCTTAACATTATTCACATGAGGATTTTTTTTCCTTTTGTGTAATCTCCATTGCTTTGCTAGATACATCTTTCTTGTCACAAGTATCAGTTTTATGTCGAAAAACTTTACATATAGGACAAACATCGGGTTTCCAAAAATATTACACTTTTATAGATTGGGTTCCATCATCTGGAGTCTCCACCAAGAATTCTTCAGCTAATTCATGATCACGGTTAATATCTATCAAGCATTTTACGTATTCAAACCCCTCTATTTTCTCTGTCATTTCATCCATGCATATTAATCTTCCTAATCGACTTGCCAACCAATTTATACCAGGATTGGACCAGGCAAAGATTGGAATATTATACATTTGAACCCAAATTCGCATAGTCTTCACCATAACACACACATTGCTGATTCCGGAGTCGTAATGCTTGATAATAAATAACTTTGTTTTCATTAAATTAAGATCAGAGGTGAGAATCTTCTGTCCGTCTTCATCGTTTGATGGCTGAACGAGGAAATTTTTTCCATCTAATTTCACTTTCACCATGCCTTTCATGCGCAAGCTGGATTTCAATTTCTAAATGACTACCGTATATGAAAGAGGTTAATCGAGGAAGAAACCCACCAGCGTATCAACCCAAACTTTCTCTTCGCCTCACTGATTTTTCGTCAGTGTATTTCATTACATTGCCATTGTAGGTTGGCTTCATCTCAAGAAAATGAGTTGTTTAATTATATAGATTGAAACATAAAATATCATAAGAAAATGAGGAAGTTCAACAAATAATAGTTAAAATGTTACAATATAGGTATTTAAAGCGAAAATTGTTTTCTTCAATTTATGATAAATTTATTGAGATTAGTGTATAATATATAAAATTTCATGTTATTGTCTACATGTATTATTTAAACTATGTGACTTATATAATTTATATTAATTGGAAGAAAAATTAATTCTCCGCTTTTTCTATATGAACATGATATACATTTTAAAACATCACACTTAGTGTTAGATGAATTAACAACAAATTATTGATTGAGGTCATTTATTAAATTCAAAATCACATAATTAATTTAAATATATTGACTTAAATGTACAATGTTAAGTGATATTGTGCAGTGTTTTGTAAATAACTAAATAAGTTTTAAAATGTAAGCATTTGACATTAATATTACAACGCAATACACCACAAATGTATTGATGTGAATGAGTTAAACTTTGATCTTATGATTGTTAATTATGTGTATAATTTATGTTATGTGATTCACATGTTTATATCTTTGAATTTTTTTGTTAGCATGAATATAGTTAATCTTGATGTGATTTATTAGGAGAATCAATGAATAGTAGTCTACAAAAATTATTTAAATAGTTTTAATATTATATAATTAATTGTAAATTTTGGTATTAAACATAAAATATTAGAAAAGAATTGAAAGAGATTTAAGTGACTATAAAAATTCAAAGTGGAGGTATTTGGAGCCATAAAACATAAATTTTTCCATTTTATAATATGTTAATTAAATTTGTTTAAATTACATAAATTTTGGTTTTTATAATTAATTTAAATATATTGACTTAAATATAAAATATTAGGGGCTAAATGTTCATAAATAATTATGTAAATTTTAAGATGTCCATATCAAAATGTAAAATGACAAAAGAGGTAAAATAATGTGGGAGAAACAGTAAATAAATATAAAGTGATAAATTAATTTAAAATTAAAATATCTTGAGAGAATGGAGAGAATGAAGAAGAAGAGAGAAAACTCCTAGAACTAAAGAGAAAGCATTAAAATGTTTAGCTTTATTATTATTTAATAGATTAACAATCATTTATTGATTGAATCCATTTATTAAATCCAAAATCATATAATTAATTTAAACATATTGACTTAAATGTACAACTGTTAAATGATATTGTGCAATGTTCTGTAGATAACTAATTAGAAGTTAAAATGTAGGCATTTGCACTACAAGACATAAAGTATATAGCAACGGAAAGGGACAACGACCACCAACGACTGTAGGAAACGGCTTCTAATGGAAGCTTATATATGGATTTTTTTTAACATAATAAAAAACTTGGAATCCGTTGGAAATCGTTGGTTTTAATGTCATTAGCAGTCGTTGCTAACCATTGTGAGTCGAGCAGAAATTGACTGACCTGCTTTCTTCTTCCCCGTTTCATTTTTCCCCCAAAATTCGCCAAACTTCCTCCCCAATTCTGAAACTTGCCACCACCACCTCCTTTGTCACCCCTACCCTCTGCAACGTCTGAAAGCCTCTCTCTAGGCTCCAATTCTTCTTTAATATTCAACGTATAAACCCTAATCTTTTTTAATACCCTAAATTTGCTAATTTAACGTTAATTAGTTTGTTAGATTATATGTTTGTATGTATAGTGTCGTTAATATGTGCATAAATAGGTTGAGTTAATCACGTTATTAAACTATGTATAGTGTTGCTAATCTAGGGTTAATTTGTTTATGTTGTATGTATATGTGCATATATAGTGTCATTAATTAATCTATGTATAGTTTGAATTAATTGAGGCCTAATTCTCGTTATTAATCTATGTATTGCAAGTTTATGTTGTTTGTATCACAATAGAATTATGTGCATATGCGTGTGTGTGTGTATTGAATTAATATATAAGATATTTTAGGCTTCTTAAGGGATGTTTAGTGGAAATGGAAGTATTAAGTTTATATTTTATAAAAAAATTATCCAAAACAATGTTTAATTTTATTACGTAAGGTTAATTCGATTGAATGTTGAAAATATACGTATATGTGATAAAGTCTGTATACGTACAATTAGAGATTGAAATTAAGTCGTTCAAGGCTTATTTGGTTTAAAATTTGCTCTTTATGTAGATGATTGATAAATAAGAACACCAATCGTAATATATTATATTCATAAAGCCTTAGAGTGTTTTCAACCCAGTCTGATAAGTATTGTACATATCATTATATGAATGTTCGTTTTGTTAAAAAAAAATAGACAACTATATCCATCATATACAATATTTGTTGGATTAGCCCATGTATTAGATAAGTTATGAACACAATAACAAACTTAAATATCGTAAAGCATTACATTTTTTATAGTTCTCAAAATTTCGAAAGCGCTTCCTTTATATTACTTGTGTACACGTAATTGTGTAATGTTCAAGGAACTAAAGCAAAGTGCTGCCGAAATTTTGTTAAATCATTTAAATTGAAAAGATTTACGCGATTTAATTACATTATTGTATTTGTAATGAGAGGTAGAATGATCCATCAACAAAGTGTATATGATCAATTAACATAACATTCAGCAATAAAATTGTTTTAATAAAATGCCAATGCAAATTTTATCATACTTTCTAATTATCTACTTAGGAAAAGGAGACAATTATTTTACTGATCAAAGCTAGATGTACAAATGAACAGAAGATGAAGGCACAATAAGTGAATAATTTATTAATGGTGTTGGCGTTTTTCTTGATCTCTCTTTAAGTAACAATGGAAATGGCGACGAATTTCATTGTCCATGTAGTAGATGCAAATTCTTAAAGCATTTGATACTGCAAATGGTTAGAGTTCGTTTGCATCATTACGGTTTTGTGTCGAACTATTTGGTTTGCGATCGTCATGGAGAACAATTAGCATCTACTTCTGTACAAGTTGAGGAAGTAGTGAATAATGAAATTGCTATGACAAATCCCGTAGAACATATGATTGAAGATGTTGCACGTTCAATGTTCCTTATTCCACAATTTACAGAGTACGATGGTAATGCTGGAAAAAACCAAATATTGAAGCAAAAAAATATATGATTTATTAGATGTTGTGAAGAAAACCCCTTTGGAAAGGCTGTAAAAGTGGAACCAAATTATCAGTAATTGTTGAATACATTGCGATGAAATCAAAATTCAATCTCACATAAGATGGATTTACAGCTGTTGTACAAGCTGCGAAGCGGCATATGCCTCCCAACAATTTAATGTGAGAAAATCATGATGAAGTAAAAAAATGATGTCGACTTTTGGTTTACTGTATGAAAAAATAGATACATGTCTAAATGGTTGCATATTATTCTGGAAGGAAGATAACAGCCTTAAGAATTGTAAAATATATAATCAGGAAAGATAAAACCCAAGAAATAAAAAGAGAAAAGAAGTATTGTATAAACATATGCATTATTTACCTATTACTTCAAGACTTCAAAGGATATATGCAGCTTCTGTAACCGCGCAACATATGTGATGACACAGTGTGAGAACACAGGAAGAAGGTTCATTAACACATCTAGCTGATGGGGAAGCATGAAAGCATTTTGAGCAGAAGTATCCTGATTTTGCATTCGAGAGTCGTAATGTTAGACTTGGTTTATGTACGGATGGATTTTCGCTATATTCTCAATTTACCTCCGTGGATGTGTTACATCTTATAATTTACCCTGACCTATAATTGTCACATCTTATAATTTACCTATGTGGATGTGTATGAAAACTCCTCATATGTTTCTAACAGTTGCCGTCCCTCGTCCTGATGATCCGATACAAGGAAAAAATGTTTATTTGCAACCATTGATTGAAGAATTAAAAAAATTATCGTTTGAAGGAGTAGAAAAAAAAATGATATTTCAAAAAAAATTAACTTTCGTATGTATGCTTCTTTATTGTGGACAATCAACGATTTTCCTCAGTACGCAATGCTTTCAGGTTGGAGTAGGGTTGGTCATCTAACTTATCCTTACTGCATGAAAGAAACAAGAGCATTTTCTTTAACTCATAGAAAGAAAATTTCATGGTTTGACTGTCATCGATATTTTCTTCATATTAATCATCCTTTTAGAAGAAATAACATTTTTTTTTTATAGCTAATAGGCACGAAACTTTGTGACCACTTACGGTTTGGTCAAGTGAAGATATTTATGAACTTGTAAAGGATTATCCAAAGATACATGAAAATGGAGAACAGACCGAAATTCAAGGTAAATCATCAATTCCTAATTTGTGCAAACAAAGCATATTTTGGGAGTTGCCTTATTGGAAAAATCTCCTGATTCATCATAATATTGACGTGATGCATAACGAGAAAAACATGTTTGACAATGTGTTTAATACAATTTTGAATGTCAAAGGGAAGACGAAAAATGATTTGGATCAAGACGTGATATCAAAGTGACATGTAATCACCATGAACTTCATACAAAGCCAAATGACACCAAAAAATCAAAAGTGTGCTATGAACTAGACAATAATCAAGTTAAAATACTTTTAAAATGGGTGGAAGGATTAAGATTCCTTGATGGTATATCTTCTAATCTTCGTAGATGTGTCGACTATAAAAACAATAAACTTAACGAGATGAAAAACATGACTGTCATGTTATGATGGAAGATTTATTGCCCGTCGCTTTCAAAGAACTATTTCCCATAAAAGTTTGGACTGTTATAACAGAACTTAGTCTGTTTTATAGAGAACTTTGTTCTACTACATTAAAAATTGATCATCTGCATAAACTAGAAGAAGAAATCTCTATATTGCTCTGTAAACTAGAAAAAATATTTACTTCAGGTTTTTCAAATGTTATGGTGCATTTACCTATTCATCTTCTATTAAAAGCACGTCTTCGAGGGCCTATGCAATATGGATGGATGTATCCGTTTGAAATGTATATAAATATTTAGTTGATTAAATATTGGTTAATGAAATGTATGAAAAATTAATTTAAAATAATTCTAAATAGGTGTTTAAATCATTTAAAGAAAAAAGTGAGACAGAAAGCTCGAGTTGAAGGTTCAATTTGCAAATCATACACCGAAGAAGAAGCTTCATTTTCTCTCTCCTTATTTTAGTGACCATGTGAACATATCATTTGGAAATAGTAGTGATGAAGGCATTGATCAAGATGATCGTCAAACGACTTTATCTATTTAAAAAAACATGGTCGACCTTCCGGTAAATGCGTGGAAGCATTGCTGGATGATAGAGATTATTATGCAGCACACACATATATTCTTCTCAACTGCACTGAAGTTGCACCGTTTATTAGATAATAAACTTATATCAACTATACGTGTGTATCTTTGGTTATAATGTAACATTTGTCCTATAATTGCAGCATTTACGAATCACAACATCCAAACAGCGATATCAGCAAAGAATTCGCTATTTGCTTTACTAATTACGTTTTTGATATAACAAATTGTGTTGTAGATGAAGGATTGAAATATTTAGCCATTGTACCAAAAAGGAAAGTCAAAACATATCCAATATTCTTTGTCAATGAATATAAATTTAATACTAAAGAATACGGTGTTGAAAAATTAACTAACAATACTGGTGCATGTTTTAAAGGTAGTGATGATCCAAATGACCATATAAACGATTTTTATGGTGTACTAACCTAGATTTTGCAATTGATATATTTCACACGACCCACGGAAGAAGTATTTTTGTTTGAATGCAATTAGTTCAGCAACGTTCCAGGTTCTGGAATCGACATGCACCCAAAATATAATCTTATAGAAATAAAACATACTTCGCGTTATTATAAGTACAATCCTTTTGTACTTGCCAAACAAGCTCTTCAAATATATTACGCTCCTTATCCATCTCTAAGAAGAGACAAAATAGATTGGTCATCTGTTTTTAAAACAAAGGAAAGGTTTACATTTGACGGGCGAAATATTCCTGATGAACAAGCTTATCAAGCAGATGTCGATAAAAATAGAGAAATAGTAATAACCAATGATCAAACGGATTTTGGACCTCCAAATGATGAATCGAATGCATTAATTGAAGCATTTGAAACTATAGATGAACCAAATATAGAGGAGGAAATATAGTCCGAATCTGAAAGTGACGAGGACTAATCAATAATCCTCGTTTTAAAAAGGTAATTATATATTTTCTAACGTTACACTATTTTCATTAAAAGATATGTTATGCTAATATGATAAGTATCGCATACTCTTCTTATGTTATGTCGTACTGTTTGTTTTACATAGTCCTTTTATGTTATGTTATAATATTTGTCTGTAACACGTATGACGTCACATAGACATACAACTTCTGGATCTCCTTCTGCTTCTCATCCTGTAGTAGGTGGTTGTGGTCCATCACAGGAGCTATCAGGTCCAGTGGTGTGGCTTAAGCCAAATGCCAATAGAGGATAAGTATTAAGTTTCAAGTATAAATTTCATTTTTGTGCAATATATTATAAATATATATACAGTAGTCATGAAATATTAAATGTTTTTTTTTTCGTCTAACATAGTGGTTTTGAGTTAGAGCCCTCTAGTATAGTCTTGGAGATATCAATACAGGCTTACATGAGTCGCATTATGTCATGTTGGCCTAAATGGACGTTGGTACCAAACAATGTTAGGAGACTACTTAGCATGATTTTTCTGGTACATGTGGTATATCATTTATTACATTAAGTAGCCATGCTCTTATTTGATCATTCATGTGTATTCTATTTTTAAAAAATGCAGGGTTCAATGGATCTCCAAGAGACATATATTTCACTCGTTCGGTGCCATTGGAACGGTAAAGTTGCTAGAAATTATAGAGAAACACTAAATGGCATAAAATCAGTTGGAAAAAAACCGAGTTGGATGAGCGCTAAGGTGTGTGATGATTTTCATGCTTGGTGAAATAATGAGCAGTTTCAGGTAAATTTACTACATATTTAATTTAAATTGTTCTACTCAATTAATATATAAATTAGAATAAAAAATGTTTTTTTATTTAAATTTATAAGCCGAGTCTACGAGAAATTCGGAAAATAGGAGCAAGAACCCCGTTACACATTGCGGTTGTTCCAAGTCGTTCCAGCACCATCGCAGGGACCTAGTATATTTAGTAATTACACAGTTAAATATTTTAAGTTATAAGTTGTTAAAAGTTAGTTGATTTAACTTTAAGTTATAATTTACATACATATATATTTCAGGAGAGACAGCGTGGTTTTCCTGTGTCATATTGAGATGTTTTTGCACATACACATGCGATGGGTCAGATCGATGACACAGGCTCAGTTTCCTACTCTTGGGACCACGATACCAAAGCACGTGATGCATATGTAAGTATAACATAGTTAACTTAAAGTTATAATTTAATTAAAATAGTGTTATCTACATTCAATTGTATTTTATTTTTGAAGCTGTCATGAATCCACCAATCTGGAACAGACACTATGGTTTTGGGAACCAAGCGGTAATAGAAACTAAAATTTATAATAAAAACGGAAGTTTACTTGAATTGCTATTATGAAATACTAAAAATCTAAAATTATGTATGGGTTAGGACATCTCAGCAGTCGTACTAGAGGGCGCAGGACAAGGAGAAGATCGCATAGCTACAAGCCACTACTACAAAACAGGTTGGTTGCTTCGGTTATTTACCCCCTATTGTTTCAGTTCAACAACCGAAGAAAATGTAACAGATGCAAAAGACCAAAACATGTTGCTTCGGTTGTTCAATCGAAGCAAAAAGCTTTTACTTGCTTCCATTGTATCAGTAACCGAGGCAAAAAAGTGCAGCGCATGAAAAAAAAATCGGCCTACTTATTGCTTCTATTGTGGTTGCAACTGAAGCAAAAAATATCTCCTTACTAATCCTAATAATTTCCACATATGCAACAATATGAATTTATATATTATAACATATAATCATCATTTGCAATTGTATAATCAAACTAAATAACATGTATAAATTGAATAATGCAATACACAAATAAAAATAGTTCATTGACAGTATTAATAATACATATATTTAAGAGCAACACAATGAAAAACAATATAATTCATTGATAATGTTAATAATCATGTTTAATACAACAAAATGGAACATCTAACATGAAAGTTATACAACTAAGCGGTCACACGGTTATCTGTAACCCATTTAACTAAATAAATTAAATAATATTCCTGTTCGCTGCTGTCTAAATGGTAATTCTTCGCTTTTTATTTAATCTTCCTCCCGATGAAAATTTGGTTGTCGTTAGAGATGCTCTTATAAAATCTAAGGATTAAAAAAAATCACTTTCATGTCTAAACATTATGACATATATAAAAGAGGAATATAAAAGAATTAGACTACCTTTGGTTATGGTTGGTTACCTACTTGTATGCACGAGAGATGGAAGGATGATTCTACTTGCAAAGTATTCTTCTACATCCTTTGATTTCTCTTTTAAGCATAGCTGAAATAGGACAAACATAAACTAATAAAATGAAATTGATTCGCTTTACAACAAAGTCTACGAAATAAATCTCTGTAACACACAATTTTTTGCTGCTATTGAAACTGAAGTCTAGAGCTAAGGTGGGCATTTTGTTACATAACTACAAATTACCAAAAAAATGTGACAAAACAATAATGCATTTTTTGTTTGGAGCAAAACAATATTCTGCCAAATGTTTACTGCGGGATCTAATAATCTTAGAAATGAAATTAAAATGGGAAGATACACACTAGATCTATACATATATTGACATTGAGCTTGCGAATGGAGAATAGAATCACTAGTTTGCATGTACTACATGTTGCCTTCAAATATCACGAATAGGTGAAAACTGACCCCTAAAAAAATAATTCTATTGTTATAAGCATTTAAATTTTGATTCATACTATACTTGAATTTTATACAGAATGTTGCATGAGCTCTGTGTATGATATGCTTTTTACTCATTTAAATTTTGTTTTCCTTAGTACATAACAGATATGCTGAATAATAATACTGATACAAAACCAGTAAGCTTTTCATAAGAAAACCACTACTGTTTACACTCCAAGTAAACAAGTATTGGCATGGAGCATAAATATGTATTGGCACAGAGTGTAAACAAGTATCCTTTAACTTTGCAATCTTGATACTCTGTTCATAAGAAAACCACTACTGTTCCTATTACATTCAATGAGTTCCTCCACTACAAGAAAATCACTATCATTCATAAGAAAATTACTATTTGATAAAAAAGTTAATGGTGTAGCTATTGAGTCTACTGCTAACCTTGGAGATTCTGTAAAGGCTGCGCCACTGATTCCTAACAAAAAGTAAGTGCACAAAAGTAAAAGTAAAAACATTTCTAAACTGTATTGAAAATAAAATCATTGCTCTAGTTGGCAAAAAAAATTGTAAAATTCCAATTATTTTAAATTACATGTTATCATCATCTTTTAAAACTTACTATAAACGTGAAAAAGGTAGTTGCTCTTGTGGTTGTTGGAGGTGATTACAATGATATCCTGATTTTCAAAACTTGTTTACACTCCAAGTATTGACTAGAATCTTTACACCCAAGATAGAGCGAGGCCAGCATGCCAATACCAACTGGAAGGAATGAGATGTTGCAAGTACCACAATCCAAGACTATAAAAGCTTCTGGTCGTCAACCAATGGATTAAACTGCCAGAAAAAACAAGCTTCAGGCCACCAAGGCCTGAATTAACGCATAACCTAACAGATGCAAGAAGAAACACATAAACTAACATAATGAAACTAGCACACCTTGATAACGAATACCCAAAATGAATAAGATGTTTGCTTTAATAGCAACACTTTGCGCGCGAGCTATAACATGTTTTAATGGAATTACCTGGTTAGGATGGCGAGCAACAACGATTTGAAGAAGATGGCGTACCAGATCCACCAAACTCAAAGCCGACATCAGATCCGACAAAACAATTGACGTAGGACCTCTTATTTCTTGCCTAAGTCATTCCAACCACCTGACAGAAATTCACTTCCCAACAATTTGAAGAAGATACACCCATGATTTGCTCCATTTTTCCCCTTCAATCAGATCGGCAAAAATCGTTCGTCGGCTATGGGAATAATTTTCTAAAGTTATGGAGTGATGCAAAAATCGTTCGTCGGCTATGGGATTTGTAGAGGGTTGGAGTTCAGATGTAAAATCATGATCTTCTGGAGTGAAGGAGAAAAAGATCTGACAAGTGAGAAGCATGAAATAGCTTCCCCACTATGTAATCTGAGAAACGAGCGACCAAAAGGAGATGACGCGGATTATTGAGCTCATCCATTGGATTCCAACAAAAATTGAAGGTGTTGATTTACAACTGTAGGTTGTAATCTGTTTTGTTGGTTTAGACCAATAACAACGTATTGTGTTTCTTGCGAATTAGTAATTGATGCTTAGCCCTTTCTACAGGCTGATGACATGTGCATTGTTTGTTACAGATTAATACTCCATCCGTTTGAAAACATATACTAATTAAAAATTAAAAACTAAAGATAAATATTATTACTTCTTAATTATAATTAAATACTAATAATTAAAAAGAATCATTGTGCGTACATTAGTAATTATCAAATACCAGTAATAATTTTTAACTGCCTATTATTAATTATAATAGTAAATCAAATATTATTAATAATTGTTAAATATTAAGCTATAATAAATAAATAAGATGTTAAATACTAAACATTAATAATTAAATATTGGTTATTAAGTAGTATCTATTAATCATTTAATATTAATCAAATATTAGGGATTGATCATATTTTATTAATTATTGTATGTAGATACACAGAACAAATTTTTTCTTATTTCAAAATTTCAAAATTTTTAGTTTTAAATATAATTATTAATTATGGTTATAAATGTTAAATTCTAAATGTAACTTCTCAATTCATGTTTCTTTTAAATTGAGCTATCAGATATTTTCTTGATTATTTTTAAATTATTAATCAATAATTCTTAAATAGTCGTTATTAATTTATAATTATTTAAAGTTAATAATCAAATATTTAATATAACTACATAAGTATTTTGTTTTATTATTAGTTAATTATTATTAAACATCAATCTTAAATATTATATCATTAGTATTAATTAATTAATATATAATAATTATGAAATCTTGCTTCTTAATTATTAAATATTACTTACAAACTAAATATTAAATGTTAAACATTAAATATTAAATATTAATTATTAATTATTTGATATTAATTATTAATTTGTTTAATAATTATTAAATGTAACTAACAAATATTTATTATAAGTTACTAATAATTGATAATTAACTATAATAATGTTATAAATATAAAAATAATTATTGATTGTTAATAATAATTAGTAGTTGCGAATTATTTATTGGTAATCATTAATTATAAAAAATTACAAATAATGACATATTCAAGCTATTATTAGTGAATATTGACATATGCATTTTCTTAATTAAAATAATTTGGAGTTGCATAGGTTCCTAAAAACCTATGCAAATAAGATTTTTTGCTTCGATGCATTTGCATCGGTTGTTCCACAACCAGAGCAAATAGCCCTATTTGCTTATGTTGTGAGCACAATAGAAGCAAGTAGCTCTATTTGCTTTGGTGCATTTGCTTCAGTTATTAATACAACCGAAGCAAATGGTGTCATTTGCTTCGGTTATGATTACAATAGAAGCAAATGACACTATTTGCTTCCGTGCATTTGCTTCGGTTGTCAATACTGCAGAAGCAAATTATATTAGTTGCTTCGGTTGTAAGAGGAACAGAAGCAAATGAGGCGAGGTAACAAACATATTTCGTACTAGTGCACCAGATCGCAGAGCTCAATGAGCGTGATCGCCGCTGCGAAGATCAGATGAAGCAGCTTAACCAGCGTCTGGCGGAGTTAATTGCCCAGTACGGTATGTTTCCTTCATCATCTGGTGGTTCCGGGGAGATTGAGTTTAGGTTAGCTTGTTCTGTTGTTATATATATATGATACTCAAAAAAATAACTAAAAAAAACATAGCACAGTGAATACAGTAAAAATGATACTCAAAAAAAATAAAAGAATGATACCTAAAAACTGCAGTAATGTTTTAAATAAAAAGTAGCACAAAAATTACTTACATCACAGTGAAATATGATTTATTCACAATTTGATTGATTAAAATGAAATAAATTCAATTGAATTACAAAGTTAGTGCAACAGTACAGCAACAAAATTAATACAGGAACAAAAAAGAACTGAAAAAAACATAGCATAGTGAATGTAGTAAAAATGATACCTAAAAAAATTAAAAAATGATACCTAAAAAATGCTTTAATATTTTAATGACAAAAGTAATACAGAAAATGTTTGAATCACAATTTGATAGTTTAAAATGAAATAAATTCAATTTAATTACAAAGCTAGTGCAACAGTACATCAACATAATTAATACAACAACAAAAAGTAACTAAAAAAAACATAGCACAGTGAATACAGTAAAAATGATACCCAAAAAAATATAAAATTGATACATAAAAACTGCTATGATGTAAATTCAACTAGAAAATACAAAAATGATACCTAAAAAAATATAAAAATGATACCTAAAAACTGCTTTGATATTTTAAAGGAAAACTAATACAAAATATGTTTACATCCCACTTTGATTGATTAAAATGACATAATTTCGATTGAGTTGCAAAGCTAAATATAGCACCAAAATTATAATCACAAAAGCATAACACTGTTAAAACACAAAAAATGATACCTAAAAAATAGAAAAATGATACTTAAAAACTGCTGCTAACTTCACCATAAAAAAAAGTATTTTCCAGCAATTTTTTTCTCGTTCATCTCTCTCATTCGATTTTCTACGACGAATTCACAGAATCAAAAATAACAAAATCATATTTACTGCCTATCGAATCAAAATCCGCGGCACCTTCAATAATCGACGAAGTTTTTCAGACAAAATTAGGGCAAATTGACAAAATTAGGGCAAATCTCTTGAACGAATTCCCAAATCAATACACGCATGATCGATTTTGGTATGGATGTTTGAAGATGATTGCTGGAGATCGAAACAAAACAGAAAAAAATTTGCGTTCATAATCAATGACGAGATCGACGACGATAGCAGATTGATAAAGAAAAGAAAACAGCGACCGAATAAATTATTGTAGTGTATTGTCTTTATGGTTTAATTTTTAGTGGGTTGTCCTTATGAATAAAAAAGCCCTTAGTTTTGTCCTTGTAAATATTTTCCTGTAATTTGCTAAAGTTATTTACATAGTTTTAGTATTAATCATAAAATATGGTACTAAATGTAAATATTTAAAACAAATTGAGAAAGACTTAAATTATTATAGGAAATTTGAAGTGTGGTTATTTGGAGCAAAAAAACATAATTTTGTCATTTTTAGCATATAAAAGAAATAGTGGAAAATTAGTTAATTGAATTTATTTAAATTAGTTAAATTTTGGGTTTTCTAGTTAACTTAAAAATAGGTAATTAATTATAAAATGTTAGATAATTAATTAATTGTGTAAATTTTGAAATGTCCATATCAAAATGTAAAATCACACAAACAAAATAATGTGAGAAAAATTGTAAATAAGTGTAAACTGATTAACTAATTTAAAAATAAAATATTCAAAGAGAATTAAGAAGAATAGAGAAATCTCATAAAATTAAGGATAGAGCATTAAAAAGTTATGTTTTACTAATTCTACCCCTTATCATCAACATGTCTTAAAGGATTTTACAAATTTTATTCATACACCAAAAATTACCTAGCATAAACCGTTATTTTACTGAAATTTTTATGACTAAATTACCCTCTCCTTAATTACATTTTTAATATATATTTTTATAATCCATCTAATTAAATATTAAATACAATAATATTTGATTAAATTTATAAAATTTTATAAAGTTAATGAAATCTAAAATATAAACTAAGACTGCCCTCACAATTAACTAATGTATACTGAAAGTGTTCAAATTTTTTCTTTTAAAATTAGACTCATTTTTATGAAATAATATACAGAAAAATAACCAAACAATTTACAATACGAGTGTCGCAAATTAAACTTTGCTTTTTTAAAAAAAAAAATTAAGTAAATTTATTACAAGAAATTTCTCGTTTTGTGTAAATTAGTTTTACAGTTTAAAGAGGGAAAAGAATAAAAATGTTAAAAAAAAAAAAAAAAAAGGTAATTTTGATGAAAGTCATGGTGTATATAAAGTAAGTTTTGGTGTATGCTAGCTTATTGTAATTTATGGTGTATGTAAAGAGATTTTTGATGTATATATAGAATCAGCCAAAGGAATTTAGCTAATTTTTAAAATTTTCGTCTTAATTTTTAGAAATCAAATTGTTGATTGGGGACCTTTCCTGCTGAAACTTCCTGAATCTGTACCTGCTAGACAACCAACTCCAAATGCTACCTGTTGTGTCAGTAAATCAATTAAGAATCAGCACATTGATCATCTTCAGCGAACCAGCTGCACTGGAAAACAACTGTGAAAACCTGCCTATTTTGATCCTTGTAACCAAAATTATCAATATAATTAACATGTACATTAGGTGAATGAACTTTTGAGTTTGACTGTAGGTTGTAACTCGTAACATTAATGATCAGCAAACTCATTATTCTTATGTCAGCATCTATAGTTTTTATCCACAAGGACTGTTGCCATTGTTAAATCTGATGTTAGCTTAAGGTTTGAACTAACTCCAGCATTCAAATTATGTAGTCATACTAGTTTCATATCCTAAAAATGACACTATTTAATTAATAGGAAAATATTTGATGTGAAGAATAGTACATAGCAAGTACAATAATAAATCAGATACTTGGATAATGTATATATGTTCTAGATTGAGAAGAAGAGATGGAGAAATTCAAACTGCTTATATTTAAAAGAACCGATCAAAAGTACTGGATCTGAATTGTGGAAAATATCAAGGCATGCGCTACATGTGTAATATTTGACAAACGTTTTGGCACTGAAATGCGCTTTCTGTTTAAGGTTACATTAATATTTCAACTCATGCATTAAGGTACGAAGTCAGAGTTGGAACAATTAACCAGCGCTACGATACACTTATTTGGTGGGAAATTACCTTCAGATCTGGGAACATTTTCTTGAAATGAAGGTGAAGGCCGATAAATTACTTACAAAGTTGACGTAGACATGGTGGCTGATGAAAATATGCCTCCAACACCATTAATGTCTGTGAGTCTTATGACGGGAGAGATAGGCAACGGTTCCTTGATACATGGTTGCCAGTTTGATGGATGAGTTTTTTTTTTTTTTTCCCTCTCTCTGTCTGTGTAGACTCTTCCATCCACAAATTTTGAAACAAACTCAAACTTTAGATATACATGTGAATTGAACATCTACAAATTCTTATTAAATTTGGATTGTCGTAGCTCATAAACCGGTAGAATGCTAAAAGGATGCTTCAAAAAAAGGGTATATATATAAGGAGCATTTTGTTGTACCCTAACTAGTGCATTAACTTCCAATGACCTCTAATTTTAAGCAAGTAACCTGCTTTCTTTGTCATGCACTAATTCTATCTCACACATTATTTGAATATAAACTAATGATTATAGTTCGGATCTATGTTATATTAAGTGCTAAGCGAGACAATGGAAGCCTCGCTTCGTTTAATGGCGTTTAAGCATTGAGCCCAACTATGCCTGATGGCTCTTAAATAGCGCCTAATTAGCGCTTAAGCAACAACTAAACAGCGTTTAAGCAATGCTTAATTATGATATATAATTCATCACATAATACTATACATAAATGCTGAAGTTTAGACGAGGCGCTACTAAATGCTGGAGAAAGCGTGCTTAAACGTTAAAAAAACACGCTTAAGCACTAGCCGCTTAATGTCTTCCCATTTTTAAAAATTAAACGATGTATTTGCCAAAATTGCTTAAATGCCGCTTAGGCGTGCTTTTCATAAAATAAAGGCATCATATAACCATCCTTATATAATTAGTTTCTTATTTATAAATGTACAATGATATATTTTAAAAAAGAAATTAATACTTATAAATACACAGAAACTATCCCTACTATGAGTAAGATTGTCATGCATGACTAAAACAACTGAATCCAAATCATATGCTAATACAAATGATCTCACCAGTCACCACTGTTATCAAAGAACTCTTATTTAGTACAAACATAACCCAGTCAACAGTATTCTTCAAACAGTCAATTGACTTGTGGTCACAATCCCAAGTTACCTCCAATGCCATATAACATGCCGCCCCCAAACTCTATATAAACCAGGGCCAGTAACACTCACTACGTACACAAGATAACTGTAGCCAACAATGGAGTACAGCAGTAGAAAGCTATGCCTACTTTCATTCCTAGTAATAGCATCCATAGTCGCCAACATATATTTCTACTACAACAACAACATCGCTTTGATTGTTCCATTCCTCAACCTGTCATGGACTACAAAGGCAGCAAACGAAGCTGAGGCAGTAGCTGTTATAAACTGTTCTGAGCATGGCAGAGCTTATTTGGATGGAGTGCCAGTTAATGGCGCTCCTATGTGTGAGTGCCATAACTGCTACAGCGGCCCTCGCTGCTCCGTGCTCTCCCCAAATTGCACTGCAGATGCCACTACGTAAGCGAGTTTATTTGTTACCTATTCTCATAAGACAAGCACCATAATTATACATGATGTCAGTTGCATGTTACATAAAATTTGTCAACTTAATGTGAAAGAAAAAGTGCCAGATACAAAAACAAAGTACAACCTAGTACAAATGAATGAATCATGCATTACACAGATAGAAAATCTTTGCTAACTTGCTTACTGCTTTACAATTTGATCTGTATATGCACACACAGTGGTGATGCGATGTTTCTAGAGCAGTACTGGATCCATCACAGAATAAACACAGCAGTATTAGAATCTGGATGGCACAGGATGAGCTACTTTATTGGACATAATTTCATGTCTGATGAACTCGACAAACATATTAGGCTACTACACGAGGCAGTCGGCAATGCTAAAGTTAACGACAAATTTCTAGTGTTTGGTAATGGAGTGACTCAACTTCTCAACGGAGTTATTATCTCACTGTCACCAAATGTTACTGCTACCCCAGCTGCTCCCATAAAGAAAGTTGTTGCCTGGGTTCCTTATTACCCTGTAAGTAAATATTTGACTATACGTCATTTCTTTCTTTATTTTAAAGTAATTCAGCTTCACCAAACGTATATTTATTCAGTGTCAAGGTTAGGATTAGTTGTTCAAATTTACTAGATATAACTTAGGCAAATATAGATTAAAATCTGATACCAAGTGATATATGGAAAGAGCAGCAACTGATGACAAAAGATCAACAACCCAAAAATTATAATTAGAAACCTAACCAATTCACCGGCGATCTTGGACTAATCTTGAATGTATAGGATTAAACAACGCAAACACGCTTTGACCGATGCTAATCATTTAGAAATAACATTTGCTCGCATGCCCACATCGCGCATATCACAAACTAATAATTATCAGGAACTCTAAATAACAGCAGTACATGTTTATTTACAAATTAATTATTTTTTGTACCATAATATCTCAACTATCTCACGGAAAGTTAATTAAATAACAGCAGTACCATAAGGTGTTTGCGGTCATCTTAAAAACCGGTCGGCCTTACCTAAAAAAAAACGAGAACCAGCTTAATCCATTAAATAATCAAAATTTGGAACAAACAAAATACCAGATGACCTGTACAAAACTGATGATGGTTTTGCTTCTTAATTAACCCAGGTATTCAAGAGACAAACCAAGTTTTTTGATTTTAGAGGGTACGAATGGAAAGGGAACGCATCTGATTATGTAAATACAACAAACCCTCAGGATTACATAGAGCTGGTGACTTCACCAAATAATCCAGAAGGTCTGCTTCGCAAGGCAGTAATCCCAGGTTCTTTAGCTGTATACGATCATGCTACTTACTGGCCTCACTATACTCCAATCAAATATGCATCCGACGAAGATATCATGTTGTTTGCTCTATCCAAGTACACTGGGCACTCTGGTAGTCGATTTGGGTATGTTATTACCAAATGTCTATTTATATTCACTCACGTTGATAATTTATTGTAATATACATCTATTTTATGTTAGGTGGGCATTTGTAAGAGACAAGAATATTTATGACAAACTAAATACATATATGGCGACAAACACTGAGGGTGTTTCGCGTGATACACAACTACGAACACTCATAATTATAAAGGAAATTTTACTACAAATCAAGACAAGCCGCCGTACTATTGCCGACTTCAATGGATATGGCTACCGCTTATTGAGACTCAGATGGATTCAGCTAACCAGGCTAGTCTCACTGTCTAACCGATTCACTCTTCAAAAGCTATCTCCTGAATATTGCAACTACTTTCAAACTGTTAGAGACCCTTCTCCAAGTAAGCATATAATTTTTCAATTTATCTAACGAGTTTAACGAAACTAGGTACACTACTATACATATAGGCAAAGAGTATTAAAGTGGTAAAAGGTATTTGAACTGTGAATTCAAATGATTTAGTAATAGCATGTGACGCCTTAGGCATCGACTATTAATCTAAAACAACTATGGCTAATACATTATTTTTTCAAATGAATGATAGCTTATGGATGGTTAAAGTGTGAATGGGAAGAAGAGACCGACTGTGAAGCTGTACTACGAAACGGACAAATTTTAAGCCAAAGTGGAGTTCTTTTTGAAGCAAGTAGCCGCTATGCACGTTTAAGTTTGATCAAAACACAAGATGATTTTGATCAGTTGATGCGCCGTTTGAATGTACTGGTCACGGCTAAAAGGACTACTCTTTACCATTACAGAACAAACGAACTTGCTGGTGCTGGCCAAGAGAGGAGTGGACATCCTTTTGTAGCTTAGCTGGTTGCTAAGAAATCTTCAACTTGTTTATCTTCCATCACAAGTTCTAGTTATCGTTGTACGGGCTATGGTAAGTTATACTGTTACAGAGGCAAGGAGTAATAAGTTATTAAATGGAATAAATAAATCCATCTTGGTTATGGTGGGTGTACTAGTGGCCATATGTGAGGAATACATAGAAATGTTGTTGTGAGTTATCGTTTAATATATAATCTGCAGAATGTTTATTCTGAATACTCTGTATTGTATTATAGTATCATACTTGGACATAAGTTAAGCCTGTAAACAGAACAGAATCGAATTGGACCTATCCTAGGTAACCGCATGTAAAGCCATTAAATAGAGAAACTAAGTAGACAGCATCTCAAACACAGCACACAAGTTGTTCCCCTAATTACTGGAATTATGCATTCCGGAGGCAATGCATATCCTCCCTGGAGTTATCTGATAGCATTCCTTTTATCTGGTTTTATCAAAACATCAAATTATTATGATGTTAACATACTGGTCTCTATTTAATGATAAATAGTTGCATGTGTGTATTACATATACATATATATATATATACATATATATATATATATATATATATATATATATATATATATATATATATGTATATGTATATGTATGTGTATGTATGTGTATAACATATAGTTCAGGTTTTGGTATAACTTGACAAATCCTTACCACGGATCTCTTTACTAATTCTCCAAAGCACGTAATGTGGGGTGAAAGCAAGTTGTTTCAGAAGTTAATGTAGAATATTCAATTTATGTGTACATTAAAAGACCGGTAATAAACCATTGTGATTATTTATGAAATAGATTTATCATTTATCTTTATCTAACAACAAGTTGTACAAAAATACATTACAGACAAGGAAAAAAAAATACATTACAGATTTTATCTATTACTTGATAGATATTTACCGCCACAATCAACTTATATGATGTTTATTACAAGAAATTGATAGGTATACATAAGTTTATTTAAAAGTCGTGATGCAGTCAAAGACCAGTACCGATTCAGTGAAATGTCTCTTGATATCTAAGAGCATCTCCAGCAACGTTACGGATCATAACATTACGATCCGTAACATTCAGGGGCATATCTTTGATATTCCCCAGCAGCGGCGAGCCGATTTTATCGGCTCGCGACCTCCCGCGTCTATAAAGGAATGGCGCATGATGCTAACTCCTCACTTCACTTTCAATTTCCTCATATTTTTTTTAATTTGTTACGGCGTCGGGATACCACCACGCGTAACGAAAAGGGAAGATAGACAGTTCCACGTATGTCAGACGACGCATCTGGTCCATCTCACCTTCCTCCACCAGCGGGGACGACGATTGACTATTTACGGATCCTCCACGAGCTGCCAGAGAGATTCACTCATTGATCTTTTACCGCGTTGGCCACCGTTCCGATATTAATTTTTAATTTTTTAATATTTATAGTAATTGAACTGTTAAATAGTATGCCCTGTTAGTTTTACGTTATAGTTTAGTGCATGTACGTTATACGTTTTAATAGTATGAACTGTTGGTTTTATACTCATTTAACTGTTATAATTTTAATAGAATGAGTACACCTACCTTCGCGGGAGTTGGGCGAGGTTTATTTCACATGCCCTTGGCATATTACCATTACATATTCAAGAGAGTTTACTAGCTAGTCCGTTCGGACTTTTTTTTACATATTATACCTCCCCAGTCTTTGGATCCACCATTGGTAGAGGCCTTATTAGAGAGATGGTGGCCTACGACACACACTTTTCATTTTTTGGATTTTGAACTAGATATTACCCTAGCAGATTTTACATGCTTACGGGGATTGAGATTGGCTTTCCAGATAGAGTCACTTGTCCATTTGATTCCTCTTATGAGTCACCCGATTCCTACCTGCAGTATTTGTCAGATTTGTCAGCGGCTCATATAGCTAATGATGTCGTTTTCATCACATATTTACTTGAGTATATTACAGCGTATCTCGATGTGGTAGATTTCCGTGACATAGTATACAGGGCTACCATTTTATACCTCATTGGTTTGACATTCTTTTCGAACCAATGGAGTACGATTAGACTGGGCTACCCATAGTTATACGGCGCATGGCGCTAAAAGGCGCAACATCAGTCTGGAGCCTTGGCGCACGGCGTGGCAAATGGCGCGCGCATTTCTGATTTACTGCGCATTGTTGTTTTTTATTTAACATATAACAACAAATTTAAAAGTTCGGTATATTTTGCTAAAACATATGCAATCAAAGTTTTTACTTTTTTGCAAAAAGAAACATCATCATATTTGACATCATTCCCTATAATTTCAAGCATAATAGTTTTCAAAATCCAAATAATAATGCATATAACTAATAAACTAGAATTCTGAATCCGATTCAACAATCATATTTTCCAAATTAACATCTGCATCACCGGATTCATAAGGACAATTAGATTATATCAAGTCTTTTTATTGTTATGATGTGGTTATATTTAGCAACACAAAGGACAATTGGTGAGGAAGAATAACATATCGATTGGTAATATTGTTTCCCTAATGCAATCGATAACTTTATGCAAAAATAAATAAAAATAAAGTGATAAATATTTATTGATAATCTATTTGGTGCATCTACAAACTGCTTGAAATAAAATACACAATCAATTGAAATACATGTTTTCTGTACAATCTATTACATTGAAATAAGAGTATTACATAAAATAAAATATATTTTCAATATCAATACATTTGTTTCTCTTCAAGGAAAAAGAACTATAGAAAAACCATCCATTAGAACTCACAAAATAAATAAAAATCAAATACATAACTTTAGCAAACACAATAATATGATCAACAATATTGTAGAAAAGTCATCCATCAGAACCCACAAAATAAATAAAAACCAAATACAAAACGTTTGCAAATGCAATAATATGATCAACAATAATTTTATGTGAAATGCAAAAAATGAAAAAATAAACAAAAAACAAGCAAAAAATGAAAAACAAAACAAAAGGCGCGCCATTTTGCGCCTTTTGACGCGCCTTCTCATATGCGTCGCGCTGCAAGAAGAAATGGTGCAGATGTCGCGCCGCGCGCCACGGCGCGCGCCGTAGCGCCCCATTCATAACTATGGGGCTACCTAGCAGCAGTAGCCGACTTAGAGCAGCTGCATATGATTGGGGCTCTGCCATATTGGATTATCTATACGCCGCTCTTGAATCATATGCTTTTGGAGAGGTTCGCCAGATGTTCGGTTGTTGGTACATCTTGCCGTGCTACTACTACGAGTACACGGCCAACATGCATCCACGCATACAGCCCACCGCCAGTCATGCTGCCGAGACGTTTTTCCCACGCATGCGCAGATGGGAGAGTACTCACGGGGTTCGACGTGCTCCTATTGGTGTGAGACATGACTTGATGGAGGC
Organism: Allium sativum; assembly: GCA_030737875.1. Classification (NCBI taxonomy): domain Eukaryota; kingdom Viridiplantae; phylum Streptophyta; class Magnoliopsida; order Asparagales; family Amaryllidaceae; genus Allium; species Allium sativum. The sequence continues at coordinate 68,286,455 of CM060911.1, forward strand.
TCGTACTCAGTTAGATATGAGGGAGAGGGGGAACATATTACGAGCACTTTGGACTTCTTATTAGATGTTACTTTCAGCGGATGGCCCACTACCTGATGTCCATCCATTAGCCATTGCATGTCACTTATCTCTTCGACGTGTCCTCTTGTTCCCACCGGCCCACCTTCCTATTTGGTACATGGGAGATCGATGTTATTACCAGGGTCCCGGTCAGTTGCGCGTACCTGGAGATCCACCTCTGCCACTTGATATGTTCGAGCCGCAACGTTCTATAGGGAGACAGTATGTGCATGGTCTGGGACAGGCAGGATGGGTTGATACGACCGATTTTTACTTACTCGACGCAGAGTTTGGTTTTTATTAGGGTCGGACAGCTCCTAGACGGTACTTGCTGCCGAATTATATGTGGGGTGTGAACTCCGATCACATTGGTCCCCGATCGGTTAGTGGTAGAGTTCATCCTCCACCGTTTACTTTTGACCCGACCCCTTCACAGATCTCCGACCCGCCTACAGATTTCTCTCTGACCGATACATTTCAGGCATTTGATCTTAGCGGTACACAGATTTTCCTGCCTATTATTTACCCACCTGCTCACATAGTACACGGTGTCCCTACTGCTGGATTATATCTGTCACATGAGGTAAAATTTGTACTTGTGAATTTACGTTGCACGTTGTATGTTATACGCTGTAGAAACTAATTTTATATGTTCTATATTTGCAGTATGCACCCCGGTTAGACCAGCATAGGATACATATTGCGGCTATTCAAGAGAAGGCTCTGCTACATTCTCAGTCTTTATATCAAGAGCACCAGGCGATAGTTCAGGGTTTGCAGGAGCAGATCGCTGACTTACAGGCCAGATTAGCGGCAACATGGGGTGGTGATACAGGAGCATCAGGTATCGTTGTAGGTTCATGTACTGGCGGAGGTTCAGGAGGTGGATTAGGTGGTGATGGCTGATTGCGAGGGGTGGCGGATTAGGTGGTGATGGCGGTTCGGGAGGTGGGGTTACGGGATTAGGTGGGGTGGAGGATCAGGTGGGGGTGGAGATGTGGTGATGGCAGTTCGGGAGGTGGTAGTGATGAGGACGATATTCTGTATTATGACCCTACAGATAGCGGGGATGACATGGATTTGGACGGTGCTGATGATAATGCTGCAGATTTATCATGATGTATATATGTGTATGTCGCGATGTATATATATGTATGTCTCGATGTATATATGTGTATGTCTCGATGTTTTGGACTTTAAGTTGGTTTTTCATGTGTTCTGTGTAATGTTTGTTCGTTTCATATGTTCTATGTAATGTTTGCTCGTTTCATATGTTCTGTGTAATGTTATTTCTTCATGTGTTCTGTGTAATGTTTGCTCGTTTCATGTGTTCTGTGTAATGTTTGCTCGTTTCATATGTTCTATGTAATGTTATTTTTTCATATGTTCTGGGTAATGTTATTTTTTCATATGTTATTTTTTCAAAAAGTTGTTGTGGAATTGATTTATAAAATATAGTGTTTACATATGTAAAATAAAGGATTTATATAAAATATAATGGGGACGACCTCTCTTTTTAACTCCTTCGTGTACTGAAATGTGTAAATTATACGAATAAGTAGACGACCCTGGTTTTTTAACTTTGATTAAACGATGTTTGAAATATTTAATAATAAAACGATGTTAGAAACAAGCAGGGTTTATAATTTAATTATAAAACGAACTGCAGCGGCGCTGCAGTTCGTAAGATAACGTTCTGAACTTCAAGTGGTTGTACGAGATCCAATTTAAGTCGGATTTCCTCACAACAAGACACGTTCGCATCTAGTTGACAATATTTTTCTAGTGGAAGAGAAAAAATGGGTTTTCATGTTGTAGATTTTGTTTTACGTCCAAATCAGAATTTCAAAAAGTCGTCGTGGAATTGGTTTATAAAATATAATGTTTACATTTGTAAAATAAAGGATTTATATAAAATATAATGGAGATGACCCCCTTTTTAACTCGTTCGTGTACTGAAATGTTTAAATTATACGGATAAGTGGACGACCCTGGTTTTCTAACTGTGGTTAAACGATGTTTGAAATATTTAATAATAAAACGGTGCTAGAAACAAGCAGGGTTTATAATTTAATTATAAAACGAACTGCAGCGGCGCTGCAGTTCGTAAGATAACGTTCTGAACTTCAAGTGGTTGTATGAGATCCAATTTAAGTCGTATTTCCTCACAACAATACATGTTCGCATCTAATTAACAATATTTTTCTAGTGGAAGAGAAAAAATGGGTTTCATGTTGTAGATTTTGTTTTACGTCCAAATCAAAATTTCAAAAAGTCGCTGTGGAATTGGTTTATAAAATATAGTGTTTACATGTAAAATAAATGATTTATATAAAATACAATAGGGACGACCCTCCTTTTTAACTCCATCGTGTACTGAAATGTTTAAATTATATGGGTTAGTGGACAACCCCGAACCCACACTCTGGTTTTCCCTATATATAGCGGTTTCTCTGAAACCCTTAATCGCAATTTGTTTTCTTCCAACCGCCACCTCCATCCTCTTTCCCCATTACAGCATACTACTTGATAAGAAAATAGTATAGTTTCCTTTTTGGAGTATGTCGGAACAGGGAAAAGAAAGTGTAGCCTCCAACATGGACAAATGGGAAAATGATGATGAGGGGATAGCAAATCAAATACCTAGAAAAAAATGGTTGTTGAAGGGTGCGTTCTCAAGTCACTACGTCTGGGTGGAACCAACTCTGTATGCCGTTGTGGAGAAGAATAGATCGTCGTTGTTTCGAAGACAAAAAAAAATGCTGATCGCCGATTTTTCAGGTGTGCAGCCTACCTGAACCACAACGTTTTTCCTGATGAAATTGATTGTTGTTACTTTAAGCAGTGGATTGACCCTCCGATGTGCGAACGTGGAGTTCAATATGCATTGGAAGCGTAAGCAGAAATACGACGTTTGAACAAGAATGTTGCTGAGGCAGCTAGAGCTGGATTTTTCCCACGTCCGTGGAAACTATCTTATTGTTTATTATTGTACTTTAAATTTAATGTTTATGTGTTCAGTTGTTGTAGTTCCTTCGATTGTACTTTGGCATTTCTTTATGTTGGAATTGTCATTGTTGCAAGCTTCTAAGTTATGTAATGCAAATAGGGTTGGTAATTAGAACCGAGAACCAAAAATCTGAACCGAACCGACCTGAAAAGACCTGAATCCGAACCGAACTCAATAGGTCTCAGGTCGGGCATAGTTATTAATGGCGCACGGCGCAAAAAGGCGCAACATCAGCCTGGTGCCTTGGCGCACGGCGTGACAAATGGCGCGCGTCTTTCTGATTTACTGCGCATTTTTATTTTTTTAATTTAACATACAACAACAAATTTAAAAGTTCAGTATTTTTTGCTAAAACATATGCAATCAAAGTTTTTACTATTTTGCAAAAAGAAACATCATCATATTTGACATCATCAACATAGAATTTCAAGCATAATAGTTTTCAAAATCCAAAATAATAATACATATTACTAATAAACTAGAATTATGAATCTGATTCAACAATTCCAAATCAACATCTACATCATCAGATTCATAAGGACAATTAAATTATATCAAGTCTTTTTATTGTTATGATGTGGTTATATTTAGCAACATAAAGGACTATTGGTGAGGAAGAATAGCATATCGATTGGTAAAATGTTTTTCTATGCAATTGACAACTTTATGCAAAAAAAAGTGATAAATATTCATTGATAATCTTTTTGGTACTCTACAAATTGTTTGAAATAAAATACACAATCAATTGAAATACATGTTTTTTGTACAAGCAATATTACATTTAATATAAGAGTATTACATAAAATAAAATATATTTTCAATATCGATATATTTGTTTCTCTTCAGGGAAAAAGAACTGTAGAAAAGTCATAAAAACCAAATATAAAACTTTAGCAAACACAATAATATAATCAACAATAATTTTATGTGAAATGAAAAAAATAAACAAAAAACAAGCAAAAAACAAAACAAAAGGCGCGCCATTTTGCACCGTGCGCCTTTTTTGCGTCCCGCACCTTTTACGCCTTTTGCGCTTTCTCATATGTGTCGCGCCGCAACAAGAAATGACGCAGATGTCGCGTCGCGCCGTACGATATGGCGCGCACCATTCATAACTATGGGGTCGGGTCTAGGTGACGAAAAATACCATCAAGATCCGATCAAGACCGACCCGCGTAGACCCGACCCGAAATACCCGACTAAAAAACATAGAAATATATGTATTTTTAGTGTTATTATTCAATCGGACCCGAACCGACCCGACCTGAGCTTCAACCCGACCCGACCTAGGCTTCAACCCGACCCGAACCGAAGCTCGGATCGGGTCCAGAATTTTGAAATGTATAGTTTAGACCCGACGAAACCCGACCCGCCTAGAACCGAGAACCGCCGGTCGGGTCCGGGTCCATCGGGTCGGGTCTAATTACCATCCCTAAATGCAAAATATTTATGTAATGCAAAGTCCAACGCTCTAAACGTCTGTGATGGAGAACCTCCACTATGCATTAGTCACTGTTCGATGGAGCCATGACAGAGAATCTACATTATGCACTATTTACTGTCCAATTAAATAGCATTCGTACCAATAAAGGAGCGCTCTCTCCAATAAATGTGCACTCTGTCCAAAAAAGGAGCACTCTGTCCAATAAAGGAGCGCTCTGTCCAATAAAGAAGCACTCGTACCAATAAAGGAGCACCATGTCGATAAAAACGGCTCTGTCCAATAAATGAGCACTCTAGCCAATAAAGGAACACTCTGTCCAATAAAGGAGCACACTGCACCCAATAAAGCTACCCACTTAGCAATACCTCGTACCTTATATATAACAACAACATTGCAATTCATATCTCAAATCAAAACTTATTCACAAACATAAATGGATTCCAGATTTATGAAATGCGTGCTGGCTTTTGATAGCGATTCGGAGGAAGATGAAATCCTTCAAGAGGAAGCGGAAGAAATACAAGAAATATTGGACCTATACCATGAAGCGTATGGTTCATCATCCACAACTGGAGGGGGATCGGTTGCTGGAAGGAGGTTTATACACCGAAATCATGCTAAATACCATAAGTCTTTGATGCAAGATTATTTCGATGATGATTGCACTTTCGGGCCTGATATATTTCGTAGAAGATACAGGATGCGGAGAAATCTAATTCTTTGGATATTGGCTGGTATTCAAGGTAACAATGCTTACTTTAAGTACAAACAAAATGCATCGAAGACACAGGTGTTGTCCGGTGAACAGAAAATGACGGCCGCTATGAGAATGTTAGCTTATGTCACTCCAGCCTATACTTTGGACGATGCATACCGCATAGCAGAGAGCACGACACTTGAAACACTTGAAAATTTATGTCAAGCAGTGGTGGACGCCTACGGAGAAGAATACTTACGGTCTCCAAACGAAGCAGATGTAGTGCGAATCAGAGAGATGCACGAAAACAGTGGTTGACCTGGAATGTTAGGAAGTCTGGATTGTATGCATTGGGAATGGAAGAACTATCCTAAGGGATTACAAGGTACGTACAATGGCAAGGAAAGGCGACCAACCATCATTTTGGAAGCTGTGGCATTGTACAATCTGTGGATATGGCACGCTGTCTTCGGAATCCTGGTTCAAATAACGACTTAAATGTTATAGAAAGATCTCATCTGTTCAATGATCTTGCTCAAGGCCAGATACCTCCTTTAACATTTACCCTAGGCCAAAATACTTACGAGCATGACTATTACCTAGACGACGGCATTTACCCGAAATGGAGCACCATTGTTAAAACATGGCCAAATCCATTGACTCCTAAACAAGTCAAATTCGCGGCGATATAAGAGGCACAAAGGAAAGATGAACGTGCTTTCGATGTTTTACAATCTAGATTTGCAATGATAAGTAATCCATGTCGGTTGTGGTCTAGGAAAAAGATGTCTACAATCATGTTTGCTTGCATCGTTCTTCACAACATTGTTATAGAAGATGAAAGAGATATGGATGAAGAGCAACGTCACTACGAATACGAGGGTGCTTCGCAACCACCCCAAGTATTTCGACAAAACCGACCACTAACAGAGGAGGACTTCAACATTCATTTGACCCGTCAGATTATGTTTAGAGATGCAGAACTCCATAACCGGCTGCAGAAGGATCTTATGAATCATTTATGGAACCACTACGGTGATACCTAGTTATGAAGCACCCTTATCCGAACTCATGTTTTATTTTATGCTTGTCCTAACTTATCGATCATGTATGCAGTAATCAGGGACGTACGCAGAAAGTCGATGCAGTGGGGGCAAAAATAATACTTTGATTTTCATGGGTACTCCTGCGCGCACACAAATAAAAAGCCTGATAAAATGATAATATTCCATTTTTAGGAATATCAACTATAAATCTTACTTTTGATTAAGAAGATAGATATTATAATTTAGTGGTAATATTTGAAAATTCATTAAAGAGACAGACATTATAATTTAACATAAACACATGTATAAGCATATCCAAAATCATCATATAACATTTTTTTTTTCAAAAGAAACCAAATTGAACACAAATACCTAAATGTAATATTGTAAATTAATAAATAACTAATTACTTCAAGCTTGACATACAATAAATGTAATATTGTAAATTAATAAATAACTAATTACTTCAAGTTTGACATACAAAAATTTATGGCCTGAACGTTAGACTAGATTCTTATAGAATCAAACAAACAAACTCAACCAGGTAAAACTAATTTTGTTATTTTGGCCCTGGCAATGCACAGCAGAAGGCACAGCAGCCACATTTTCAACTAACGAGACACTTTCAGAACCAACTTCTACACGATCTTGTGAACAATCACAATCCACATCAACACGCCCAGAACAATCCAGATCCACAACGCTATGCGATTGAGTGTTATTCATACTTACAGTTGGAAGATTGACTCTTTTGCTTGAGCTAGCAGTTTCGAAATGGGTGAAGTGGTTAACGTGTTAACCAACAGTACATGTGACGCTTCCGTCACCGCTGAATCAAGCAATGAGCCGAATGAGTTCAAAATCGGTGCTGTAGAAGAACTCACGAGAGGTGGAAACTCCAAGTCAGTGTCGACCTTGAGCGGCGCCATCGATTTAGGTTTCGGGTTGGATTACGAACGCCCAGATCTGGTCGTCAAGGGTTGGTGGCGTGGTGGAGGAGTAGAAGACATGAGAGAAGTGGAGAGTAAGCAAGCGAAAGGCTGATTGGGATTAAATTTGACGGATTCGATTAGGAATGCCAGTGGCCGTCGCCATTAGAACGATTCTATAATTTTTTGTATAAACTAATTTTAAAAAAAAACTGAGTGGGGGCGGCAGCCCCCACTGGGCCTTAGCTAGGTCCGTCATTGGCAGTAATGATGTTGTTCTTTTCTATTGTACCATCCGTTCTATTGTATTCGTAAGGGTTATTAATCAGCTATTATGATGTTCCAAATTAGTTTATTCTACGAAAATAATAACCGAAAAAATCGGCTCGCGACTTCACGAGCCGATAAAGTCGGCACGCGAGCCCAATTCAGAAACCTGAATTGAACCCGTAACATTTGCCTGAATGTTACACAACGTAACATCCGTTGGGGACCTTTTTTGGCTCAATTCAACATTCAGGGGATGAATTCTCCCTTTGTTGGAGATGCTCTAACTAGCGGGGTTGAAATTTAATAGGCATATTCTAGTTACTAAATTCCAATAAATAAATACATAATCATGTTAGAAATAAATTCATCAACAATTATGTTGTTTTAATTAAATACGGTTTTTTTTTAATGTTTTTCATTCAAATTTGCGGTTATTTCTTTTAGAAAATACATGTAGAATAGTTAAATACTATAGATCAATGAGAATATCTGGTAGGTTCATAAATATTAATATGTTTACGAATCTAATGTATCATATATTCTTAAGAAATATATATGTATATCATATAAAATTTGTTTTTACAATTAATGCTAATACTGTGAATATTATTAGGAATATTCGTTGTTTTGAAACACAAAATCGTACATGAGGCATTTCAAGTCCATGAGGCGATGTGTAAGCTTCAAAACGTGGTGACGAAAGTTTTTTTGGATAAAAATAAAAGGTGAAACGTATAACAAAATTGAATGACAAATTATTCAGGCCCACTTCAATACAATTATACATTCTTTTTAAAGATTTAAAACAAATAACTGAAATTTATGCAGTTTTGATTTTCACAAAAATTAACTGGAGATTCCACAAATTTCTAATCCCTTTTACCAATCAAAAGCAATCTACAAAATTAATTTGGAGTTTCAATGAAGTTTATAATCTATTACATAGCTCTTGATCGTTGTTTCTAAAACAATCTTACCTAATCTGTCAAAAATAGAAAATGAAAAAAAAAACATAAACTTTCATTTTCTCTAATTTCGGTCTTTTTTTTTTCATTGAATAGTTGAAGTTTAATAATTTCTTAATGTCAATATTTGCAAATAAAGATTTCTTAATGTCAATATTCTTTTTTGTATGCATTAAGTTGTTGAGGCGTAAGCCTTAAGATAGAAAATGTTTTGAGGAAAGGCTTGAGAAGTTTTGTCTCTCGTACCATCGTCGCGCTCCTTGATGCTTCTATCGATGTGGTTTTTTTTTTAACATTGGTTATATCATACTAAAATTATTTGGAACGAGATAAATATTTGCTTGTAAGCAAATTGTTATCAGCTTAGAATCAATAGTATTATCACTAAGAAGTTGACAAAATAATTTTTTTTATTTAACGTGTATTTATCACATGTATATACTGATGCATGAATTAAGGAAAGGCTTGAGAAGTTTTATCTCTCATTACATGGTGGCGCTACATGATGCGAGAGTCAATGTGGGTTTTTTAAAAAACAATGGTTATATCATAATAAAGTTAGTTCGAACGAGATAAATATTTGTTTGTAAGCAAGTTGTATTCAGTTTAGAATAGTATCGTCACTAAGAAATTAACAAAATCATAATATTTATTCAACCTGTATTTGTCACATGTATATATTGACGAATGAATTATAAACAACAAAATCACACATATTACATGTTGATAAACAACCCTTGGAGGCTCCATACATACATCAATTGATCTCAAATAATATGATAATTCAATGCTACTTTCTAAGTATATGTGTAACCGATTGATTGTATCAAATACAATTTTCAGGAGGCAGAATGTTTAGATGCTTTTTTAATTGCTTGTGTTAACCAAAACAATATGCATGTTAAATACATAGGCAAACACACAGTATGGTCATCTATGGACGAAAATAGGTCCAATTACAATATACAAACCTCTACAAATAAGTAAACCAGATGAATGACAACAGCCAAATACAACAGTCTGCCTACACTAAATGTGGTCCAACACGATACAATATTTATGGATTACCGATTACATGTTTCTATGTAATGTATACAGACTTAGACTACCTATGTACTAAAATATTTCATGTACCACTAACAAATGTGATGTGTGTTTCCTAAGCTTAATACATGAAGAGTGAACTTGTATATCACAATCTTAGTTGAGGAATATTGAAGTCCCAACTCAACAATAGAGTTTAACGAAGGAAGTCTAAGAGCGACTACTGTAACTTAGAGTAACCCGAAGCAACTTGCAAGAGCTAAAATAGTTAATACTTCTGTTTTAACTTTTGGAAGATATCCCATTAAATATATGAATTGGCTGATATTAGACTACTAGTACAAAGGGGAAAATTTTATTCATATAGGGAGGAAGATAGTATTCAAAGGTAGAAAATTTGTAATGTGGATCCCAATTTCTTAAAGTTAACCATTTTTTTTATCAAGTAACCTACACATTTTACAACCATATAAGGTTATTCACAAAACCAAGTCAACATGGACAGTAGTCTTTTTTATATTTATACAGACCCTTGTTTATATATTATCCAAGGTCGGACAATTTCTACTATTATTTCCATTAGTGATACATGGGTAACAATATTATTAGTTGTTTTAGGCGCTTGCTGTTAGGATTTCAGTATACTTTAACAATATCCAATCGTGAAACCCTAGATCCAAATATGTAACCATATTGATTTAATTGAGAACATATCAGAAAATAAATAACTTGATTAGCGGAAGCGTACCTGAATCTGTATTTAATCAGTGCAATACCTGAATCCGTAGTCGGTTATTAAACGAGAAGATGAATTAGGTTTGGTCTTCCAAATTGACACAAACCCTAGATCTGAAATCAGCTCTCCGTAGAATAGGTTAGAGAGTTGATAAGGCTTGTGTAATTCGGGGACCATAACCCTTTATTTATAAAGTTGGCATTTTGTAATTCGGCCCTTCAACAAATTATAAAATGCCCCGGTATCTACACATTAGGCCCATGATAACTTAAACTTTAAGCCTATTAATTCTAATCGAAAATTAGATCACTTTAATTAGGTTTTACACCAAAATAGCACAACACATTTTATTTTACATATGTGACCCAATTGTCGAAATATTCCAACAATCTCCCCCTGGGCCACATATGAAATAACCTTAAAATGTGTTTAACTTTATGAGCTCCAAAATTTGTTATTTATAACATATGGTGTATCCAAAACAATCTCGTCCATTAATTGCATTGACAAAGTGTAACACCCCACACCCGCTAAGGTCACTCACTAAGTGAATGCCTTAACTTCGGTGGAGTATTTAAGTGAATATAGAACAGAGAAATTACAACAAGACAGATATAAGTAATACTTGAAATTTAAAACATCATTTCATTGCAGCAGAAGGTAAACATGTTTGGTTACATATCAAAAACTAACAAGAGTCAAGTACAAAATATCCATCTCGTTAAAACATAAGTACATAATCCCACTACATACTAATAGCCATAATAGAAAAGATAACCGAGCTTTACTTCAAGAGTCCAAGCTCCAAAAGATAGATAAAGCAATATGATCAAAGCCCACTAGTGCTAGGCCCACTTTGATAAACTGAGGGTTGGGAAAAAGATAAAACAACGGGGTCAGACATAAGTCTGAGTGAGCCCTATAACTTTAACAATACAATCATTAAAGTAATTAGGGTATGATATAAACCTGGTACGGTACAACTGGGGATAAATGACTACACTAAGCAGCCAACTAGCCTTAGGATGAACTAAGATAACGGTAAAGACGCGCCTATCCACCCAAGGATAAATACTACACTGCACCACACCAGATCTACCCACTCAAGGGTAATTCCTACACTGCACCACACCAGATCTACCCACCCAAGGGTAATTTATACACTTAAAGATTGATCCCACGAAGTGTACTTAGTAATCTTAATAGTAGTCCCGTGTACCCCTAGCTGACTACATAGGTGTCGTCTGCCCCTATCTCCACTAGGTGTACCCTGTACTTAGTAATCTTAATAGTAGTCTCGTGTACCCCTAGCTGACTACATAGGTGCCGTCTGCCCCTATCTCCACTAGGTGTACCCACTACTCCCATTCGATCGGCTCCCTAACGTAGATACCCGTGCTGGCCCCACAGTGGGGTGTATCACTCCCCAAAGTGGCAACCCGATACAATCAACGGTGCACGGCTTATACCTACACGATGCAACAACGTCTTACCTACCAGCCCGGGTCCACACACGCATATGAAACCCATTGGACTTGCGTTGCCACCGCTAACCCGTTTTGGCCTCTTATAGTCAAGCCCAGTACGCGTGTCCCGTCCTCGACATGGGTCGAGCCCAATAAGATACATATGGGTTACTGGTTGAAATGGGCCCCCACAAGCTACCCACCTAAGCTTGTCCCTTCTAGTGTATCCCACATAACCCTTTTTAATAATCATGCCCACTTACATGTTTAAAGTTTAGTTAAGTCATCTAATCATATTTCAATTGCCACTCAAGGCACCCACTAGATTTCCACATGCCACCCAAGGCACTTACTTGATTCCCACATGCCACCCAAGGCACCTACTTAACCCTTTAATCATGTTTAATTACATGTTCCACTTTGGTTAAGTATTCTAATCTTATCTTCTATTGCCACCCAAGGCAACCACTAGATTTTCCCCATGCCACCCAAGGCACTTACTTAACCCTTTAATCATGTTTAATTACATGTTCCACTTTGGTTAAGTATTCTAATCGTATTTTCTATTGCCACCCAAGGCAACCAATAGATTTTCCCCATGCCACCCAAGGCACTTACTTAACCTTTTAATCATGTTTAATTACATGTTCCACTTTGGTTAAGTATTCTAATCGTATTTTCTATTGCCACCCAAGGCAACCACTAGATTTTTCCACATGCCACCCAAGGCACCCACTTAACCCCTCATGCCCCACTACATGCTTATCTGGTTAAGTGTTTCTTAATTGATTAAGAACGTAACCGTTGTAAAGACCTCTCACATTAGACTATCTTTTATGGCAGCTGGATTTGCCGGTCGGGTCCGGGCAGCCTTACGCCATAACCGAGTCTAACCTCGTGTCTTTACACTTGTCACGTATTTAGTTTGTGCCTAAGACCTCTCACATTGGGCCAATCATTTGTAGCCACTGGATTTGCCGGTCGGTTCCGGGCAGCCTTATGCTACAAAAGGGTCCAACCTCGTGTCTTAGTCGATTAGTTACACCTAATTAATCACCCCCATAATTTGTATTAATTATCCCTAATTAATTACAAATTTAACGACGTACATAATTGACTCAATTATGTCCATCCACTTTATGGTATGCATAATCATACCAACTTCACACCATTTCATTAACATGTATATTAACCCCATCGTTCCCCACGTAATTCGCTAACGTGACATATTCAAAAGGGAAGATTCATCACACATAGAATGGGTTCAACTTGTATAACATTAGCATCAACATGGGTTTTAAAGGTGTCAACATGCATATAGCATCAAACCCAACTAGCATAAATAATCAACCCAAACTTGCACGAATCACATATGTCATATGAGGGTAACTTGCATAAGCTACTTATGTCATCAAAAGGGGTAAACTTGCATATGTATGTATGACATACAAAGGGGTTAACTTACATATGTATGCATATCATACTAAGGTGTACACTTGCACATGTTACTTGCATATAATCAAACACCAAACTTGCATAACACGTCATATATGAACTTGCATATAATCATACACTAAACTTGCATAACATGTATGAACTTGCATATAATCATACACCAAACTTGCATAACATATCATGTATGAACTTGAATATAATCATACAACAAACTTGCATAACATATCATGTATGAACTTGCATATAATCATACACCAAATTTGCATAACCATGGTGTCATAATGGATCAATGTTTATCATAGTGATTTGCATAACTAGCATCATGAACACATAACCTAAAACTTGCATAACTTGCATAACATCATGATCACATAGCATATGACTTGCATAACTTGCATAACATCATGATCACATAGCATATGACTTGCATAACTTGCATAGCATCATAAACACATAGCATATAACTTGCATAACTTGCATAACATCATGATCACATAGCATATAACTTGCATAACTTGCATAGCATCATAAACACATAGCATATAACTTGCATTGATCCACATTCATAGCCATAACCTCATTATATCCTATCATAATCATTTCAACAATTGGTCATTAAGGCTATAGAAACTCACAACTTGTTGATTAGCACTCCTATGAAGAAGATTAAGTTGTTGGAGTTGATTAGAAGTTGATTTGAGAAGCTATCTTCCTCTTTAATTTGATGGAGGCTCCTTCAAGTTGCATTTTAACGGCATAATGACGTTGTCTCCAATTTTAGTATGAATTAGGGTAGTCTTAGGGTGTATTTATAGATTAGTTGAGTGTTTTAGGCCATTAGATAAACCCTAAATCAGATTAGAGCCGTCAGATCTCGTCACTAGCCCTAAAACGTAGCCCAAACCCCATCAGGTTGCACCCAGGTCACACAGACCGACAGGGGGGGTCGACCCCTGTGTCGACCCCTGGGTCGACCCCTGGGTCGACCCTAGGGAGGGGGTCGACACCCATGTCGACCCTAGGGTCGACTCCCTTTGCCTGGCGGGAATTTTTCCCGCCTCTTCTGAAATGTGAAATTTCTGTTTTTAAATCTGTTTTGAATTTCTGAAAACTTCTTCGGGCCTTAACTGGGTCATACGGACTCCGATTTTCGAAAACTCGGACTCTATTTCGCGTATTTTTCCGAGACGAACGCATTGGCATAGTCCATTTCCCCTGATTCAGACTTTAAAATTTAATTCTGCCCTGTTTTATTTTATAGCAAGTAATGTAACATACGGGGTGTTACATTCTCCCCTACTTAAAGGATTTCGTCCCCGAAATCTCTAAGTCAAGAAGAACGTATCCTACCATCCAAACAACCATCTACTCAAACCATCAAACACTGGCATCCATTGTCCTTAAAAATTTTAATGCTGTATGAACATATGCAAAGAGTGTGTATATATGTTCCCTGTCTAATGCAAAATTAGGCAGTCTACTGATTCAGTTGACCTCCTTAATGCAAACCATGATAGTGCCATGCATCCAATATGTATGCGAAAGAACCCTATCGACACATACTATTTCTACATGAGTGCACAATCATTCACCAAAATGCATCATCCATATGATAACACAACCATTATACATCCATTAATATAGCTACCTACACACAATTATATGCAATATGAAGTGACTGAGCCGATCTAGTGCCAAAAGTGTGTGTATATACATCCACGAGCAACCACTAGCAAACACTTGCATCCACACGCATCCATCAAACATAACATGTCTCAAACACATGTTTCAACCATAGGTTTACCCTATCTAAAGGTCAAAGGTACTAATGAGAGGACATACTAAAGATAAGATAAGTACTAGACAAACGATAGAGGAGAAGTTAAAAGATATACCCTCAAAAAGGAATGGGTATAGTGAATACATCTTCGCTACTGTCTCCCATGTAGCATTGCTCTCATCCTCTCCCCATTGCACTTTGACTAGTCGAACCTCTCTGTTTCTCAACTTCCTAATCTCTGACCCAAGGATGCGGGTAGGAGCTCGTCGAATAGTCGCACCACGCTCTACCTCCACTTCCCTAAGCAAGCTCGGCTCTACCACCTCTGCGGTCTCATGTAGGCACTTCCTCAAATGTGACACATGGAATACGTCATGTACCCCACTAAGTCTCTCGGGTAAATCCACTCTATATGCCATGGAGCAGTCCTCTTGCTCTTCACGGGTATGAAATGGGCGCTCTTAGTAAGTCTGTCTACCACAACCCAAATTCCCGTATTACCCTTCCTCGATCTCTGTAACCCATCAATAAAATCCATCGAGACGCTATCCCACTTCCATTGCGGAACTTCCAATGGATGAAGCAACCCACCAGGTTTCATTTGCTCCGCTTTCACTTGTTGGCACACCAAGCATCTAGCGACATACTCGGCCACATCTTTCTTCATACCAGCCCAAAAGAAAACTCGCTTCATGTCTTGGTACATCTTGTCCCCACCGGGATGAATGGTCATCTTAGAACAATGCGCATCATCAAGTATAGCCTTCCTCAAACCCTCGTCTTGCGGTACACAAAGTCTACCGTCTCTACGCAAGCACCCCCTATCGTCTAGGGTGTACCTACTCAAATGGCTGGACGACTCCCCCCTTATGAGCCTTTCTACCAACTCAACCAACTGTGGGTCGTCCTGCTGTGCCTCGCCAAGTCGTCCCAAAAGAGTAGGTCTGACCTTTAAGGATGCTAGCAAACCGTGTACAAAGTTAACAGAAGGTCTAAAATCAAACATCGAGATAAATTCCAAGCTTCGTCATTCCACGAACAATGGACTCAAGGACAACCTTTTTCTGCTTAAGGCGTCCGCCACCACGTTACCATTGCTAGGGGTATACGCTATCTCGAAATCATAGGATGCTAAGAACTCCATCCACCTTTGTTGTCTTAAGACTATGCGCTCGAAGAGTCTCCAACACTTCCCTAAGATGTAGGGCATGCTTTTCTCCACTTCTAGAGAAAACCAGGATATTCTCCCATGCAAAATCGTCCCAACTATCCATCTCTCACGCAAACCATCATAGTCGAACTCGACATCCCCCAAGTGCAAGCCCCAAAGGCCTAAACCAATATCAGACAAACACCCAAGGGATACCTCCTTCGAATTCAGACGACCTACGTGAGATGATACTAGAAAAAAAACGGCTAAATAATTAAGCACTTGTCCAACTCTGGATGTCCTTGCCAGTCTCGCTCCAAAACCACCGTTGATCAAATAACTGGCTTTGCTTAACCTATTAAGCACATACGAAAACTTATTTCGCTCTTAGAAAAGACCAAGATGTCATCCACAAAGACCACTACGAAGTTATTTAGGTACTCCCTGAACACCCTACTCATCAAATCAACAAAGTATGCAGGGGCGTTCGTCAAACCAAATGGCATCACCAGCCACTCATAGAAACCATCCGGAGTCCTAAAGGCAGTCTTCTATATACTATCCTCAGCCACTCTCAACTGATGAAACCCCGTGGCCAAGTCCAACTGCGAAAACACTGAGGCGCCAACCAACTGATCAAAGAGATCATCAATCCTCGGCAATGGGTGTCTATTCTTCTTTGTGAGCTTGTTGAGTTCTCTATAGTCTACACAAAGTCTGAGGGACCCATCCGCCTTCGTGGCAAAAACTACTGGAGCATCCCACTCCAATATACTTCGTCTTATGAACCCCTTCTCAAGCAACTCCCCTACTTGCTCATGGAGTTCCCTCCTCTCACGAGGAGCCATGTGGCGCACTGGCAAAGATACTTGTTTAACATTATCCACCAGATATATTCGGAAGTCTATCTCCCGCTACGGAGGTAAGCCCTTCACCTCCACAAACACATCTGAGTACTCCCGGACCACTCTAACAGATCACAAACTCTCGACCGAAGCGTCAAGCGATTCAAGATAACTTAGCATAACAGAATCCATGGGATTACAAGAGATCTCGAGAGTGTTACCCAAGCGGGTCATGAGCCTAACAACTCTCCTTTCGCAATCAAGAACGGCACCATTACATGATAACCAGTCCATGCCCAAAAACAATCCATAGCCCGTGAAGCCCAAAACAAAAGCATCACATCTAAACTCAACGCTAAGTATATAAATCTTCAAACCCAAACATATCATGGACAAATAAGTGGAGCCCCCCAATTGGGTTTGAAACAACCAAGGGATCATCTACCAGACTGGTGTCTAAGTGCAGTGACTCAACTAACGAATGATGAGATAAACGAATGTGATGCACCAGAGTCGAATAAAGTTTGAACAGGGTGCTCGCGAGAACCAAATTTCAACCTAGACGGTCCTACCCCCATCAGGTATACCAGCCGTGAGGGAATACATCTACCCTCCAAAAGATCTTGTACTTTGTCCTTACCTCTTTGGACAATCCTAATAAGGTGTCCTATTTCTCCAAAACAACTGGCCTTCTCCTTCACATTCTCCTTTCGTGACTTCCCACCACGATGAGGTTTCGTCCTTTATTTACCTAATAGCTATTTGAACCTTCCTCCCTCGTCCATCTTAAAGGTACCCACAAGCCCTCCACCTCCTTGGACTAACTTCTTAGCCCGACAAACGTCTTAGTCCCTTGAAGTGGTCCTTCATACGGAAGTCCTTATTTATCTTAAAAAGACATCTATACGCGGAGGGGAAATTCAAAAAGAGAAAGAGGAAGAGATTCACAACGGAGAATCGAAGGAAGGATATATGGCTCTTGGGGATTATGTTCTTTTCTTTCAAAAACTTTTCTCTTAAAAGACATGTTTTTGAAAATACTCCTTCAAAAAAAAATGTTTTTAGAAAAATAGTTTTCTAAAAATTTTATCTGTTCTGGTAACCTTCAGCTCTGATACCACGTGTAACACCTCACACCCGCTAAGGTCACTCACTAAGGGAATGCCTTAACTTCGGTGGAGTATTTAAGTGAATATAGAACAGAAAAATTACAACAAGACAGATATAAGTAATACTTGAAATTTATAACATCATTTCATTGCAACAGAAGGTAAACATGTTTGGTTACATATCAAAAACCAACAAGAGTCAAGTACAAAATATCCATCTCGTTAAAACATAAGTACATAATCCCACTACATACTAATAGCCATAATAGAAAAGATAACCGAGCTTTACTTCAAGAGTCTAAGCTCCAAAAGATAGATAAAGCAATCTGATCAAAGCCCACTAGTGCTAGGCCCACTTTGATAAACTGAGGGTTGGGAAAAAGATAAAACAACGGGGTCAGACATAAGTCTGAGTGAGCCCTATAACTTTAACAATACAATCATTAAAGTAATTAGGGTATGATATAAACCTGGTACGGTACAACTGGGGATAAATGACTACACTAAGCAGCCAACTAGCCTTAGGATGAACTAAGATAACGGTAAAGACGCGCCTATCCACCCAAGGATAAATACTACACTGCACCACACCAGATCTACCCACCCAAGGGTAATTCCTACACTGCACCACACCAGATCTACCCACCCAAGGGTAATTTCTACACTTAAAGATTGATCCCACGAAGTGTACTTAGTAATCTTAATAGTAGTCCCGTGTACCCCTAGCTGACTACATAGGTGTCGTCTGCCCCTATCTCCACTAGGTGTACCATGTACTTAGTAATCTTAATAGTAGTCTCTTGTACCCCTAGCTGACTACATAGGTGCCGTCTGCCCCTATCTACACTAGGTGTACCCACTACTCCCATTCGATCGGCTCCCTAACGTAGATACCCGTGCTGGCCCCACAGTGGGGTGTATCACTCCCCAAAGTGGCAACCCGATACAATCAACGGTGCACGGCTTATACCTACACGATGCAACAACGTCTTACCTACCAGCCCGGGTCCACACACGCATATGAAACCCGTTGGACTTGCGTTGCCACCGCTAACCCGTTTTGGCCTCTTATAATCAAGCCCAGTACGCGTGTCCCGTCCTCGACATGGGTCGAGCCCAATAAGATACATATGGGTTACTGGTTGAAATGGGCCACCACAAGCTACCCACCTAAGCTTGTCCCTTCTAGTGTATCCCACTTAACCCTTTTTAATAATCATGCCCACTTACATGTTTAAAGTTTGGTTAAGTCATCTAATCATATTTCAATTGCCACTCAAGGCACCCACTAGATTTCCACATGCCACCCAAGGCACTTACTTGATTCCCACATGCCACCCAAGGCACCTACTTAACCCTTTAATCATGTTTAATTACATGTTCCACTTTGGTTAAGTATTCTAATCTTATCTTCTATTGCTACCCAAGGCAACCACTAGATTTTCCCCATGCCACCCAAGGCACTTACTTAACCCTTTAATCATGTTTAATTACATGTTCCACTTTGGTTAAGTATTCTAATCGTATTTTCTATTGCCACCCAAGGCAACCACTAGATTTTCCCCATGCCACCCAAGGCACTTACTTAACCCTTTAATCATGTTTAATTACATGTTCCACTTTGGTTAAGTATTCTAATCGTATTTTCTATTGCCACCCAAGGCAACCACTAGATTTTTCCACATGCCACCCAAGGCACCCACTTAACCCCTCATGCCCCACTACATGCTTATCTGGTTAAGTGTTTCTTAATTGATTAAGAACGTAACCGTTGTAAAGACCTCTCACATTAGACTATCTTTTATGGCAGCTGGATTTGCCGGTCGGGTTCGGGCAGCCTTACGCCATAACCGAGTCTAACCTCATGTCTTTACACTTGTCACGTATTTAGTTTGTGCCTAAGACCTCTCACATTGGGCCAATCATTTGTAGCCGCTGGATTTGCCGGTCGGTTCCGGGCAGCCCTTATGCTACAAAAGGGTCCAACCTCGTGTCTTAGTCGATTAATTACACCTAATTAATCACCCCCATAATTTGTATTAATTATCCCTAATTAATTACAAATTTAACGACGTACATAATTGACTCAATTATGTCCATCCAGTTTATGGTATGCATAATCATACCAACTTCACACCATTTCATTAACATGTATATTAACCCCATCGTTCCCCACGTAATTCGCTAACATGACATATTCAAAAGGGAAGATTCATCACACATACAATGGGTTCAACTTGTATAACATTAGCATCAACATGGGTTTTAAAGGTGTCAACATGCATATAGCATCAAACCCAACTAGCATAAATAATCAACCCAAACTTGCATGAATCACATATGTCATATGAGGGTAACTTGCATAAGCTACTTATGTCATCAAAAGGGGTAAACTTGCATATGTATGTATGACATACAAAGGGGTTAACTTGCATATGTATGCATATCATACTAAGGTGTACACTTGCACATGTTACTTGCATATAATAAAACACCAAACTTGCATAACACGTCATATATGAACTTGCATATAATCATACACCAAACTTGCATAACATGTTTGAACTTGCATATAATCATACACCAAACTTGCATAACATATCATCTATGAACTTGCATATAATCATACACCAAACTTGCATAACATATCATGTATGAACTTGCATATAATCATACACCAAACTTCCATAATCATGGTGTCATAATGGATCAATGTTTATCATAGTGATTTGCATAACTAGCATCATGAACACATAGCCTAAAACTTGCATAACTTGCATAACATCATGATCACATAGCATATGACTTGCATAACTTGCATAACATCATGATCACATAGCATATGACTTGCATAACTTGCATAGCATCATAAACACATAGCATATAACTTGCATAACTTGCATAACATCATGATCACATAGCATATAACTTGCATAACTTGCATAGCATCATAAACACATAGCATATAACTTGCATTGATCCACATTAATAGCCATAACCTCATTATATCCTATCATAATCATTTCAACAATTGGTCATTAAGGCTATAGAAACTCACAACTTGTTGATTAGCACTCCTATGAAGAAGATTAAGTTGCTGGAGTTGATTAGAAGTTGATTTGAGAAGCTATCTTCCTCTTTAATTTGATGGAGGCTCCTTCAAGTTGTATTTTGACGGCATAACGACGTTGTCTCCAATTTCAGTATGAATTAGGGTAGTCTTAGGGTGTATTTATAGATTAGTTGAGTGTTTTAGGCCATTAGATAAACCCTAAATCAGATTAGAGCCGTCAGATCTCGTCACTAGCCCTAAAACGTAGCCCAAACCCCATCAGGTTGCACCCAGGTCACACAGACCGACAGGGGGGGTCGACCCCTGTGTCGACCCCTGGGTCGACCCCTAGGGAGGGGGTCGACACCCATGTCGACCCTTGGGTCGACTCCCTTTGCCTGGCGGGAATTTTTCCCGCCTCTTCTGAAATGTGAAATTTCTGTTTTTAAATCTGTTTTGAATTTCTGAAAACTTCTTCGGGCCTTAACTGGGTCATACGGACTCCGATTTTCGAAAACTAGGACTCTATTTCGCGTATTTTTCCGAGACGAACGCAATGGCATAGCCCGTTTCCCCTGATTCAGATTTTAAAATTTAATTCTGCCCTGTTTTATTTTATAGCAAGTAATGTAACATACGGGGTGTTACACAAAGGATCAAAGCGGCATTCGTTACATTTATCGTAACTAAACCCATCAATGGTCACATATATCAATACAATCAAATGACATAGATCAATCATGGATGCGTAGCATGGAAATTACATGAAATGTGATCTATACATGTCTATTTCCAACTGGTCCTTCTTTAGTGAGATCAAAACGTTTAATATTTAAACAACCTGAGTGCAAAGAAAACTTCATTACTTTATTTCTGATCAGAAAAAGAACTTGATATGCATATATCTGTAACTGAAGTATAGAGCAATGAGTCATACGACAATACCAAATGCAAACTCCCCCTGAACCAAAATATCCTTACATAAAAGTTACACCAATTGAGCTACATGCTCATGAAAGACCTTAGGTAGTAACCTTTTGGTAAGCGGATCCGCCATAATGGAGTTTGTCTAAGTGTGCTCTATGAATTGCAATATATTTTGCACTCTTCCCTTATTGGAAAATAATATATTCCTTACTGTCACAATATTACTTGGTCTTTCAATTCTTTATCTATAACTGGAGTCTTGTGACAATATTACATTATTATTTTCCATATTTGGATGTCTTATAATTAACCAAAGACGATATTTTCAAAATGACGAAAACTATAAGTGCCTAAATAACACTTTTCCCTTATATAATTTCACCCATAAAATATATTATCATTGCTAGAAGTGGATCTTTTACAGTAATGACATCCAAAATATCTGGATCGTAATTCTTTATGATCTCCACCCGATCCGATCTTTTACCTATGAGCATATAATCTTTTATTTTATCTTTTAAAGATATACCATATATATCATAACCATTTTGGCTACTAAATCATTGATCCACTTTTAATATCAGTAAGGTATCTGCCAAATAATATACGCATATCCATATGTGTATATACATTAGTATGCATTGGAATTCAAACTGCAAATGCATGAAAAATCTTTTGCATTTCTTTAGTTTCAAGGATGGCAACATTTATCTGTTTTGGTAAAAGAAAATCAACTGAATCGCAGTTTACATACCAAATCTTTTAAGCATTTATCTTCCTAATTCTTTTGTAATAATCCAAATATCACCCCATGAAAAATAATGGTGTATTTGAATCCCAAATACAAAAGACTAATCCATAAATGAGTTTCTTAAGTAGTTTCACCAATGTCTCCATTGAGAAACATAACTTTAATCTCCATCAGATAATGCTCAAAAGTACAAACTGTAGTAAGCTCCAATGTGATCGATTCAGAATCGTTTACTAAGTCCAAAATGAAACATTCTTAAAAGAAAACAAATTTTCCTTTTAATAATAGCGATTTCAATAAAAGTGCCCTATAAAATTCAATATTACCCACTTGATCCCTTTTTGGCTTTGAATAGTTATTCATAACCAATGATCTTATTACTTAAGTTAGAGGGAAATTTCAAACTTTATTATCCATATAGATTTATACTATATGTTCATTTCTTAAATCCACATTTTAAATTGGTACCTTACATGGATTGATGTTAGTCCGTAGCATCATCTTTATCAATCCATTATTTATCTTTACGAAGAAATACTACACAATAATCTGAAATAGCATTTCTTCCCATTTACGTGGATTTCCTTAGTGATCTTGCATCTTTAAGGTTGTTGAGTTTGTTTTCTTAAAGCAATATCCTTAACTTAAAGAAAAATTATCTTCAACATCGTCTTACTATGGTTCTTAATTTACTTCTTCTTAATAAAAGAAAACAAATCTTAAACTTTAAGCGAAGAAGTAACCGCAGTTGAATCAAAGATAATGATTCTCTTTAAAGACAATGGTATTACTTTATTTCTCCCCCCAACCTCAACATCCTCAAAAAAACTATTGCATTTCCCGCTTTAAAAGTTTTCCTTAGTGTGGGTTCATAAAAAAAATTATAAACTTTAAATCGCTTAGAGTATCAATAAAGTATTTTCTATTTTTATGATATCTCAATCTATAACTCCTTAGTAAACTGAAACAAATAATTATATTAATCACCAAAACAAGATTTGAGATATCATTACAAGCTATTTAGCATAAGAAGCCATAACTTATATATCAGACATTAAGAGCTTCAATTACATAAAATTTTGAATTTATTCATAAATCAACACTATTATTACTTGATGAATATGTTCATATTAGAAATATAAAACCGAAATCTGTCTAAATCACAGCATAAAAAATATCGAAGAAATTCAAGCAGTTTGACTTAAATCTCAATAATAACTTTATATGTCTGTATATCCCAATAAAGAAATAACTGTAAATATATCCTTATGTTATTTCTTTTCTTTGAGATCTTTAGTGACTTCTTAATCCTTATTCATACATTTATTTACAATGTATATCAAATGAGTACTTTTCAATCATAAAAACTTCAATCTCTATTTTAATTACCAAAGCCTAAATTAGCCCAATAAAATAACATATTATTCATAAAATAATTTTAATCTTTAAATGAATATACTGAAGATAGCACCAAAAATAACAATAACTTGAGCATCTTTAGCTTTTGAAGCAATATTTTTTTCCGTATAGTACTCATTTATATTTCTTTTACTTTGACTTTATGTAATCAAGCACCACAAAGAGTGCTTGATTTCCCTTACTGTTTTCACAAAAACCGTTTCCAATCTCAGTAGATAACTTATACAAAATTAGTTATCGTTACCTATAGCACATCCTTGAAAACTTCTGAAGTATTTACTTAATGATCATTTAACTCTTGCCTTTGAATTCTATCACCTTTCAATATTCTTCATAACATTATAAGAATATTTAACCGTAGTAGGGTTGGCTGTAACCCTCTTAGTTACAAGAGTTAAATCTATAAAGTCAAGAACAAATAACATTCTCTCATACAAATCCTTATATTTATCCCAAAACAAGATGGAAATATTCTTTAAATTGACAGATAATTCAGTTAAATTAGCTGAAAATGAACAAAAATAAAATGAAGATTGACCGTATATGCTCATAGCCAAATATCAACCATAGTAAATTCAAATAATTGGTAAGTCTCTTCTCAAGATACCTAGTACACATTAATATCAAGTCTTTGGACAGTAATATTAACTGTAAGTGGTACTCTTGTTGTAATGATCAAACACTGACAATAAATTCAAGTCAAATAACAACCTTCCTTTGGGCCGATTAATTATTCACTCGAAAAACCTTATAATTGTCACGTATTTATCATCACACATGTGTAAGTGATTCAGCCAAACATTAGCCTTCCTTTGGGCTGACTGATATTCGCATGAATAACTACACACAAATATTAAACATTTTCATGAACCACCAAAATATAGAGGTCACTTTGGTGACATATTATTTTAAAGTTAATTCACTACTAATGTAAAATATTTACAGCTGTAAAGAGACGCCAAAATTATATTTGGATTTATCCTTAATATATGTACAATATATTTTGAGTGTTATAAAACACTCTCAATGCTTTAGGTCTATATGACATCTGAAAAACTCAAAATTATAATAATAGCATAACGAGTTTTAGTCATAGTTGTCATAATCTGTTGCTTTAGGTATGTAGTTACATTCATGACATTTCCTTAATAAATATGATATAAGACATCATAAATGAATCACGATATCATAGATGAATGTCATGATCAATCACCACATAAAATTACGTGTAAATGACATAATAAATATCAGACTGAATAACCTGAATGACTGAAGTAACCAAGATGTATATCCGAAGCATAATATAACATGTGCCTTTTTATATTGTCAACCGAAACAAACCAAAAAAAAAAACTTTTTTTTTTAAAACCCTAGAAGTTACTGTAGTTTGACCATAATAAAGTAACCTACTGATCATCATCCTAAAATGTAGGTGAAATGGTCAAAGATTCAAACATGATAGCTAATTAGATTAAGCCACACAAATGCAAAATATTATATACCAAACCCAAAAGGCATAAAATAAAAGCGTCATGAGAGGTTACCGAAACATCATACACATGCCATGAAACATTATTTGCATATGACAAATAAGTTAATGTGGCATGTCCTACATCCATACGATAAGCAATAATTGTTCCAAACAGTACACATGTTATACAATTTTTTATTTTTATTTTTTTTTTTAAAAAAAAGCCCGTAAGGATAGCATGAGATTCGCTCAATAGAGCTTCCGAAACTTTATGCATAAAAAGGGTTCAAGACTTGGTCAAAACAAATAATATAGTATGATATATGACATCAGAAGTAACAATAAACCGGCGGGTGCAGAATGCAACTTAAAACTAAACGTAATAAACATATATTTTTTGATATATTTTTAAACAAAAAAACCATAACCCGTTGAACTAACATATTGACAAACTATATTATATTAACATTATTCATGCTGGATCCATAGAACCAATGAAAGAACGTGAAGGAGATAATAGATCTTAATCCATATAGATCTGAGACTTAACTCAAATAAAAAAAAACTTTTTTTTTAATTATTAGCCGTAGTTAATAAACTCAACCTGTTGTGAAATGAAAACATAACATATAAACCGTATGAATTGTAAACACAATTCAACATTTGTTCTGAAATGGCAAAACAACATGTATAAAAGAAAAAAACAAAATTTTCCCAATAAAATCAATAATGGTTGGCTCTGATACCATTTGTTAGGATTTCAGTATATTTTAACAATATCCAATCGTGAAACCCTAGATCCAAATATGTAACCATATTGATTTAATTGAGAACATATCAGAAAATAAATAACTTGATTAGCGGAAGGGTACCTGAATCTGTATTTAATCAGTGCAATACCTGAATCCGTAGTCGGTTATTAAACGAGAAGATGAATTAGGTTTGGTCTTCCAAATTGACACAAACCCTAGATCTGAAATCAGCTCTCCGTAGAAGAGGTTAGAGAGTTGCTAAGGCTTGTGTAATTCGGGGACCATAACCCTTTATTTATAAAGTTGGCATTTTGTAATTCGGCCCTTCAACAAATTATAAAATGCCCCGGTATCTACACATTAGGCCCATGATAACTTAAACTTTAAGCCTATTAATTCTAATCGAAAATTAGATCACTTTAATTAGGCTTTACACCAAAATAGCACAACACGTTTTATTTTACATATGTGACCCAATTGTCGAAATATTCCAACACTTGCAAATTATTATGGAGCTTAATTATAATGAAGATATGATGAAGATTAATATTAATATACTACAACAGTGTGATGGCGCCTCAAAAATTCTATGTTTGCAGTTGATTGGGAGAAAAAGAATCTGCACGTTTAGGGGCGATAATATGTTAATGTTTACACTTAAGAATATATATGCCAAAAAGGGAAGCAAAATCTAGCAAGCTAATGAAATCTACTACGCTTAAGAATGCATATCCATTTTCATAAATCGTCATTTGTTTCGTTTTATTTTAATGCAGATTGAACTAAAATGTAGAAATCCTAATTAAAAGCTTTAAGGAAAACTTGCTGAATGTATGCTGAATAATACACCGAATTAAATGAAGGTACAGACCTGCCAATGGATGCTTTTGTATGCGGATAATGTTATATCCTTATCCGCATCAGAAATCATTTTCGGATATTGGATATCTGGATCCACGAATATAGGAGATAATGGATAATTATCCGATCCGCCAAAGATAGATAAATTAAGAAATATAAATGGATAATTTTAGTTTAAGACCATTTTTTTAATCCAGCTGATTATTAAAGTGTTAGAAATAAACAAATATGATTATAATAAATAGTTTTGAGCAACTAATATGTCTTTAGTTTGTATAATATAACATTTCAACTTAATTCAACTTAATTCAACTTAATAAAATAATAAATTACTAAATTTCAGTATGCTAAAATACACATAATTTAAACTATAATCATGAAAATAACAGGTGGATAATTTTTAAATGTTGGTGTATCTATATTTGCATCCGTTCTTCTAGATATCAGATATTTATCCATTTTTTGGATGCGGAAGTGAACAAATTTCGAATTTTTCGAATACATACTGACAGCCCTAAAGGTAGAGAAATTGTTTTATAGTTACTTAATTATTTGTTTTGTTGTGTAATATGTGTTCTGTAAGTAAATTTGCAGATTGTTGAATGTTTCTTCATAAAATTATCTAAAAAAATTGCCACTATAAAGAAGGGTCTAGGGGATGACAACCCCCATTAAGCGTTGGATATTTCCTTTTTGAATTTGAATTCAAACAATAAACAGATATGGCTGTTCGGATCAAGAGATGTTTGTCCATTTCATAAAGTTATCACCATGCAAAGGCAGTAGGAAATTGAACTCTTGACGTCTGACGTTAGAGGCTCAATTCCTCCGGCTGGAAAATCTGGCAATTTGGCAAGTTTCTGTTATGTACACGTCCAACATGGAAACTTGCCAAAATTTTGTTCCGAACAGTACCTAAAACCGCAGCCAATCAATGAAGTTCAATGTCATCGGCAAGAGGAAAGTGTAGATGAACCAAATCTCACAAACGCTTGCTTAGTAATATGATACTTCATATCATTGCGAGAGTGAAGCCGAAAGGATAAACATAGCTAACTTGTTTCTTTCCTTCTGTTATAGCGTGATAAACGCATTAAATTCATTCATTCAATTATATAAAAGTCATGTTTTGAAACCTCGGACGGCAAGCTTACACTTTCAGATCATGATAAAGCATACATCGAACCCCAACGCATACTTCGGGGAAATCACAGGTGAACGCATATGCACATATATATCATCAATTTTTTATTCTTCATTTCCTTTCAGCACAAAGGGGAAAAGCTGTCAAAGCGGTGAGATGCTAAATAGCAAGTGCAAAAACCAAATCCCAATGAAGACCACAAATTGGTTATTTACAAATTTTATTTATCATTGTTACTTACAAATTTCATCACCGTTGTTCAAGATATGTGTTAGTTTGATATTTGTAGCAAAAACATCAACATGCTCCAAGTAAAAACAAGGGATACAAAAAGAGGTAAACTGTCATTATGCTTCTCATTCTATATAAAGAGAACTCAACAACACTACAAACGTACCAAACTTAAAATCCATAGCAAACAACTCTAACAATGGTGTAAAGCAAACCTGGCAACACGAAGCTGTGGCTACTCACATTTCTACTACAACAACAATTTCAGTTTGGCCAGTCAATTCCTGATAACTGTTCTGGACCACCAAGGCGGCCACAGAGGATGAGATAGTTGCTACAACTGACCGTTCAGAGCTTATTTGGATGGAGTGCCTGTCAATGGTGTTCCAATGTGTGAGTGAGTGCCATGATTATTGTTACAGTGGGCTCAGTTGCTCATTATTGGCTTCAAATTGCACTGCTGATGCCACGACAAGCTACGTCAACTACAGTTATATTACGTAACAGCGTATACATTAACACTGAATATTGCATAAGTATATCAATGCTCACTATGATTTACTCGTAAATTTTAATCTTGGGATCTCTAGACTGGATCTGGGATCAAACGTGGTAGACCTCAAATTAGTAATCAAATAACCAATGAAATAATGGAAACATACTTGTGATGTCGTACAAACTTGCAATCTGCATAACAGTTTTAATCTATATATGCATGTAGTGGCGATGCAATGTTTCTAGAAGAGCACTAGCTTCATCACAGAATAAACACAGTAGTTTTGGAATCGGGATGGCACAGAATGAGCTACTTTATTGGCCATAATTTCACGTCTGATGAACTGGAAAAACATATTAGATTTCAACACAAAGCAGTAGACAATGCTAAGTTGGTGATAAATTTCATCACTCATGTGATGGACAAAGTAAATTTCTTGCTCTCGCTTCCATTATGCTGCAAATTAATACCCATCTTTGAAATTTTAACGTCGAAACTAATGAGCTTCCAAGAAGTCTTTGGGTATCGAAGAGCACATCTTACTACATTCATGCAAAATTGGTTGGTAGTATAGGCGTGATTTTCAGAAAATCAAAACAAAATGAGAGCATGAAGAAAACAGATTAAAGAAAGAAGAACAAAATTACCGAACATTTATCTAACTAGCTAAAATCTCTTTTATCCTTTCCAAAACCCTAGTCAGCAAATTTCCTTTCCTCTCTCTTCTTTAAATCCCTTCCAAATTCAGTTTTGAATAAAAGCATCATCCGCCCAACGGTTAGGTACTCCTTTTTTGGGCGTCAGGATAGTAGCCAAAAGTGTAATGCCGTGGGCTAGAGGTGAACGTTTGGTTGGTTTGATTTATCCGATGATGAAAATTGTCAAACCAAATTAAAACCGATAAAAATGAAAACCAAACCAAACCAACCAAATTAAAATTGGTTGGTTCGGTTGGTTATCCGATTTAACCGAACTAAAAATATTTTAGAATTTATGTTCTTTTTTTTTTGGATAAACATAGCTAACTTGTTTCTTTCCTTCTGTTATAGCGTGATAAACGCATTAAATTCATTCATTCAATTATATAAAAGTCATATTTTGAAACCTCGGACAGCAAACTTACACTTTCGGATCATGATAAAGCATACATCGAACCCCAACGCATACTTCGGGGAAATCACAGGTGAACGCGTATGCACATATATATCATCAATTTTTTATTCTTCATTTCCTTTCAGCACAAAGGGGAAAAGCTGTCAAAGCGGTGAGATGCTAAATAGCAAGTGCAAAAACCAAATCCCAATGAAGACCATAAATTGGTTATTTGCAAATTTTATTTATCATTGTTACTTACAAATTTCATCACCGTTGTTCAAGATATGTGTTAGTTTGATATTTGTAGCAAAAACATCAACATGCTCCAAGTAAAAATAAGGGATACAAAAAGAGGTAAACTGTCATTATGCTTCTCATTCTATACAAAGAGAACTCAACAAACTACAAACGTACCAAACTTAAAATCCATAGCAAACAACTCTAACAATGGTGTAAAGCAAACCTGGCAACACGAAGCTGTGGCTGCTCACATTTCTACTACAACAACAATTTCAGTTTGTCCAGTCAATTCCTGATAACTGTCCTGGACCACGAAGGCGGCCACAGAGGATGAGATAGTCGCTACAACTGACCGTTCAGAGCTTATTTGGATGGAGTGCCTGTCAATGGTGTTCCAATGTGTGAGTGAGTGCCATGATTATTGTTACAGTGGGCTCAGTTGCTTGTTATAGGCTTCAAATTGGCTGATGCCACGACAAGCTACGTCAACTATAGTTATATTACGTAACAGCGTATACATTAACACTGAATATTGCATAAGTATATCAATGCTCACTATGATTTACTCATAAATTTTAAGCTTGGGATCTCTAGACTGGATCTGGGATCAAACGTGGTAGACCTCAAATTAGTAATCAAATAACCTATGAAATAATGCAAACATACTTGTGATGTCGTACAAACTTGAAATCTGCATAACAGTTTTAATCTATATATGCATGTAGTGGCGATGCAATGTTTCTAGAAGAGCACTAGCTTCATCACAGAATAAATACTGTAGTTTTGGAATCGGAATGGCACAGAATGAGCTACTTTATTGGCCATAATTTAACGTTAGATGAACTGGAAAAACATATTAGATTTCAACACAAAGCAGTAGGCAATGCTAAAGATGATGATAAATTTCATCACTCATGTGATGCACAAAGTAAATTTCTTGCTCTCGCTTCCATTACGCTGCAAATTAATGTTGGAAACATAATTTAAAATTTATTAGTTCATGAATTCTAAGTGTTAGTTCGTAAAGTGTTATGAGTCAAGAGTCATTTAAAATGTCTATGCAATGTGTTAAACTTTGTGTTTATCAGGAGTCATGTCAGTTCATCAGAAGGTATCTATTATTATGGAAAGAGTCATGTAAACCACTATATATATAGGTGGTCATTTTGTATGAATGTAAGGAAAATTAAAAGAAAGATTAAAGTAAGAACAATGTACTCATTAAATTATTATGCGTTTTTATCTCTCTCCTCCTCTTTATATGGAATTCCAACATGGTATCGGAGCTTGGTTGATGAGAGAGGATAGAGAGATCTCTAGAGAGCAAGAGAACATGACACAAGTGGCTGTGAAAAAAAGGTTTATTTTAGAGTTATTGGTGAGAAAGTGCACCATGGAGAGAAAGTGCTCTAATATTGAAAAAAAATAAAAAAATTGAAGGTGATGAGAAAGTGCATCACAAATCGAAGAGAAAGTGCTTCGTTTATTGAAGGTGATGAGAAAGTGCATCACAAATCGAAGAGAAAGTGCTTCGTTTATTATCTCAACAAATCGAAGAGAAATTTCAAATTAAGGGGAAGTGTTGGAAACATAATTTGAAATTTATTAGTTCATGAATTCTAAGTGTTAGTTTGTAAAGTGCTATGAGTCAAGAGTCATTTAAAATGTCTATGCAATATGTTAAAGTTTGTGTTTATCAAGAGTCATGTCAGTTCATCAAAAGATGTCTATTAGTATGGAAAAAGTTATGTAAATCACTATATATATAGTTGGTCATTTTGTATGAATGTAAGAAAAATTAAAAGGAAGATTAAAGGAAGAACAATGTAGTCATTAAATTATTATGCATTTTTATCTCTCTCCTCCTCTCTATATCGAATTCCAACAATTAATACCCATCTTTGAATTTTTAACGTCGAAACTAATGAGCTTCCAAGAAGTCTTTGGGTATCGAAGAGCACATCTTACTACATTCATGTAAAATTGGCTGGTAGTATAGGCTGATTTTCAGAAAATCAAAACAAAATGAGAGCATGAAGAAAATAGATTAAAGAAAGAAGAACAAAATTACCGAACATTTATCTAACTAGCTAAAATCTCTTTTATCCTTTCCAAAACCCTAGTCAGCAAATTTCCTTTCCTCTCTCTTCTTTAAATCCCTTCCAAATTCAGTATTGAATAAAAGCATCATCCGCCCAATGGTTAGGTACTCCTTTTTTGGGCGTCAGCATACTAGCCAAAATTAGTAGCACTACTTAGGCATGACGGGCAGGGACACAGGCAGTAACCCCCATCACCCGCTCCGCAGTTTTTTATCTCGTGTCTGCCCGATATCCACATGTGCATCCATCAAACGGATTTCAAACAAGTTGTGGGTATTCACGAGTATTCGCGCGTATACATGATATTTCATCAATTTATTTTTTAACCATCTATTGAAATTGTTTTAAAATACATATATTTGGCTAACAAAAATTAGAACAGGCGTGAACTTTGGCAACACGTTGCTTGGATTTGACAATATCTTACATAATACTAAAGCAAATGTCACTGAGGGCACGAGTCAGCACCAAGTGAATTGTTTTCCCGCCAAAATGCATTCCCTTCATATATGCGCATCTCTTTTTTTAATAGAAAAACACTAATTATTGTTGAGATGGATTTCCAAGGCAAAAGACAATAAAATATTACTGGGTTTAGTTTCTAAGGCAACTAATTATTACTCAGATAGATTTCCAAAATAATAAATTATTATTGGTTTTAGTTTTCAAGGCTCACAGCCATTTAATAATAATAAATTATTACTAAGATAGGTGCATAAGGGCTCCAGAATTTTCTCGAGAAACGAGAAGTCTTTTTTTTCTTTGTTGATGATTATTACTGGATAATGAACGACCATTTCTCCTCTCCACAGTCCCTACCTTTTCTCATCTTCTTTAATTTCAGTCCCTTCTTCACCATCTTCCTCACTAATTTTCATCATTTTTATTATCATACCCTCAAATCCCTAATTTCGCTGCCAAGATCTCATCCCACGATGTGTCTCGCGCTGAAAACAGGTAACACTCCACTACAAGAAACATTGTTGTTTCAGTAAAAGGTGGCGACGACTTTCAACGGCTTATTTCTGACGGCTTTCGACAGGCCGTCGGAAACCGCCCCATATTCCTTATTTTATACACATCATCCATTCAAATATGCATTCTTTTTTTTTTAACCTAAAAAAAATTTACATTTACAAAAAAAAAAAAAGAAGAAGAAGATAAAGGAAAAATGCGTCAATTATAAACGTATTATCAGCAACCCGAGAGCTTTTCTCCCTCATTCCTCTGTCCCCAATATACATTTCCAGCTCGATTTTTAAAACCCTATACCCCCAACCCGCGATTTCTGGCCTCCAAACACCAAAATTTTTACGTTCGATCGCCCTCGACTTCCACTCAATCCTCCAACAAGAGCAATTTGAGGTATAATCTAATTTTTTGCTTAAAAACTCAATTTTTACCTAAACCTAAATTTGTTCAAATTAGAAAATTACGGTTAATTGTTGATTGCAATTGGTTCCTATGATGTTGTAGTAGGTTATATCATCATATTACATGAGTATTTCATGTGCTACACTGAAATTGAAAATTTTATGTCCAATATTTGGTTATTTGTATATGTTACATGGAAAATTAGGCACATTTTGGATGGGCTGTTGTAGTAGTGGTCATAACAATGGTAAAAAGCTCGAGCAGTTACAAATTGGTTTGATAAGATTTCTTATTTCAAAATTGTTGTAAAAGACCAGTTGATTACAATGCTTATAGCAAAAGAGAAAAGACGAACTTTTTTCTATGTCAACTTTTAGAAATATAATATTTAGATACTGAAGTAATGATTTTAGTGTATTCACGGGTCAAACTAAAAATGTATGTGCATGTGTATGTGTGTGTGTGTGTATGGATGTTGAGTCAACCAATATTTTCATCTAAATAAAGGTTTACTAATATCAGTATTTGTGCTAAATATAAATATCATACTTTTTTGCGATGTTTTGATTTGAAAATACATTTAAAAGTTAAACATGTTATACTATGTTATAAGGCCTAAACATGTTATAATACCAGTATTTCAATATATGCTATTATTTTCTATTTTATTTTATTGTATAAAAATGAGATTACTTAATTTGTATTGTTATATATTATCTCATATGTCCAAATTGCTTTTTAAATGCTTGATGGTGTCATAATTTAACCCTTTTTTTAGTCTATTTAGTCATTTCTCATTTTAAAATTAATTGCGAAGATTATGCAGATCAAAATATGAATAGATTAGAGGTTTTAAACTTAATATGTATCCGTCAATCATATAAGATAAGCATTTTAGTCTCCTCATATTTATCATTCTTATTTCATTTCATATTGAATAGTTCATTCTTAATTTATGATGTATTCTTTTTTTAGCCGACTACAAAATGTTCATATTATAGTTATCTTTTAAAATATTTTGTTATGTGACAAGTATGTCATCTATAGGAAATTCGTCAAGCAAGGGTTCTGCTCCATCGCAATCCTCGAAGCGTCTAATAGTTACCTTGGTCCCCACGAGTACAGGGTAAAAAGAACACTTTACTTAGCTTGTACATTTGTAACCATCTATACACTTACTTATATCATGCTGAACACAAGATTTTTGACCTTCAGCCTTCTAAGATTATTTTAAACGTATCGACAACAACATTTAGGGGCGGATGTCGGCATGTTGGCCGAAGTAGGATCTGATCCCACCTCACATAAAAGAGGCTATTTGGCAGGATGTACTTGTAAATATTTTCTTATATATTTTTTCCAATTTAATTTTTTTTATCCACTGATAAAATATACATATTTTAATGCTATTGTTTATTTAATGTGAAATACAGGCTGAAGTGGATATACAGACACACGACTTATCGTTGGCACGGACTTATTGGATGATGAAGATGAGAAAGAATTATAAAAATTGTGTTTCAACATTGAAGAAAACGAGGAAGAAACCAAGCTGGATGGGAGCATCTGTGTGGGAGGGATTTCTTAAGTAATGGCAGAGTGATGAGGCGGTTAGTGTACTATTTTTTTAAATATGAAAAAAAAATTATTAATTTGATAACTAATGTATCAAATTTTAAATTTACAAGCGGAGACGGAAAAAAATTCAGCAAATCGGAATAAAAACCCTGTCACGCATCGAAGAGGATCGAAGTCGTTTCAACAGTATCGGCAGGAGTTGGTATATTTTATAAATATATACGACTTATAAAAAGTTAATGTGTTATATTTTTTTAATGTGTAATAACCAAATTCAGGAGGCTGGGGGGTTGGGGCCAGTCTCATACATGGATATATTCACTTGTACGCACGTCATCGAGCATGTTGATGGAGACGGGAATATCATATTCTCATGACATGACGACAAATCCAAGAAGAGCCATGTAAGATTTCGTTTTATGTATAAGTATTTGTACTAAATGTTAAGTATAATAAAATAAATTACAATAAAAAATTAATCACATATTTATGGTGATGTAGGAGAAGTTTATGGAGCAGCGCCAGAAGCGCTTAGCTGAGATAGGACAGGAGCAGCTGACGAATGACTAGGAGGACAATATCTTCCAGTTAGTGATGGATCCAACGACGCGGAATAGGCGTTACGGCTTCGGAAATCAAATGGTAAATAATTTTTCATTTATTACTATGATTATATAAAATTGTTAACAGTCAATTCAAGTATTCATATTACTTCACTTTGATATCTATAGTTGACTCCCACTGCCTTTGTTGTTTTAATGAGTAGCATGCACGTGATGACCGCCACAGCCCCTGCACTAAACAAAAAGAATAATGCGCTAAAAAGGTGTGCCAAGCAGCTATCGACGATCATCAAAGTAGGTAAACATCATCGGAACCTGTCGTAAATCTCACAGCGCAAGGGTAAGATATAATAGAACATATACAACAGGTAATAATAGTGAAATCCAATTGCACAGATATTGAAAACTCTTAATAGAACCCGTAGAAAGATCCATACAACAAAGGATAATATTTCTGTACAAAGGTCCTCACTACATCCCTCATAGTATATAGTATCAGCGGAAACAGAAAATACTAGATAGTAATAAAATTGGTACATGAGCTTCCTGCTCGTCATCGATCAGCATCCTCGTCCT
Organism: Allium sativum; assembly: GCA_030737875.1. Lineage (NCBI taxonomy): Eukaryota > Viridiplantae > Streptophyta > Magnoliopsida > Asparagales > Amaryllidaceae > Allium > Allium sativum. Next base: position 68,323,093 of record CM060911.1, read on the forward strand.
CACTAAAGGATCACCTATTACCTGGTACTTAGTCTGCTCATCCACAACCGGATGAACAGCCCAAGGTAATAAGAGGGAAACGTAAAACCTTGAGTCAGACAACAGTCTTAGTGAGCGATAAAACAGCTAACAAACTTCATCAATAAAGTATATGAGAATGCGTAGATTTACCAACCGCTACCCAACACTAGAGAAGAACTCTCACCCATCTTCCCCACGTCCGTAGTGATAGCCTTTACAGTTCATCATAACCAAGATAACAACAGTTCATCCATGAAAATTAGAACAACCATCAATAACATTCATAGCATCCAGATTACTTAGGTCTCACGTTGACAATCCTAATCAAGTTTAACATCCCTTAAGTACTCTCCCCAAGGGCCTAAACCGATATCAGTCAAGCACTCAAGAAACATCTCCCTCGATGTTGGATAATCCACGTGAGATGGTATAACAAAACATCCAAGCATCCATGATAGACTCTGGCTATCACCGCTAATCCTGCTTTGAAACCATCGATAATCGTATGATGGTCCATCATGACTGCCATATGTCAAGGGATAATGGTAACCCCGGTTCTAACACAACTCCATACACCATCATGACTCGTATGTTTGTCTTCTCAAATCTCGACCACTGGGCCCTTCACGACTACCCAAGTTACGAGGCCCTTCATGACTGCCCAAAGTACCCTTGCTTTTAGTCTGCTAGAGCTTACGATAACGATAATCTCTCGGCTTTCGCATCTCTAGTTGTCATTTTTGGCGGCTAATCATAAACTCAAGTCCCACTCTAGTAACCATTATCCACAACCCAACACCTTTGAGTTGTCTGCCTATTTGTTGCTTTTCACCGATCAACGCACACATTACAACACTTCGAACCTTTCAACTTGAACTCGTGTCGAAGTTAGAACCATTAATGACTCAAAAACAAGCTTCGTTTGGTCGATACTGCATTTTATAGCATCTCTAGCCTTTTTGCTATGAAAAACTGGCCAAAATATCAAAACAGCCTTTTACAACGTTTCTGAAATGTTGTTATATCCCTTGGTTCAATTCTGCATCCATGTGCGACCGACCACAGCATTTCACAAATGTTGTCGTAGGTGCGACCGACCACAACATTTCTCAAATGTTGTCATAGGTGCGACCGACCACAGCATTTCACAAATGTTGTCATAGGTGTGACCCGAAACTCATGCGCGACTGACCACAACATTTCATAAATGTTGTCCTAGGTGCAACCGACCACAACATTTCTCAAATGTTGTCATAGGTGCGACCGACCACAGTATTTCACAAATGTTGTCGTACGTGCGACGCAAAACTCATGCGTGATCTACCACAGCATTTCACAAATGTTGTCGTAGGTGCAACCCAAAACTAATGCGCGACCAACCACAACATTTCACAAATGCTATCGTAGGTGCAACCCAAAACTCATGCGCGACCGACCACAGCATTTAAATGCTTTCGTAGGTGCGACCCAAAACTCATGCGCGACCGACCACAGCTTTTAACAGCATTTCATAAATGTTGTCGTAGCCCTGGTGCGACCCATGGCCTGTACAGTCCCAATCTAAGTCCAATTTCGACCAAACTTTGCCAATCGACAATCGACGAAATATACTCGTCTAATTCATTCAACACAACCATAAGCATGAATTGAAGAATAAGATTAAAGAAAATAAGAAAATATTGAGGAAGCTGAAGATTTTATTGATAAATATTATTTCTTGTACAAAGAGTAATGTAAGAATGGTATGCTTATATAGAGAAGCATTGTAACGGCTAATAGATAATTACAAAACATACTAAATATGATAAAACGTGTTCACACGCTAACGGCTCTATTGTAACGGCTCTATTGTCTTCATTACATACTAAATATGATAAAACATGTTCACACACTAACGGCTCTATTGTAACGGCTCTATTGTCTTCATTATGCCCTCTCAGTTCGAACTAGGGTTTCCTTTTTCATTTCCGCCTCCACCAACTACCTTCAGCTCCTCTCTCATTCTCACAAAATTCTTGATTGATAATGCTTTTGTAAGAACGTCAGCTCGCTGGTAGTAAGCAGGAATATGACAAATGACAAGCTTTCCATTCTGCGTTCTTTCTCTGACGAAATGAAGATCGATTTCAAAATGCTTTGTCCTTGAATGTTGAATTGGATTGAGGGAAAGAGAAACCGTACTCTTGTTGTCGCACCAGATGACAGATTTTCGTGTTAAACTCAGCCCTAATTCTTCCATCATCGTTTCAATCCAAGATACTTCTGCAGTTGCACTTGCGAGAGCCCTATATTCGGCTTCTGTACTAGACCTGGATGTAGTCTGTTGCTTCTTAGTGCACTAGGAAATTATGTTGTCTCCAAGGTAAACGCAGTATCCTGATACAGATCGTCTATCATCAACATCATTTGCCCAATCAGCATCGCTAAAGCACTGTAAGGAAAAATGTTTCACTGATTTTAAAATTATTCCTAAATTCTTTGTGCCTTGCAAATATCTTAGAACCCTTTTTAAAGCAATCCAATGTTCTGATAATGGATTTTGCATAAACAGGCTAAGCTTGTTAACACTATAACAAATATCTGGGCGAGTGATTGTTGCATATTGAAGTGCTCCTATTAAACTTCTGTACTGTTTTGCATTTGTGATGGCCTCCCCTTTATGTTTAGAAAAGCGGAGATTACTTATCATTGGTGTTGGTAGATGTTTGGCATATTGCATATTGGCCCTGTGCAAAATTTCAGAAATATAATTTTCTTGGGATAAAATCAATTTTCCTTCACTGTGTTTGGTAATTTGAATCCCAAGAAAATATTTTAACTCTCCTAAATCTTTAATAGAAAATTGTTGATCCAATAATTGTATGACTTTGCTTATCTGTTGATCATTATCTCCTGTGATTAACATATCATCCACATATACTAAAATAAAGATAGTTCCTTGCCTACTCCTTTTCATGTATAATGAGTTGTCAGACTTGACTTGAATAAAACCTAAATTTAATAATGTCATCTTGAGTTCCTCATACCAAGCTCTTGAAGCTTGCTTGAGTCCATAGATTGCTTTATAAAGCCTGCAAACCCTTTTATCATCAGAATTGTATCCTTCAGGTTGTTGCATGTAGACTTCTTCAGTTAATTCTCCATTCAAAAAAGCATTGTTCACATCAAGTTGTTTTATATTCCACCCCTTACTTAAGGCAACAGTTAAAATTATCCTAATAGTAGTGGGTTTTATAACTGGAGAAAAGGTTTCATTGAAATCAAAACCAAATTGTTGTGCATAACCTTTAGCTACCAGTCTGGCTTTGTATTTGTCAATAGATCCATAGGCTTTTCTTTTTATCTTATATACCCATCTACAACCAATTACATTCTTGTGTGCTGGTGGTACAACAAGTTCCCAAGTTTTGTTTTTTATAAGAGCTTCATATTCTGTATCCATGTCCTTTTTCCAATTTCTTGACTTTAGTGCTTGAGTGAAATTAAGTGGTTCAGTTTCAGTGATGGCCAAATTATAGACTTTTGGTTTAAAAATACCGCTTTTTGATCTAGTAGTCATGTGATGCCTGCTTTGATGTTGTTGTGCCTGTTGTGATTGCTGTTCCTTTTGTGATATCCTTGTACTACTGTTGCTTTGCCTGCTGCCGTCATCATCAGTGTTGTGCATGTTATTATCATCTTGACTTATTTCTGTGTCATCTGAATTTCTTTCTTCTGATCCACTGATGTGTATACTTGTTTCTCTTATATCCTCAGCTTGTGTGCCTGAATGTTCATTGTCTGTAATTGTTTCAAGAGTAACTGGTCTAAACTCCACAGTCTTGATAGATTCCACTCTATTGTCTTCTTTTGAAATATGTCTATCTGCATAAGGAAATTTACTTTCATCAAATATCACATGTCTTGAGACATAAATTCTACCATTCTTGTCAAGACATTTATAACCTTTTTGATTTTGAGCATAGCCTATAAATGTGCATGGACTTGATCTCATACTTAATTTATGTTTATTATAATCTCTCAGACATGGAAAACACATACAACCATATATTTTTAGAAACTTATAGTCTGGTGTAACATTTTATATCATCTCATGTGGAGTTTTATTATCTAGGATCTTAGTGGGTAACATGTTAATAAGAAAAACTGAAGTAAAAAAGGCTTCATTCCAATACTTCATGGGTAATGAGCTTTGTGATAACAATGTTAAACCAGTTTCTACAATGTGTCTGTGTTTTCTTTCAACCAAACCATTCTGCTCAGATGTGTGAGGACATGTTAATCTGTGTTTAATTCCTCTTTTAGCAAAATAATCAGCCAAAGGTTTGAATTCTGCCCCACCATCTGTTTGCAAAATTTTGACATTACGATTAAGTTGCTTTTCAACATGAGTTATAAATTGTATAACTGTGTTAGAAGTTTCATATTTATTTTTTAGCATATATATCCAAGTATATCTCGAATAGGCATCTACAAAAGAAAGATAATACCTGTGCCCCTGATATGAATTTAGAGGTGCTGGCCCCCATAAATCTGCAGCTACAAGCTCCAATGGCTTGTTATACCTGGTTTCAGAATTACTAAAAGGAAGCTTGTGGCTCTTGCCAAGCTGACAATGTGTACATGTGTGTTTAACAGAAGCATTTTTAAAAGCAATATTATTAATAGATAAAAAAGTTCTGACAGTTTCAAAATTTGGATGACCAAGTTTCATATGCCATAAAGTAATATTATCTAAAACATTATTTCTATTACAATGCTTATTACTATTGCAATCATTATTACTACAAGCATCCACATTGTTGCACCAGAGTTCACCACTTGAATTTCCAGTCTTCAAGTTGTTAAATCTATAAAGTCCATTATGTAGACTACCTTGTAGTAATATTTTATGACTTAGAATATCTTTGACTAAGCAAAATTTTGGATGAAACTCAAAATATACACAATTATCACTGGCAAATTTTGATACACTTAAAAGATTTTTATTTATGGTAGGAACCCTTAGCATGTTATTTAGTTGAAGTTGTCTTTTACCAAAAATAGTTCCTTTGCCAGTATGTGTTATATTTGCAGTCTCTCCATTGCCCATATATAAATATTTCATACCTGAGTAATCTTTGCTACCAATGTTTAAATTCTGAAGATTATTTGTAATATGATGGGTTGCACCTGAGTCTGGATACCATTCCTCAAAGTTACCTTCATCACCCTTATCGGCATTATTACTGCTTTGACTGTCATTGTTGCCTATGCTTGAGTTTATTGTAGCAAAATTTGCCTGTGTTCCTTTCTGAGAAAAACAGCCTTGACTGCTTTGAGAACTATTATCTGGATTGTACCTGAAGTAACATTTATTTGCCATATGACCAAATTTTTGACAAATTTGACATTTTACACGATTGTTATTATTCCATCGGTCTCTTCCACGACCTCTCAGAGACTGGAAACCTCCTCTTTGTGATTGGAAACCTCCTTGAAAACCTCTTCTTTGTGATTGAAAACCTCTTGAATACTGACTTTCTTGTCTGTTTGAATCATTGTTGTAGTTGTTTCTTTGTTGATTACTTTTAGCTGCTGCATAGTTGACAGAAAAATCACCTTGTATAGTTTTTCTTTGTTTAATCCTTCCTTCATGAGCAAGTAGAGCGGATCGAACAAACTGTAAGTCAGGTAATGTTTGCTGAGTAGCAATAACAGTTATTAATGAATCATATTCTTCATCAAGTCCACCAGTGATAATCAATATTTGTTCACTATCACTTATCTTATGCCCAACAGCATTTAATCTATCACAAGTATTTTTAATTTTGGCTAAATATTCTTTCATACTCATGCCTTCTTTTCTGGAGTTTTGTAAATCCCTTCTATACTGCATTATCTTAGCTGCAGACTGAGAACTAAAAATTTGCTCAATAGATGACCAAATTTCATGAGAATTGTTACATCCTACTATCTGTGATAACAAATTTGAACTTATAGAAGACATAAGCCATGAAGATAATAGATTATCCTGCTTTTGATATATAACATAAGCTGGATTTGAAATAGTACTACCATCTTGACTCAAAGTCATGAGTGGTGGTATAGTTATGGTTCCATTGATGTATTCCAACAGTCCATAACCTTTTAAGGCAACTTCTACTTGATATTTCCATAATATATAATTGTCTTCATCAAGAGATATGGTAATAATTTGACTTTTGGGTTTTATTAGGTTAAGGCTGTTTGGTGGTGGATCAGTGCTAGTGTTGACCATTGATGTAGACATGGCTTCATTACTGTTCGCCATAATTAATCAAAAAAAAAAAATGGCGAGGCAGAAGTAGGAAAATGCAGGCAATGTAATCTTGGATAGAAAGAAATCGAAGAACAATAATAAGGTATATTTTGTATGCCTGACATGCAATATCAGATTTTATAGCTGCCTTTGTGCTTGGAAAATCAAGAATGATATTTGTAGCCACTACAAAAATACTTATGATTTTGGAGAGGTAGAATAAACTAGCAGCCAGTTGATCTAGACGTGGCTAGTTTACAAACCGATGATCCAAAACAATCAAGAATTGGATGTCCTTCCGCTAAAATCTCCAATTATGAGAAGAATAAAAAAAACTGAGGAGAAAGAATAAAATAAAACAACTCTTGGTTGATAGAAAGCCTTTCGGCAATTAGCTCTGATACCAAATTGAAGAATAAGATTAAAGAAAATAAGAAAATATTGAGGAAGCTGAAGATTTTATTGATAAATATTATTTCTTGTACAAAGAGTAATGTAAGAATGGTATGCTTATATAGAGAAGCATTGTAACGGCTAATAGATAATTACAAAACATACTAAATATGATAAAACGTGTTCACACGCTAACGGCTCTATTGTAACGGCTCTATTGTCTTCATTACATACTAAATATGATAAAACATGTTCACACACTAACGGCTCTATTGTAACGGCTCTATTGTCTTCATTAGCATGTTATGAAATCACAACGATTATTACCAAAATTATGCAAATTTCACCAAAATCATGATAAATGAACATATGAACAAAAATGATAGATCTAACTTACATAAATGCATGAAATGACCTAGGAATTTCCAGTTTTAACTTACTAAATCAGATCCTAGGGTGATTCATATGAAATGGGACTTATCATGATGTAGATCTAAGGAAACAACTTGAATTTGATGAAAAACATGACCAAACATTCATATACTCCATCGAATCCATGTGAGAGATGCAAATCACTCACCGATTCTCCAAAACAAGCTAAAATTGATGAAATAAGAATCCGTATAGCAAGCACCTCGCACCAATCTCCTTGATCCGATGAATCTTTGCATCAGTCGATGTAGGTCTAGCCTCCGATGGTGTAGATCTATGGTTTCCCTCCTTAGATTTGGATTTTTAATGGTGGAAAGGTGTAAGAGGAAGAAGGAGATCAAGGCCACCAAATGAGAAAATGGGAGAAGTAACCTCTTCTCCATACCTCTCACCCCTATTTATAGTTTTCACCAACCTACTAATGGGCCTCCCCAATTCATCCCATTAGGCTCCCAAAACCTGAATAGCCAACTGAAAAACCTTAAAATAGCGATTCCTCCCAAACCGCTGAGCAAAACCATTAATGTAACCACTCTACGGAAAGACATTCACCAATTCCTTTCCAATAGAACAGGTCTCACCCTCTGATTCGACCTGAGTCAAAAGTTTTTCCCTTTATAAGATTGATAGGGGCAAAATGGTCACAAACAAAATCGGTAAAAATTATGGACATGTCTCACATCCCCATAAACATCAAAAGATGAGAATGATCCAACCCTCGGGGAATAGCCCACGAAATATCAAGCAAACACAACAACCACGATAATTATGCATGCCTATTATACATGTGAATCCAATTCTATCATCCAAACTAGCAACCATCAAGCCATGCATCCATAGCCTTATCCTAGCACGCGGAATGCTACCAAACAATCAACAAGATACAACGATATAACGATGATACGATATCAAAGGGTCCTACCGACGAAGAGTTCTGGATGACTCGCCTTCTTGCTCTCTTCCGTCTCCCACGTACAATCATCGCCATCTTCACTCCATTGTACCTTAACTAGTTTAACCATCTTTCTCCTAAGTTGCTTCATATCATTCCCTACAACACGAAGCGACTTACGAGGTTCCGTAAGTACGGTCTCTACTTCTAGGTCTTCATACTGCTCCGGAGATACCACCACATTCGAGTCATGCACAAACTTCCGTAGAAACGACACATGGAACACATTATGCACACTCGATAAGAAAAATACCTTATTGCAACTAGCTATTTGCAACAGGCCTCAAATGTCAGTTGCAGCAAATGATATTTCGCAACAGACCTTTTGTAGCTGTTGCAATAGATAAGATTTAACAACAGACTTTTCCTTCCTGTTGCAAAAAGCATATTTTTCGCAACAGCGCTTTCACGCCTGTTGTGAAAACATACTTTTAGCAAATGCTCTTTCATTCCTGTTGCAATAGACATATTATTTGCAACTACACTTTCAAACAAGTTGCAAAAATTATATGTTTAGCAACTGTTTTCACCAGTTGCGATAATTGTAATTTTTTGCCATAGGTAAAGCCACTTGCAAAAAACGTACTTTTAAAAACTATTTTCCCCCAAGTAATATTCGATTATAATGTAAGAAGTATAAGCATAATAGTTAATACGCACACACACACACATATATATGATTAAAACTCGGTTGTGTGTGTGTGTATATATATATATATGATTAAAACTCTATTGTATATATATATATGTCATGAAATAATAAGGAATAAATAATAATTAGTAAATAATGAGTTATATTTTAATAAGTAATTATTATAATATAATAAATAATTATTATTGGATACATAACTATAATTATTACTTATTAATATAATTCAATAATGTATGATATTTGATTATAACTGAGTTTCCATTTAACATTAAAAGTTACAATTGTTTGATTTCAAAAATCTATGAGTTAATAAAAAATCATATGCAACGCGATGTGGTTTCGTCCAAAACACGGTTTTAATAGCTAATATTTTAATTATAAAATTATTACTTAATTTACTTCGTTAAAAAACAAACATTTTAATTATTACTTAATTTACTTTGTTAACAGCCAAACATTTTAATTACAAAATTATTATTACTTAATTTACTTTGTTAACACCTCTGATGTCCGTTCTTTCTTCACATTATGAGTTAATAAAAATTATTGTTACTTATTTACCAGTTAACTTCCGATTTTCGGCACTAGAGAACGCGCACATAATACTTTATTAACACCTTTGCTGATCGGTCCCTTTTTTTTATTAGAGAATGCGCACATAATAAAAATTATTACTTCACGTTTTAATTTTCCTATTCCCTTTCAGGTATCGCTCCATTTTCCTCACTTTCCTCTTCTTAACCCTATGCAGCGAACCCACGTCTCTCCATCTTCAACTGATCCGCCGCCATTCCCATCGATCGATCCGTCCAGGAACCCTCAGCTCGTGCCGACGTTCAATCCACACTGTCTCAAACTCAATCAGCTTCGTGTCGACGATCAGTCCACACTGTCTCAAACTCGATCAGCTTCATGTCGGCTTTCTGGTGTCAGGTAATATTCAAACTCTAAGTTTCCTTCGTTGTAATCGTTTGCCCGATTTGGATCAATCCCCACCATGTTCAGATCTGTGATGAAACGAACTTTAGATTCATTTTACTATTCTATTCCTTTACATTTAATGTTACGATCTCCTATCATTTATTATATACTATACGACTTACCAAGCGTTCAACCGCTGAAGTATTCAATACATTCAACATTAAAATTAGTTATTAAATTTCCCATTGTTTATCAAACAACCGACTTGATGTGATTGGATGACAATCCCTATACCAGCTAAGTAGTTGACGTATTGACAGGGTTTCATTAAAGTGGAATTTTGCTTAATATTACATGACTAACACGACATTTTACATTTCTGTTATAACCTGGTTAATTGCTGCTGTTTATGTCGTCCCATTACATTGTAAATTCTCACTTTTATACATAAATTGTATGTCAAAATGGAAAATAATTCACTTCGCTATATCGAATTACAGTTATCCAAGGATTCTATACAGTGATTGTTTTCTGTTGTTTACTGTAATTTTTTTAATCACTAACTATGTTAAACCTTCTAAGCTATGTGTATTTCCGCTCCTTCTCTTTAGCAGACCCAAACATGTTACTATTCTGATATCTTGTTTAATAACACTGTCCGTGTGCGAAGCATGAACCGTTCACTAGCTGAGAAGGGATATTTAGAGTATTGTAAATGAAATTATGGTGGATTCTCCGACTTTTGTAACCTTCCGTCGAAATCTGATAAAAAATAAACTAGATAGTGTTGCACTTTTGATTCTTTTAAAGAAAAAATGTTAAAATGAAAAAGAATAAAAAATATGAAAGGATAAATTTTAAAGGGTACGATAGCTATTTCAAATATGAAAGGATAAATGTTAAAAGTAAACTAGATAGTATACGGGTTGGATCTCCATTTCAAATTGAAAGCGCCGACAGCTATACGATTTTATGAAAACCATATATGCGTTAAATGATTTTCTTAAAACCATTTAACATTTAAGCGGTTTTATGAATACCGTTTAACGCATATACGATTTTCATAAAACCATTTAACATTTAAACGGTTTTATAAAAACCGTATAACTTGTTTCCCTTGTTTTTTCAAAGCAAAGCTTTTTTTAGTTTATTTTTTAGTACATTTAAATTTGTTTGTATAGCAAAGAACTGGACCTTATCACTCACAACATTGGTCGATTTTGGGAATCTCAGTAGAGATTGAATGGGTTTTAGTTTTCGACTACCCACTTATCACTCACAATATTGGTCGGTTTTGGGAATCTCAGGTTTTTAGGAAAGGATAAGATTCTAGAGGATCATCAGGATGGACAAAACAAGGATCTACCTACCAAGGTTTTGTTAGTTTTGGTTGTTAGTTTCATAGTTACAATTATTTAGGATTGGTTATCAATATCTTCATTTTTTATAGAATGACTGAAGAATATAAGCAAGTTGTTCGGAATTTTGTATACGGGCATGCAGAAAGGGAGGGAAATCCGGAGAGAATTATTTGTCCTTGCTTAGAATGTCGGAATCTTAATAGGGAGTCGCCAAGGGATGTCGTGTCACACTTGATTATTTATGGATTTGACCCTACATATGATGTATGGATTTTTCATGGGAAAGCACGTCCTTCACAAAATGAGTGTAATCGTGATAATGAAGTGTTAGATGCATATAGAATATATTTAGATACACAAATATGTAATGAGGAGATGGAAGGTCATGCTAATGTGAGACATGGAGAAGGGGTTAATGAGATCTTGAAGAATGTTGAAATTGCTTTGTATCTCGGGTGTGCAAGCTACACAAAACTGTCAGCTACAATACTTCTTTATAAACAAAAGCTCGAAATGGTTTATCTGACACAACATTTATGGTACTTCTTAAACTTTTGAAGGATATGTTACCTGTGGAAAATACGCTTCCTGATTCTACGTATGAAACAAAGAAGTTTCTTAAATCATTTGGTTTAGGCTATAGAAAAATACATGCATGCGTGAATGATTGTTGTCTGTTTAGAAAAGAGTTTGCATATAGTGATTTTTGTCCTACATGTGGTAAGTCTCATTGGAAAAAGAGCAAGACAAAGATAGGAGAAAAGGATGACAAAATACCTATGAAGATTTTGAGATACTTTCCAATATTTCCTAGACTGAAAAGAATGTTCATGTCCGTAGAAACATCAGAGCAATTGAGATGGCATAGCAATCATAAGAGTGAAGATGATAAATTATGTCATCCAGTGGATTCTTCTCAGTGGGCTACAATTGATAGGATTTATCCATCATTTGCATCCGATTCACAAAATTTAAGGCTTGGCCTTGCAAGTGATGGCTTTAATCCCTTTGGCAATTGGAACAGTAAATATAGTTGTTGGCATGTGTTTCTTGTTGCGTACAACTTTCCTCCGTGGCTTTGTATGCACAAAGACAATCTGATGTTTTCTTTATTAATTCCTGGGTCACGACAACCAGGGAATGATATCGATGTGTATCTGCAACCACTTATCGATGATCTTAAAAAATTATGGGACAAAGGGGTAAAGACTTATGAAGCGTATAGTCGTAGTGAATTCAAATTAAAAGCTATTTTAATGTAGACAATAAGTGATTTTCCAGCTTATGGAAACCTAGCTGGTTGCACAGTAAAGGGTAAGAGAGCATGTCCTGTTTGTGGTGTTAATACTTGCTCGAGATGGTTGCTTTTCAGTAGGAAGTGTGCTTACTTGGGTCATAGGAGATTCCTTGCCCTAACCATGAGTATCGTCAACGGAAAAACTTGTTTGATGGAACTGTAGAGAATAGACAAAAGCCTCCAGTACAAACCAGTGCTCAAATCTTTGATTGTGTTAAAGGTATTTGTAATCAATGGGGAAAAAAGCCAAAGGAGGAAGAGAAAGTGAAAGAAAAAAAAGAAAAGGAAAAGGGGAGATGGGAAGAAAAAAAAAGTCAAATATGGAAGAAGAAATCGATTTTTTTTTATTTGCCTTATTGGGAGGTAAATTTTAAATTAATTTTTTTATCTATCAATGTAACTAGTACTTTATCGTTACATATTTACATGAAATTAATTTTAATTTTTTAGGCACTTCCTTTGCGTTACAATTCAGATGTAATGCATGTAGAAAAAAATATTGATGAGAGCATTCTTGGCACATTACTTGATATTAAAGGAAAAACAAAAGATGACATCAACGCACGTAGAGATCTAGAAGTAATGGGTATTAGAAAAAAGTTGCATCACATATATATAGGAAGCAAAGTGTTACTTCTAGCTGCACCATGTACTTTAACTGACCAAGAAAAAGAGATATTCTACTACAGATTGAGGAATTTAAAAGTACCCGATGGATATAGCTCCAATATTGGAAATTGCCTTGCAAAACAAGATAAAATTTCAAATGTTAAGTCTCATGATTATCATGTTTTGATGCAACAACTATTTTCTGTATCACTGCAAAGACTTCTACCCAAAGCAATAAGGAATGCATTACTTCAACTATGTTCTTTTTACAACGACATTTGTCAAAGAGTGATTGATAGAGATAAATTAGAATTCATCGAGAACCAGGTTTCTGTAACACTATGCGATCTTCAGAGATTCTTCCCTCCTTCCTTTTTTGATATCATGGTTCACTTGATAATACATTTAGGGAGAGAAGCAAGAATTTGTGGTCCAGTACAATATCGATGGATGTATCAGTTTAAGAGGTAAATTTTTACATGAATATTTGAAGTAGTTAATGATGTATGTATTTATGGGGGCATTTTATGTATGCATCTTGATTATAGTATATGAAAACATTGAAAGGATATGTTAAAAATCAAGCCCGAGTCGAAAGGTGCATAGCGGAGCGCTATACTTCCGAAGAATGCATGAAATATTGTGTTGAATATATCAAAGATGAGTTAGAAATTGGGTAAGAAAGAAATAGAAATGAAGTGAAGCAAAGTGATTCCATACTTGAGGGACGTCCTATCTCCAAAGGAAAACCTATGGTAGTTACCGAGGATGTGATTGATGCTGCTCATCGTTATGTGTTGTTCAATACTGAAGAAGTGGAGCCGTATATAGAGTAAGTATAAAGTTAATACAACTATTATATTTGAAACAAATCAATTTTTAATTCATGTATTTTCGTGTATAGAATGCACAATGAAGAGCTGAAATGTTTGCATCCTCGGCTTTCACGAGATGATGTAGAACTTTCAAAGCTGCATTCAGAGACATTTAGCGATTGGTTTGAAAAAAGGTTAAAAGTGTTATAAATTTTGTTTGAGATAGATAACTTTGAGGTAGAAGTATTTGTTATATACTATTATGGTTTTTTTCAGGTTAAAGATGATAGACAAACATCGGATGTTAGTGAAATAGTAAATTGGCTTTCGCATGGACCTCGCCATCAAATAATATCTTATACCGGCTATATTGTTAACGGCTGACGTTTTCATACAAAAGCATATGAGAAATCTACACAAATAATGGCGTTTCTATCGAGGCGAGTACCATTCATGAAGATGGATCCGTTGAGAAAATAGTTTACTATGGGGTTCTACGTGATATTTTATTACCAGACTACTGTTGATTTCAACTTGTATTGTTTAAGTGTGACTGGGAAAATATTAGTCATGGAGTGAAGGTTGAAGATGGTTTCACAGTAGTCAATTTACACCAGTTCCAAAATCAGTTTGCAAGTGACCCTTTAATCTTACCTACGCAAGCTACACAAGTATTTTTTTGTTAAGAAAGCAACTCATCAAATTGGTATGTTGTATTGAAAGCACCACCTCGAGGTTTTCATGAGTTAGAAAACTATGATGAGGAAAAAGGGCCAACTGGTAAACCGTAGACGAGACACAAATTGATGATAGAGATGTAGACAATGATGACGAAAGTTACATAAGAAAGGATTGTGATGGCATTTTAGTATGAAATAAACATCATTTATTGTTGTTTGTCATATAACCATTTTACATTCTCGAAAAATATTTCTGTTTATTATTCTTATTAAACGTTACATATAAAATCTGTTCATTGATTACTGATGTGGTTACATTATGTGAAATATAAATTAGTGGTCATTTCACATATGCGTTATATAAAATCTGTTTACATTTTAATAATAAAATTATTGCATGTTCTTTAAACTTAATGGACCGTTTGTGTATTTCAACTAAATTCTTTCTTATTGGTAATATGCTATTTCTAACACTTTGTATACTATGATGTTTTTTAGGTTAAAGATAACTGAATAAGAAGTATCAATGGGGAAAAAGGACCAAGAATTAACAGAGGTAAGATATTTAGAAACATGCAAGTAATCAAATTTTATGTAGGAATTCCTATCAAATTATGTCTTATGCGCGCTTTTTTCACATGTAAGAAGAATATGGAAATAACCCACTGTTTGATAACTAAGCAGATGCAAATTTACAAAATGATATACATGCAAATTGGATTTACAAGCAGTGGTACTGCAAAATGATATACATGCAAATATGGTAATAACCCACAATTTAAACATATACATGCAAATTGGATTTACAAGCAGTGGTACTGCAAAATGAGATACTCCTCCATTAATACTGAATGAATGTATAAATATTAAATGTGTCATTGACAATAATATTTTGTTGTGTGTGTTATAGTGTTATGGGATACATATGGGACATGACCGTCTGGAAGGATTTTTCTTTGGCATTATTTTCCTCAGTTTTATCTAATTGATCATGTCGGTTTTGGATATTGTCTACTGGAATGCATATGTTGATTTCTATCTTGACCAAATTGGATATTATGCTTGCGGAACATAATATGGGATTAACCCCGAGTTTTGATCGCTAAATAGTGAAATGAAATATGTTATAACTATTGGGAAGATGTGTTTCGCATGTCGTCTGCTGGTAAACTATTATTGCCGATTCAATTTTTTTTATAAAAAGGTGCTTTATTTCATAAAAAGGAAAGTACAAATGTATCATGGTGAACAGAAATGATATAAGCACGGAAAAACAAATAGAAACAAAATTGTATAATTGAAAGCCCACCCCAATACAAGGTCACAATAATCAATGCAAAGCACGAAATTCAAAATCAAAAGAAGCTCATAGCTTGTGTGCATAGAATACCCAAATCAGCTTCTTGAATACACTATTATTAATTCAACCATCGACCACAACCATCTACCCGTGGTGACAATATTCTAGCAATTATTAATTCACTCCTTTTCTTTTTACAAAGTCTAGAATTAGATTTTTTATCTCTGTTAGGATAATCTTAGCTATAATTTCTCTGGGCCAAAGAAGAGTTCTTGAATACACTTTTACATATCTCTTTCCAAATTAGGCTGGTTGAAATTGTAATCGCCAGCCTTGCTTCCATATTTAATCTCTTATTCTGACGACTAAAATTAGATAGATCTGAAATTTCTTCCATGATTTTGTAACTTTCACCATTTTTGATCTGTAGATTCATTTTTAGAAAATCCCAAATAAATTTAGAGTAGTGAAACTGAAAGAAAAAATGGTCACGGTCTTATTCAATGTTGTCACACAATTTGCAAATATTGTTTCTGTTAGAATTCCATTTATGATCTTTGTCCGTAGATTGCAATTTACTGATACAAACAAGATAAGTAGTAAAAGCATATTTCTGAACCAAAGGACTTTTATGGATGAAGTTAGCATAATCAAAACTAGCATTAGATGGAAAAATCGACTGTAAGCTGTTAGCATAATCAAAACTCTATTGCGGTTAACTGTCCAAGTCCAAAAGTCATTTTTTTCATTTGTATAGATTTTAATATTCTTAATGGAATCTGCAATTGGAAAAGGAAGCTGGAGACCCTTCAAATTCCAGCTGTCATTATTAATGGTGTTAGCAACTTTGCAATCCTGATTTACAGTATTACTCAGATTCTGCTAAGAGTAGAAACCATATTTCACATGAAACCAGGGGTCAAACCAAAGTTGAGTATCTTGTCAATTTACTATATTCTTATTATAATTTTTTTTGCAGTATTCTCTAGCTTTGAGCATAATTTTCCATGTATACTACACATAGTTAACAATATTCATGATCCAGAAAATTGTATTCTTTGCATATCTATCGATCATCCACTTTGCCCATAAGTGTTTACCTTGCAAGAAAATCGAAATTAATTTCAAAACCATGGCAGATTGCAAGCTTTTAATATCTCTTAGACCAACACCCCCATTAGCTTTAGGCTGACACAACTAGATCCCTGAAACTTTATGATATTTATTCTTCTAAATAAAATTAGCACAGATAGATTTAATTTTTTTCAATAACCTGAATTGGAATCTAACAAGTTTGAATCCAAAAGAGAATAATTAGGTAAATAGAGGATTTCTTTAGTAAAGCTATCTGGTTTTTAAGGTGACCACATAGAAAATATCCATAGCTTTGGAAACAGTTATAAAATATATACAAGATGATAGTATTAGTGGGTGCTGAACTATGGAGAACAAAAATAAATTTAGAAATTGCACTTGCAGATAATTCTTTTAATAATTTTAGTTTAATTTTGCTCACATAATCTTTAATCTATTTTTATGTTGGATGAACACTGGACTGTCGACATACACTAACAAGTTACATTGAACCTTTGCAGTTTCAAGCTAAATTATAGAGAAATAGTATTATGTATGATCAACTGGTAGAATTTTAATTTGCATTGAATGGCAATCAATCTTTTGATATAACTTATGGGCACACACACTTATGAAATAGTATACTTATTTTTCATATTGTATATACATATTGGCACACACTTATGAATAGTCATACTTATAACGTAATTATGTATGGTTTAATGCACTTTGAAAACAAGAAACTTGTACAGCACCGACTACCATAAAAAGGATATGTGAAAGAGAAATGAAACTTCCTGCTTCTTCTCTTTCGGTACCCACAATTTGTAAATCCAATTTGCATGTATATGGTAATAACCCACAGTTTGATATAACTTATTGCACTCTTCTTGTTTGTAAATCCTATTTGCACAAACTATATTAAGTGTGAAGCGCGTCCTTAATTTCAACTACGTATGGCCTCCATCTAACAAATAATAACATGCAGTTGTAATAATTTTAATTGCCTTATGTCACATCTTAACACAACACTTTGTTATCTATGTTCGACTATGATTTTGAGCTTAATGTCTATAATTGCCTAATAGTGTTATACTGTTTTGCATTGTCTTTGATTATGTCTTCTGTTGTCGTTAATCTTTTTTAGAACTTGCGGCATTTACTACTACGTTATTTGCCTGTCATTGTTATCTAATAAATTAAGCATTCATAATTTTACATAGTGATTAATGATCTGTCTAACTGATAAATTTTGAATTCGGGAATTTTGAAATCAGGTGCAAGTTTATAATAACTTGTGAGAATGCATGTTTCATCACTGTCCTTGTTAATAACCAACTAACATTTATTTTTATGATATGTAGCAGATTTAGTAGCTATAATGTGCAACCATACACTGTGAGAGTGAGGTCGCCTTGTGAGAGTAGCACCTGGCAGTCAATTTTGTTTTTTTTATTAATTATGTGATTATGTTTTGGTTTTACAAAAGTGTTTGGAAATAGTGTTGGCAAACAAAGAGCAACCGATGTCATTCGATTTTAATAGATGTACATGCAAATGCTTATATTTTGATTTCATAAGATCGTTTGACAATTATTTATAAATTCTTTTTGTTGCATCAGCTAACAATATTTACTTTAGCTAACCTCATTTGTTGTATGCTAATTTTAGAGCTCAATGGAAGCAATAAGACGATCAAAAAGGCAAAGTTTAGCTGCACTCCTAGCTTCGCGTGCATTCGAAGATAATAAAGTTGAGAATAATGGTGTAAAAATAAAATAAAAGGGTGATGTTGACGTTGAAGCTACTCAGATTTTGAACACTAATGTTAGAAGACATGCTCGCAAGTGTCCTGTTCAGCCTCAACCCGAGGAAATTCAACATCAACCCTGCAAGCGTCCTGTTCAGCCTCAACCCGAGGAAATTCAGCATCAACTCGAGGAAATTCAGCATCAACTCGAGGAAATTCAGCATCAACCCGAGGAAATTCAGCCTTTTTTTGTTTCTCCTTGCCCTAATTCAAACCATTTTCCGAACATCACTCCAAACTCAGCTGACATGCCTAATGCCATAGACCCTGATGTTTGCAAAGAAGATTGTTGACTAGAGCCGGCCAAGAAAAAAAGAGGAAAGATGACGATGAAGATATTTGCCTTGATTCTTGATGAGAAGCCTGAAGTGGAATTCAATGATATAGGTCAACCTGTAGGTGTCAATTCTCGTCACTTGTCATCTTACATCGGTACACTAGTAAGAGAGATGGATCCTATGACCATTAGTGAGTGGAAAAAAGTTGATAAGCACCTAAAGGATGGTTTATGGACTTGTATACAGGTATAACCATTGTGATTTCTATTTTTTATATATGCACATATCAAATATTGCTATTTTCTGGCTGTTTTATTGTTGTTCTATTGATATTTCTGTTGTGTAGACGAGATTCAAGGTAGATGCAGTTTACAAGGACTTGCTGTTTTAGATGATGGGAACACAATGGAAAGAGTCAAAATCAAGATTGGTTTTTGCTGTTAAATTGGCGTCTGATTCTCCTGACTCTTCTTTTAGGTTAGCCATGCTAAAACCTAAAAACATAAAGACCGATGAAGAGAGGAATGACTTTGTAAAGGAAAAACTATCAGAAAACTTTGATGTAATAATCCTTATCGGTTATAAACTGAAATGTAAATTACATTTTACTAATGAAATTGTCCTATGTAGGTAACTAGCAATAAATTCAAAGCAATTAGAGAAAAGAACAAAACTCTACACACAATGGGTAGAATGGATTACGTAAGATTAGCAGAAGAAATGGTAAGAAAATGCATGTTTGGGTTATGTTTACATCCATTATATATATTTTTTCTTCGTTTCTTACTTGTTTTTTTTCTGAGTAGAAAATGAAAAGTGGAACATCAGATGTTAGCCGAGAAGATCTATGTTGCAAAGCCCACACCAAAAAAAATGGAGATCTGTCGAATTATGTTGTCGCTGTAACGACCCGAGATTTTCGACCCTGAAAATCGACATTTAAACACCATGTCGACTATTCAAGCCTCGGAAATACCAGATCGTTAATAGAAAGAAATTAGAGGGTGAGAATAGATAAGATAGAAAATTAGAATAGAAGAAGAAGAAGATCACAATAACTCAACATCATAGTAAACACGAATCTCACAGCGGAACAAATAAAATATATCATATAACATAACCTTGAAATACACATTTGTAACAGTATATGCATACCATTATCACAGAACATCACAGCGGAAATAAACTCTATATAGATATATATAGTGTTGAAGTCTCCTGTTCCTAGCTCCTCCAAGTATCTAAAAAATTCCGACAACTTGACTGTCCGTACAAATTTTGGGCACCCAAGAGTTTAGGGAAAACAAAACAAAATAAACTCTGGGTCAGTCATGGGACTGGTGTGAGTAAACTCAAATCATTCGTTTTAAATTTTCAAAATCCTTTTCAAAAGAAATGATAATCGTAAGACCGATACACACATAAACACGGATGGTTTGTACCTTACGATAACCCAAAATAGTTTTGAAAATCAATACTTTATTATGATATTATAATGATATCTAATCACAAGTAATTAACAATCTAGCAGAACGCTTGCATCTCACGTTCCACATATATAGTATACAAACAAAACCGCGGGTGCTTATTGGAGATTGGATTCCGACTATGACAAGGTATGGGACCACCTGCCGATAGTGTATCTCTAGAGACGAATACACTGGGTTCAACAAGAACGTCTTACAACCCGGCCCACACATGACCGACCACTCATTTCTCTTGAGTGTATCAAATATATTGTCACCTACGGTTGCTAGCAACATAACTGTTCCCGGGAGATACAGAAGCGAAAAGAAGTAACAAATATGAATATTCTCTAGATGTGACAATACACCCTAATGGGGGCGACCCACATAGCCATGCTGTCTGCCCGATTTTTGTCATTTCCCGGTTGATGAGGCTTGAGGTCAACATATCTTTTGACAGATCACACCTCCATTTACTTTGAATGCCACATCGTCATACCCGCCAAATCACAAATTGATTTCCACAAAAATACCATAGGTATAAAGCTAAGAGAAACGAATTCCTCTGCCACCAAACGTGGATATGTTTGAAGCGATCAACTTATGTGATCCATTAGATATACTCTGTCAGACATTCGTCCATCAACGTGGTCCTGGGATTTGACAAACCGAAGGTACTACTCTGTAAACAGGATAGCCTTTGCACAACTCCGTCTTCAATTATCTTCATTATATTTGATCGCAACGCTAACGTCCATACAAAGTGGTTTTCAGATAATGAATCTAATCCCGGTCTCTCCATATTGACGATGGAAAAATGGTCTAAAACTTTGATAGTCGGTGATTTAACCATCAAAGAAAAATAGGCGTACAAACAACGGTCGTATTTCCAAACGGAAATCTTACTGAGCAAACCATCAATCAACACTTATCTCCTTTAATTCAATTATCATAAATCTATCCATTTCCCATTCATATATATATATATATATATATTCGTAAATTTCTTATTTTCTAAATTTAGAAAATATACGTTATTAACATTGGAAAACATTTCCAATTTCTATTTGTAAACTTCTAATTAATCAAATCGTTCCATCTCTTATCCTTAGACAATATCTTTGTTTCATTTGAAAAAAAATGTTTCCAAAACCTCTTTATTGGATCAACCTGATGTTATCAAATCATCATTACTATGTTTAACTCATTAATCATTCATTTATCGTATCACTTACCAATCTTGCTATCGAACCTTAACCATTCGTCAGTTAATCATTACGTCAATCAAGTTAGGGTATAATTACCTCTCAGACCTTAACTGAACAACCTTCTCAACTTCGAAATAGTCAAGGCTCACAACTTCAAGTATCTGCTAATCATCTTTTATAACTAGTTTAATTTGCAAAATATTTGTTGTTAAACCATTATTCACCTTAAAACACGAATATTATTTCTTTAGAGAAACATGTACTCGTTTATCGAATAAATCTTCATTTTATAAATAAATGCTCTTACAGGTTCAATCCTATTTACCGCGTTATCTTATAAATTCATACTCTCATTTTATCTCATTTTGTTGTTTATAAGTCAACCTTGGGTTAAGTGATATCAAGTTTATAACTTAACCTCGCTTACATACTATACACTATTGGTTTTAAACCAAATATTTACTATCTTATCCAATTCTAAATTATATAATATATATATATATATATATATAATTTCTAAAAATAAATTTTATTTCAATTCTACTTACATTTCGAACGTCGAAATAAAATGCATTGTTTCCTTTGAAATGATTTCTCATTTCCTCTTTTAAATTCATTCCTATATTTCCAAAATATTTAAGAGTAATTATTCCAATTTACCTTAAATATCATTTATAAATCAAACTACTTGTTTTAATACGATTAAACCAAGATACTATATTCTAGCATAATCAAGATTAAACTCTAATAATAATAAAAAATAGATTTCCTCTTTAAAACTCGAATCCTTATCCAATATGGTTTACGATATTTCAATATCAGTTATTCTAGGGCCAGTGTGATTTTACATCCCGAACAAGCAAAAATCAATAATAGATTATTTATCGTATCATATAATGCAATATATGAAAACACACAATATAATTGTTAAGGAATCCAGTTGGATCCCTCCGACCTGTTTCCCTGCATCCATAGAAGTTAGTCACATAAATAACACCAATTTCATATTGGTATGAAATATAATGGTAATTGGCATCAGTTTTCAATCGACCGTTTTTTGTATATATGATGGTATATATTATTTCAGCCAAAATAATTTAGTAAATCAACCAAGCATCTATCGTACACAACATTCAACTAATCATTAAAATATAACTATAATATTTTAAAATAGAACAGAGTTAGTGAGTTTACTCACCTTGGTCGTTAATCGGCCAAAACGATTAACGTCGGTGAATTCGAATCAAACATTTGATTTTGCTGTAAATGTAATCGAGCTCCAAATGGTACCACATCAACTCCATAGCGTTGCCTGTGTTCATATGATCCTGACGCGATGGACAGCTCTTAATTCTGTTAGCAAACGCCACTATAAATTATATTATAATTTAATTACATTAACTGTAATTAAATTCGACCACTAATACCTTACTGGTATTTTACGCTTTACTAAACGTGTTAAACTAACTTGTTTTATTTGTTGATATGAATATAAATTTTGGAAACCGTAAATAAAACAGATTTTGTATTAGTTCAGTATTTGTTTTTAATCTTAGCAAATTAACAAATTAAGTCACTTATCAAGTTATAAATTAAATCAACAAATTTAATAGCCATGTAGCTTAACTAACAAATGATCTCACCGAAACATCCCTGCGGCATGCGCCTCCCAGGTAATACCCAAGCTCCACTTTACTTCCAAAGTGCCAACGTTCCCATGTTCCATGAAGATGGCCACATGTTAATGTAACCGCATTTAGCAGCATATACATGAAACTATTCCCTTCCTTTGTGTCACATTTTTCTGGCTTTTTTTTTTTTTTTTTTTTTTTTGAAAAATGGGCTCACGGTTCTTCTCCTTCCTTCCACAAGCAAACTTCGCTCTAGTGTTTACTCTGCCAAAACTTCCAAGCATTCGTTTAATGCCATAACTCCACTACATGGACCCAACTCAAATATCATTCTCCTCCTCTTTGTCTCTTCTGTCTCTCCATAGAGTTGATCCCTTCGCCACCGATGAATTCAGTTCCTGGTCCTTCTCCTCTGTTTTTGCGTCGAACAACATCTCAGCTCGCAACCAATAAACCACCCGCATCATCATTACTTCGTCAGCACACTAAAACTTCCAAACCAAAGCCAAACTCTTCCCCTCAGCAAGCTGCAAGTCAGTCTTAGACTTATGAAGTTGAATAGTATCACCGTGTATTTTTTTTCTATATCGACGTGATTACCAAAAGAAGAATAAAAGAGAAATTAGATGCATCATTTTTGTTTCAGGAAAAGGATGGTATCGCTGCATATTTATAGGCTTGGTTGCCTTGGCACTCAAGGAGTAGGTGATAGGGTAGCTGAAAAAAAAACTTAGGGTTGTGATTTGAAGTTTCATGGCAGTTGCTGTATGATTTGAACAAACGATGTCGTGCTTCCTTTGGGTTGAAGTAACAGGGGTTGTAGAAGTAAATAGGATTGCAGAATATCAAAAACTTTGGATATGGCTTGACATAGCATGGTAGGTGATGGGCAGGAGTAGGACTGCAGCACGAAATCTAGGATTTGACACCTTTTCTTGCGCAAGCATATATGAGCTGATAGCCTTTTGCGCGTCAGTATTTGGCAGGTAGGATTTGGTGAAGGTGTGGGCATTAACAGGGGAGGGCGAGTTTCTTTTAATGAAAGGGCACCATGTATATCTTTAAAATGGGAGGAGAGTAGGTTGGCAGTAGCATAAGGTAGGATGGTGACAGTATTTTATAAAATCTTGATTTGCCTTCTCATAGCTTGCATGATTTGCAGCTACTCTATAACAAGACTTTGCCATGACGTTGCAGGACACTGTAGGTGTAGGGTCTGTATGAATCATGTTTTAAGAGTGGGAGGACATGAGTCCGCATTCTATTTCAAGGTCTGCGTAATTGTACAGTTGAGGCTGTACAGTCCTTGGTCGGGAAGGCAAGAGAAATTTTATATGTATTTATTTTGTTTTCTTTTTGGTATTAACGGATCTAGATAAAAATTTAAATTTTACATCGTACAGGCCGTTACAGACAAAAATAAAAATACCGTTGTGTTGAGCGAGGCGTCACGATTCCAAAAATATAATAATATCGGTAGGTTGACTCATATTTTGAAACCCCAAAATATTGATATAGGGTGCAAAATACGCCAAATAAAAAGTTGCGTATTTAATTAATTAAAAATTGTAGTAAAATTCTAAAAATTAAATTAACACTACGTCTCAAAAGAACCTTGTCTAAATTTGAATCCAGTATGCAGTTATTTCAAATAAACTGTTACGGTCTATGAACGACTCTATAGCGACTATTTGAAAATTTGATTTGGACATATCTTGCAATCTATACGATGAAATCTCCATTTTCTACTTCCGTTAGAAAAATATAGTTCAACAGATTTGAACGTCTCTTGTTTCGAAGAAATCCGGTTTATAACCGGTCTTGTACACTCAGTTGAAGGTCAGAATGTTAAATTGCGAATTGCCGCGATATTACGGGCTCGATTATATTTAATATATATTTTTATGCGTTCAACTTTGTTTTAAATTAATATATAAATCCATTTATATTACGAATTCAATATTTAAACTGATCTAAATATTCAAATACAAACTGATAAAAAAATGCGGGACGTTACATTCGCTGTCTGCATTATAAGAATTTTATTTATATTAATATTATAAGAATTCTGTTTGATAATACAAGAAAGCCGATTTGATCAAATCAATCAAACAACTAGATAATGCAAGTTAGACAATTCATATTCAGACATTTAATGTTGATTTCATACAAATAACAGCTAGAAAGATCTTTAAAAGCAGCTTTCAAATTTTTTTCGAAAATCATTCTTGTGTGTATCCTGGTAGCCTTTCGTGATGCATATGCATAGTCTGTTGCTTTTCGATAGTTTTAATAAACACTTCGGTAACTCCTATTTTTAAAGCGTAACACGTACGCAGCCATAATCATTGGTTAATGCAATCATATAGTACGTAACTAGTTGCAAGGTGACATCTCCTTCAAGTGTTTAAATGTACCAGTTATATAAATTGGTTATAGACCTAAACAATCAACAAAATAGCAATTATTTTATGGCGTTCGTTCAAACCAGGTTTAGAGCGGGACCCAAACTTATGGGATATATGCATTTCACCTAATTGTTATTAACATTTGTATGGTAAAAATAACATCTTGAACCTAAACTTTTAGAATATTACGCCAGTCGTTTGTTTCCAAAGGTTATTGATATTTGTACTAAAAAAATATTAACCTAGTTTTTCAAGTTAGACATGTAGAAGCAAGGCTTTTGATTTTTTATTGTTTATATTAAATGGTGCCTCATGCACAGCCAATAAAAAGGCAATGCCCACCGCACCAGTTACCCAAGTACAAGTTAGTATTCAATACACCAAAACCACACAATATACATTTAGAAGAACAAGATGCTGAAATTTAGAAGAACAAGTTGGACCAAACTAACTATTTTTATGGTTACAGGTATATTTATATCAATGAAAGTGACTTAACAGTTTCTTGTTTTATGGAACTTTATTGTTGTTTCAGTTACATAGTCATTTGTTCCCTTTGAATTAATTCTCTTAAATATAGATACGACGTTTGGTTTACTCAAATATTTTCTAAGGTTAAGGTTTGGCCGATAAATGAAAATGTAAATAAAGAGTTGCAAGTGAATTATTGCCAATGCATGCAAAGATCAAACAAGGAAAACAAAAATTATAGGAGTATTGAAGCTTAATACTCCTATAGGTCTGTCAGTTGAACTTGTTTTGATCGGGCCTAACACAGTAGATGTTGGTTCGGATTTAAGCATATATACCTATACACTAGTCCGAGTTAAACCTTATTTGGTTACTGTAAGAGTCAACTACAATTTCATCATAAACCAGCTTGATTTAGGACTGATCCAATTTTCGTTGCACCAAAGCATTAATGTGTATGTTATTTGTTTGCTATTTTAGTTGATTTTACATATGTATTTATACATACTTGATACTTCTATAAGAAAGTTTGTTCCATCAATATCTTATTTCTAAGTTGACATTATTTACATGCAGTTTTTTTTACAAAGTTTGATGTTAGCATAAATATTATGATTAGATACAAAGTATTATCCCATAGGTTTTAAATTAAAAAGCAATATGGACAACATTGGTATTGATTTTGAAATCTCCAATATGTTTATCCGGAAAGGCTAGAAAGATCTTTAAATCAGCATATGTTTTAATTTTTTTAGAAATTGTCACAAAAATATGCAAGTGATACAAATACGAAGTCTGTAAATTCCATAAGACAAATATGTGTTTATTGTTGTTAGAAGAACGCATCTATTCATAATTTTGAATAATGACGCTCCAGGAAACAACGACGCTAGTGTAAAAGGAGAAATAATAAGATATGAAAGTAGATTATATCGATTATAAGAATGTGTGGTCTGTTAATACTTAATATAACAGTAAAACTCTACTCACTTGATAGTAGCTACACTTCAAAGCCATGCATCTCCGCCATACCTTATAATAACTGTTACGACCCACATTTTTAACCGTTCAAATCGACAATAAGCCACACATGTCGACCCAAACAAATCGCAAATGCAGGTAGTTATTGGGAAAAGAAGAAAAAGAAAGAAAGAAGAGAAAAACAATAACAGAATCTCACAACGGAAGGACAACATATAATAAACAAATAGCAGTTAAAAAGCAGTTGAAATGTATACTGTGATTATAACATTCAATGATTATCAGAGTTACATATACATACGGATGTACATAATAAGCAGCGGAAATAAATGCAGTGGTTAAACCACACATAGATATATACGCCAAACTTCGTCTTCGTCCTCCAAGGCAAGGGAATCTTTGCTAACTGCAACATCTGCTGACCCGAGCGTATTGCATAAAAAGAAAACACAACAAACACTCGGATCAGCACTAAATCATCTCATCTTAGTCAAATCAAAATACGAAATAACATCAGTATCATGGGTGCAGTAACTCAGGAGATATTACGGGATTTTTCTATCTCTTGAGGATCCGTTAAACTAATACATACATAGATAATATGCTATTATGATAGTGTCTACTCAGTAAAGTATAAATACTGAAAATAGCGTAAGCGGAATTACATTTTTACCCTTACACCGTTTATAATACCGTAGTCTATACAGTACCGTAAACCCACCGTAAACGATGGCATCAGAGGGCACTCCATAGGTACGATACAAATCAAAATCGTATGGGCTCGATAAGGATAATATGACAAGGCACTCGAGGCAATGCCCAGGGTAGGATTCGACCAACCGCACTCCCGGACCGGTAGTAACGCATAGCAGTCACTACCACCCACCTCGGAACACACTCCCATAATTCATAAATGGACCCAAATCATCATCATCATAGTTATAGAAATAGTATCGAAGAAGTGTGTCCGATCAAAGGTGCTACCTCAGTTAGTCACGGTATAGCTCCTGTTTTAGTCATTTCAATTCTGACCCGAAGGTCAGGGCTATTTCGTCATCGATCATCTTCTTCGATTCAATAATCGACTCCAAGTCATCATATCTCGTTCTGGATACGTCAAAACGTTCACAGTTGTCAAAGTGGTATCGACACTGACAGAGAGTATGCCTTATGTCGACTCCGGTCTCTTTAACAACCATCGTTACATTTTTTCACATCGGTTGGTTCTTTTACATTTCAAAGGTTCGCTTTCATCTCAAAATATAATATTTTGTTTCGAACCCATTTTATATTCAAAAGAATAAAAATTTCATATCAACATATCACAATCATACCCAAAACCGATTTTATTCTAAACTAGAATATATTTCATATCCTTATATTATAATCATATAATATTTCATAATCGACTTATATTCAAACAGAATATATTTTACCCCAAAGGTTATACTTATCTCAAATCGATTTGAATTCTAAATCCGTTTATATTCAAAAGAGTATAAATCTCCATAACCCTCATTCATATCATTTATGAAATCCATTATATTCAAATAAAAATATCAATTTCATTTCCATATAAAATTGGTTAACGTCGATTCCATATTTGAATACTTTATTTCGACTCCATCTCGAACTGGGTTTAAATCCAGCATTTTCCATTCGGAAGGAAATTTACGATCATTGACAAAATTTGAAAACAGATGCGCTAAAAAAAATCTTTATATAAAGTATATGTATAGAAATAATGGTTAAAACCAAATATAATAATTTGAATCATTATGAATATATATGTATAAAATAAAAATTCTAATTAGTTTTAAATAATATAATATAAGGGAAAAAAATTAGGCTAGAATAAATAGTCTATAAGTAAAAGTTAAATGATAGAATTTAAGGAAAGAATAACTTATTTGAGCCCAAACATTTAAATACATATATATAATAAATTCTTAAATAAAAATTTCTTCTTTCTTCCGAACTTCAAATACTTGAACCCACACTCCAGTCTCAATGGAGTTATAAAATTCAATATCTTGTCTCAAACGCTATTCAACCCAAATCTTCGATTTAGGAAAATTCAACCCATATTCCTCGATCCTCTCTTCTTTTCAAATTTAAATTCAAATAAAATATTTCATTCAAATCCAACCTAAATTTGAAAGTTTCATATTTTATTCAAACCTCATTTTAAGAATTCCACTTCCTTTGGAAACAATTTCTTAGCCACTCAAATAACACTTGCGATCCAGGTCCTTTACAAGAACAGGTTTATCGAGCATCGGTTCATTTCTTTAACTGAAATTTCTGTCAAATAAAATCCCAATATATTTGAAAATCATTAACCAACCGATGTCTGTATAGAATTTCCTATCCAATGGCCAAGTGATTAAATTTTAATTTCTCGATATTTCAGGGATGGATCTATCATTTCAATCCAAATTAGGGTCACAGAGGTTTATCATTTCACTTTGTCTTCTTAATTTATTTTATCATTAAATCCCGAGTTCATTAGATTCCCATAACATCAAGGGTAAATGAGATTTATCGTCATAATCAACATGCATTATAATATACTGAAATAAGGAGCATTAAAATGTCACTATAAATTCAGTAATAAATTTCAACCAACATCCATCACAACAATTTCATTCAACTGATCAGCATTAAACTATTTCATGATTTTTCAAGGGTTCGAATTTTAAATTAGAAATTTAAATTAAATTAAATAACTAATCGTTACCTAAATTGCATGTTAACACACTTGCATGTCAAATTGAAACAACACATCAACAATCCAACACAACCTTGCAACCAAGCTTATTTCATAATTTTAATTCAATAAATATGGGAATAATTCAGTATTTCGTGAGTGAGAAAATCACTCACCCTTGGGTCCTTAGTGGATCGGACGTCCAACCACAGCCCAAAATTTCACAGTCTCTAAACGCAGCCAGGTTAGTGCCAAAACGTCCGCAACTCCGCCACGATCCCAATGCAACAAACCGCGTCCAAATCCGATTTAAAACGAGCGAGTTATCAGTGTTTTACTGTTAGAAATTAGGATTTATAAATTAAATAAAATAATATCTCACCAACTCAAATTGTTCCACGTCAGTAAAGAATCCTCCTTCTTCCTGCACCCTAAAATCTCGTGCTACAGGGCCATACACGAAAACCCAAACGACATTGCTTCTTTGATCGACAACTGCTCTCCCATCCGACAGTTTCAGGTTCCGAGACTGGCACCATCGAAAACCTCATCCTCCATCGCACCTAATGACCCCGCCGCCATCACCTCCAGTGAACCATGGTGGTTGCGACGCCGTTCTTTAAATCAGGGTTTTCAAGCCCTAATCTCGGTCCGTACGACGATCTGACCGTCGGCTGACTGAGTAGAACCCATAGATATGCTCCTGGCAACGATCTCCACGTAGTAGCACCTTCAGTTCGTTGATCCACCGCTGATGATCGATCACCACCACAGACATCCGAGATTTAATCTCAAATTTTCGATCAAACCATTACCTGCATGCCAGAACGAATCGTGGATCTGGATTCTACTCGTCAAGCTCTTCGATTTGGTATATAATATGTCGAAGATTGGTGGAGATTAGAATTAAAGTTTGAATTTTTTATTTAAGCTAGGGTTTAGAATTTACCTCAGCCATTAAAACAAATGAAGTGGACAAAAAGAAATGCACATATAAGAATGAGGATGTAATCAGATGGAAATTGGAGCAACAATATATATATATATATATATATATATATATATATAAAGAAAGCCCGATAAGGGGAAAATTGTAAATTACATTGATTTCTTCAGTACGATCAAATGGCAAGCCTGATTTCGATGAAATTTGAAACTCCACAAATATTCCCCATTCCGGATCCGATGGAACCGGTTTCGTCGAATTCTGAGATAGTCGCCAGAACAGTTAAATTTCACAGTTAATTAATAAATAAAATATTCAATATTCCTTTAACTGTTCAATTCAATTTGAATATTCATTTAATTCAAACTTAAACCAAATTATAACTTGAATATTTTTTTTTTCTTTTATAACTAAATTTCACACATTTTTAAATCTTAATTTGATTAATTGAATTTTGATTTGAATTTCAGTTATAATTCAACAACTTAAAATTCACCATTTCAATTTTAAATTTGAATTCCACTTTTAAATCAACCCACTCACATTAATTTAATTATTTAAATATTAAAATTTCAAATTACAGCCTTTTTAAAAACTAAATCTGAAAATCTAATTATCCTCAATTCAATAATCATCATTATTATTATCAACAAATTTTTTGGATTTTAACCCATATTATTAATTTTAAATATAAATTTAAATATACTAAAATTATGGGTTGTCACATTCTCCCCCACTTAAAAATCTTTTCGTCCTCGAAAAGAGAACGAGATAAGGTATTAAACAGTCATATTTTCAAATCCATACTTATAAAATAGTATTCATAAGACAAGTTATATAGTTGTAAAATTCTCATAAATTTTCTAACTCCCGAAATCACGGAAAATTTCGGCATCATCTCCTTTGTACGGAGAGGTCCGGAAAAATTACATATATATAAAAAAAGTTCAATATACATCTCATCACTCGATGAGGCATCTCAAAATGGGGAAAACTCATATATAAAACCACCAAAACTTTGTAACACATTTACATACCTTTCTTTAGCGTTTATTTGCATTTTTATTTACCTTAGCGTTTAGCGTTTAGCGTTTAGCGCAAGCGAGCTCCGAAGCGTAGCGCGACTTCCTTACACCTGCTACACACTCACATATACATGAGAATCAAACATATATCAATACATAGCAATTGTATACAACTTAGACAACATATATTGAATATTTCAACTACAAAACCAAGATATTCATAACAGTCCAGCGAACAAATTTGAGTTTAACAACCCTTAGATGATGGAATTTGACTAAGACACACAGGAAAAAGTTGTAGCATTTCTCTCAGGCCTTTTGAATTGTCCGGATTCGCCGAATTCGGATAATTCGTTCAAAAGTTATGGCTATTTTAGTGGAGGCGAATGCCTCAGCCCATACAATGAAATATGCAGGTCTGAGTTGTTCAACCCAGTTTTTAACCCCTTAGACATCAGAATTTGACTTGGCATATTAAGAAAAGTTTTAGTTTACATTCAGCCCTTTCCGAATTGTAATCGCACATTAAAATCTGACGTTCCTTAGAGAGTTATGGTCAAAACAATATAGGTATTCAGTTCAGATTTTTATTTTCTGCGCATACAACTACGACTAGTTCTTGGTTTTCTACTTAATAAACTTGGAATCTAGGCAAGGCTTTATTAACACAAAATTTAGCTCAGTTTTTAAGGTTTCCAAAAAGTCCGAGATCATCGAATTCCGACCAGCCCATCAAAAGTTATGGCCATTTTAGCTTCCGCTTATCGAATATTTTAAATTTTCCGCACCAAAAGTCGAGTTATTTTATTTGGAGTTTCAACCTTCGAGTTCCAAAAACTTGAGTAGCACTTAACCATCTGCAAAGGGGTTATTGTTCCATTAAGCACATAATATGATTCACACTTTTATTGCTTAAATATATTCATGTTCGTTTCGCTTATATTAAATGAATTTCATTCCATTTACTTATATTTCATTTTCATTCATCCTATATTAATTTCATTTGCAACTCATCCATTTCATTTATTCTTGTTCATTTACTTAACTATTTACATTCACTTCATTTGTCAAGAATTGAATTCACACTACATTCTTACCTTATTCTGATATACTCTCTATTCATTTTCCCGTTTCATTCCAAACATTAACTTTAGTTGAGATTTTTAATCCGTTTTAACTTTTCCAACTTCTCGACTCTATTGAATTCTCAATCCATTAACATGGATTGATTTGCCAAATTTCATTACTTATTACTATTTGTTTCAACTATATTCCATTGAATTGATATCAAATTTCCAAATTCAATTATCCATTTACTTGAATTAATTTGGATTTATTCACATAAACTATTCAAGTTCATCCTCACCTCATCTTCATTTATATTTGGTTTAAATCGACCAGTTCAGCTTTCTTGAGTTTACTTCCATTTATTCAAATTCATTTGGCTTACTTGAATCTACTTAGTTTCAAATTCCTTCTATATTCAAATTTAATGACTTAGACTTTGGTTTATATTCCAACACCTCATTTCATTCTCTCATAAATTTTCATCGACTCTAATAAATTCCTTAAGTTTCCTTCCATTTATCGTAGTTCATTGACTTAAATTGATTCACTTTCCAATTCAAATTCCATCGAATGTTCCATTTAACAAAAATTCAAATTTCCTTATAACACCTTTCAAAGTCTTCAACTCAAAAAAATTAGAATTCATTCCTTAAACATTTCCCATTTATTTCTATTCTTAAGAGCTTATATATTATTAATATATATATATAAATTCCATAGCGCTATCTCTAAATTTTAATTTAGTCATAACTCACAATTTATAAAGTGAAAACTAAATTTCTTACATTCATTAAAGGGATATGATCAATTCGATCCTAACGTTTCTTGTTTTATCCAATTCCGACTTATATTGAATTTTATATATTTATTCAAAGTTAAAGATCGAATTTTCAAACTACCGCGCCATTTCAGGCTCATAATATAAGTTTTTATAAATTTCGAACTCAAGTGTCGTTTGAATAAATTTACAATTGTTACTAGTTAAAGTAAACTCAATACTTGATTCTGGGTTTCCAAATCAAGTTTAAAATAACATACGTTTAATATTTATACTATTTATAAACCATACTATATGAAATTTCAAATCCAAACTTTTAAATTTAAGAAAGAAATTGAAATCCTGGTTTTAAATTAAATTCAACTTTAAATATGGTATGCTAATACCTTTATATAAAATTCTATGCCATATGGAAATCTAGCCCAAAAATCCTTGTAAAACCAAATTTTAATGATCATTGAATGGTCTCTCCCCCACTTAAACTCTTCAGAATAACCATCGATAATGCATGCACTCATTACTAAGGCTATTTCGAAGATCCGAGCAAGGGATTATCCACTTGTTTCATACTATTTGAAATCATTTCCAGAACCATTCTTATAATATAATATTATCTCAACTTTGGCAAAACTCTTTTAAATAACCCAGGATCAAGTTTCGAGTTCACTTTTATTTCAATCACAACCTTTCTCCTCCGATTATACTTAAAGATATCATCTTATTTCCAAGTATTCGCAACACCTAGTTATTATCTCTTATTATTTAATCGACCATAATAAATAATACTTAATATTACTACCTACCAACGACCAATGATTATACACTTAAAACCACTAGTTGGTATATAATATATATATATAAAAAAAATTATAATCGAAAATCATATTATGTCGATCATTCTGTTCGATTATTTAGGAATTCCTATCGATTCTATGGCGTCCCATATATCGACTAGAATCCATAAATATTCAACAGAACAAACCAACACAATGGAAAGCCAATTTATCAAAATACAAGTACGCTCTCTCATATCACTCAAACTCATTCTAGGGCATTACTAACCCCATCTCTAATGAGTTAATTCCCAAACAGAGCCAAGGTTGTCGCCAACCATCGCTCTGATACCAACTGTTACGACCCACATTTTTAACCATTCAAATCGACAATAAGCCACACATGTCGACCCAAACAAATCGCAAATGCAGGTAGTTATTGGGAAAAGAAGAAAAAGAAAGAAAGAAGAGAAAAACAATAACAGAATCTCACAGCGGAAGGACAACATATAATAAACAAATAGCAGTTAAAAAGCAGTTGAAATGTATACTGTGATTATAACATTCAATGATTATCAGAGTTGCATATACATACGGATGTACATAATAAGCAGCGGAAATAAATGCAGTGGTTAAACCACACTCATAATAGATATATACGCCAAACTTCGTCTTCGTCCTCCAAGGCAAGGGAATCTTTGCTAACTGCAACATCTGCTGACCCGAGCGTATTGCATAAAAAGAAAACACAACAAAAACTCGGATCAGCACTAAATCATCTCATCTTAGTCAAATCAAAATAAGAAATAACATCAGTGTCATGGGCGCAGTAACTCAGGAGATATTACGGGATTTTTCTATCTCTTGAGGATCCGTTAAACTAATACATACATAGATAATACACTATTATGATAGTGTCTACTCAGTAAAGTATAAATACTGAAAATAGCGTAAGCGGGATTACATTTTTACCCTTACACCGTTTATAATATCGTAGTCTATATAGTACCGTAAACCCACCGTAAACGATGGCATCAGAGGGCACTCCATAGGTATGATACAAATCAAAATCGCATGGGCTCGATAAGGATAATATGACAAGGCACTCGAGGCAATGTCCAGGGTAGGATTCTACCAATCGCACTCCCGAACCGGTGGTAACGCATAGCAGCCACTACCGCCCACCTCGGAACATACTCCCATAATTCATAAATGGACCCAAATCATCATCATCATAGTCATAGAAATAGTATCGAAGAAGTGTGTCCGATCAAAGGTGCTACCTCAGTTAGTCACGGTATAGCTCCTGTTTTAGTCATTCAATTCTGACCCGAAGGTCAGGGCTATTTCGTCATCGATCATCTTCTTCGATTCAATAATCGACTCCAAGTCATCATATCTCGTTCTGGATATGTCAAAACGTTCACAGTTGTCAAAGTGGTATCGAAACTGACAGAGAGTATGCCTTATGTCGACTCCGGTCTCTTTAACAACCAACGTTACATTTTTTCACATCGGTTGGTTCTTTTACATTTCAAAGGTTCGCTTTCATCTCAAAATATCATATTTTGTTTCGAACCCATTTTATATTCAAAAGAATAAAAATTTCATATCAAAATATCACAATCATACCCAAAACCGATTTTATTCTAAACTAGAATATATTTCATATCCTTATATTATAATCATATAATATTTCATAATCAACTTATATTCAAACAGAATATATTTTACCTCAAAGTTTATACTTATCTCAAATCGATTTGAATTCTAAATCCGTTTATATTCAAAAGAGTATAAATTTCCATAACCCTCATTCATATCATTTATGAAATCCATTATATTCAAATAAAAATATCAATTTCATTTTCATATAAAATTGGTTAACGTCGATTCCATATTTGAATACTTTATTTCGACTCCATCTCGAACTGGGTTTAAATCCAGCATTTTCCATTCGGAAGGAAATTTACGATCATTGACAAAATTTGAAAACAGATGCTCTAAAAAAAATCTTTATATAAAGTATATGTATAGAAATAATGGTTAAAACCAAATAAGATAATTTAAATCATTATGAATATATATATAAAATAAAAATTCTAATTAGTTTTAAATAATATAATATAGGGGAAAAAATTTAGGCTAGAATAAATAGTCTATAAGTAAAAGTTAAATGATAGAATTTAAGGAAAGAATAACTTATTTGAGCCCAAACATTTAAATACATATATATAATAAATTCTTAAATCAAAATTTCTTCTTTCTTCCGAACTTCAAATACTTGAACCCACACTCCAGTCTCAATGGAGTTATAAAATTCAATGTCTTGTCTCAAACGCCATTCAACCCAAATCTTCGATTTAGGAAAATTCAGCCCATATTCCTCGATCCTCTCTTCTTTTCAAATTTAAATTCAAATAAAATATTTCATTGAAAGTTTCAGATTTTATCCAAACCTCATTTCAAGAATTCCACTTCCTTTGGAAACAATTTCTTAGCAACTCAAATAACACTTGCGATCCAGGTCCTTTACAGGAACAGGTTTATCGAGTATCGGTTCATTTCTTTAACTGAAATTTCTGTCAAATAAAATCCCAATATATTTGAAAATCATTAACCAACCGATGTCTGTATAGAATTTCCTACCCAATGGCCAAGTGATTAAATTTTAATTTCTCGATATTTCAGGGATGGATCTATCATTTCAATCCAAATCAGGGTCACAGAGGTTTATCATTTCACTCTGTGTTCTTAATTTATTTTATCGATAAATCCCGGGTTCATTAGATGCCCGTAACATCAAGGGTAACTGAGATTTATCGTCATAATCAACATGCATTATAATATACTGAAATAAGGAGCATTAATATGTCACTATAAATTCAGTAATAAATTTCAACCAACATCCATCACAACAATTTCATTCAACTGATCAGCATTAAACTATTTCATGATTTTTCAAGGGTTCGAATTTTAAATTAGAAATTTAAATTAAATTAAATAACTAATCGTTACCTAAATTGCATGTTAACACACTTGCATGTCAAATTGAAACAACACATCAACAATCCAACACAACCTTGCAACCAAACTTATTTCATAATTTTAATTCAATAAATATGGGAATAATTCAGTATTTCGTGAGTGAGAAAATCACTCACCTTTGGGTCCTTAGTGGATCGGACGTCCAACCATAGCCCAAAATTTCACAGTCTCTAAACGCAGCCAGGTTAGTGCCAAAACGTCCGCAACTCCGCCACGATCCCAACGCAACAAACCGCGTCCAAATCCGATTTAAAACGAGCGAGTTATCAGTGTTTTACTGTTAGAAATTAGGATTTATAAAATAAAATAATATCTCACCAACTCAAATTGTTCCACGTCAGCAAAGAATCCTCCTTCTTCCTGCACCCTAAAATCTCGTGCTACAGGGCCATACGCGAAAACCCAACCGACATTGCTTCTTTGATCGACAACTGCTCTCCCATCCGACAGTTTCAGGTTCCGAGACTGGCACCATCAGAAACCTCATCCTCCACCGAACCTAATTACCCCGCCGCCATCACCTCCAGTAAACCATGGTGGTTGCGACGCCGTTCTTTAAATCAGGGTTTTCAAACCCTAATCTCGGTCCGTACGACGATCTGACCGTCGGCTGACTGAGTAGAACCCATAGATATGCTCCTGGCAACGATCTCCACGCAGTAGCACCTTCAGTTCGTTGATCCACCACTGATGATCGATCACCACCACGGACATCCGAGATTTAATCTCAAATTTTCGGTCAAACCATTACCTACATGCCAGAACAAACTGTGGATCTGGATTCTACTCGTCAGGCTCTTCGATTTGGTATATAATATGTCGAAGATTGGTGGAGATTAGAATTAAAATTTGAATTTTTTATTTAAGCTAGGGTTTAGAATTTACCTCAGCCATTAAAACAAATGAAGTGGACAAAAAGAAATGCACATATATGAATGAGGATGTAATAAGATGGAAATTGGAGCAACAATATATATATATATATATATATATATATATATATATATATAAAGCCCGATAAGGGGAAAATTGTAAATTACATTGATTTCTTCAGTACGATCAAATGGCAAGCCTGATTTCGACGAAATTTGAAACTCCACAAATATTCCCCATTCCGGATCCGATGGAACCGGTTTCGTCGAATTCTGAGACAGTCGCCAGAACAGTTAAATTTCACAGTTAATTAATAAATAAAATATTCAATATTCCTTTAACTGTTCAATTCAATTTGAATATTCATTTAATTCAAACTTAAACCAAATTATAACTTGAATATTTTTTTCTTTTATAACTAAATTTCACACATTTTTAAATCTTAGTTTTATTAATTGAATTTTGATTTGAATTTCAGTTATAATTCAATAACTTTAAATTCACCATTTCAAATTTAAATTTGAATTCCACTTTTAAATCAACCCACTCACATTAATTTAATTATTTAAATATTAAAATTTCAAATTACAGCCTTTTTAAAAACTAAATCTGAAAATCTAATTATCCTCAATTCAATAATCATCATTATTATTATCAACAAATTTTTTGGATTTTAACCCATATTATTAATTTTAAATATAAATTTAAATATACTAAAATTATGGGTTGTCACAATAACCCACAGTTATCCACTATTTATACACAACATTTTATGCACAAGTGACCATAATTATTTTACATTTATTCATTTTGTATAACCAAGCAACCACGTTTGATAAAAACTGGAACCACTAACCAACATACATATAAACAAGTGACCAGTTATATGGCACAAGTGGTTAGTTATTTGGAACCAGGGATTTCATTGTATAACTTTCTCTTTTTAGTCTGTTTTTTTAACATAATTTTCTCCATTAATCTATTTATTCGAATAAGTGAACATTGGTTCAGATGGAAATGATGTTCGATCTCAGGTCTTATAGATCAACAATCTTGAACATTATAACTATGCTAGTTCGTTCTGCAATGTAATGGCCCGCAAATCCGTAATATCAGAGTTGACTACATGAATCATACATCCAACCCAAATATCATGAAAATACGAATCATTTTTTTTATAAGAAAAAGGTAGAAAAAGAACAAAAACAACAACACAGAATCGCACATCGCAGCGGAACGAAATATAATATATCATAACTTTTGAAATACAAATATTGTACTGTATGCACATATCATTATCAGAATACAACACTTACAACACAGCGGAATTAACAATAACTGGATAACGTTGAAGCCTCCTGCTCCAAGCTCCTTTGGAAAAATTTGTAAAATCCTGAAATACTTGACTGCCCGTACAAAATTGGGCACCCAAGAGTTTAGGTAAAACAAAACAAAATTAACTCCGGGTCTGTCATGGGGCTGGTATGAGTAAATAATTTAGAACAGCTTCAGAAACTAAATGATATCTCATAAGACCACGGCGTATAACACGGAATGGGTTTTTCCCCTATGAGAACTTAAACACTTGATTTAACTTTCAAAATCATTTTGAAACTAACGATAATCTTTATATCAAAACTCTTTTGATATTATGATAGTGTCTAAATCAATATAAATAACAATCTAGTGGAACGTTTGCATCTCACGTTCCACATATATAATATACAATCAAAACCGCAAGCACTTATTGGGTAATGAAATTCCAACTATGACAAGGTATGGAACCTCCTGCCGCTGGTGTATCTCTAGAGGAGAATACACCGAGTTCAACAAGAACATGTTGCAACTCAGCCACACATGACCGACCACTCATTTCGCTTGAGTGTATCGAATGTATATCACCAACGGTTGGGATCAACAACTGTTTTCCCGAATAAGACAACATCGAATAGAATAAGGAATTAAATGAATCTCTAGATAGGTGATAATACACCCTAATGGAAGCTACCCACATAGCCATACTGCCTGGCCGATTTTTTTCATTTCCCGGTTGTTGAGGCCAGAGGCTACGATTACTTTCCATACATTGATAACACGATCACTTTGAATGCCACATTATCAGATCCATTATTCATTAATTGGGTTTACACAAATATTCTGGATATTATGCTAAGGGAATAAATCCGTTGCCACCATATATATATATTTGTACAGTCCAACATATGCGATCATTGGAAATATTCCGTCAGACGTTCGTCCATATACGTTCGTTCTGGGAATGAACGAAACCAATGGCACTATTCCATACATCCATCCTAGGCAATCTCTACCTAGGACTTATACAACAGCCCTTGCACTTTATTCCTATTCAATTTTCTTTGGCATATATAATCCGCAACGCTTATGCCAATATGAAGTGGTTCTTTGGATAAGAATCCAACCGATCTCTCCATATTGACAACGATGGTCAAAACTTCGATAGTCTGTGAGTTAACTATCGAAAAAAAATAAGTGTTCATTCAACATATCAAACAAATCACTGGGCTTTTTAATTAATATTTTATTAATTAAATCTCTTCTCTATTTCCTTGTCAATATTTGTTAAACAAATATTTTAAATCATCATCTTGGCCCTTTTTGCTATTTGGAAAACATTTCCATATATCGCCTCCTTTTATTTTCAATACGTAGAAAATATATTCTATTTATAATTGGAAAATATTCCAATTACTTATCTCTTTCACGACCATTCATTTTTAGACTTAGGAAATATTTATAATCATATTTCCAAAAATTCACTTCCTTGGGTTAAAACAAATGTTGTGTAAAACATCGTTACGACAACCCAAACACTGCATTCAACTAACTCTTTTTCTAACATTCCTCTTCGAGACTGGATCTTGCTATTTATCGGTTAAAAATGAAATCAATCAAGTTGGGGTATAACTACCTCTTAGACCTTGACTGAAAACATCCTTAACTTCAAAACAGACAAGACCACTTACCTCGAATATATATCATCATATAAAAACCAATTCTCCATTTTTAAAACATATATACAATTCCCTTTCTATTTCTAGATTATTGATTTCCTTTTTGTTTATAATATTCTATTTTCAAGTTCGTTTCCTTATCGAATTCTATATATAT
Source organism: Allium sativum (assembly GCA_030737875.1). Lineage (NCBI taxonomy): Eukaryota > Viridiplantae > Streptophyta > Magnoliopsida > Asparagales > Amaryllidaceae > Allium > Allium sativum. The sequence continues at coordinate 68,364,504 of CM060911.1, forward strand.
ATCAATATATAGATTTCTAATTATAAAATTTTCTAAAAAATATTCTAACTCCTTAAATTTCTGGAAAAATTCGCTATAACCTCCTTTGTACCGGGAGCATCGGGAAAAGTCCCAAACCGCCACACAGGCCTCTCCATTCAAAAAGAAAATCAAAAAGCCAAGTGGCTAGCCGACACGGCGCATAAAATCTCATATATGAATTAAATACATACCTTTTTGTCGAGCACTCTATCTATTTCACTTCTATACTTCCTTCCAAACCTGTTTAACATATATCTGCCCATTCCCAATTTTATTCCACTCATTCCGATAGTTTTTAACTTAATCCGTTATTTAATTCATTACTTAGCACTTTTGTCTATTTCACTTTATATTTGAACATAACATGTTCAATATATTCTTGACTTGCTTAAAACTAATTTAATTCTAAGTTCAACTCCGGTTTCATATTCGATTTCGAATATGAAATCACAATTTCTCATTCCCTTATTCCAAGTCAACTCAATTCAATTTTTTTAACTTTATTTACAAATCAGTTTGCTAATTAACTCTGTTGCCTATTTCACTTTTATATTTGAACATAACATGTTCAAATATATTTTAACTATTTTGTAAACTAATTGAATTCTAATTTCAATTCAAGTTTCATATTCGATTTCGAATATACATTACAAATCCAATTCACTTTTCAAAGTCTTATTTCGATTCAAACCTTGATTAACTAATTTCTCTTCTACTTAGTTAATTCCATTCAATAATCAAAAATATGATTATTGTTTCAGAAATCATTTCATTTACTTCACTTGAGTTCACATTTATTTTATAACTCAAGCCTTGATTTTTCTAATGGTCATTCGAATTTTATTTACTTAAAGTCCCTTTACTTATATAAATAAACTTTTATGGTTTTTTAACGATTATGGCGCTGCTTTTCAAGATATTTGATTTTGACATTACTCAAAATATTTAAGACGAAATCTTGATTTTTCTCTTCCATTAGAAAACTATTATTCAATTGGTCCCGACGATTCTTGTTTCAAGGAATTCCGATTTCAATTGAGTTCAGTATACTCAATTGAAGTTCGTAACGCCAATTTACGAACTACCGCGCCAGGGCGAGTTCGTTTTAATTATATATTTATATATAAACGTAAAAATTCGTTTATATATATATATTCCAACTTCATTCTAATATATTTTCATATATATATATATAAAACCAATTTTCCTAATTCCAACTTCTTATTTCTGGATATCCTTATTTGCCGATTATTTCACTACTCAGTTATAATTTCATTTATAACTCCATCTTTTATCCTACATTCCAGTTCCTTTATAAATCATATATTTATAAAGTTTGATATTATTGAATTCAAATCTTTATCCTTAGCTTTGTCTAAGTTCATTTTATATTCCGAATTTCAGAAATAAAATCTATCGTTCTATTTTTCAACACGTTTCCCAATCCACCTTTAAATTCATACTTGAATTTAAACTGCTAAATTATCTAACGATAATTTATTTTACTTAATTATGAACGTCATTTATAATTTAACTTCCTTGTTTTATAAAGTTAAAACAAGTTTCTATTTCAAAATCTATTAAAAACTAAAATCCTATTTTGGAGTATTCTCTTTATTAAACCTATCTATATAAATATAGAACCTATTTTCATGCTTTATTTCTATCTCAATTTAAACTAGATTTAAATATCTCGTTTGGGAATAATCTATTTTATAAATCCGACATAGTCAAATTTAATCATAAATACTAAGGATTTATTCAACTTCATTATATTTCGAATATCGAAATAAAGTTAATCGTATATTATTTAAAACGATTCTAAGTTCTCAATTTAAATTCACATTTGAATTTAAACATTTAAATTATCCAAATGATAATTTTTCCTTTTTATTTACAAACCCTATTTATTTTATTTGTTTATCTATTTAACAAGTCCTGATTTCGAAATCATTTGAGATAAATATTTCTGCCTTGGAAAAAATAAATTCTCCTGTTCATATTAACACTTGTATTTATATTTCATGAATTATCCAATGATAATTCATTTCACTTCATTTATAAACTTCGTTTATAAATGAACTACGTGTTTTAATTTTTTAAAACAAGTTAATATTTTTATTCTATCCGAAATTCAAATTCTATTTAAGAAAAATAGAATTTTCCTTTTAAATCTCAAATATCCTTTTCATGATATTTTTAAATATCAATATTTAGGCCCAGTGATATTTAAACACCAAACAACCAATTATTTATTTTTCTAACACATCATATATGACGGTATATATGCAAACAAATAAACAAACATATAATATATTTTTGAGGAATCCAGTCGGATTCCTCCAACCTGTTTTCCTGCATCCACAGACGTTAGTTAACATAGTAATACCCATCTTGCTTCGAGGCAGGACATCGCGGTATGAAGGTCATCCACTAATATATACTTGTGGGGCGCATCGGAAAATCATCCGCTATGAAACCGTGGGCATCCGCTAATGAGACTGCGGGAACAATCCAATCATCAACTCAATATATATATATATATATATATATATATATATAGTAGTCTAGCCTACATAACTAATATATAATCAACACAAAAATGTTTAAACGCTTCCAAGCAACAAATCAATTATTTTTAACAACTAAGAATAATTCTAATTAAATGTTGAGTGAGAAATACTCACCAGGGCTTTTATTTGTCAACTAACAAGTTAATTGATGTATCGTCTCGACCAGGAATCTCACTTGAACGAATTCATTTTGCACCTTATCGTTACTCCAATCACTCGACCAAATCCCGAAACAAACACTTCACTTTGCAAACCCTTACAATCCTATTCCTGTCTACCAGTCCAGCTCCTCATCACTTTTGCCAGACACTGAAGAACTCACACCTGATTGTCTTTCCGCCAGCTTGAAATAACAAGCACCAAAATCTCTCCTTGCTGATCAAAACAACTCGTTGATCTCCACTTCACACCACGTCTGCCTCCCACCCATTTCCGCCACAATCGCTGACCACCTCCAATTGCAAACATCTCCTGACAGTCGTTCTCCAACTCGCGCGCTTCAGGAAGGCCTCAAATCCTCAAATCTGCGATGTTACCAAATTCAAACAATCATATATCGCACCATCCCAGATTAATGCTCTGCCCTCGAAATCAACCTCCATCATCATCGCGATCCCTAAATCACCCTCGCCTGATTCAATTTTGCCTAAACCCGCCTCTGCCTTTCCATCGCAACCCTAACTCAACCACAATGAAGTCCTCAGCACTCCAAATCCAACGCTACTGTCGAAACTCCCTCCAACACAGCAATTTGCCATCGAAGACCAAAACATCAAAATCGATGATAGCCTTAGCCACTCGCGAACCCTAGCTACCTTATCGTCGTCGCTCGCGCATCCCTCCTCAGATTCGAGTTCGATATTAAAATCGAAATTCCAATTTGATTTCCCCTTTTATTTTTATTACAGTGGAATGATGAACTACTGAAGGGATAGGAGGATTTATAAAGAAGGGTTCATGGTTGAAAGGAAGGCCACGTTAATTCCAATTGAATGAAGGAGAAGAAGCCACAGTCCCTTTTTGTTTTTGCCTTGTTGTTTCTGTTTCTGTCCACCAATATTTTAATTTATTTTAATTGAAAACTGTATCCCTAAAAATTTAATAACCCTTGATCCTGAGCTCCTTATTGAACCCAACAACTGACATTTCTAGGGTAATATCACTATTCAGAACACACTGGGATAGGTTCCGAAGCTCAATTCAATCATCTGGAGAAGATATCATTTAAATTGATATAAATTAAATTCAACACAAGTTATTCTACGAAAATAAATTAATATTATTATTCGAATTCAAACAGAAGTCTGAACTGTATAAAATTCAGTTGTAAATCTTGAACTGAATTATTTTTCGTATTACGATGGTTTAATATATTCGATGTTAAATCAAAATTGATCATTAAATTAATAACTAAATATAAAAATTTATTTATATTATAAACTCAATATTTAAACGATATTAAATATTTAAAATAAGCTGTTCGAAAATCCGGATCGTTACATTCTTCCCTACATAAAAGAATTTCGTCCCCGAAATTACTAAGGTACGAAAATGCCTCAAACCTATTTATTTTTCAAAACTCACTTATGTTGAAACTCAACTCTTCATATTTCAACAAATTTTAGTTCCACCAAAACTTTTGGTTTTCCTTTATTCACATCCAATTCATATTCCATTCATATGTATTCATATTCATTCCAGATTCATTAAAATTGATTTTAAATCAATTTATTCACTTTGATCCATTTAACTTGCTTAAGTTAAATTTTAGTTCCAGAATTCAAATTCCTGGGTTTTTATTTCATATCCTTTTGGAATCCCATAAATACACATTTATTTCTATCTCAAATTCAAAACATTTGAATTTTCAAATCAATTTGTTTTTCGTCAAACAAATTTCCATCAAAAACTTTGCTAAGGTAGCAATTCGTCACTTAGAAACTCGAAAATGAACACTGATGATGTTGCAGTCATCATCAGAATTATTTTCCATCTACTGAAGTGAGTCAGTGCTTTATCACTTACAAAATTCATCAAAAATGATTTTGATTCATAAATCCTTCAAACACAAAGCTATATTGTTCTAATATACTTCAAAAATATTTCCAACTTCCCAGAATTTTATATTCTTTATTTTGGTTTGAATTTAATTTTAGTTTATCACATTTGTATATTTCATTCTTATATAAATTACATTTGGTTATATATAACCATTCCAAATTCTATAATCTAATTTGATTATAATATTAACATCCAACTCATCTAATGATTTCAGAAAATTATTACTTCTATATCAAAATAGAATTTTGGGTAAAATTATTTCATTTACCCACTTAAAACAATATCGTGTTCAATCTTCTGTTCAAGTATTTACAAACTCTTATCGATGTCATGGCATCCCACGATTCGAATAGAATTCATAAACCGCTCAACAGACAAGCCAACACAATATAAAACAAATTTATATATCAATTAACAAATATGCTCTCTCATATTTATATATATATACACTCAACTCATTCTACGGTACTACTGACCCTAACTCTAATGAGAACAATTTCACCACAGCCTAGGTATTCACTCAACCTAAGCTCTGATACCAACTATAATGGCCGGCAAATCCGTAATATTAGAGTTGACTACATACATCATACATCCGACCAAAATATCACAAAAATATGAATCATTTATTTTTTAGAAGAAAAAGGTAGAAGAAGAAAAGAAATAACAACACAGAATCTCACATCGCAACGGAACAAAATATAATATATTATTTATTTTGAAATACAAAATTTGTATTGTATGCACGTATCATTATCAGAGTACAACACTTACAACACAGTGGAAATAACAATAACTAGATAACGCTGAAGCCTCCTGCTCTAAGCTCCTTTGGATAAATCTGTAAAATCCTGAAATACTTGACTGCCCGTACAAAATTGGGCTCCCAAAAGTTTAGGTAAAACAAAACAAAATAAACTCCGGGTCAGTCATGGGACTGGTATGAGTAAATAATTTAAAACAGTTTCAGAAACTAAATGATATCTCATAAGACCACGCCGTATAACACAGAACGGGTTTTTCCCTTATGAGAATCTAAACACTTGATTTAACTTTCAAAATCCTTTTGAAAGGAACGATAATCTTTATATCAAAACTCTTTTGATATTATGATAGTGTCTAAATCAATATAAATAACTATCTAGTGGAACGTTTGCATCTCGCGTTCATCATATATAATATACAATCAAAATCGCAAGCACTTATTGGGTAATGAAATTCCAAATATGACAAGGTATAGAACCACCTGTCGCTGGTGTATCTCTAGAGGAGAATACACCGAGTTCAACAAGAACATCTTGCAACTCAACCACACATGACCGACCACTCATTTCGCTTGAGTGTATCGAATGTATATCACCAACGATTGGGATCAACAACCGTTTTCCCAAATAAGACAGCATCGAATAGAATAAGGAATTAAATGAACCTCTAGATAGGTGATAATATACCCTAATGGAAGCTACCTACATAGCCATGCTGCCTGCCCGATTTTTTTCATTTCCCGGTTGTTGAGGCCAGAGGCTACAATTACTTTCCATTCATTGATAACACAATCACTTTGAATGCCACATTATCAGATCCGTTAATCATTAATTGGGTTTACACAAATATTCTGGATATTTTGATAAGGGAATAAATTCGTTGCCACCATATACATTTGTACAGTCCAACATATGCGATCATTGGAAATATTCTGTCAGACATTCATCCATAGAGATTCGTTCTGGGACTGAACAAAACCAAAGGCACTATTCCGTACATCCATCCTAGGCAATCTCTACCTAGGACTTATACAACAGCCCTTGCACTTTACTCCGTCTTCAATTTTCTTTGGCATATATAATTCGCAACGCTTATACCAATATGGAGTGGTTCTTTGGATAAGAATCCAACCGGTCTCTCCATATTGACAATGATGGTTAAAACTTCGATAGTCTGTGATTTAACTATCGAGAAAAAACAAGTGTTCATTCAACATATCAAACAAATCACTGGGCTTTTTAATTAATATTTTATTAATTAAATCTCTCCTCCATTTCCTTGTCAATATTTGTCAAACAAATATTTTCAATCATCATCTTGGCCCTTTTCGCTATTTGGAAAACATTTCCAGATATCGCCTTCTTTTATTTTCAATACATAGAAAATATATTCTATTTATAACTGGAAAATATTCCAATTACTTATCTCTTTCACGACCATTCATTTTTAGACTTAGGAAATATTTATAATCATATTTCCAAAAATTCACTTCTTTAGGATAAAACGAATGTTGTGTAAAACATCGTTACGACAACCCAAACACTGCATTCAACTAACTCTTATTCAAACATTCCTCTTCGAGACTGGATCTTGCTATTTATCGATTAAAAACGAAATCAATCAATTTAGGGTATAACTACCTCTCAGACCTTGACTGAAAACATCCTTAACTTCAAAACAGACAAGACCACTTACCTCGAATAATTATCATCATATAAAAACCAATTCTCCATTTTTAAAACGTATATACAATTCCCTTTCTATTTCTAGATTATCGATTTCCTTTTTGTTTATAATATTCTATTTTCAAGTTTGTTTCCTTATCGAATTCTATATATATCGATATATACGTTTCTAATTATCAAATTTTCTTAAAAATATTCTGACTCCTTAAATTTCCGGAAAAATTCTACATAACCACCTTTGTACCGGGAGCATCGGGAAAATCCCCAAACCGCCACATTCAAAAAGAAAATCAAAAAGCGAAGCGGCTAGCCGATACGGCGCATAAAATCTCATATACGAATTAAATACATACCTTTATGTCGAGCACTCTATCTATTTCACTTCTATACTTCCTTCCAAACCTGTTTAACATATATCCACCCATTCCCAATTTTATTCCACTCATTCCGATAGTTTTTAACTTAATCCGTTATTTAATTCGTTACTTAGCACTTTTGTCTATTTTACTTTATATTTGAACATAACATGTTCAATATATTCTTGACTTGCTTATAACTAATTTAATTCTAAGTTCAACTCCAGTTTCATATTCGATTTCGAATATGAAATCACAATTTCTCATTCCCTTGTTCCAAGTCAACTCAATTCAATTGTTTTAACTTAATTTATAAATCAGTTTGCTAATTAACTCTGTTGCCTATTTCACTTTTATATTTGAACATAACATGTTCAAATATATTTTAACTTGTTTTTAAACTAATTGAATTCTAATTTCAATTCAAGTTTCATATTCGATTTCGAAAATACATTACAAATCCTATTCACTTTTCAAAGTCTTATTTCGATTCAAACCTTGATTAACTATTTTCTCTTCTACTTAGTTAATTTTATTCAATAATCAAAAATATGATTATTTTTTCAGAAATCATTTCATTTACTTCACTTGAGTTCACATTTATTTTATAACTCAAGCGTAGATTTTTCTAATGGTCATTCGGATTTTATTTACTTAAAATCCCTTTATTTATATAAATAAATCGTTATGGTTTTTAAACGATTATGGCGCTGCTTTTTTGGAAATTTGTTTTTGACATAACTCAAAATCTTTAAGACGAAATCTAGATTTTTTTCTTCCATTAGAAAACTATTATTCAATTGGTCCCGATGATTCTTGTTTCAATGAATTCCGATTTCAATTGAGTTCGGTATACTCAACTGAAGTTCGAAACACCAATTTACGAACTACCGCGCCGTGGCGAGTTCGTTTTGATTATATATTTATATATAAACGTTAAACTTCATTTATATATAAATTCCAACTTCATTCTAATATATTTTCATATATATTAAACCAATTTCCTAATTCCATCTTTTTATTTCTATACATCCTTATTTGCCTATTATTTCACTACTTAGTTATAATTTCATTTATAACTCCAACTTTTATCCTACATTCAAATTCCATTATAAATTATATATTTATAAAGTTCAATATAATCGAATTCAAATCTTTATCCTTAGCTTTATCCCAGTTCATTTTATATTCCGAATTTCAAAAATAAAATCTATCGTTCTATTTTTCAACATGTTTCCCAATCCACCTTTAAATTCATACTTGAATTTAAACGGCTAAATTATCTAACAATAATTTATTTTACATAATTATGAACGTCGTTTATAATTTAACTTCCTTGTTTTAAAAAGTTAAAACAAGTTTCTATTTCGAAATCTATTAAAAACCAAAATCCTATTTTGGAGTATTCTCTTTTTTAAACCTATCTATATAAATATGGAACCTATTTTCATGCTTTATCTCAATCTCTGTTTAAACTAAATTTAAATATCTCGTTTGGGAATAATCTAGTTTATAAATCCGACATAGTCGAATTTAATCATAAATCCTAAGGATTTATTCAACTTCATTTATATTTCGAATATCGGAATAAAGTTAATCGTATACTATTTAAAACAATTCTAAGTTCTCAATTTAAATTCACATTTGATTTTAAATATTTAAATTATCCAACTGATAATTTTTCCTTTTTATTTACAAACCCTATTTATTTTACTTGTTTATCTATTTAACAAGTCCTGATTTCGAAATCATTTGAGATAAATATTTTTGCCTTGGAAAAAATAAATTTCCCTCTTCAAATTAACACTTGTATTTATATTTCCTGAATTATCCAATGATAATTCATTTCACTTCATTTATAAACTTTGTTTATAAATGAACTACTTGTTTTAATTATTTAAAACAAGTTAATATTTCTATTCTATCCGAATTTCAAATTCTATTTTAGAAAAATAGAATTTTCCTTTTAAATCTCAAATATCCTTTTCATGATATTTTTAAATATCAATATTTAGGCCCAATGATATTTAAACACCAAACAACCAATTATTTATTTTTCTAACACATCATATATGACGTTATATATGCAAACAAATAAACAAACAATAATATATTTTTGAGGAATCCATTCGGATTCCTCCAACCTGTTTTCCTGCATCTACAGACGTTAGTCAACATCGTAATAGCCATCCTTCTTCGAGGCAAGACATCGCGGTATGAAGGTCATCCACTAATATATATTTGTGGGGCGCATAGGGAAATCATCCGCTATGAAACTACAGGCATCCGCTAATGAGACTGCGGGAACAATCCAATCATCAACCCAATATATATATATATATATATATATTGTAGTCAAGCCTACATAACTAATATATAATCAACACAAAAATGTTTAAAAGCATCCAAGCAACAAATCAATTATTTTTAACAACTAAAAATAATTCTAAGTAAATGGTGAGTGAGATTTACTCACCAAGGCTTTTATTTGTCAAATAACCAGTTAATTGATGTATCGTCTTGACCAGGAATCTCACTTGAACGAATTCATTTTTCACCTTATCGTTACTCCAATCACTCGACCAAATCCCAAAACAAACGCTTCACTTTGCAAACCCTTACAATCCTATTTCTGTCTACCAGTCCAGCTCCTCATCACTTTTGCCAGACACTGAAGAACTCACACCTGATTGTCTTTCCGCCAGCTTGAAATAACAAGCACCAAAATCCCTCCTTGCTGATCAAAACAACTCGTTGATCTACACTTCACACCACGTCTGCCTCCCACCCATTTCCGCCACAATTGCCAACCACCTCTAATTGAAAACACCTCCTGACAGTCGTCCTCTAACTCGCACGCTTCAGGAAGGCCTCAAATCCTCAAATATGCAATGTTCCACTACACCATAATGGCCATTTGGTAACCCTTTTTTTCACAATTGCCAACATTTATTTGTGTTGTAGGGTAGTAACAATAATACGCGTTGCTATATTTAAAAAGTGTTGCCAAAAATACATAATTATAATTTCTTTATTAGCAATGCTTATTTGTGTTGTTAAGGCTATTTTCTGAGGGTAAAAAGGTAAACTCACGTCCGTAACCCTATTTCCTTTTCTCGTTTGTTTTGCCCAACACTTTCTCATAGATCGGCTGCTAAATTAGAAAATCCAAATCCAACGATTCCCCAACAAAAAAAAACGGATCCCAAAATTTGTTCGAAATGTTCAGATCCGTTCCGATGTCAAATAATCAGATTTTGGGGGAGAATTGATTTGGCTTCAGGGCACATCGTATGAATTTCGATTTCAGGTATCTAATTTCATCGATTTCAGGTTAGAATAACGTCGTTCGAATCTGATTTCATCATTTTTGGACATTGTTTGAAACCTTATTCCCCTAACAACTTCGGTTCATTTCGATTTCAAGTATCTGATTTCATCGTTTGAAACCCTATTCCCCTAACAGCTTCGATTCACTTTACTTGCCGTCGTCATTTGAATGGTTTCAGCTTTTTAAGGTACGTCGTTTGTTTTTCTTTTCGCTTTACATTAACCCTTTTTTGATAATGAGTAACATAGAATAGCAAAAACTTAGCGTTCTTTCACATGTGGATTGGTTCATGCAGATTGACAAATTAGAATTTACACAGTTAGCAATGTTGTTATTAGATTAGTACTACTTAGTTGGTGGGTCAATACTTTTCTCTATTGTAACTACAACGTATTTCATCACATTCTAATTGTTTTTTTAGCTTTTCGGCTGCTAATACTTTGAGATTTACAACATTTTTTGAGAGATTTCTAGGGTATAATTTTTAATTGATGACAAGAGTTTAATTTAGAATGCATGTAGGGGTGGTCGCTACTGTCAATAGTAGATTACTGCTATTGGGTTCATGTATGTTTTTTTCCTTTTTGTTTGTGCTGTATTTTTAAAAATAGTTGTTATTAGTTTTTTAGTGGTGAACTTTATGTGGAGAAATAAACTAGTTTGTGTATCGAGTTTGCTGTATTTCTCCACATAAAGTTCACCACTAAAAAACTAATAACAACTATTTTTAAAAATACAGCACAAACAAAGGGAAAAAAAACATACATGAACCCAATAGCAGTAATCTACTATTGACACTAGCGACCACCCCTACATGCATTCTAAATTAAACTCTTGTCATCAATTAAGAATTATACCCTAGAAATCTCTCAAAAAATGTTGTAAATCTCAAAGTATTAGCAGCTGGAAAGCTAAAAAACAATTAGAATGTGATGAAATACGTTGTAGTTACAATAGAGAAAAGTATTGACCCACCAACAAAGTAGTACTAATCTAATAACAACATTGCTAACTGTGTAAATTCTAATTTGTCAATCTGCATGAACCATTCCACATGTGAATGAACGCTAAGTTTTTGCTATTCTATGTTACTCATTATCAAAAAAGGGTTAATGTAAAGCGAAAAGAAAAACAAACGACGCACTTAAAAAGCTGAAACCATTCAAATGACAACGGCAAGTAAAGTGAATCGAAGTTGTTAGGGGAATAGGGTTTCAAACGATGAAATCAGATACCTGAAATCAAAATGAACCGAAGTTGTTAGGGGAATAAGGTTTCAAACAATGTCCAAAAAAGATGAAATCAGTTTCGAACGATGTTATACTAACCTGAAATCGATGAAATTAGATACCTGAAATCGAAATTCATACGATGTGCCCTAAAGCCAAATCAATTCTCCCCCAAAATCTGATTATTTGACGTCGGAACGGATCTGAACATTTCGAACAAATTCTGGGATCCGTTTTTTTTGTTGGGGAATCGTTGGATTTGGATTTTCTGATTTAGCGGCCGATCTATGAGAAAGCATTGGGCAAAACAAACGAGAAAAGGAAATAGGGTTATGGACGTGAGTTTACCTTTTTACCCTCAGAAAGTAGCCTTAACAACACAAATAAGAGTTGCTAATAAAAATTATAATTATGTATTTTTGGCAACACTTTTTAAATATAGCAACGCATATTATTGTTACTACCCTACAACACAAATAAGTGTTGGCAATTGTGAAAAAAAAGGGTTACCAAATGGCCATTATGGTGTAGTGTTCGTTATATAACTTCACGTTAAATAAGTGTAGTTTTGATGACACAAAATTGTGTTATAGAAATAACTTCGTGTTAAATAAGTGTAGTTTTGGTGGCACAAATCCGTGAAGTTATATAACGAAATGTATTTCGTGTAGTTTTGATGAAGAAATATATTTCATGCTTAACTTTGAAGTGTAGTTTTGATGAAGAAAATAACCTACACTTGTGCCATATAATTTGTGTCATCTTTGGCTCCTATGTAGAAACAAGCAACCTCTTTTGATAAAAACTGAAGCCACTAACCAACATACATATAAACAAGTGACCAGTTTTGATGCAATAATAAACAAATACTTTATGCACAGTTTGAAAGAGAAAATGCAATGATTGTTTTTTTCTACAAGGAAACTTAAGACCAAATAAAAAGAAAATGCAAATGAACAAAATAAGTAAAACCAAATGCATACTAATAGTGATACTTGTTTTCAGACCAAATAAAAAATAGATGTTTGTTAGCCCTGTAATGTAGTAGTTAACTTCATATCCTTATTTTCAGACTAATAGTGATACTTAGTTTAAAATTTTAAACAAAAATTCTAAATGCATCCCTCTTAGAATTTAAGGTAAGGAGTGCAAAAAAGTTAAATACATCTTTATCTTGTGGATACTTAATTGTTTCGATTATCATCAAAGTTAAATATGATCACAACACGTGCATGCTTCGCACTACCGTAATACATTTAATTTTTTAATGTTGGATGTTTTTTTAACAAAAATCTGCAGGCTAAGATAAAAGGGCATAGCAGTATCACTCATAGCTCTCAGGGAATGTCATCGATAAGTGAAGATGGAGTGTCGAAGGTTTTTGGCACAGAGCGTAAGGGAAGAGTGAGAGGACTAAGCTTTGGCATTGTACCGTCTACAATTGGTATTCGTGTAAGAAATTCAAAAAAGGTGTCTGCATTGGAAAATCAAGTTGCCAACTTGACGGCTAAAGTAGAAGAGTTAAGTAAATTGGTCATTACAGTAAGTTATAGATAGTTAGCTGTATTTATGAGTATATGATATGTGCAAATAGATTATAGTAGGTGCGTATCTAACATTATACATTTTATAGAACACGAACGAAAAGAGGATCGATAGTGCACCTGATCCAAAGACTCCTCGTACTCATATGCCACAGGTACTATACATGTGCTGTAAATTTTCATCTGCCATGATTAATAAGCGCACATATACACCAGTTTTGCTGACCACACATTTCCGAACCTCTTCACTTTGTATCATCGCTACTGCATTGCACTCGTGCTTCTGCACTGCATCACCTTCACCATTCATTAACAATTATGCACATGTACGCCTCTCCATTCATTCACTGTTTAAAGTAATGTATCATTCATTTGGACTGCACTGCGCTTGTTGCATATGATTTGATACAAAATTATATTCGATTTGTGATGCATTTCTGTGAGAAGTTTTGCTGTCCGTTTGGAAGATAGGAAGTTTCTTCCTGGGTTGTGAACATATAAATAAAAGTGTATTACCGTTCATGCTCTTAAAAGAACGTATTTTAGTGAATAATCCACTATTACAGGACTGGATAATCTTTTTTTTGTTTGTTTGCAATCACACCGTGGAAGTAATAATATGCAAATTGAAGACCGTCAAAATAGCAAAAGTTCCGAAAGTTTGATAAAAAAGAAAGTGCAAGCTATTGGGTTTGGATAAGAACGTAGTTGCAGAAGGAATGATTGCAAGCACCGATTTGAATGCTTCAGTACACTTTATGAAACTTGGGCCGGACTTTTGTAAGGTATGAGTTAACGTAGCCATTCAAGAGGTTTCGATTAATCATGTAATATCACCTTCATCTTAGTGTTCTCGGAAGTGAATAATTCATAATTTTACTATGTTTCATTTAGATTTCCTATATGATTATGCATTTCCTTAAATTTCAAAATCAGTTGGTTTTTTTCTAGAAAAGGGTGTTCTTTAATTTTACTATGTGCCACTTAGATTTCCTATATGGTTGTTATGCCATTTATCTTTCCTGCACATTTTCGTAAATGGCTTATCTGCATTCATGTCCCTATCGATTTCATGATTCAGTATCTCGTACACATATACACCCATCTCAAGAAATGATTTATCATCGTGTATACTCACTTTAATTTCTAACATCGTCACTTGCCTTGGATTTAGTCGTTCTACTATATTCTTTCAACTTAGGTCGCCTTCATTTTGCATTTCATCACTTAGGAATGCCCTTGGCAAGTAATCTTATTTTTCTAAGTCTGCTTTAACACTTTATTTGACCAATTTAGTGAAATATTTATATAATTATAAGAACAGAGAGAAACTCGGTTTTTCTATTTTCTATTTGTACCAAAATATAAAAACTGAGAGAAACTCAGTTTTTCTTTTTCTTATTTGTACCAAATTCCTTTCTAAACCCTACCAAATTCCCTTCTAAACCCTACATAATGTGAACTTAGGTGTTTATAACAAGGTTTAAAAATCTTGTTTTCGTTCCCGTTCAGGATAGTAGAATTTTCTAAAGTTCCGGTTACATTCCGGTCACTTCGGAAGTTCCGTTGTAGTTTCGGTTTCTGTTCAGCTTTGGTTTTCACAGATGCTTCGAATTTCAGTTTTACATATGCTTCCCTTTTTACATATGCTTCGAATTTCATTTTTTGCATCCAATTTCCATTGTTTCTGCTGTATATTCCGGAATCGGGTTTTCAAGCGTATTCTGGTCCGGTCGACGCCGGAACCAAACCGGAATGGCCGGATTTTCGGCGTGCCAGGCGGACTTTTGAACCTTGGTTTATAAATGTTTATTTTCATTAATTCTAACTGCAGATCATCATTATAGGATAAAGATTGCATTATATAAAGAAGAAACTATGATCACCCACCTTACTACCTATGCATCCGCTATCCAAACTGTTGTGTCACCATACTATCAAATTTTATCTACAAACTAGTGCAAATAGGTCATCATCCTTGATAGCTTGGCAATATCACTGGCCTCATGTAAATTGCCTTACGGCTTGAGGAATTATGTGGTTTTAGTTTTTGTATGCAAAGAGGAAAAGAAGAAGGTTACAGTTTTTTAGAAAAATTATAAAGAAGTTGCGCATTTTCATTTTATAAAACTTACCAAGAAAAGGAGGCTGGAGATGAACGTGAATAAGGAGACTATTTACTTGGCAGTGGCCTTGTTCATACTGTGCAGTGTGGTAACGGTATTATGGGGTTTATGGTTAGACAGGCATAAAAAGGAGTTGGACTACTTGCCCTATTATAGGAAGATGGATTATGAAGATAAGAAACCGGGGAATCATAAGTATTATGGAATAGGATGGGAGGATGTGTTCACGTTCCTAATGGGGGTGATACAGTTTCAGGTGATGATTCCAATAGCGTTGTTTATTTCTTAGAGATTGTTAGGGTTGGGTAGGCTTATTTTATGATACAGGATCAGGGGATGTATCATGAGGAGAGTGATTCAAGGTTTCAGTGCAGGGTATTGAATATTAACGGGGATTTGGGGTAGATTAATTATGTGTTTTCAGATAAAACAGGGACTCTAACGGTTAATAAAATGGAATTTAGATGTGCGAGTGTCAGAATGGAATTTACGATTTGTTCCTATAGTGATTCAAATTAGAGGAGTAGGGTGTGATTTTATAGGCTGGATGGAAGAGTGATGGTAGGTGTAGAGAGTGAAATTGATATATTGTTTCATACTTGTGAAGTATTTGTTGAGCATGTTTTAATTTGGGTTGGTGCAGGGTAGGCTATGCTACATGACTCTTTTTGACTGATATTATCATTTCTTCTAGAGTTTCAACCATTTTTTGTTCTTTTTTTCTCACATATAAAACCTTTGACTCAGAAAAAACATGCCATGAAGGGAGAGCGAGTCGTTTGCATTGAAGCTTTGCGATAACAGTTTTGCAGATCTTCGTCTATATCAATCTTCCAATTTTATAGGTCTTAATAACAACAAGCTGCTATGTTTATTCTATATCAAATTGTTTCAAATGTTTAAAGCAACAATCAGCTGATTTTAGTGCCGAGATGTCTCCAAGTAAAAATAAGTGATTTTTGTGTTGATGTATCTCTGCCAGATTTTAGTCTCTAGAATCCTCTTAATTAAGAAATAGTGTAGCTGTTAAATATATCTGAATTAACTAATGATATAGCTGGTTAATATATCTTATTTGTTGTATTCAAGGAGTTTAAGCATTTGATGATTCTCTAGTATTTTGTATTGTATTTACTTGTTAATTTTGTAGCATATATTTTGGTTAATACTGAGTCAGAGGGTTGTATTTTCTTTCAGGTCTATCGTTTTTTCCATGGTATTAAAGCCATTGTATTTTCAACTTAACAGCATTAAAGCACCTCATTATATTCAACCATTGTATTTAATTTGGGTTGGTGCAGGGCAGGCTATGCTAAACTTATAAAATGCTGTTATGGTACTCTATTCCTATAGTGTTTTGTTACCTTGACTGAATAGTTAATGTACTAAATTGTTCTATGACAATTCAAGATATGAATATAGATCAAGGGTAATGCAAACATGAATGTTTAAATGGATCCACACTAATGCATAAGGAAATCGTTTATTTTTCCAGTTGCATATACAAAAGTTGTTATTATCTAGGCCTTCATTTTAATTTTAATTTTATATTATGCACATCTCCATTTGAAAGATTATCTATTCAATGTTTACAAACAGTCTGTTGCATGTTTTCTGTTCAATGTTTTTGTCATAAATTTCAAGTGACAAACAGTCTGAAGTTTAATGTGTATTGTTTTCATAGGTATGGGTTAACGTAGCCGTGGATCCTGAAGCTTATCTGCTAAGGCCAAATGCAGAGATGTACACCATTCAAAATGCCGTCGGAACAACCGTGGCTTGGCACAAAGACTTCATTTCACTAGAGTAATATTTGCTTTTTAGCTTTTAGGTGTCATGTTGTACTGTATTTTGGAATTGTTGGTACTATATGCGCTCACATTTTGTATGGATTACGGTTGTCATTTTGCTAAACTTTGAATGTAACTTCAACTAACATAATGTATGGATAACATTTATCTTATGTGTGAATCTAATATTTTGTCAATGTCTTTTGAAATGTATGTTTGTTTCTTTATAATATATCTTATCGATATTATAGTCAATTGTGGACTGTAGGTATTGGTGAATTGTATGTAGCCACTGCAGTTGTCAGTTGCAGTAGAATCATTTGCAACAGAAAATAATAGTTGTAGTTGGATTTATTGCAACGGGCAAAGATAGTTGTAGTATTACTACCTTTTAAAAATTCACAACAGATGTTTGTTGTTGCGAAATGATCTGTTGCAACAACATAAGACAGTTGTAAAAGAATCTATTGCAACGGTCAGTAACAGTTGTTCTTTGGCTTACTGCAACTTTCATAAACAGTTGCAGTATCTTTTATGTCCAATGCCTATTACAGGTTTACAACTGTCATCTGTTGTTGCAAAAGGTTGTGTTGCAAGCTCAAAGGCCTGCTGCAAAAAGGTATACTGCAACGTTTCATTGCAATGGGCAAAATCTGTTGCAGACTTTTTACAACTCTGGATATACCAACAGGCGTGGGCCTGTTGCAATTAGTCTACTGCAATAGACATTGCCTGTTGCGAAAAGTGATTTTTGTTGTAGTGACATTTTCTCGGGTAACTCCAATTTATATGTGAGCTTTCCAATTTGCTCGACTATCGGAAATGGTCCAACGAACCTAGGAGCTAACTTCCCTTTCTTTCCGAATCAAACCATATGCTTCAATGATGAAATCTTCACGAAAACCATATCGCCTATGTCGAATTCCAAATTCTTTCGACGCTTATCAGCATAACTCTTCTGACGATCTTGAGCTGCTTTCATTCGTTGCCGAAAGATCTTGATACAATCCGAGGTCTCTCTAATCATCTTTGGCCCAAGTACCAACTTATCTCCAGTTTCTAACCAACATGCTGGAGAATTGCATGGTTTACTATACAACGCCTCATATGATGTCATCCCAATGCTAGATTGGTAACTATGGTTATATGCAAACTCAAGTAGATGTAGATGGTCTTCCCACGATCCTCCAAAGTCTAACACACAAGCTCTTAGAAGATCTTCCAAAACACTGTTAACCCTTTCGGTTTGACCATCAGTTTGGGGATGATAAGCCGTACTTAAATATAACTCGGTTCCCAAAGCTTCTTGCAAGCTCTTCTAAAATCCACTCGTGAATAATGGATCTCGGTCACTCACTATGCTCTTCGGGATACCTTGGAATCGAACTATTCATTTCACATAAAGTTCAGCCAATTTCGATGTCGTCCTAGTGGGCTTGACAGGGATGAACCTTGCGCTTTTGGTCAAGCGATCCACGATGAACTAAATCCCTTCATTTCCTGCCCTAGTTCTAGGTAGTCCATCGATAAAGTCCGTCGATATTTGCTCCCACTTCCATGTAGGAACTTCCAATGGCTGAAGCAAACCACTTGGCTTTTTCTGTTCAGCTTTCACCAACTAACAATTCATGCATTTGGAAATAAACTTTCCAATATCTCACTTCATCCCTTCCAAGTAGTAAACTCGCTTCATGTCCTGATACATCTTATTACCACCGGGATGAACCATCAACTTTGAGTGATGACATTCTCTCAGAACCTCATCTATCAATCTGTCGATATTAGGAACAACTAGTCGCCCTTGCTTTCGAAGCCAACCTTCTTGATCGACTTCGAACTCTTTATTCTCTGGTTCTAGCTTCTAGATAAACTCGGCAAGCTTTGCGTCTTTCTTTTGGCTCTCGCCAATCCTTTTGATAAAAGTAGGTCTTATCGATAAGCTTGCCAACATTTCAGGTTCCAACTCGCATCGTGGCCTGAAATCGAACCTTGCCAAATACTCGAGGCTCTTCCATTATGAAAACATCGTTCCCAATCTTGCATGTCTTCGACTCAATGCATCTACAACTGCGTTACTTTAACCAGAAGTATAGGCTATACCAAAATCATATGATGCCAGAAACTCTAACCACTGTTGCTGCCAAAGATTCAAATCCTTGTGGGAGAAAAGATACTTCAATGATTTGTGATCCGTGAACAACTCGAATCGAACTACCAGTAGGTAATGTCTCCGCATCTTTAGAGAAAACACAATCACTACCAACTCTAAATCATGAGTTAGGTAATTTCTCTCATGCGGCTTCAGCTGTCGACTCGCGTAGGCCACAACCTTATCCTTCTGCATTAGCACTGCTCCAAGTCCAGTACCACATGCATCGGTATACACAATCGTCTCTTCATTCCCACTTGGAATGGTCAACACGGGAGCACTCGTTAGTTTCTCCTTCAGGATCCCAAACGCTTGCTCACACTTTTTGTCCTATGTGAACACTTGTTTTTTCTTTGTCAATCCCGTCAATGGTGCAGCTACTTTGGAGAAATACTTGATAAACCATCGGTAATATCTAGCCAACCCAAGGAAACTTCTCACATCTGTCGCATTCTTAGGTCTATCCTAGTCCTGAATTGCTGCCACCTTAGTGGGGTCAATCGCTATCCCTTTTCCAGAAACTACATGGCCTAAGAATTTTAATTCATCCTTCCAGAATTGACATTTTGAGAACTTAGTTTCAGCTGATGCTTTTGCAAGATATCTAACACAACTCTCAAGCGTGTCTTATGTTCTTCCCCATTCTTGGAGTAAACCATAATATCATCCATGAACACAAGCACGAACTTATTCAAATGATCTTTGAAAATCCTATTCATAAGATCCACGAAGTACGTTGGTGCGTTAGTCAACCTGAATGGCATCACCAACCATTCGAAGAACCCGGATGGTGTCCTAAAAGCAATCTTTTGCATACTATCCTTAGCCACGCTCAACTAGTGAAATCCCATTGCCAAATCCATCTGATAAAACACTTTGGCTTCGTGAACTAATTGAACTAGTCATCAATCCTTGGCAACTAATACTTATTCTTTTTAATCACCTTGTTCAGTTCACGATAGTCCACACACAACCTTAACGAGCCATCTTCCTTGGTTGTAAACACGATTGGTGCACCCCGTTAAGAAACACTTCTCCAAATGAATCCTTTTCACAAAAGGTCTCGAACTTGCACCTCCAACTCTCGCTGTTCCTTAAGCGCCATCCGTCTAAGAGGCATAACAATTGGTATAGCGCCCTCGACCAAATCGATCCTAAACTCGATCTCATGATGCGGCAGCAGCCCTTTGATCTCGTCAAAGGCATCCTCATACTCATTAGCGATCAGCACAGATGACAGGTCATCCTGTGGAATCCCAAGCGAATATAGATTACTCATGAAGACCCCGTCTTCACGCTTACATCTAATCAACACCTTTTTCCCTTCCACATCCCCGACCCTCACCTCTAGCTTCTCGCAATTCACTCTTGCCACATACCTCTTGAGCCAATCCATGCCCAAGATGATCCCTAACCCAACAAAGTTAAGAACAAAGCAATCACACACAAAAGAGCAACTATGACTCGACAATACTAGGCCACGACATATCATACACAAACTAGATGAATCCCCAACTAGATTAGTCACGATCAATGGTCTATAACAAATCTCGGGTTCCAAACCATAGCGATACACAAGCTCATTGCAAATGAATGAATGTGATGCTCTAGTATCAAACAAAACTCGAACTGAAACACCTTTAACAGAAAGAGTACCTTGAACGACGACGCCCTTTCCTTTCTTCTTTACAGTCGGAGCTCGTCAAGAAGATGTCACGGCTTCCAAAGCATAAGCCTTCACAATATGCTTGCCCTTAGCTGATTCTGGACAGTCCTTCTTGAGATGCCCAGGTTTTCCACAATTGTGATACTTCCTCTCAACTTTCGGATTTTTTCACTCATTAGCAAAATGACCTTTATGCTAATAGTTAAAGCAAATTGGCTCACTCTTGGGTTTCTTTTGGCCATTCTTCCCTTTCTGTTATTGCTGCTTCCTTTACTTATTATTGCCACCTTGCTGCAGTTTTCGTGCTTCTTTGGTTGCAGCGATAACTTTGGCCTCTTCAGGAAACAAACTCTCATGGCGAATAGCTTCTTCCACGATCTTCTCAAATGAATCGTCCGAATGATTCACCAATGGCTTTCCTATATAATAAGCATCCAGACCCATGATAAACTTCTTGTTCTTCTGATAGGCTGTATCGATGTATGAACGAGCATATCTGGAAAAGACCTTGAAATCAGAAATATAGTCAAGAACTAATCCGCCATTCTGCTTTAATTCTACAAACTTCTTAAAGAGAACAGACTTCTGAGCAGTGGGGATAAACTTTGCTTCAAACTTAACTTGGAATTACTCCCACGAAATTTCTTCCTCCGGAGTCTCGAGTATAACAGAATTCCACCATTCCATGGCCCTTCCTTGCAGTTGCCTTGATGCAAGCTTCCTCTTTATTGCATCCTCAATTCCCAAGTCCCCAAAGATACGAACACAAGAATCCATCCACCTCTGAACATCTTCGGCTAGCTCAGTTCCCTTGAATGATTTTCCTCCTAGAGATGTAAAGTCCTTGCACAGCTTTGCAAAATCTACTACTCTAGGAACTCGCACACATATATCTATCGTTGTTACCACTGGAGAGGGTACCCTTCGCATAAATGCTTCTGCCATGGCTTCAAACGTGGCCAGGTAATTTGGTTCATCGCCAAATCCCCCTATAGTATTAGCTCCCCTAGCAGCGTGTCTTAATTATCATCTACTCATTCTAAATTTGCAATTTAGAATAATTAGCCACTTCCAAGAAAAACTGCTAAAAGATAACAAATGCTACTGCTATATATGCTAATATATATAGTAAGCATCCAACTGAAATCTACAAGTATGTCTCTCATACCTGATTACGTTTTAGAACTTTGGCTAAAATCAATAACCAGAGCTCTGATACCAAATGTGATGACCGCCCACAACCCCTGCACTAAACATGAGGAATAATACACTAAAAAGGTGTGCCAGACAGCTATGAATGATCATCAAAGTAGGTAAACATAATCGGAAACTGTCGTTAATCTCACGGCGCAAGAATAAGATACAATAGAACATATGCAACATGTAATAATAGTGAAATCCAATTGCACAGAAAATGAAAACTCTTAACAAAACCCGTAGAAAGATCCATACAACAAAGGATAATATTTCTGTACAAAGGTCCTCACTACATCCCTCATATTATATAGTATCAGCGAAAACAGAAAAAATTAGATAGTAATAAAATTGGAACATGAGCCTCCTGCTCGCCATTGATCAGCATCCTCGTTCTCACTAAAGAATCACTTGTTGCCTGCTACTTAGTCTGCCCATCCACAACCGGATGAACAACCCAAGGTAAGAAGAGGGAAACATAAAACCTTGAGTCAGACAACAGTCTTAGTGAGCGATAAAACAACTAACAAACTTCATCAATAAAGTATATGAGAATGCGAAGATTTACCAACCACTACCCAACACTAAAGAAGAACTCCCACCTATCTTCCCCACGTCCGACAGGGATAGCCTTTACAGTTCATCATAACCAAGGTAACAACAATTCATCTATGGAAATCAGAACAACCATCAATAACATTCATAGCATCCAGATTACCTAGGTCTCACGTAGATAATCCTAATCGAGTTTAACATCCTTCAAGTACTCTCCCTAGATGCCTAAACGTACTCTCCCTAGAGGCCTAAACCAATATCAGTCAAGCACTCAAGAAACATCTCCCTCGACGTTGGATAATTCACGCGAGATGGTATAAAAAAACATCCATACATTCAAACATCCACGACAGACTCTAGCTATTATCGCCAATCCTGCTTTGAAACCATCGTTAATTATATGACGACCCATCATAACTGCCATATGATAAGGGCTAATGGTAACCCCAGTTTTAGCACAACTCCATATGCTATCATGACTCATATGTTTGTCTTTTCAAATCTCGACAACTAGGCCCTTCACGACTACCCAAGGTACGAGGCCCTTCATGACTGCCCAAAGTACCCCTGCTTTGAGTCTACTAGAGCTTACGATAACGATAATCTCTCGACCTTTGCATCTCTGGTCGTCATCTCTGGCGACTAATCATAAACTCAAGTCCCACTCGAGTAACCATTATCCACAACCCAACACCTTTGAGTTGTATTCCTATTCGTTGCTTTTCACCAATCAACGAATACATTCCAACACTTCGAACCTTCCTACTTGAACTCGTGTCGAAGCTAGAACCGCTATCGACTCAAAAACAAGCTTCGCTTGGTCGATACAACATTTTATAGCATCTCCATCCTTTTCGCTATGAAAAATGGCCAAAATATCAAAATAGCCTTTTACAAAGTTTATGAAATGTTGTTATATCCCCTGTTCAATTCTGCATCCATGCGCGACCGAAACCCATGCGCGATCGACCACAACATTTCACAAATGCTGCCGTAGGTGCGACCGACCATAGCATATCTCAAATGCTGTCATAGGTGCGACCAGCCAAAGAATTTTACAAATGTTGTCGTAGGTGCGACTCAAAACTCATGCGCGACCGACCATGGCATTTCACAAATGCTGTCGTAGGTGCAACCCAAAACTCATGCGAGACTGACCAGAGCATTTCACAAATGCTGTCGTAAAACTCATGCGCGACCGACCACAACATTTCACAAATTCTGTCGTAGGTGCGACCCAAAACTCATGCACAACCAACAATAGGATTTCACAAATGTTGTACAAGGTGTGACCTAAAACTCATGCGCGATCGACCATAGCATTTCACAAATGTTGTCATAGGCGCGACTGACCACAACATTTCATAAATGTTGTCGTAGGTGCGACCCAAAACTCATGCGCGACCGACCATAGCTTTTAACAGCATTTCATCAATGTTATCGTAGACTTAGTGCGACCCTTGGCCTGTGCAGCCCTAATCTAAGTCCAATTTTGACCAAAACTTTTCCAATCGACGAAATATACTAATCTAATTCATTATACACGGCCATAAGCATGTTATGAAATCACTAAAATCATGAATATGACGATTATTACCAAAATTATGCAAATTTCACCAAAATCATGATAAATGAACATATGAACAAAAATGATAGATCTAACTTACATAAGCGCATGAAATGGCATAGCAATTTCCAGTTTTAACTTACTAAATCAGATCCTAAGGAGATTCATATGAAATAAGACTTACCATGATGTAGATCTAAGGAAACAACTTGAATTTGATGAAAAACATGACCAAACATTCACATGCTTCATTGAATCCATGTGAGAGATGCAAATCACTCACCGATTCTCCAAAACAAGCTAAAATTGATGAAATAAGAATCCGGAAAGCAAGCACCTCGCACCAATCTCCTTGATCCAATGAATCCTTGCTTCAATCGATGTAGATCTAGCCTCCAATAGTGTAGATCTATGATTTGCTTCCTTAGATTTTGTAACACCCCGCCTCCGCTAGGGTCACTCGCAAAGGAATGCACTAGCTTTAGAGGGGCATTATTGGTAAACATGCACAGAAATATCACAAGACAGAACATATAAAATAGCAGAAGTAAAATCAAACTTTCATAACATGAATAAATAAGGTCTAAAGCCTTCTACATCAGAGTACATCAAAACCTGTCTTGCAATAGTAAAGAAGCATAAAGACATTTTCATAAATTATTCCCCAAGTAAAAACAGTAAAGTAGCCATTAGCCAAGAAAAGTCCAAGCCATCCATAATGACCTTCAAGCAGAAGAAGTCTGAACTAAACAACAGTATTTCCTCCCTGTAACCTGGGGGGGGGAACGGAAGAAAAGAGGCGAAACAAAACGGGTCAGTCAAAAAGACTGAGTAAGCCCTATCTACTATTAGCATAAAAACTAGTAAAGTTAACTGACATGAGAAACTGAGATGAACATAAGCATGATAACAAGATAGATAAGCTAAATCAAAATAACAGGATGAACTACTGAACTCAGATAAACTAAGGTGTCATGATAAATTACGATGTCAAGATAAAACAAGGTATCACATCGTCAGGTTTCTATCAAGTATAATATCCCCAAGATATCTGTCACGTATAACGCCCCGTGATATCTATCCTGTATTTTAGCTCTGCACCTACCGTACTAGTATCCCCACCGTGTCATGTGTTAACCAAGAATGACCCTCACTCAAAAGTCGTGTAATGGTCCATGTCAACCTAATATATCGCATATATAGGTTACTCAACTTGTATGTTTTATTCCATGTAAATGTTCAGTCCCTTGCCGTAGACCATACGGGCTTTCCCATGAGATTCTATATTACTTTAACATAGTTCCATGATCCTTAAGATCGGTTTGGACTGTTACCCTAAACCTAGCTAGGGTCTTCCAACATGAATTATTGTTTGTACAACTAGGACTTATGCTACCTAGGGCTGCTAGGGATTATGCTTACCTATTGCACGTTTTCGTATCTCGGTTTGGGTTCAACCACCTAGGGCCACTAGGGATTACGCTAACCGCCAACCGCGCCCTTTTTCCCATGCATTCATCGTGAATCGCTTTTCCATGACTATATGCACATGTATCACATCGTGCCATCCGAGTCCTGTCACAGGGCAAATCAAGAAATACAAGACTCGGTCGGGAGCTTTCGATTTATCTGCCGATGCAGATGCTAAGGTCTGTTTTTCTTATACGTGGCTATGGTCCCACGAGACCACTCCCTCAACTAGTGAAAGACAAGACAGGATAAATCCTGTATGAGAACACAACACTGTCCAACCCACATCCAAGCCTTACCGCAACCATAATTAGATAGCAATTATGGTCTTTTGGGTGTTCTCTGCCTTTCCGTACGTACACGCTTGACCAAAGATGGTAGGTAGCCTGACGAAATGCTATCTAGGGTACGACCGTGTATCGTCGACTATCCCCTATCCATCCCCGTCTTTAGGTCGCTCGTATAGCAACCAAGGCATACTCTTAGTTCTTCTAACGCAGACCTTAACCTCTCATGAGCCTAGTATAATCACCTGGCAGCTCATAGAGGGATACCAAGAATATCCTCACGTTCCCCGAAGCCGCTGCTTCGTTACCCAGTTCGCTGGAGCCTTTATCTAAATCAGATACTTGCTCCTACTCGTATACTTAAACGATGACCTACCGTATCAGGTTACTCATCTATCTATGAACTGGTCTAAATTTCCTTGACTAAGAATCATTACTTAGTTATTCTTCAACTAAGGTTTACCACTTAGCATTGTTCCCGTTATCCTTGTTAACTACGGTTATCCACCTAATCCTCAGAACTAGGGTTTACATAATGGATTAAGTGTCACTTAAGTTCATGACTTAACCCGTCTACAAATCCTGTCAAAATTGGCTAAGTATCCAAGTTCAAGGCTTAACCCTACAAACCATGCTCCAGTTGGTTAACTATATTAAGCAATTCATGACTTAACCTCGTCCAATTATCATTCTAGATTGGTTAAGTATATATTAACTTGACCCTATCAATTTACTTAGTCAAATCGGTCAAGTGTATTCAAGCGATTCGTGACTTAGCCTTATCATGTTTTCACGTTATATTGGTTAAGTATTGGTTAACTTAACCACAATAAATTAACGAGTTAGATTGGATAAGTATAGGTCACTTAACCACATCAATTCATCATGTTTAGATTAGTTAAGTGTTTAACTTAACCCCATTAAACTACCAAGTGGGATTAATTAAGTCTAGGCTAACTTAACCCCATCCGATTTCCATGTTTAGACTAGTTGAGTCTAATCTTAACCCCATTCGTTAACCGTATTTTTCGGTTAAGCGTCATTAAGAAAACTTACTTAACCTTACCAAGTTATCGCGTTGGATTGATTAAGTGTTGGTTAACTTAACCCCATCCACTAGTCATATAAAAATGGTTAAGTGTCATTAGGCAAATCAAGTTACTTAACCTACCCAACCTTGTCATGTTTTGTTAAGTATCATTAGCCTAATCAAATTACTTAACCCATTTGTCCATGTCATATTTGGTTAAGAGTCATTAATCAAATTAACTTAACCCTATCATGTGGCATTAATTACTTAATGCACCTTCACCTCTCACATTAGACTTTGTTGTGGTTACTAGTTAAGCCGGTCGGTTCCGGGTAGCTTTACACCACAACTTGGTCTAACCTCGGGTTCAAGCACAACATGACCAACTTCTCACATTGGGTCCTATTATTTGCAACTACTAGTTCGGCCGGTCGGTTCCGGGTAGTTTTACGTTGCAAACTCAACCCAACCTCGAGTTGGCCACACTTATATTATCTAAGTGTCATGTCCATCATGTTTCCCAAAACATGTTACAAGTTTTCAAGCATTTGGGTAGACCTAACTTAATAGGTAAATTCCCAAAGGGTAGACCTAACTTAATAGTTAAATTCCCAAGCTTATGTTTTTATGCATACTTACATGTCAACTTCCATGTTATATTTCAAGTCATGTTTTCAAGTTGTATTTTCATGTCATTAGAAATTACCCATAACATAACCCAACGCTTTTAAACTCGCATATACGTTCGCGACAACGTAATGGATTAAAAGAAGAGACTTGGCAAAGGCATGACAAAAATGGATATTAAGCCACAAGTTAATCATGGTGGCAAATGAGGCACAAATGTGTTCATTAACTTGCATGTTACATTCTTAAGCCTCAAAACATGCATAAACCCAAACTTGGCACATAAGCGAATCATGGTGACAAAAGATATGGAATGATGACTAGTAACTCGCATATATCATCATATAAGGGTTATGACTTCATATGCAAGTTGACATAAAGGTTATGAGGGTTCTCATGTTGCCTAATGCAACATTTCAACATAAAGGTTGTAGCTTTTAGCTCACAAGATCAAGATAATGACTTCATAAACTTGCATGACATGATAGCATGTATCATACTCAATGATCAAACCCAAACTTGCAACATGAACATTTAACTTCATAGTTAATATCTAAGAGTAGGGAAAGGGCTTACATTGCTATGAAGGCACAAAAGATATGACAAAGCCCTTATGCAATCAAATAGACCCAAAATGCAAGCTCTAACATAAAAACCCTTGAGCCAAAATGATCAAAACCCTTGCTTTATGATGCAAAGATAGAAACTTGACTTGAATGCAAGCTAATGACACTCATACAAGCTTGAAAACACTTGTATGCATGGAAAATCTCTCATAGAAACCATTTAGAAATTTTATGAAGAGAGTGGAGGCCATGAGAGGTAAAATTTTGCCATAGTTTAGTTGCATGAATGAATAATGAGGATTTAGGATAGGTTAGGGTCTTATTTATATATTAGGCAAGTGTTTTAGGCCATAGGATTAAACCTAGATTCAATCCAAGCCATCAAAGCATGTCTTGGGGAAGAAGTCAAGTGTAGGAACCATCTAGGGCCTTTAGATTAAAGATGAACCATGAGAACCATCCAAATGCAAAATCTGCATTTGAGCGAATCGGCCCACGAGTTGACAGCCAAACACCCTGGATTAACCCCTAGTCGACCCAGCGGGCTTGGGTCGACCTCAAAAATCGGCCGGTTCGGTTATTCCCCTCTCCCAATTCGCTGTTTTGAACATTTTTGCATATTTATTTATTTAATTTTCAATTATATATATATATATATATCAATATATATATATTTCTCTGCGCAACCCATTTCACTTAATTAAGTATACTTTAATTTGGGAATTTTTCGTGAAACTTCGCGAGGCCATATCTTGGTCATACGGACTCCGATTTTCGAAAACTCGGACTCTATTTCGCGTATTTTTCCGAGACGAACGCAATGGCATAGCCCGTTTCCCTTGATTCAGATTTTACAGTTTAATTCTGCCTCCATTTATGTTATAACAGGTTATTGAAAATACGGGTTGTTACATTCTCCCCACCTTTTAGGATTTCGTCCCCGAAATCTCCAAGTTAGGAAGAACATATCCTACCATCCATCATCCATCTACTCAAAACATCATCCACAAGCAACCATTGTCCTTAGATGATTTCTAATGCTGTATGAATATATGCAAAACGTGTGTGTACATGTTCCTTAGCTAATGCTAATGATCAGGCCTGAATAATCTTTCTAATGCAAAATATGTATAGTGCCATGAATCCAACATGTATGCAAATAGTCCTAGTCATATAGATACTATATGCGTGCACAATCATTCATTCATATGCAACAACCGCATGATAATACATTCGATTTCATCCATAAACAAGTATAAATACTCGTGCATATGCAATATGAAATGTGACCGAGTCGAGCTAGTATCTAATGTGTATTCGCGCATCCACGAGCAACCACTTGCAACCACTTGCAACCATATCAATCATAACATGTTTCAAATACATGTTTACATCCATAGGGTTCTACCTAGAATTCCCTGAAACAGGGTCGAGAAGATAAACAGGACAAACTCCTTACAGGGTTTGTAACGGAGAATAGGACCGAGAGGATGTCCACAAAAGATAGCCTACAAGTAAGCTCTACAGAAAACAGGGATCAAGGATATACTCCCAAAAAGAGATATCATGCGTGTAACGACCCGTGTTTTTCGACCATTTGAATATGAATATTTAAATTAGTTTTAAATATTATGTTGAGAATATTAATGGAATTAAATATTGAATTCGTTATTAAAAACGAAGTTGAACGTTATAATTTATATATATAATATAAATCGAGCTCAAAAATGGCGTGCAGTTCGTGAAATGAACTTTTGAACTTCAACTGAGAATACAGGATTCGATATAAGTCGGATTTCTGTGAAACAAGACACGTTGGAACCGTATTGACGATAGTTTTCATATGAAAGAGAAAAATCCAGATTTCGTGTTATAGTTTGATAGTTATGGCCAAATCAAATTTTGAAATAGTCGCTATGGAAAAACGTTATTTAATTATAGGCCTTTAAAATAGCAGTTTTGCAAACGGACTCAGATTTCGACGAAATCAGTATCATTAGAACCGTATCGCTAAATTATTGTACGGTGGTGAATTGTGTGGAAAACCGATATCGTATGTGACCACGGTAGCCGTAAACGCCCGTTCATTTTCTACAACGCGTAATTAAATTAATAAAGGGTATTTGAGTGTAACTTGAGCAGATGATCGAATTAGGCCACGAAACCAGTTCCGTTGAGTTCGTATCGTCGATTAGAGTCAGGATATGTATATAGTTTGTTATTTTTAGAGACTGGAAAATTTGGTGTTAAAAAGGGGTATAGCGGTTCGGGGTAAAAACAGCCTACCGGGGCAACAGTCTCAGAATGCGACGAAATTAGTGCCGTTGGGTTCGTATCGAAAAGTTATTGTCGATGTTCGCAGTTTCAAGTTGATTTGATTTATCTGGTGACCGTGGAAAAATTAAACGTGTGTTCATTTCCGGTTTCATAAAGGAAATTTTTCCATACGACCTCGGTTTTCGACGAAACTTGTCCCATTGGATTCGGAATACCTTTTTACACTGAGATTAGCATTTTTATCAGTAAACAGAAGTTGATTGTGATTAGTTTCACTTGTTACTTTACGACGAAGTTTCAGTAAGTAATATTTTATTCTTTAAATATCCTACCCTATTCTATTGTCAAATCTTTTTCCATCCTAACCATATATTCCTTTCAACATTTGCAAACCCAACCAGTTACAAAGATGTTCAGACCTACCGTGCAGCTACCTAAAATCCATGCCAACCCCTCACTGTTTTGCACATGCTGCCTCCTACTTCCCTTACAGCCGTACTTCATTTCACCATCAATGTAAACTCAAACATGACTGAAATGAAAACACGCTGAACGCATTGGCCACCAAATGAAAACTCATGCGGGTTAATAAATGTAATACCAGCTATCCTAAAGCCTCTGCATGCCTACCCGTACCCATAAACCGTGATGCCCACGTTTTCCCTTTCTATAAATACCCCCCCGGCCTTTATCTTCGCAACACAAAAACAAAGAATAGAAAACTAAAAGAAAATATATTTATATACATCAGGTTTCGAAACTAATGGACGAATATCTGTGCATGTATGAGTACTGATCTGGTGCATGGTGCCAAATGACTGGAGGGTGGGGATCCAAGGAGCAGCATGGGGTTTTTAAATCCCGTTCGTGAGCAAGGAAACATGGGAAGGGAAGGGACCCAGGTTTTGGCGCTTTAGAAGTTGGGTTCGGGTGTGGTGAAGCGGGTGTCCTGGAGCATACATGAAGTAGTGAGGAATCATGGAAGGATTTTGGTTGTTGAAACCGTAACAAAATATGCAGCGTGGAGATGTTATTCATGCAAGGTGGAGTTGAGGAGAAGTCAACAACCAATTACTGGAGCGAGGAACCCGTGAGATTTGGAGGATACCAAGTAAACCGGCTTTAATTCCTTTTTGCCCTAATTAAAGTACTTAAGAACTTAATTAAGCTGTAATTAGAAATTATTAATTAAGTCCAATGGTTAAACTTTTATTGCACGGTACAGGGGGCGTATTCGGTTGGCATTATGGGTTCAAAGGAATGGAGAGTGCCCTTTGAAGATATCAGGTAAGGAAGTTACGGCCATACTATAAATAATTAATTAATGATTAAATAAGGTTTAACTAAAACGTATGTTTATTTATTTGAAAAAAAAAGAAAAGAAAACAAGGGTACCGTGAACAAATCTGGAAAGGGAATAGGACTGTTCATATTTTTACCAAAATGGAAAGAAACAAAAGACGCTGAAATCATGATGACGAGCACTGAGTCATGGAACAGAAATGGACGGAATTGGAGTTAATTGGATTTTCTGTTAAATTAAACACTTGTTTAATTTAACCGAGATAAGCCGTTTAAACAGCGTATCAACTCAAGGTGAGTTAAACTCACTCAGTTACCCTTTTTATATTTTATATAAATTGGGTGTTTTTATTTGTGTGCCCTGCTTGCCAATGGTTGACTATTTTGCTAGTTATACATTGATCTGTTGATTTAACCAATGAAATTAAACTGTGTTTAATTTCAGTCAAATATCAAATCGTTATTTTTAACGATGGGTTCCAATAAAGGTAACCCACCTTGGTTGGTCATGTTTATTTATAAACGTGTTTAAATGGTTGAATTGATTGAATTGCTTATGGCTGAGATTAAATGGTCGTTATTTAATGTATCAGTTAAACAAAACTGAACCGTCTGATTTGAGATAACCATTCGAGTACAGGGAAGAACAGGTTGGAGGGACCCAACCGGATCCCTCAAATGTATTATTTATTTTCATATTATCATATATGAACTAATCTGTTTGTGTGATTGATTTGATGGTTGATTATTGACTGAATATTCAACATCTGTTTGGTTTAAACCAATGGGCGATATTGGTTAAGTGTTTGGTAGAGTATGGCCTTTAAAACCAATCGAGTTATAGATATTGATTCACCGTCAGTTGAATCGATAGAGTTGAGGTTAAAAAATTTATTTTATAACCGGAGTTAGATTTGAATTATATTATTTGAATAAAAGTTATTTAAGAGAAATAAGAAATATTTTATTTTTTTAAGACTTTGATTTGTTATGAATCTATTTTGCAAAGCAAATGTTGATGTTAATCAGATTTACCAGTTGAAGAATAAGAAATGGATTAAATGGTTAAACCTTGAAAATCTGTTTTGTAAAGAAAACAAATAATTAGAATTCATTTAAATTAATTATATTTTTAATTAATTTAAAGCAAGGATTTGTTGAAATCGGTTAATGAGATAATCAAGTTTTTGAGTTAATTAAATCGACTGTTTGGAATTAGAATTGTTTATCAAGTTAATGTGTTTTGGCTAAAATAGTTAAATGAATATTGTTTGAATTTAAATAAGGATTTAAAAGGGATTTAATATTTAATTTAGATAATAAAGGGATTAACTACTAAAGTAGTTAATGTTGAAATAAGTTGTTATTTTAATTAATGATAAAGTTGGGAATATATTTTTAAATGGGAATTCATTTAAAAAGGTTACCGAATGTGAGATGCAAGCCAATTGAATGGTGAAAGGAAATAAACGTACTCAATTATATGAATTAAGTGAAAGGAGATTACGATAAAAAGGGTTTATTATAAACCAGAGGTTTTAAGTGAGATTCAAAGTGTAAAGACGTTAATTTTACATTAACGTTATTTGAAAACGAGATCTAGAAAAAGAGAATTTTAAATGAGATTTCAAAATGGGAATTTGAATATAGTTATTCGAGATAGAATTAGCCAAACAGAATTATTCGGCTAAGTGGCCATTTTCGACGACTGCTAGCGTAATTCGCAGGGCTGCAGATAGCCTACGGCGGTCGGATGTTTCCTGAGGGAATCGGGCGTAACCATTGTGATCGCTGTGATCTAGAGTCAAGCGAATGGAGTTAAGACAAATGTTAATTAATCAATTGGAGTTATTCAAATATCGTATTTTTGAATATTAAAAGAATTTGAAATTTCAATTTAACAAAAAGGAAATTAGTTTGTCAAAGGCCAAGTGATGCTGAATACTGAATCAGTGAACTCATTGGGGTGTCATGTTTGAAACACTGAATATTTTGATAGTTAAAACACCGACTATCAAACCCTCCCAATACGATTGTTGGTATGGAAAGACCGGGATCGAATTTATATTCGAAAACCATTCCGTCCAACAAATACGTGAAGATATCAGAAGATGGTCGAGACGGAGCATTGAAGACCGTGGGTTTTCATAAACGGAAGAACCACTAATATTCTCTGCCTGGCAAGCAGAGGAAAGCTGTGATTCTGTCGTGGTTGGAATCAACGGGTTGCAAGGACTTCTCGCTACTGATCCATGGGGTGATTCCTATATTGGATGCGGTAGGAGAGTGCCTTCGGTTCATCCTGTTCCTGGGTGAATTATATGGACGGATGTCTGACAGAGTATTTCCAAAGGGTCACGTACGTTGATTTCTTCAAACGTACGATAGTTGTTGGCGGGGAATTGCCATTCTCTAGCTTTCAGCTAGAGTATTTTTGTGGACGTCAATTAGTGATATCTGACGGATCTGACGATGTGGCATTCAAAGTGAATGACGACCAGATGATCAAGAGTAATCTAGACCTCAAGCCTCATCAGCCGGGAAATGACAAAAATTGGGCAGGCAGCATGGCTATGTGGGTCGCTCCCATTAGGGTGTATAATCACCTATCTAGAGGAAATCCTATTTGTTCTTTAATCTATGTTTCGATGCTGTCCCTTGTCGGGAGACGGTTGCTGATCCCAACCGTCGGTGATATACATTCGATACACTCAAGCGAAATGAGTGGTCGGTCATGTGAGGGCCGGGTTGCAAGAAGTTCTTGTTGAACCCAGTGTATTCGTCTCTAGAGATACACGATCGGAAGGTGGACCCATACCTTGTCAAGTCGGAATCCAATTCCCAATAAGCGCCTGCGGTTTTGATTGTATACTATATATGTGGAGCGTGAGATGCAAGCGTTCCACTAGATTGTTAATTACTTGTATTTAGACATTATTATAATATCAGAAAAGATATTGGTTTCAAACTGTTTTGGGTTATCGTAAGGTAAAAACCGTCCGTGTTTATGTGTGGATTTGGTCTTACGATTATCCTTTTCTTTTGAAAAGATTTTTGAACTTTAAAATCATGATTGGATGATTCACCCTTATTACTGTGCGAGTTTATCTCACTCTGGTTCACCAGACTGACCCGGTGTTTTGTAAATGCTCGGGTTAGGCCCGGTTGTACAGGTTCAGGTTATCGACTGCTATGAAGAGACGAGCTGGAAGAGTCCAGACGTATGATATTACTATTCCGCTGTGTGTTATATGAGGACAGATTAGTATCACTGTCCAGATGTGTACTCTGATATTGTAAGTATTTCAAAAGCTTTAAATAAAGGTTATTTCTGTATTATATTTGTTCCGCTGCGATGTGAGACTCTGTGTGGTGTTTCTTCTTCTTCTCCTATTCTAATATTTCTATCTTATCTATCCTCACCCTCTAACTTCTTTCTATTAATGATCTGGAATGTTCGATGTCTGAATGGTCAACACGGTAGTTTGATGTTGATTTTAGGAGTCGAAAATCCCGGTTCGTTACAATGCACGTATCTAGTCTTTGACCATCAAAGTCGTCTTTTAACTTCGCGATTTTGTAGCTTCTTATTCCTGTTTCCATAACATGAGCTGGAACTCATTTCTTCGTCGCCTCTCGTTCCACTTGCACTTATCCTTTTCCTAGAATACTTGACGCAAACATGACTGCGTACTCATGATCTCATGCAAGCTTTCCAAAATTCACTAGTGAGTCTTGGATCTCGTTTATATACTATAAGGCATTCCATGTAGAAGAACTTTCTCTTGAAAGTAAACAGATGTCAATCAGGTTATCATGCGCACTTACTAGGGTGATCTCTATAACCCATGCATAAATGAAGTAAACCATCCGTCTTATTGGCGAACACCACTCGATCGGGCTTCAAATTTCCAATAAAGGCATCAAGGGATTCTAAGTAACTAGTCATGACAGAACCTCAAAAAGGTTACCCGATACTTCGAGGGCATTACCAAGGCTAGTCAAAAGGTCTAACTACCCTCCTATCAAAACCGAGAGTGGCACCCCCTACTGGATAACCACTTCATCCCTAGAATCCATCCATAGCTTATAAACATAAGCATTATTTCCAAACTCAACACTTGGCATAGACATTCCCAAATCCAAACAAGTCATGTATAAATGGACTGATTCTCCAATAGGACTTTGAGACAAAAATGGGATTCTCTATTACGCTAGTACTTAAGGTGCAGAGACTCAACTATCGAAGCAGACTTAAATTATACGAACAACGAAGTCCTAACGGTATGATAGAGAAGAAAAGCTAAACCTTTAACAAGATCGTTACCCTCCTTCCGAGGTACTCTAGAAATGAGAGCATACTACTGCCCTCCCGATGATCTTGTCCTTGTCCCATAATACTTAACTATCCGCCCCGTTTTACCATGCCAAAGGTACTCTCTCGTCATGGGTTTCATTGTTCATCTTTCTACCTCCTTTGAGGACTAAGCCATACCAACAAGTTGCTCATCCTTAAGCTCGTATCCTTTATCCTTCTTTCTCACGATCCTTTCTTATAACGTGGCCACTGGTCTCTCGAGAACCACCTCCATCGTATGGAAAGCACTTTCGTAGGTAGAAAAGACTAGTCGCAGTTAAAACTACTGTGACTACAGATGGAGGAAAGAAAGGAAAAGAGACTCAATTAAGGAAACAAGGATAGTGCTAATGGCCTTTGGGGAATAGCCTTTTTCTTTTAAAAGAAAATTTTCTTGAAAAATGCTTCTTTGTAAACGTTTTTTTTTCAAATAGTTTTCAGAAGGTCTTTAAAAACTTTTGCCCAGTCTGGTAACCTTCTGCTCTGATACCACGTGTAACACCCCGCCTCCGCTAGGGTCACTCGCAAAGGAATGCACTAGCTTTAGAGGGGCATTATTGGTAAACATGCACAGAAATATCACAAGACAGAACATATAAAATAGCGGAAGTAAAATCAAACTTTCATAACATGAATAAATAAGGTCTAAAGCCTTTTACATCAGAGTACATCAAAACCTGTCTTGCAATAGTAAAGAAGCATAAAGACATTTTCATAAATTATTCCCCAAGTAAAAACAGTAAAGTAGCCATTAGCCAAGAAAAGTCCAAGCCATCCATGATGACCTTCAAGCAGAAGAAGTCCGAACTAAACAACAGTATTTCCTCCCTGTAACCTTGGGGGGGGAAATGGAAGAAAAGAGGCGAAACAAAACGGGTCAGTCAAAAAGACTGAGTAAGCCCTATCTACTATTAGCATAAAAACTAGTAAAGTTAACTGACATGAGAAACTGAGATGAACATAAGCGTGATAACAAGATAGATAAGCTAAATCAAAATAACAGGATGAACTACTGAACTCAGATAAACTAAGGTGTCATGATAAATTACGATGTCAAGATAAAACAAGGTATCACATCGTCAGATTTCTATCAAGTATAATATCCCCAAGATATCTGTCACGTATAACGCCCCGTGATATCTATCCTGTATTTTAGCTCTGCACCTACCGTACTAGTATCCCCACCGTGTCATGTGTTAACCAAGAATGACCCTCACTCAAAAGTCGTGTAATGTTCCATGTAAACCTAATATATCGCATATATAGGTTACTCAACTTGTATGTTTTATTCCATGTAAATGTTCTGTCCCTTGCCGTAGACCATATGGGCTTTCCCATGAGATTCTATATTACTTTAACATAGTTCCATGATCCTTAAAATCGGTTTGGACTGTTACCCTAAACCTAGCTAGGGTCTTCCAACATGAATTATTGTTTGTACAACTAGGACTTATGCTACCTAGGGCTGCTAGGGATTATGCTTACCTATTGCACGTTTTCGTATCTCGGTTTGGGTTCAACCACCTAGGGCCACTAGGGATTACGCTAACCGCCAATCGCGCCCTTTTTCCCACGCATTCATCGTGAATCGCTTTTCCATGACTGTATGCACATGTATCACATCGTGCCATCCGAGTCCTGTCACAGGGCAAATCAAGAAATACAGGACTCGGTCGGGAGCTTTCGATTTATCTGCCGATGCAGATGCTAAGGTCTGTTTTTCTTATACGTGGCTATGGTCCCACGAGACCACTCCCTCAACTAGTGAAAGACAAGACATGATAAATCCTATATGAGAACACAACACTGGCCAACCCACATCCAAGCCTTACCGCAACCATAATTAGATAGCAATTATGGTCTTTTGGGTGTTCTCTGCCTTTCCGTACGTACACGCTTGACCAAAGATGGTAGGTAGCCTGACGAAATGCTATCTAGGGTACGACCGTGTATCGTCGACTATCCCCTATCCATCCCCGTCTTTAGGTCGCTCGTATAACAACCAAGGCATACTCTTGGTTCTTCTAACGCAGACCTTAACCTCTCATGAGCCTAGTATAATCACCTGGCAGCTCATAGAGGGATACCAAGAATATCCTCACGTTCCCCGAAGCCGCTGCTTCGTTACCCAGTTCGCTGGAGCCTTTATCTAAATCAGATACTTGCTCCTACTCGTATACTTAAACGATGACCTACCGTATCAGGTTACTCATCTATCTATGAACTGGTCTAAATTTCCTTGACTAAGAATCATTACTTAGTTATTCTTCAACTAAGGTTTACCACTTAGCATTGTTCCCGTTATCCTTGTTAACTACGGTTATCCACCTAATCCTCAGAACTAGGGTTTACATAATGGATTAAGTGTCACTTAAGTTCATGACTTAACCCGTCTACAAATCCTGTCAAAATTGGCTAAGTATCCAAGTTCAAGGCTTAACCCTACAAACCATGCTCAAGTTGGTTAAGTATATTAAGCAATTCACGACTTAACCTCGTCCAATTATCATTCTAGATTGGTTAAGTATATATTAACTTGACCCTATCAATTTACTTAGTCAAATCGGTCAAGTGTATTCAAGCGATTCGTGACTTAGCCTTATCATGTTTTCACGTTATATTGGTTAAGTATTGGTTAACTTAACCACAATAAATTAACGAGTTAGATTGGATAAGTATAGGTCACTTAACCACATCAATTCATCATGTTTAGATTAGTTAAGTGTTTAACTTAACCCCATTAAACTACCAAGTGGGATTAATTAAGTCTAGGCTAACTTAACCCCATCCGATTTCCATGTTTAGACTAGTTGAGTCTAATCTTAACCCCATTCGTTAACCGTATTTTTCGGTT
The DNA here is from genome assembly GCA_030737875.1 of Allium sativum. Taxonomy (NCBI): domain Eukaryota; kingdom Viridiplantae; phylum Streptophyta; class Magnoliopsida; order Asparagales; family Amaryllidaceae; genus Allium; species Allium sativum. The sequence goes on from CM060911.1 coordinate 68,403,886, forward strand.
AAGCGTCATTAAGAAAACTTACTTAACCTTACCAAGTTATCGCGTTGGATTGATTAAGTGTTGGTTAACTTAACCCCATCCACTAGTCATATAAAAATGGTTAAGTGTCATTAGGCAAATCAAGTTACTTAACCTACCCAACCTTGTCATGTTTTGTTAAGTATCATTAGCCTAATCAAATTACTTAACCCATTTGTCCATGTCATATTTGGTTAAGAGTCATTAATCAAATTAACTTAACCCTATCATGTGGCATTAATTACTTAATGCACCTTCACCTCTCACATTAGACTTTGATGTGGTTACTAGTTAAGCCGGTCGGTTCCGGGTAGCTTTACACCACAACTTGGTCTAACCTCGGGTTCAAGCACAACATGACCAACTTCTCACATTGGGTCCTATTGTTTGCAACTACTAGTTAGGCCGGTCGGTTCCCGGTAGTTTTACGTTGCAAACTCAACCCAACCTCGAGTTGGCCACACTTATATTATCTAAGTGTCATGTCCATCATGTTTCCCAAAACATGTTACAAGTTTTCGAGCATTTGGGTAGACCTAACTTAATAGGTAAATTCCCAAAGGGTAGACCTAATTTAATAGGTAAATTCCCAAGCTTATGTTTTTATGCATACTTACATGTCAACTTCCATGTTATATTTCAAGTCATGTTTTCAAGTTGTATTTTCATGTCATTAGAAATTACCCATAACATAACCCAACGCTTTTAAACTCGCATATACGTTCGCGACAACGTAATGGATTAAAAGAAGAGACTTGGCAAAGGCATGACAAAAATGGATATTAAGCCACAAGTTAATCATGGTGGCAAATGAGGCACAAATGTGTTCATTAACTTGCATGTTACATTCTTAAGCCTCAAAACATGCATAAACCCAAACTTGGCACATAAGCGAATCATGGTGACAAAAGATATGGAATGATGACTAGTAACTCGCATATATCATCATATAAGGGTTATGACTTCATATGCAAGTTGACATAAAGGTTATGAGGGTTCTCATGTTGCCTAATGCAACATTTCAACATAAAGGTTGTAGCTTTTAGCTCACAAGATCAAGATAATGACTTCATAAACTTGCATGACATGATAGCATGTATCATACTCAATGATCAAACCCAAACTTGCAACATGAACATTTAACTTCATAGTTAATATCTAAGAGTAGGGAAAGGGCTTACATTGCTATGAAGGCACAAAAGATATGACAAAGCCCTTATGCAATCAAATAGACCCAAAATGCAAGCTCTAACATAAAAACCCTTGAGCCAAAATGATCAAAACCCTTGCTTTATGATGCAAAGATAGAAACTTGACTTGAATGCAAGCTAATGACACTCATACAAGCTTGAAAACACTTGTATGCATGGAAAATCTCTCATAGAAACCATTTAGAAATTTTATGAAGAGAGTGGAGGCCATGAGAGGTAAAATTTTGCCATAGTTTAGTTGCATGAATGAATAATGAGGATTTAGGATAGGTTAGGGTCTTATTTATAGATTAGGCAAGTGTTTTAGGCCATAGGATTAAACCTAGATTCAATCCAAGCCATCAAAGCATGTCTTGGGGAAGAAGTCAAGTGTAGGAACCATCTAGGGCCTTTAGAATAAAGATGAACCATGAGAACCATCCAAATGCAAAATCTGCATTTGAGCGAATCGGCCCACGGGTTGACAGCCAAACACCATGGATTAACCCCTAGTCGACCCAGCGGGCTCGGGTCGACCTCAAAAATCGGCCGGTTCGGTTATTCCCCTCTCCCAATTCGCTGTTTTGAACATTTTTGCATATTTATTTATTTAATTTTCAATTATATATATATATATCAATATATATATATATTTCTCTGCGCAACCCATTTCACTTAATTAAGTATACTTTAATTTGGGAATTTTTCGTGAAACTTCGCGAGGCCATATCTTGGTCATACGGACTCCGATTTTCGAAAACTCGGACTCTATTTCGCGTATTTTTCCGAGACGAACGCTATGGCATAGCCCGTTTCCCTTGATTCAGATTTTACAGTTTAATTCTACCTCCATTTATGTTATAACAGGTTATTGAAAATACGGGTTGTTACAGATTTGGATTTTTAATTGTGGAAGGGCGTTAGAGGAAGAAGGAGCTCAAGGCCACCAAATGAGAGAATGGGAGAAGTAACCTTTCTACATACCCCTCGCCCCCTATTTATAGTTTCCACTAACCCACTAGTGGGCCTCCCCAATTCAGCCCATTAGGCTCCCCAAACTTGAATAACCAACTGCAAAATCTTAAAACAACGATTTCTCCCAAACCGTTAAGCAAAATCCTTAATGTAACCACTTAGGAAAGCCAATAACCAATTACTTTCCAATGGCACAGGTCTCATCCTTTGATTCGACCTGAGTCAAAAGTTATGCCCTGTACAAGACTGTCAGGGGCAAAATGGTTACAAACAAAATTGGTAAAAATTATGGACATGTCTCACATCCCCATAAACAACATATCAAAAGATGAGAATGATCCAACCCTCAGGGAATAAAATAAAAATATTTTACGATCTTTCGATACGTAAAATGCGGGCTGTTACAATACAATTTCTGCATTAGCTGTCAATTGGCCAATCGCTCTTCTTACACATTGAATAAATAAATAAAAGTAATTATCATTTTTTTCTTCCTCATCTTTCTCAGACAACATCATATTCAATCTTTGAGTTTCTACATTGAACAAAAAGTAATAATTTTCTCTTGATATTTTGTACTTCGACATAGGTCAACCGATCTTCTCAATTGTGTTTTTAATCTAGTTTAGAGTTGGAATGTAAGTGCCATATCATAATGGGAGTTATCCGATTTTAGACATGATTCAAATAGTTCTTGAAAAACCGCATCTTTTTCTATGATGAGCCCCTCTCTTTGATTTTCACACTCGTCGTCATTCAAAAAAAAAGGAGGAGAAAGAGAGGGAGAGAATAAGTTGAGGAAACAACACTGATTTCCATGATGTTCATTGTCTTGATTTAGGTCTCCTTCAGTTAAAAAAAGTTGCAGTGGATATGTAAATGGTTTAGATGTACATGATGCCATTGTTAAGTTTTGAAATATTTATCTTCATTACTATCTACACAAATTACTAGGAATCAAAGTAGTGAATGGAAAAAATATTGTTGTTTCATTATTTATTGTTGGATCTTTCATTTTGTTTAAAATTATCTCCTTACTTCTATACAAGTTTCATCATTTTAAGTTATCCTTTACCGTATTTTATTTTTATGAACAACGAATGAGAATGTGCATATTGTATTCAGCTAGGTCTATGATACAAATTAGTTTACCCTTTTCAATTATTATTAAAGCTAAAGTTTTGAGTTTCTTTTCATTTTTTTAATCATGGATAAACATTGTGAGTACATGGTAGTAGTCAACAGGCTCATAACAGACAGGTTAGGTCTGATTTAGACGTTGTAGAGATTGAGAGGTTGTCAGCTAGGGTGGCAGAGCTGGAGGACCAGAATCGCCGTCAAACCATTGAGATGAATGAGCTCTTAGAGAGGTGTTTGGCGGAGTTTGAGCAGCAACATAGATGCAGACCCTCTTCAGCCGATTCCGCGGATGGTGCTAATCAGTGATGGAGTCTTCGATATGTTTTTGTGTTGGCTGATGTGACTACATGTTGATTTTTTGGTATGTGTTATGGTGATACTTGATAGTATGTTTATGGTTGACTTGATAGTATGTTATTTGTGCTGGAAATGATGTATTTGTGTTACAATGATGTTAGATAGTGATATGTACATATTTACGTTTGGTAGTTGGTTGTTTGGGTTGATGATATGCTGGGAATGATGTTATGTTGGTTTTTTGTGTATGTTTGGTTGGAAATGATGTTAGAATTTATTTTATGTTGATAATTGCTTTGTATGTGATATATTGGGAGCCCAGATTGTGGCCGAGTTGATGATTTGAGTGGTAATGCAGTTTGAAGGCTGAATAGCAGCTAAAATATAAAAAGAATGTGCAGTTTTACTGACGGTTTCCGATGGCTGATGACGGCTTATAGGTCTTCCAGTATTTGCGGTTTTCGACGGCTTGCAACGGTTGTTTGGATAGTGGATGTAACGGTTTCCGATGGCTTCCTACGGCAATCGAAAGCCGTCGAATACCGTAATAAACTGTGACTAGCCATCGGAAATCACACTGACGGGATTTATCGATAGCCGTCAAAAAGACTGTTTATCGACGCCTCGAATTGGTATGGTTATTTTCGGCGGTTTCCGGCAACCACCGACGGTTTTTAGCCATTGGAAATAGCGTGTTTTCTTATAGTGCTCTTAATCGGTTGTTGATCGGCTCGCCATCATCTTCTCCGCTTCCCAAAAGACGTTGACCTAATTTTCAATGGCTGAAAATTCATTCCTTCAGTTTGGTAAATATCTACATACGGTAATTTATTCTACTTAAACTTTAATTTTGATTTTTGTATTTATGCTATTGTGAAAGCTTTTACAATTTTTTATTTTCATTTCAGATCTTAATCTGATTTTGAACTGCTTGCCTACATCTTCTTTTCTTCACCTAATAATTGGTGAGTTTATTTTCTTCGATTCACCTAACATTTGGTAAATTTTATTTTTATTTCTTGATTCATACCCTGTATGGTTTAATTTCAATTGTTATTTCTCTTCAAGTGGTAATTCTCTGCATGCCGTAAGGATTCATTCGTAGAATTTAATGTCAAATATTTCTTATCTGAATGCATTTTACAATGGTTCTACTTTCAGTTGCTCCTTCCGTTGATGTTAAATTTCATTATTTCTATGGATAAAGTAATAATTGTTGCTAAGTGAAATAAGGTTTTTTGTTGTAGAGAAAGTTTGCTTTGCTTGGAATTTGGTTAAAGATAGTGGCATTATAATTTATGTTGCAGACAGGGCCAACAGGTTACAGTTGTTAGTAATTATAATTAAAGTCATGACTCCTCTATTTAAACTTCTTTACTACTTACTGCTTTAAAGTTACATTAACTTTCTTTATCAAACTATTACGTATTCATGCTAACTCTGTTGACAAGTTGGTATATGTTATGATATGTCCTACTTTCTACATATAATTGCACAGACACAAATGATATAGGTCAATCAATTGATCGTTAGTGGTCCTGAATTTGATTTTGGTTGGAGTGTCGTTTGTTCTTTGGAGTACTTGGATTTTGCATCTATGATAACATTTAGGATGAAAATAACTCAAATTATTTCTTCTATTCCAAGTAAAATAGAAATCTAGATTGCTTTTATATTCATTTTCTCCTTTCTTTCCCTGTTTTACTATATTCCTATCTAATATTAGTCGGCATGATAATGATGCCTTAATAATTACATGTGAGCACTGCCTTTTTGTTTCTCCATGTTATTATAATCTGTTTGTCCAAAATATTACTGTACCTTTTTTAAAAAATAACATAGTACTAATTTCTTCTATTGAAAAAATATGTTATTTGTTTTAAGCAAATACATGGTTGGGTTTTGATGCTATAAACAGTAAAAAGAAGAGAAAAGAAATTACACTAGGTTTCCCTTTTCCTTTCTGATCTAGATTTTCAATCCAAGTTCCGTGGTTTTGATAATTGTTTGCATCTTAACTTTTTCACATAATTTCTTTGCACTTGATATTCTGAAATTAATTCTAATTGATGCTTATTCGTCTGTTGCTTCCTCTTTCGCTTTTGAAGACTGCACAAGGCAACCACAAGGTGAATATAGTTAAACTAATTTCTATTTAGATGAAATTTTTTCTTCCTTTTTTTGATGTTTTCCTGTTAACAGTTGGTGGAGCTGAAGAACGGGGAGGCATGCAATGGACACTTGGTGAACTGCGACATGCGGATGAATTTTCATCTTCGAGAAGTTATCTGTACCGCAAAGGTGATACTTTTATTTTCTTTTTTTGTCCATCGTATGTATTGCTATGTTATTTGGAATCTTTTTTGATTTGATACTCTGTTGGTTTTTGATCTAGGATGGAGATAGATTTTGGAGGATGCTTGAGTGTTATATAAGGGGGAACACAATTAAGTACTTAAGGGTTCCTGACGAGGTAATGTTAGGCAATATAATACTGTTTTACCTTTGTTATGTAATTTATGTTTTAGCCGGTTTATAAATTATTTGTTCTTTTATCTTTTGTTTTACGTAATAACTACAAAATGCAGTTACACATACCTGTTTCCCATGTTGCGGTTCATACAGTTGTTTCCTAAATTCAACGTTTTCAGTTTTACTGACAGTATAAATCGTCAGATATTGTAGTTTTATCTATTTCCTATGCAATTTTACTTTATACTTTATTTTAACATTCACATGTATCAAATTGATTCCAGATATTGCTTAATTCATTAATCCGAAAACTAGTATATATTGATTCCAAATATTGCTCCACAATCTTGGTTCAAAGAAAATACTGATTACATTCTTTGATTCAATTCTTCATCGCAAGACAATGGTTTGGTGACCAACATTAATAGGGTATTTCATTGTGCGATCGATTGGCTGCTCCTTCCTAAGGTGAGATTTCAGTTGTGTGGTAAATGTTTTTTCTAATTCTACCACTTTAAGTGTTGACTTCGTCTTAATTTTTGGCGAGTGATCGACTGATTGCTCCTACTTTTGATATAATGACCGACATTTACAAGTTATTATTTTTGTATGAATTTAGCCGAGTATGCTATAGTTCAGGAATTGAAGATGAGGTCTTCTTTGAATTTTAAACATGAGGACGATGCAGTTTGTGAGGTATGACCAAATTTTCACTTCAAATACACTGATGTTATGGCCATTTATGGTATCCTTCAATTAGATATTCAGGAAAATACCCTGAAGAACAAAATAAACAAAAATTATTCCATAAGGACAAGAGGCTAAAACTTTGTCCATAAGGACAAATTTTAGTGTAAATGGTAGAATTATAGTGGGCCCCTGAATTCCTCTCTTTACATAAAAATTTGTCCTTATGGATAAAATTTTACCACTTTGTTCTTATGGATCATTTTTTTGTTTATTTTGTCCTTGAGGCTAAAAACCCCTTTGATATTATTCACATTTCACAATTACGCTTTTTTACGATATCCTTCAATTAGATGTTATGACACCTGACATTGTTTTCTCTATTTATGAGTTTCAGTAATAAAATATTTTCAAGCATGATATAATTTCATAAATCTATTATAGATTTATATACTGTTCACTGCTAATAATCATACTTTTGTTTACCTACCATGATTTTCCATATCAGACTCGCAATTTTTCATAGATATATGCTTACACTTAAGTTGTACATTGTAGCCTTTGTTCATTGTTTCCTATTTCTCTTGAGTCTAATTGAATTGTTAGTTGTTTTATAGCCCCTTCAATTTTATTACAGTTAGGATGCAATGTGAATATAAACAAATGGGCTACTGAGTTTGTGCAACTCGGATTAACAATGTCTGTTGTTTAACCTTTTTCACTAGGTTACTTTTTCATGCATCGCTTGGACATGGATATGATGTTAACTGTATGCAGTATAGGCCATACAAGCCATAAATCATTTTTCATCAAATTTGTAATGACCCAGAAATTTCAGAACCAATTTAATGTCTATTTCTCTTAAGAAATAGTAATTTCTTAAGGAAGTGGTAGTTATCGAACTCAGAATTCGACGAAATTAGTTTCGTTAGATCTGGAATGATGAAATTAGGTAGCCTACCAAGTTTTGTCAAAAAGGGCAACCGTTAGATATGTTAAATTTGCAAAAGATTCAAAATTTGAACAAAAAACGGACGATTTTGAGGATACCTTGAGAACAAAATATCGCTAGATCGTGAGGCCACCTCCATTGGATCCAGAATAGTGAATTTTAGTACTCAGGGAAGTTTCGCATCAAACGGCATCCGTATGTGGAAAAGAAAAAAATAAAAGGCCAAAACTTGAACTAATTTTTGATGATAATTGGAATTCGATTATCCTAACGGCAAAACTGGAACCTGAGACCTATCTAGAAAATTTTAGAACATAGTATATTATCTATGTCTGAAGTGTGGGAAAATCCCATAAAGAATATAGAAAGTTATTAAGAAAACAAAACTAATATAAATTATTTGAAAATGCAAACAAACTCAGATTTTGGATCTGTACACATAGGGATGAAGTACGTTAGAAACCAGATGATACGGTTAAAGAATTTCTAAAAACCGTTATCATTTGATACTCCGACACGAGGCCGGAAGGTGCTTGAGAAAACACATTTTACTATTTGAATGGATAAGGTTTCCTATCCTTATCCATAAGGACACGTGTCATGCATCCATGAAATTGAACTTCCTAATAAATACCCTCCACCCTTACCTTCTTTATCATTTCATTCCCTTTCTTCTCTTGAAAATCATCTTCTTCCTTCCATCTCCATGAATTTCCCACGTTTTTCCCTTAAATTAAATAAAAAAAATAAAATTCAATAAAATAAAGAAGAAAGAAAGAAGAAAAGCTAGGAGAAGGATCTATACATCCTAGGCGAAGTTCTGGAAGCTTTTAGGTGAGAAAAACTAAACCTTTAAAGGGTTTTGTTACTTCATTGTATGATTGCATATAAGGTGTTTGTTGAAATGTTTTTTAGAGTTTTGGTGGTGAATTCATGGATGATTTGATGGTATATTATTGCTAAAACTTCCTAAATAGGTTCATGAAGGAAAAATGGCAATTTATTTGGAGTTTGGAGTGAAAACCTTTGTGTTAGGTTCACAAAGTTGCACCATTATGGAATATCATAAACATACGTGCCTTGATTTAATTTTGGTAATATGTTTGGGTTAGTAGTAAATGATTTTATGTAGTATATGATGATAAACTCCTAACGGTTCATTCTTTATGGATTAATTCACATAAAGATGTGATTATGGGTTATGAATTCACCATTATATAAAGGAAACCATGACCTTTTATTTAAATTCATAAAGTTGAACCTCATGTGATAAATACTTGGGTTGATAGCTAGGGTAATGAACATCAGAAACTTATAACATGATTTTGAGCACCATGACATGCTTATTTTGAGTTGTTAATCTCCGGCTAATGAATATTATTCATATTTGGAAGTTGTTGGATGAGGTTGATTTGATTTGGATGTTTTTGATTGATCAATGGTTATGAGTACCATTTGGTTGTTAATTAATAAAGTGGAACCCAATTTTGACACCGAATATGATCTTAAATAACTAATGAGTTTACTTAAAACTCGTTAGACACATGTCGTCTTGTTTATGTTTATTGGATATTTATAAATACCCAAATTCTCAGGTTATACGGGAGTTGAATGAGTCTCATTCCAGAAATTGGATTTTAAATGATTATTTTAACAATAAAATAATCAAGAAAAATTAAAGTGTTTTGGATAATGGTATAAATAATAAACATCTATTTTAGTTGAGGCGGAAACAACGAGTAAGTCTATCCCAATTGTGAGATCTGGAAAGATAAACGGGGTGTTTAACAAGGTAAGGGATGCTGAACTGGTGCGCTGAACTTACCTGGCCAACATTTACTGAACTGGGCGAGGATTGAAATGGATCGAAAGGATAGCCCAGATGTTCAATTAACAATTTATTAAACGTTAAATATATGGAAGATATTCATTTTTGTATAATGAATCTGAAATAAAGAAAAGTGAACACTGGAGTTTTCCAATTAGTTAAATTAATTTGGAATCAAATGGAAAACGCTTTGGTTAACAGTTGAGATAAGTCTCCATAGATGAATACTTTGACTATTTGAGGAATTTGAAAGGAGTTAGCCAATATTCCGCTTATAGTGTTGGTTGGATACGGAGATTAATATCAATTGTAAGCAGATATGATTTCCGTGAAGATTCCATTTTAAATGGAATATGGTTTTGGGTTTATCGTGAACCGTGTTTTAAGCGATATTGGTTTTTTAACCCAGTTAAATACATAATTAATTTCCTAAGATTGAATAACCATCAAGTAGTATTTTTTTTAGATTGAAACTAAGTGGAGTTTTAGTGAATCTTTAATTATATTGAAATGGAATGTGGTTCGTGAAATCCTATATACCTATTGATTTTAGAGATTTGTTGGTTATTTGGAAAGACCAGGTTTTTACCCATTCTGAATAATTATACGACATGATTCTAATGTCAAGATATCGAAGACGATGGTGGAAGACCCAGATTTATTCACATCGGATGGATGGCTTGTTGATGCCTTGGACGGCCACCCAGGTTAAAGTAGCGGCCAATATGACCGTACATGAAGCGATTATGTTCGCAAGGACTTGCACTCCGAGGCGGGGACGTAGAATCAAGTGCCTTCGATTTCAGTCCTAATCCCGTATTGGACTTGTTGATGAATTTTGTGTCTAACACTGTATTTTATAAAATACAAACTGACATTTACTAAACATACTTCTGTTTGGTGGCGGAGAATTTATTCTCTTGCTTAACACCCTTCTTTGAGACGTACGAGCTCAAAGGTTGTATGTTTGGTAAATAGCAGTTTGTGTTTTAAAGTATGATAATGTGGCATGATAAGGGGGAACGAATAAGGGGGAACGATCAAGGATATAGTTGGAAAGAAGGGCCTTGTGGTTGAAGACCAAAGCATGGCTTAAGTGCGTAGCTCTATGTATGGCATGACTTCGCGTGCCTCATAACCCGGAATGAGCTGAAATAGGATTATAGACTGCAGGGGTAGGGGCTTAACGTTCCATCAAGAAAAAGGTAACGCCATGGTATGGAGTCCAGGCATTTACTTATGTGGTTTGTTGGATGAGGCGCCTCGGAATAGGTCAATATACCTAGATGACAGTCTACACACAAACTAAGGGACGTTATGTTCAGGTTGTTACTTTAATCCAAGAAGTAGGGTGGACCGACCCTGCCGCTCTAAAGGAGCCATACGGGACCCTGGAACCTAGCCGAAGGTTTCGAATCGGATTGGGAAGATCATTAGCCCCAGTCCATTAATGGAAATCCAACTTCCAATACGAAACCCTTTACGATTTTCAATTGTATACCTATGTAGCCAATATAGTGGGATGGGGCACTATGCGAGCTAAGATTCATAAATTTATTTTCGAAAGGATTTCTCACACCCAAGTCATTATAATAATATCAAATGTTTTTGTTTTGAACTATATCAAGCATATTTTGAGATTATAAGGAAAACCCCTATCCTCTGGTGTGCGCTTGCATTGTGTGATGGGACCTGGGGTTTATAACCGTTCATTTTTCTAAATGTCATGTTTTCAAGATCTGGTTCATGGTTGTTATGGATATGCACGTATCCTTAGGAGAAAACCCGTTATGTAACATGCGGCGTGGTCCCGAGATACCTTATTCAAATTTAGGCTAATTATAAAATTAGTTAATAAAGCTTTCTCACACTAGTTCCATGACTGACCCGATGTTGTTTTTCCCTTTCAACCTCGGGTGCCCACCTTTCCACATGGGCGGGTTGATTAAAAGGTTATCTAGTTGTCTTTTTGGGTTAGCTGCTAGTGCTTTTGGTTTGGAGTCAGAGCTGGATTTGGATTGCTCTAGACCTACTCTAGAAGACTCCAATAGTTGGGCCTACCCCTATCCTTTATCCTTAATCTTTATCAGCCATGTACATTACGTTTTTGATTCCGCTGTGCTGTGATGTAATATATGGATCCTTGGTATATGTAACTCTGATGTAATATATATTATGTTTTTCTTTTGATGCTATTATTATGCGTTATGTTCTGAAAGCGTCTCTTGCACTTGAGTGGGTGCCGGTCGTTACAGTTGGTATCAGAGCTTAGGTATAACCTTAGTTCTGGGACATAACTTCTAATTACTCATCCGAGATAGAATCAGTAGTATTCTAGGATGAGTAACTCATTAGAGATAAGATTAGTAATATCCTAGAATGAGAGCATCATTCCTTTGATAATCACCTTTCTACACGTTTCAGCTTTGATTTGTTTATTCCTGCTTCTTATAATATTACATCTATAGCCTAACTCTTTTCTTTACTATGCAGATATAGTAGGAAAATGAGTGCTAGAAGAGTAGGAAGGCCCGTAGGAGGCAGGGAAAGGGTTAATGATGCTGCCCAAGATCGTAACCCAATCGGGAATCAAGCAGCAACAATAAATCCACCCCAGCCCGAGCAAGATCTAGATATTATAGCTAAGAAGTATAAAAATTTGGGTGAGAAGACATTTACCGAGAAAGATATCTTACTTGAAGCCCAGGCATGGCTTAGAGATTGCAATAAGATATTCAGAGGCTTGAATCTATGCAATGAAAGGAAGCACTATTTAGCTTCATGGTTGTTGAAGGAAGAAGCATCGGTATGGTGGGATACCTTGACCATGCACGAGGATGAAGATAACTTTTCTTGGGAGCGGTTTCAGAGGGTGTTTGAGGATAGGTTCATACCTAATGAAGGAATCACCCAACTTTACCAAAAATTCTCCAATTTACATCAGGGTGAGAAGTTCATAGAAGAGTACTTGAACAGATTTAAAGAACTTTCTCGATTTGCCCCCGAGTTGGTTCAAGATCCAAAAAGAAAGAATAAAAGATTTATTCTAGGCTTACATCTAAGATATTGAAACCGAATGACGAGTCACATTATGCTCCCCTTCGTTGAGATGGTGGACTTTGCATATAGATATGAATACAATGATCAACTAAGTGCTGCTGCAAGCAAAGTTCGGTCAAAGAAGAATTTAGGCCAGAAGAGAAATCGGGATGAGGAAAAGTTTGAAATTAGTGGTGAAGCTAAGAAGAAGAAGAAGAAGAAGAAGAAGGGAGCTTGTTTTAACTGTGGGAAGTTTGGGCATCGTAAACAGGAGTATAAGGCTCCGAAGAAAGCTGAGCAAGGTGAGGAAGGTAGGAAGAATGAAAGCAAGTCAAAGACTGAAAAATTAAAGAATGTCAAGTGTTACAATTGTGGTCAGACAAGACATTATTCAACATAGTGTATATCTCCTAAGAATCAGAAGAATGATGGGCTTGGGAATTTCTATCAGTGCCATCAGCCAGGCCATCTGGCTAAAGATTGTCCACTAAAAAGGAAGGCTGTAGTAGCTAATGTGTACAACTTGGAGGCTACTCCATTCTTTGTGCCGGAGAAGCAAGGCGGAGATGTTCTTGAAGGTACGCTTAATATTAAGAACATTCCAGTAAAAGTTTTATTTGACACTGGCGCTTCTCATAGTTTCTTATCACACCAAATAATGGAAAGATTAAAGTTAAAACATAAAACTATTGAGAATCCAATTTGCGTTTGAAATCTAGTAGGGGGTTCAGTTAATCTTCTATGCTTTGTAAAATACACATCGCGTATTCTCGCTATTATTTTTCCCTAATAATGGTTGTTTTGGATTTTACGGAGTTCAATGTCATTCTCGGGTTAGATTGGTTGGCTAAATATGAAGCGTCTCTTGATTGTAAGAAAAGGATAGTTAGAGTGAAAACTAAACTCGAAAACTTCATAAAAATACCATGCGAAGGCCAAACCCAAAATAGGGATGAGTTTTGGTATTCTCTGGATGTTTCCTTCACCCCTGTTGAGGACATTCCAGTAGTCAATAAGTATGCTGATGTGTTTGGAGATGTAGTTAAACTTCCTCCACGATGGGAAATAGAATTTCAAATTGAATTAGTTCCGAACGCAAAACCAGTAGTGCAAACTTTTCGTAGGATGGCACCAAAGGAAAGAGAGGAGTCGGAAAACCAAACTAAGTAGTTGTTACAGAATTTTTGATTAGGCCTAGTTTTTCATGATGGGGAGCAACAGTAGTGTTTGTTCCAAAGTTTGATGGTACACTCAGGTTGTGTATGGATTACCGCGATCTGAACAAATAAACTCTGAAGAATAAATATCCTCTCCCCCGTATCGATGATCTGCTTGATAAGTTGAATGGGGCTCACGTGTTTTCTAAGATGGATCTAGCTACGAGATTCCATTAGTTAAGAGTTGCAGAATAATGCATCCCTCTTACGGCTTTCAGAGGGCCAAATCTGTTTTATGAATGGCTAGTTATGCCCTTCGGACTATGCAACGCTCTAGCATATTTTGTGGATTTGATGAATAGAGTCTTTTGGGAGGTAAATAATAAGTTTGTGTTAATTTTTATTGACAACATCCTTATTTACTCCAAGTCAGAGGAAGAATATGCGAAGCATTTGGAAGCCATTCTGGAGATTCTGAGAAAGAATGAGCTGAAGGCCAAATTTGCCAAGTGCCATTTTTGGAGAAGTGAAGTGACATTTCTTGGGCATGTAGTAACAAAAGAAGGAATCTCGGTGGATCCAAGCAAAATCTCTGCGATTCAAGAATGGAAGCAGCCCAAGACACCAACGGAGTTTAGAAGCTTTCTCGGATTGGCTGGCTACTATCGAAAATTCATCAAAGATTTCTCAAAGATAGCTTGCCCTCTAACAAAGCTGATCAAGAAGGATACCAGATTTATTTGGACTCCTAAGTGTGAAGATTCATTCAAAGAGTTAAAGAAGAGATTGACCACTACTCAGTTTTGACAATTATTGACGGTAATCAAGATCTGGTTGTTTATACTGATGCTTCAAGAGATGGGTTGGAAGTAGTATTGATGCAAAGACGGAACGTGGTAGCCTATGTAAGCAGGCAACTGAAACCGCATGAGAAGGATTATGCAACTCATGATCTAGAGTTATTAGTGGTTGTGTTTGCGCTGAAGATTTGGAGGCATTACCTTCTAGGTGAAAGGTTCGAGCTTTATTCAGATCACAAGTCATTGGAGTATTTATTCACCTAAAAGGATCTGAATTTAGGACAATAGAGGTGTGGAGTTTTTAGCAGGCTGTGACCTAGATATTCTATATGCTCCAGGTAAAGCCAACGTGGTGGCAGATGCCCTCAGCAGGAAGCATGCCATAGTTGCTAATCTGATTATCACTCCCTCTCTAATTCATAAGATTCTGACTAGCTGAAGGACGACGAGTTCATTTAGATGATGTGCAGGAGAATCAAAGAGGGTGAAAGTACGGATTTTGAAGTAGATGAAAACGAAGATCTGAGACTGAAAGGACGGACTTGTGTTGCAAACAATCTGGAGCTTAAAAGAGAAGTTATGGATGAATGCCATAAGTCAAAGATAAGCATCCGTCCTGGGGTCCGCAAGATGTACAAAGATCTTAAACGAACGTTCTGGTGGAAGGCTATGAAAAAGGATATTTCCATATATGTTAGCAGGTGCCAAACTTGCCAACAGGTGAAAAGCGATCAGCAGAAGGTGGCAGAATTATTACAGCCTTAGAGATTCCCGAATGGAACTGGGATCAGGTTTCCATGGACTTTATAGACGGGACACACAAGGGAAATGAGGCTATATGGGTGATAGTAGATTGATTGACCAAGTGTGCACATTATATTCCAGTCAGAGAAAACTGGACACCAGACAGCTTGGCTCAATTGTATGTTAAGGAAATAGTCAGATTTCATAGTGTGCCTAGCATCATTGTAAGTGATAAGGATCCAATTTTCACAAGTAAATTTTGGGAGGTGTTTCAAAACGCGTTGGGAACAAAGCTAATCTCAGCACAACATACCATCCACAGACGGATGGGCAGACAGAAAGGGTGAATAGGATTCTCGAAGATTTGCTTTGAGCATGTATTCTGGACTTCGGAGGCTCTTGGGAAGACAACCTGCATCTAATGGAGTTTTCTTATAATAATAGTTATCACTCTAATATCAGTATGTTCCCTTTTGAAGCATTGTATGATAGACCATGCAGATCTCCTGCATGTTTGATTGAATATGGGGATCGACTAGTTATGGGTCCGGATATGATCAGGGAAGCATCAGATAAAGTAGATTTTATAAAGAAGAAGATGAAAGTGACCCAGAGCAGACAAAAAAGTAATGCAGACTCAAAGAAAATACCTCTAGAATTTGAAATTGGTGGTATGGCTTATTTGAAAGTATCCCCACTCAGAGGAGTTCTTCGGTTTGGGAAGACAGGGAAGTTATCCCCAAGATATATTGGCATATTTCCAGTGGTGGCACGAATTGGTCTTGTGGCTAATAAACTCGATCTACCTGAATGGTTGTCAGGGGTTCACAACGTATTCCATGTGTCTCAACTTCGAAAAGCTGTAAGGGATGAAGATAAAGGTTTAATTGTCAAAGAGAAAGCGCAAAAAGATTTGGAAGTTGCACCAAATCTATCTATTCGAAGAGAGCCACAGGATATTATTGGCAAGGAAGTCCGCGAATTGAGGAACAAAAAGATCAACCTTCTCAAGATTAGATGGAGTGAAGTTCCTAGAGATTGCATTTGGGAAACGAAGGATAGTTTCAGAAAGGCTTATCCCCTGCGTAAAGTGGAAATCCCTGGGTGATTCATGGGTGAGGTAATTTATCCCTTTCTCTTTTCTATTCAGCTTTTACTTGCATCTAAATTTCAAGGACGAAATTTCTTAAAGGGGGGAGGGGGGTGAATGTAACGACCCAGAAATTTCAGAAATAATTTAATATCTATTTCTCTAAAAAATAATAGTTTCTTAAGGAAGTGGTAGTTATCGAACTTAGAATTCGACGAAATCAGTTTCATTAGATCCGGAATGATGAAATTAGGTAGCCTACCAAGTTTCGTCAAAAAGGGCAACCGTTAGATATGTTAAATTTGCAAAAGATTCAAAATTTGAACTACAAACGAACGATTTTTAGGATATCTTGAGAACGAAATATCGTTAGATCGTGAGACCACCTCCGTTGGATCCGGAATATTGAATTTTAGTACTCAGGGAAGTTTCATGCAAAACGGCATTCGTATGTGGAAAAGAAAAAATAAAATGATAATTAGAATTCGATTATCCTAACGGCAAAACTGGAACTGAGACCTATCAAGAAAAATTTAGAACATAGGATATTATCTATGTATGAAGTATGGGAAAACCCCATAACGAATATAGAAAGTTATTAAGAAAACCAAACTAAAATAAATTATTTGAAAAAGCAAACGAACTCAGATTTTGGATCTGAACACATAGGATTGAAGTGCATTAAAAACCGAACGATACAGTTAAAGAATTTCTAAAATCCGTTATCA
The DNA here is from genome assembly GCA_030737875.1 of Allium sativum. Taxonomy (NCBI): domain Eukaryota; kingdom Viridiplantae; phylum Streptophyta; class Magnoliopsida; order Asparagales; family Amaryllidaceae; genus Allium; species Allium sativum. The sequence continues at coordinate 68,421,003 of CM060911.1, forward strand.
TTTGATATTCTGACGCGAGGCCAAAATGTGCTTGGTAAAACACTCTTTACTATTTGAATGGATAATGATTAATTATATCCATTCATTTTCCATCCTTATCCATAAGGACACGTGTCATGCATCCATGAAATTGAACTTCCTTATAAATACCCTCCACCCTTACCTTCTTTACCATTTCATTTCCTTTATTCTCTTGAAATCATCTTCTTCCTCCCCTCTCCATGAATTTCCCACATTTTTCACTTAAAATAAATTTAAAACAATTTCAAGAAAATAAAGAAGAAAGAAAGGAGAAAAGCTAGGAGAAGGATCTATACATCCTAGGCGAAGTTCTGGAAGCTTTTAGGTGAGAAAAACTAAACTTTCAAAGGGTTTTGTTACTTTATTGTATGATTGCATATAAGGTGTTTGTTGAATGTTTCTTAGAGTTTTGGTGGTGAATTCATAGATGATTTGATGGTATATGATTGCTAAAAATTCCTAAATAGGTTCATGAAGGAAAATTTGCAATTTGTTTGGAGTTTGGAGTGAAAACCTTTATGTTAGGTTCACAAAGTTGCACCTTTATGGGATATCATAAACATGCTTGCCTTGATTTAATTTTGGTAATATGTTTGGGTTAGTACTAAATGATTTTATGTAGTATATGATGATAAACTCCTAACGGTTCATTCTTTATGGATTAATTCACATAAAGATGTGATTTTGGGTTATGAATTCGCCATTATATAAAGGAAACCATGACCTTTTATTTAAATTCATGAAGTTGAACCTCATGTGATAAATAATTGAGTTTATAGCTAGAGTAATGAACATCGGAAACTTATAACATGGTTTTGGTCACCGTGACATGCTTATGTTGAGTTGTTAATCTCTGGCTAATGAATATTATTCATGTTTGGAAGTTGTTGGATGAGGTTGATTTGATTTAGATGTTTTTGATTGATCAATGGTTATGAATACCATTTGGTTGTTAATTAATAAAGTGGAACCCAATTTTGACACCGGCATATGATCTTAAATAACTAACGAGTTTAGTTACAACTCGTTAGACACATATCGTCATGTTTATTGGATGTTTGTAAACACCCAAATTCTTGGGTTATACGGGAGTTGAATGAGTCTCATTCCAGAAATTGGATTTTAAATGATTATTTTAATAATAAAATAACCAAGAAAAATGAAAGTATTTTGGATAATGGTTTAAATAATAAACACCTATTTTAGTTGAATATGCGGAAACCACTAGTAAGTCTGTCCCGATTGTGAGATCTGGAAAGATAAACGGGGTGTTTAACAAGGTAAAGGATGTTGCAACCAGTGCGCCGAACTTACCTAGTCAACGTTTATTGATCTGGGCGAGGATCAGAATGGATCAAAAGGAAAGCCCGGATGTTCATTTAAAAATTTATTAAATGTTAAATGTATGGAAGATATTCATTTTTGTACAATGAATCCGAATTAAAGTGAACACTGGAGTTTTCTAATTAGTTAAATTAATTTGGAATCAAATGGAAGCCGTTTTGATTAACGGTTGAGATAAGTCTCCATAGATGAAGACTTAGACTATTTAAGGAATTTGAAAGGTGCTAGCCAATATTTCGCTTATTGTATTGGTTGGATACGGAGGTTAATATCAATTGTAAGTAGATATGATTTCCATGAAGATTCCATTTTAAATGGAAGATGATTTTGGGTTTATCGTGAATCGTGTTTTAAGTGACATTAGTTCTTTAACCCAGTTAAAGACATAATTAATTTCCTAAGATTGAATAATCATTAAGTAGTGATTTTTTTTAGATTGAAACTAAGTGGAGTTTTAGTGAATCTTTAATTAGATTGAAATGGAATGAGGTTCATGAAATCCTGTATACCAATTGATTTTGAAGATGCGCTGGTTATTTGAAAAGACCAGGTTTTCACCCATTCCAAATAATTATACGACGTGATGCTGATGTCAAGATATCGAAGACAATGGTGGAAGACCCAGGTTTCTTCACATCGGATGGATGGCCTGTCTGTTGATGCCTTGGGCGGCCACCCAGGTTAAAGTAGCGGCCAATCTGACCGTACTTGAAGCAATTTGGTTTGCAATGACTTGCACTCCCAAGCAGGGACGTGGAATCAAGTGTCTTCGGTTTCAATCCTAATCCTGGATTGGACTTGTTGATGGATATTGTGTCTGACACTGTATTTTATAAAATACAGACTGACATTTACAAAACATACTTTTGTTTGTTGGCGAAGAATTTATTATCTTTCTTAACACCCTTCTTTGAGACGTACGAGCTCAAGGGTTGTATGCTGGTAAATAGCAGTTTGTGTTTTAAAAAATGATAGTGTGGCATGATAAGGGAGAACGACTAAGGTTGTGGTTGGAAAGGTGGGACTTGTGGTTGAGGACCAAAGTATGGCTTAAATGCATATCTCTGTGTATGACGTGACTTCGTGTGCCTCACAACCCGGAATGAGCTGAAACAGGATTATAGACCACAGGGGTAGGGACTTAACGTTCCATCTAGGTAACGCCATGGTATGAAGCCCAGGCATTTACTTATGTAGTTTGTTGGATGAGGCGACTCGGAATAGGTCAATATACCTAGATGACAGTCTACACACATACTGAGGGACGTTATGTTCAGGCTGTTACTTTAATCCATGAAGTAGGGTAGACCGACCCTACTGCTCCAAAGGAGCCAGACGGGATTCTGGAACCTAGCTGGAGGTTTCGAACTAGATTGGGAAGATCCTTAGCCCATGCCCATTGATGGAAATACAACTTCCAATACGTAATCCTTTATGATTTTTGATTGTATACCTATGTAGGCAACATAGTGGGATGGGGCACTATGCGAGCAAAGATTCATAAATTTATTTTCGAAAAGATTTTTCACACCCAAGTCATCATAATAATATCAAATGTTTTCATTTTAAACTATACCAAGCATATTTTGCGATTATAAGGCAAACCCCTATCCTCTGGTGTGCGCTTGCATTGTTTGATGGGATTGGGGCTTATAATCATTCATTTTTCAAAATGTCATGTTTTCAAGATCTGGTTCATGGTTGCTATGTTTAGTTATGGTTGCTATGGATATGCACGTTTCCTTAGGATAAAACCCGTTCCGCAACATGCGGCTTGGTCCCGAGATACCTTATTCAAATTATGGCTAATTATAAGATTAGTTAATAAAGTTTTCTCACACCTGTCTCATGACTGACCCGATGTTGTTTTTCATTGCAACCTCGGGTGCCCACCCTTTCCACACGGGCAGGTTGATAAGTAGGTTATCTGGTTATCTTTTTGGGTTAGCTGCAAGTGCTTTTGGTTTGAAGTTAGAGTTGGATTTGGACTCCTCGGGATCTACTCTAAAAGACTCCGGTAGTTGGGCCTAGCCCTATCCTTTATCCTTAATGTTTGTCAGCCATGTACATTACGTTTTCGATTCTTCTATGCTGTGATGTATTATATGGATCCTTGGGATATGTAACTCTGATGTAATATGTACTATGTTTTTCTTTTGATGCTGTTATTAATATGCATTATGTTCTAAAAGCGTCTCTCGCCCTTGAGTGGGTGCAGGTCGTTACAAAATTCAACCTAATTTTGTGTTTAGGGATATAAACTTTTATGGGACTTTCAAGTGGGCTTTTTTTTTATCAGATCAAAGTTGTTATTGTTCCCATTTTCATATCGATAGCTATATTTCATTACTCAAGCTTTAATTATGAACTAACAGTATGTTTCATCATAAGGAACCTATAGTTTATATACATTTATGTAATAATCTTTGTAAGTTTACTTCTAGCATAAAAACAAAGTTACCGTATAATCAATTTTTTTTTAATTTTAGGTAGCAAAATAAGAAATCAAGCTGGCATCAAATGTTCAAGGAACTGAACGAGTCATGTTTACAATGCATGAAGAACCAATTAAACAAGTAATATGATATCAGAAAATGGCTATTTCATCATGAATTTTAGGCTACTTATTTAACTCTGTTGTGAAATGTTATTACCACTTTTAATTCATGTACGATTATTAAATATTCTTATAAATTATTTTTCTATCTACTTTCACCATGTATTTTGTTATACCTTCTTTAATAACATAGCATTACAATTCTCTTTATGGTTGAAAACTGCAAATGAGTGAGTTTCATCAACTAATATTTTTTCTTAACAACCAAGTTTGTTTATTCTTTGTTCTCCCATGTCCCTCTCCTTTTAAACTCGGCATTCAAGTGCAGCTCATGTGAGTTAATGTAAATACATTTTATATGTCTTATCTTTGTATACTTCATGTTTTTTTATAAACTTCACGTAAATGTTGTTCATTAACTATTGTATATAGTGATAATTTAAACTTACATTGTATTTTTTAGTTTATTTGTCATGCACATTTTCAAATGTTTATACATTATATTTGATACCTTTATTATTAATTTTTCAAAACTGGGATAAAGTTAATCTAATGATTTACTTCTAAAGATTGTTTCAAGTTTAGACATGGATAACAAGACAAAAGTATCGGTAGAAAATGCATTTAGGATTGCCTCAAAGGTATGTTATTATGATTTGAGGTCATGTCAATCAAGAAACTTCTTTGCAGTCAATATAAGTATCTCATTTCACATTACTTTATTATGAAAGAAAAATGATAGCTTAGCTAGTAGAACATGAACTTACTTGCAGAATTCTGCTATTTATTCTTGTTTTTCTTCCCTGATAGCTAAGAAGTATGAAACATAGCGGGTCAACTTAGACATGTTTCTTTGCGTGACATGAAAAATGTATCTATCGTATTTGCATACAAAATATATTTCAATATCTAACTGGCCTTTTAAGGGAAGTCTAGCAAGTTTTGAGATTTAAGTAATTTTGTTTATATGGAATTAGAAAAAAAATATTAGACAATTTGATGTTTTTTTATTGTTACTTTTTTTTACAATAGTTAAAAAAGGTCTAATGTACTGTATGTATTACTACATGTCATTTAATAGAATTTTGTTAAGATAGTATAATTTGAGGTGGAATTTCCTCCAAAATTTTAGTGACCTTATTGTCATATTAATGAAATTTTCTTTTGCCCTTACAGTGAAGATTTTGACATGGTAATGGCAGGACGTTGCTCTTCATGTGCCCTTGAAGTGGAAATTTTCAACCATATTTTGTACCTCTTCGTTTTCTCTCTTCCTACTATCCATTTTGTATACAATGATTTTCCATTGACTTATTTGTTTTGCGCTTTTTTTTATTTTTTTTGGTTTTCGGATGGAAATCTTTAAAACAGTTTTAGCTTAACCAAAATCCCGACTTGTTTGTTGTTCTTTCATGCCTTTTTAAACGCAGAACAGTTTGGTTGCATAGGATGGTTTGAGAAAATAAGTGGAACTAAGGTTGGTGTTAGTGGTAAGAACTTTATTACAATTATATCTCAATTTGTTAGGTATACTGTAATATAGGCAAAACTATGTAATTTAATACTTATTGTATTCTTTCACATATGTGCACTGTTTCTCCACATAAATATCATTTTTGTGTGCGAGTGTGTGTATCATATGAAGTGTTATGGATGCTTTTACAGTTATATTATATATCATGCAGACGTCTAATGATCCAAGAGTCATGCACAGTCATTATGTAACATAATTTGATGAGGATTATATGCAACATAATTTGACGAGTATGTTTCTATATTCTGTAGGTCTTCTAATTATCAATGGTTTTGTATATATCAGATAGTTGGAGCAGCAGCTGTTGCCTGCATGCCTCTCGATGAAGTTGTCGCAGAGTCAAAATATGCATCAGATTTGGACACTGACTATTCTATGTAAAATAGCAACTTTTAATTTTGATGCATAATTTGAGTTTTTATAATATAGTATTTAATATTTTATGCCATGACTATGAAAAAGGCAGGGTCCCTACGCTTTTTTAAGTGCAAATGAATAACAGTGAAAATTTCATTTGATATGATTTATTCAGAGTTATGTTAAATAAAAATATTTTCATGTACCAGTAGTTGAAAGATCCTTCGTTCATTACAGTTTATTGATCTGAGAACAACCATCACAAGTCATATTATATCAGCAACAACACAAAAAGAATTGCACTATCATCTATTATGTGGACAAAATGACATTCTAGAAGCTTTGTTTCTACATAAAAAATGATCTATGTGAACTTTTAGGATATTTGTATTTGCTTAAATGCCATCAAATTAATTGTTACAGTAACAAAAACATGTATTAATAATCTTTTTCCTCTAATTTGAATCTTTTTTTTACTTCTTATTCTTCTTCTTTTTCTTTGCTTTTTTTTTATGCAGCTCTTCATGTCATCAGTACCCTATGAATTTGATTGTAGGGTTAATGCACTGTTATTGTTTATTAGGTTAAAAAGCAATGTGCAACATGCAAGTTATTTGGCACGGTACAACAACGATGTTCGATTGAAGTCAGTCTTGCAAGTGTATGGTACTACATGGATCTTTGATTGAAGGCAAATGTGCATCTGCACGGGGGCAACATGGATAAGTTGATTTTTTTTTTTTAATTTTAACGTATCGAGTCAAGAAATTTTTAATTTACGTAATATAAATATAACAATATATCATAACAAGGGCACAATAACAACCATGTTTAGCTAATGCCATCAAATTAAGTGCGCGGTACTACATGGATGTTCGATTAAAGACAGCTGTGCATCTGCACGAGAATTACACTAGTATTGATATAAACTAGTGAGGAGGAGTGAAGCAAGAACTTTGGCAGAATGTATTGAATTTACTAAAGAGAGCAGATGGTTTGAGGAGAAAAAAAGGCGTGTTGCTTGCTGGATTGGAAGTTGAATCAATTAATGAAAAATTTGAGAATTTCTAACTAGGTATATTTAGGTTTTTAATTAGCAGCATGTACAGTTATTACAAATATCAACAACTACTTATAAATTGTTAAATAAAAGCACGTGCACAAATATCCAACAACCAACAGAAATGGCTTTTGCATTGGCAATAAATCACACTCAATACGAGCACGGGTACTCACGGACATGGATATCGCAATATCCGTATCCGCCCTATTAATTAACGGGCATTAAAAAATCCGTTTATTTTACCCATCAATACCCATTTAACTATCTGTTTTATGACCATAACGGATTTTATCCGTGGGTAACTGCGAGTATGAATTTTTTTGCCATCCCTAACATTACACATCATTTTTAGATAAGAAATGTCAATTTTTTTATTATTACTATGCACGTACTATCAGCGGCGGAGCTAGCCTTAGAGCTTAGCTAGGGCCTAAACATAATTTCCGCTAGGGGTGTATATCGGTCAGACCAAACTAAACGGAGGTGTGTTCAGTTTCTGTCCTAAATAAAATCTGATCGGACACAGACCAAATGAAAAAAAATCGTACAAATTTTGTTGTCCTAAATAAAATCGGTCAGACACGGACCCGGTTATAGACATTGCTATCTGTATTAAATTTTATACTTTTTATTAAATTTTTACTCGGTTATATATCAAAGTACGAGGAATTCGGACGAATTCGAATGAATACGGAGCGGATGTGATTTTTTTCTCGTACAAATTTTACTATCATAACTCGTCTCCTAAATGAAAACGAACGCACATGGACGAACTCATTTCGGTCAGGACATGAATAAACAGCGGACATTCGTACAAAATTTATAGCCATAATTTAAGCTAGGGCCTACTAAGTATTGCATTTTATAACAGGTTCTATGCTTTTGAGATAGGGCATTGGCCCCTGCTGGCCAAACTTTAGCTACGCCCCTGCGTACTATTGCAAATAGTTCTCCTTTAAAAGTTCAGTAACATATGACTAAATCATCATTTTAATTTTCAGTAAAAATTAGTCATTTACACAACTAATTTTCGGACATGTAACACCGAATATAGTAAACACGTGAGACGACCACTCTTCAACGTTTCAACCTATTGAATTCGGTCAAACACTACCGTTTCCTTAAAAGTAGTTTTGTCTAAAAGTTTGAATTTTTTTCTGGCTCGAGAACCTCCATAACAATTTGAAAATGAATGGCGTGCCGTTAAAAAATGAACAATTCTTGTCTAAAATTTGTGTGTCATTAACAATGCCCAAATTATCATTGTTTGCATGTAGCATTGCAGTGCTAAGCACTCCGTTCGCTGTCTTTTTTAGCTGGTTGACTATTACGTTCGTGCTTGACACGTTCTATGTATGAACAGTAATAATCAAAAATTATAACCGTTAAGCTGAATGGTTGGGATTTGTGCTTTGGCCTCTGACGCGTCGGACATCAATGACCACTTTAACTGCTCAGCTACAAAAATACAACCAACCCACATTTCCTATTCCCCAATTCCTCCCTTCTCTAACTCTACACAAATACAATTCAACTCATCAGCACCATTTCTACTGCACACAAACTCAACACATAAACACGTAATGTCCGACGCCGTGGATGATTCTGATTATGAAGATTTTGTGGATTTAATCATTTTGAAAGAGTACAACTATAGAAGAAGGACCCAAATCTGATAAATGCATACGTCAACTTTTACTAGTATAGAGTGGGTGGAAAAATTACTCAATGGGCATGCCAAAAGATATGCACGAAATTTTGTTGTGAAAAGACTTTGTTTTCTCTCTTTGTGTGATATGCTGCAAAACTACGGTTTAGCTACAACGCCACATATTCATATTAAAGACGTAGTTATATTTCGATATACAATTGTCGCTTCGCTATAAGCAGACAATCAAACAAAAGATTTCAAAGGTCATGTAACCCAATTTAGTATATTTTGACATAGTTTTAGAAAGCATATTTTTATTGACAAAAGATATTATGAAACCCTTAAATTCTCTGTTCAGCACTATACTGAAACAAATTACAATTTTGAACCGATATTATCCTTATTCTAAGAATTGCATAGGTGCTATAGGTGGTGCCCGTTTAACAGCGCACTTTAGGGGCGTAAACCAGTCGGACCGGACGGAAATGTGCTCAGTTTCAGTCCTAAAATATTCAAACCGAACATGGGCCAGATGAATTTTTTTCTTGGACGAATTTTGTTGTCCTAATTCGTGTCCAAAATAAAATCGGTCGAACACGGACGTATTTTTTTCGGACATGGACACGGACGGACCCGGTCGGACATATCTATTTATATCACATTTTATACCTTTTGTTAGACTTTCTCTCAACTATATACCGAATTATAAGAAATTCGGACGAACACGGACCATACGTGATTTTTTCACATACAAATTTTGTTGTCCTAACTCGTGTCTTAAATTAAAATCGGATGGACTCAGACGAACATAATTCGTTCACGGACACAAACGAATGTCGGAAATTCATACGAAATTTATAGCCCTAGCACACTTACCTTCAGATAAAGTTGTGTCTTACATTGGATGAAAAACGTAAGCTATTCAAAATACCTTAACAGTTTGATCATTCGATTTACAATTTACTTATGTGATGTTGGAGTCGGAAGGGACTATACACAATACCAAATTTTTTAACGTAGTTATAAATGATAAAAACCCGAACTTTTTCCATCTACCATGGAGCAACATTATTTAGTTGACTTCGGTTATTCTCTTCTTAATCATTATTTACCATTTTACTGGAATATAAGGTGTCATATTCCTCATTTTCGAGATATAGACATATATGAATACATTAATTAGTTGTCGACGTATTTACATCTCTATTATCTATGTATTTTCATTTTTTATCCATGTATTTATGTCAGTTATTAATATTTATCGATATCAATTACTAACATATATCGGTATTTTCGAGATAGAGTGTTTGATGTATTTTTTAATATAAAACCCCTCAAATTTCCTCTTTTCTACAACTAAATCAACATCCAGGCTTTAACTAGAATATAACACAATGTAAACGAAAAGATGATTTGCACATATATCTACAAACGACGATGAACAAGAGCATGAGCACATCTGCATTTCCAACTAGTTTTACCGTTACAAAATTTCTGTTACAAAAAAATATATACACCCACTCAATACACTGCTCAATACTCCGCTCACTTTAACTGTAATGATCCGATTTTTCGATCCCTAGAGTCGACATTAATACATCTATGGTACTCACATTCTGAATATACAAGTGTTGTAAAACCAAATCATTAAGCATTAAAGAAAAGAGCATAGAATAAAATCTACAATCATAATGGATAACATATAATACATAACAAGTCTTTACAAGCTGAAAGAACTTTCATTTTATATATGCACACAACATGTAACGACCATAAAATTTTGTCAATTAAATTTCAACGTTTAATTTATTTTAAACGTTGATTTTAGAAAGTGAGCAAAATTTTAATATGGAGTTATTAACTGAATAAGTGAAATGCGATTTAAAATTCTATTTATAACAATTTATCATAATTCAAAAATGGTAAATAATTGAATTTTAAGTTAAATAAGGATCAAAAATGATTTCTAGTGTGAATATAAATTCTAGTTGAATTAGAATTGAGTTGGTAAATTTTTTAAAACTGAAGTTAAAAGTGATCTCATCAACTTTTGAAATCGTCGATTTAATTGATGCGTTAAAATAATGATCTACGGTACAATCTCAGAATTTTTCGAAACTAGTTCCATTGGATCCGTAATATTTTATTATTATCGGATTTTAAATTTCATAGCGTTTGGTCATAAGCTTAGAAAACGCCTAGGATTAATTAAATGGAAGTATATTTAAATCGTCAATTTAATATTGTTATCCCGTCTATACGGTCGAATTAGGTTTTGGAACCTGTTCCGTTAAGATCAGAATAGCAGTATGACTCAGAAACGTCGTTTGTTACGACTGGATAGGAATTCAGGACTTCGAGTTATGAGCCATGAGATATTTTGGGTTATTATATTATATAAAATGTAATGAAAATCTAATCAACTTAATTAACCTAGATCTAAATTGTATGAGAGGCACCCTATTTTCTTCAAATTTAATGACCCAGGGAATTCGACGCCCGTATTCCAACAATAATACATAATCTAGTATTACTTGCCAAAACTCAAGTATCGAAAACACTAGATAATTAACAAAAAGAAATTGGGTGAGATAAGAAAGAAAAAAATATTAGAGGAGAAGAAAAAGAAGAAGAATAACAACATAACAGAATCAGAGTCTCACATCGCATTGGAACAAAATATAATATAGGAATAATCTTTATTGAGAGCTTGAAATAAAAATTACAATTATTAGAGTACAACTTACAATCAAGACAGTTATAACAACCTATCCTGATATACAACACACAGCGGAATAAATACTAATACGTCTGAATCCTCTAGCTTGTCTTTTGAAGTCCATATCATCCAAATCTGAACCTGTAAAACTCGGTCTGACCCGAGCATTTCAAACACAAGGATCAGTCTGGTGAACAAGAGTGAGAAAATTCACTATGTTTAAAGGTATTATACAACTTGATTTTGAAGTCAAAACATTTCTTTTCGAAAGAAAAGGATAATCGTAAGACCATTCCACACATAAACACGGACATTTTTTTACCTTACGATAACACAAAAATATTTTGAAATCATATTTATTCTGATATTATAATAGTGTCTAAATCAAATAAATAACCATCTAGCAGAACGCTTGCATCTCACGCTCTACATTCCTAGTATGTAATAAAAACCATGGGTGCTTATTGGAGATTGGATTTCCGACTATGAGAAGGTATGGAATCATCTTCTGATAGTGTATCTCTAGAGGGGAATACACTAGGTTCGATAAGAACATCTTGCTACCCGGCTGCACATGACCGACCACTCATTTTGCTTGAGTGTATCGAATGTATATCACCAATAGTTAGGCTTAAACCACTGTTTCCCGAAATGGACAACATCGATAGATTAAAGAAGGAAATGGATTTTCTTTAGATAGGTGATAATACACCCTAACTGGGAGCGATCCACTTAGCCATGCCGACTGGTTGATTTTTTTTCATTCCCGGTTGTGAGGCTTGAGGTTATAATTACCTTTTTAAGATAGCACACCGCCATTCACTTTGAATACCACAACATTAGATTCACCAGAATGTCACTAATTGATTTCCATAAAAATATTCTAGTTGTTAAGCTAAAGAAGTTTCCCTTCTTTGCCATCAACTTTATACGTTAGAAGAAAACAACGTGTCTGACTCCTTTGGAAATACTCTGTTAGACATTTGTCCATACAAGTTGTCCTAGGACTGGACAAACTGAAGGCACCCTCCTACTGCATCCTTGAATTAACTTATGGATCAACAGCGAGTAGTCCTTGCAAATCCGTAGATTCCAATCACAACCGAATTACCATCAAAAACATCTGGTTGCAAATCAGAGAAATTTATCAAGTAGCCCTTCCACTTATGAAGATTCACGATATTCAATTTCTCCATCTTCAATCTGCATCTTTGACAATTTCGTATTTGTTGGTTCTGAACAATTTTCGAATATATATTTGATACCGATCTTTGCATACCAACAATCGTATAGGTCCTATTTGATAGTCGGTTATTTAACTATCAATAAACATCCATTCAACCATGAAAATAAAATGAGTTTACCGGTTAGGTACTCAATGTCACTGGGTTTTTTTAATTAAAAATAATTAGTGAAGGTTAATTTAAAACTCCTAAATATTTCAATATTTTTAACACAGTATTTACTTCTTATTTTATTATAAGAGTATTCTTAAACAGTTTAAATTACTTTAGAATTAAATCATATATATATTTCCAACTTTGGTTTCAGTTAAAATCACGTAAAACATCGTTATGACATCTCTTTCATTTAATTTCTCGAAAATAATAACTAACACTTCCCCTTTGAATCAACTTCCTGATATTTTGAATCTCACACACCACTTAAAATTGAAATTATTAATCTTGTGTGACTGATTCATTATACCTCAAAATTTGACGTTGATTCAAGTGATTTCAAATAAATAATTTCTTAATTTTTGAATCATGAATTATCTTCCAAATTTGATGTAAAAAATCTAAAAATTACTCTTGTACTTGTCAGTATTACTTATGAAAATTTCATTGAAAATCCAGTCTTAAAACTCACTGCTATTTCATGATTATTTGATTTGAATATTTGTTTGTTTAAAATCATTTGAAATTATTGATTTATTGAATCACACTTATATCCTGAATCTGAAATTTACATTCCGGTGTGATTGATTCGCAGAATCTTGAGAGTTTCATATTCCTCAAATGATTTCAAATAAACGGTATTTTTAATCATTGGATCATGAATCATCTTATGTGACCGTCATCTTGACAAGTCTGATTTAAAACTATTTTTTGTGCTGCTCTGATACTTTTTGAAAAATGTTTATTTTGGAATCTTCTGTTTGCTGCTCTGATATATGTGCATAATATGTTATCTTGCATGCTTGGGCTTTGTACTTATAATTTTTTGGTCTATGATATTCTTGTTCGTCTCTAGTATCATGTCAAAATCCTCATTAATAGAGACATCAAGTGGTATCTGTTTAGAAGTGCTGAATATTTTTTGTATATATATTGTTTAATCCCTCTTGTCTTGTTAGATTTGCATATTCCTCTTGTAATTGATTTTCAATTTTAAAATTATTTATTTATTATTCACTCAGAAATTGAAATCAAAATCCAAATTGAACTGTGTTTAAAATTCATCAAAATTATTATTAGATTTTGAAATTGTGATGAATTGTGACTGCATTATATTTCACAATAAGGGGAGATTTTTTTTAATCTTCATGATGATTGAACAGTTTTTATAATATCTTTGAATTGGCAGTTAATTTCATGACCATCTTCATTATCTATCATCATTTTGCTGTCCATCGTTTTGATTTATATTAATGTGGAGAGTTTAATTTCTTTTAAAAGTCATCTTAAATAAACAGTAAAAATATTTGTGATGGAATTGTGGTTATATATTATTCAGAATTAGTGATAATTGAAAATTTTCAATGATCTCAGTACAGTTGGTCATATTTCATAATATGATTAATTTTAGAAATTTATTTCACAAACCACCTCTATACCTACCACATTTTTGTCATCCATATTGGTTTTATATACTGAGGAGTTTTTACTTTTTAAACTGGAAATAATGATAAACATATATATAATATTCATAAGTGTGTCTCTAACCACATTTAAAAATCCAAGCCCTGGTCATGCATGGTCAAGAGATTACTTATATTTAAGTTGCAACTGACCTCATTTAAAAATCCAAGATCTGGTTATGCGTGGTCAGTGTGCTCTTAAATAAAAAAAAAAAAAAAGGAAATAATGTGCTATAATTTGAAATTCTTCTTTGTGTATAAAAACCAGCCTATCAATCCATATTCTAACGTGTGAAATGTGTTCAAATCTTATGATGTATTATGATTTGTTGATTGATAGCTATTGGGATTTGAGATTATTTGATTTTGTCACTTAAATTGAATTATTAACTATAGTCCAAATCCATCACTGTTTTTTTTGTGCTTCAATTTATATTTTTTTATTGGAAAATATTTGGAAATATATGTTTTTGAAACTCTCTCCATTTTTTATAAATTCATCATAAATCCATCATTCTCTACAATGTGAAATATGACACCTGTTCTTAGAATATTATGATTTTTGTTTGACTGATTGAGATTTATGATGACCGTTCTTCCTCTTGAGCTGAAATTATGATTTTTAGTCATTTTTCATCTATATTTTAATTTCTGAATCCTTTTGATTATAACAAAAGGGGGAGAATGGATTGAGATTTTGATTTATGAGTGAATATTGTATAAAGATTTTACTATTGAATTTTTTTTACAATTTTCAATTCTTTCACTCATGCACACTTCTAGGGGGAGTTTGTTGTAGGGGGAGCTTTCAAATAGGGGCAGTTCAGTTATTCACTGTTAAACACATTTACTGTATTCAAAATCTTAATATTTGCTTGTCATCATCAAAAGGGGGAGATTGTTGTATATAATAGTGTTGTATACACAATTATCTGATTTTTTTAATGATAACAACCAAATATATTTTATTATTAAATGTGTTTGTAACTGTACTGGTATACTACACAACAGACAGGAATATAATATTTCTATTTAAATAAAATACAAATGTATAGTAATTTAAATATTCAAACAGTATTTTATTCAAATATAATATTTTATTTCAACATTTTAAATAGTTCAAGTTTTATACACCACTATTTGTACATTTCTATAATACAACTCAAATTCACTGATATGCAATCTTATATAGTACTCCTCATTACAGTTCACTCATCATTGTTACATACACTCTGTTTATAGTTTCATTTGTACAAACATACACACTCACTTATATACAAATATTCTTATATACATGTCTCTACCATCTCCAGTCTTCACTGCCACAGTCAGTCTAGTCACAATCCATACCTGTCACATAAAGAAATACACACACAGAGTATCTGGAAAAGAAATAATATTTTTAATTCTAGCAGATATAATATTTTATTTCAAAAATTTATTTGCTTCAGAGTTTTGGTGTGTTTCTCATCATTTTTCATGACTTGATCTGATTTGTCTGTGTCTAGATAGCTTGTGATATTCACAGTGATACACTGTAAATACCATAAGGTAGATAGTTTGTATATGTACAGGGATAGGAAGCTTTTCTGATGGTCTGCAAATACACACGTGCATATATATATACGTGTGCATTGCCTCTCCAATCAGTGTGCAGCTGAGGAGAAGCCACATGGACCATCTCGACTCAGTGTAACACATATCAATATGGTCGAGCACTGGTCAAATTCTGTGCATATGGTCAAAAACAAGGTAAGCAAAGCATATGCCAATATACAAATGTGACCAGACCATCAAAATCATTACAAGATAGGTCAAAGCACAAACAGCATGAACTACAATGGAAAACACATGGAAATCAGCTCAGCATGATACAAGTTTCACAAGGCAAAAAGGTTCATGGGTTCAGCATGTCAAAACAACAAATGCAGTGTAACTTGGTGATGGTGAATCAAGTGTAGGAATGCAAATATACTCCAAGTAGTCAACATGGTGTAGCAAGACAAATATATGGGAGCAGCATGTACATGGTCGGTGGATCACAAGTGTATAGTGCATGCTCAAGTACATATGCAGGCAAGACAAAGCAATTGTCAACATAATCATGGACATGCAAATCACGGTTTAAGTTCAAAAGTATATGCCTCAAACTAATGGTGCGACATAACCAGGTCAAGGTAGCCTACACAATGGTGTATTCTGAATGGAAGTATGGATTTGCATGGAAGAATACACAAAGCAACTTCAAAACAGGAATGGCATGATGACAGACCAAGATTCCAGTGTGTGCACAGAATTGTCATAAAACATTGTGGAGCAGCATGGTCAATGATAACACACATAATCAGTGAAAATGCCAAGGTGATATATGAAAGCAACATGCAAGTATTGTGATCAAACAGTATGGTGGCATACAGTGGGACAAATCAGCATATACATTTCGGGTAAATGGATCAAGTCAAGCATTCAAGTGTGGCAATGGAGCATGCAGATCATATTACATGGTGCACAACAGTTCAGATATGGTTCAACAGAAAATGAATACAAGCCATGTCAACAAGTCAACAACAAATCTAGTCAGCAAGTAGCCAGTGACACATCTTTAAGTATGAAACAACATGTGTTGGTTTAATGCTTAAAACAGTAAAAGAAAAATTGGAGCTGCATGATGCAACAATGTTAACAAAGGGTGCACAAGTCCGAGCATGGTGATGCATTTCAGGTACAAGAATGTACACAAATGGGTTGGCATGAAAATGGTGGACTCAGGTGAATACAAATGTGTAAACAAATTTGTTCAATGCCATATATGGATGTGCATGTAAGAAATGAAGATTGCAAAGTTACAAGAGCATAAAATCGACTGATTAATGATTTCCAGTTTTGGACTATAATTTTTTTATGGCAAGAAATCTTCCAGAAATCACAGAATCCTTCCTTTTGGCAAGAGTTTATTTGGCAGAAAATCACTCAAATCATTTTGCAATCAAAATCAGAACGAATCAAGGATGTTTGGAATTTTTTTAAATAACGAAGCATATTTAACATTTCCATATTTTTTATCAATGATTTTAGGAATTCAAAGACCGAACAAATCGGTGGGAAAATTCACAGCAACTAATTCAAGTTGATTCATTTTTAGTCAAGGCCACAAATTCAATCACGCAGTCAAAAGGGAAAGTAGCCAAATCAAATCGAGTCACATGTTTTGAAATCCGAGTCGGTCTAGGGTTTGTTTACCCTATAAAAACACCATTCATCACAGGCGTTTAAGCATCTAAAATCCAACACAATCAATTCAAAGGATTCAAGAGAAAATCAAATAACTCACAAATTTTCGATCGAGAACTTTTTCCAAATCAATCGAGCAAGCCAAAAAGCTATTCGCCTTCAGAAATCATTTTCCAGAATAAATATCAACATTTGCGACCGATTTGGGAGAGCATTGAAACCCTTGAATATTTTCCAGTGCCTTCATTTCTTATTCCATATAGAACTCAAATAGGACGGGACGAATGAATTATGGGTGCACCGCTTTAAAATTTGGTTGGCCAAGTCTAGGTTATTCAAGGGATAAAGGGGAGATTTAAATCCTTTTTAAACTCTAGGGTTTAGTTTATTTTTAGTTTAATTTTTGTATTGTATCTTTTAATTTCTTTTGTAATCGAACAGTTGCTAGAGTCTGTAAAATTCTAAGGGATTCAGTTAGGGGTTTAACTGATAGTTTCTAGAGTCTGTAAAATCTAGGTGGTTTCCTAGTTTTGTCTGTAAAACTAGGCAGTTTACTAGAGTCTGTAAAACTAAGGGAACATATGGTCTAAGGGATATAGACCAGTCTAGGGTTTTAAGCGTAGGGTTAGAATAGGAGCGAGGGGTTCGCGAGTTTACATGGTCTTGTAAGCAGGATCTATTCTATCACCTAGTAGAAACCTTAGGAATGCAGCAGTAGGCAGGATTTTGCCGAAGCTGGGTATATCTTATGTTATTTACTTTCTGCATTTCTATTTCTGCTATATTCTGTAATCTGTGAATAATTTAATATCTCGTTTAATTTTCAATAAACCTTATTCAGCCCCTCTAGGGATAATCTAGATCCAACAGTATCAACCCCGAAGCCCGAAACCAACATCAGATTAATACTCAGAAAATGACCTAACTCAACCAATCTCCGGTTAGGTTCTAATTCCTTAATTTCTTATCTTAACCCCTTATCCGCCCATATTATTCCACTTCAAATTCATTCAACCAATTTTCCCTTGAAAATACCATTTTAATTCCATTCATTTCACTTAATTTCATTATTATGTAACGCTTATTAAAAATTAACATTTAAGCTTCACACCCTTTTTATAAACTTTGTTTATAAAACTCAAGCTTAATATAACCCCCTTTTATCTCGATTTCTTTTACTTAATTCAAATGTTAATTAAACATTTATTTAAACCATCGTATTCGCTAAAAAATTCTTTATAACTTCGTTATGAAACTTAGCTTTAATATAAAACCCGCTCTTAACCTCTTTACAAAATCCAACTAAATTCCATTTCAACTTCGATTACATACTTAAATGAATTCCATTTAAGCAATTTAATCACTTAAATTATTAATTAAATTAATAATTTACTTCCTCGTTAAATAAAAATAATTATCAAGTTTATTTTTAAAAAATTATTAAAATTAAAACAAATATTTGTTAACTAGATTAATTAAAAACAAACTAATTGAATAATCAATCCTAGTTAAAACAGTTTACTTAGTCAACTCAAAACATGATTATTTCTTTAACCAATTCCAATTAATCATCCCTTTGAATTAATTAATAATATAATTAATATATATAATTACATTTAATTGTTTCTTAGAACAACTAATCCAAATCATTAAGTTTATTTCTGCTAATTTGCTTGTAAATCTTATTAACATAAGAATTTGCATCATAAAATCATTTTAATTATTACTTATAACTTTAATAATAATAATAATTTATTTCCCTTTTAACTACCATTTATTTAAAATAATAGATTTCAAAATCTATTTTAAGTTATAAAATAAATTTACCTTTTTAATTACCTTTTATTTAAAACATGATTGATTTATATTCCATATTTTGCCAATTACTCAACCAATATTTCCCATTGGTTAAAACAAAATAAATGTTGAATTTCAAATCAACGATCAACAATCAATTCAATCATCCAATCAGAACAGTTCATATAATGATAATATGAAAATAAATAACATTTAATATATTTGAGGAATCCAGTTGGATCCCTCCAACTTGTTTTTCTCTGCATCCAAGTAGGTTACCTCAAATAAAATCATTCAATTCAATATACAAATAAAATTTCCAATAATCAACAATAACAGTAATTTAAACTTCCAATTATTAATTTTTACGTTTATATTATTATAAACGTGTCCAATAAGGTAAGCTACCTCAACTGCTTACAATCGTTAAAAATAACGATTGATTTCAATTAAATTAGACAAACATTTAATTTACTCGGTTCAGTTAACATATATAAATATATCCAGTAATCATCCAATAATAAACAATAATAGCACACAAACATTAAACCCGATTTATATAAATATAAGTGGGACAAAACTGAGTGAGTTATACTCATCTTGGTTATTTAATCGTTAAATAACGATTAATTTCATCAAGCGTTTTTTCTTGCCAAAAATCCTAACTAAATCCAAGTTGCACCAAACCAGTTTTATTGCATTGCTCTTGTCGATACGGTTCCGAAATGTTCAACGGTTCGCAAATCCTTTCACGTACGAGGGAGATACAACATTTTAAGATTTGTGTGTGTGTGTGTATATATATATATATATATATATATATATATATATATATATATATATATATATATATATATATATATATAAAAGTAAACTAAACTTAATTATCATTTTATATGGCCTTACCCAATATCCGCCAACCCAAAATTTCAAACTACTCGGTCGCTACATATTCATCCTCCCACATTTATATATTTCGAACTTGTTGTCGTATTTCGAACCTGTTCTTGTATTTCGAACCCAATTCTTCCCCACATTTTCACTTTTCACCTTCCTGTATATATTTTGAAAAACCTGCTTCTCTATTTCCTTGATGTTCGAACTCCAATTGTTGTTCATCTGCATACTTTGACCCGCTTCTCCCCTTCAATGTTCGGAACCCAGGCCCAATTCTTTCTCTTCCTGACCATCCCCACGCAATATATTTCTAACCATTTTCTTTCCTACGCATATTTTTATTCTCATGCTGCCTCATGCGCTGCGCCATGCCTCCTTTAGGAAATATGGTTGCTTCTGCTTTTCTTCTTTGTCTCAAGATCACTCAAGGTGCTTCATTCATCCTTTGCCCAGCAACCTCTCACGTTTAGATTCTTTTTTTTACTATTTCTTCTCTTCCTTTTTTTAGTGTTGAATCAGTTTGAAATTTTTCGTAGCCATGAAGAAACAGCTTCGGCTGTCTTTTTTATACACTGTGTGGTTTCAGGAATAAGGAATACTGTAAAGTTTTCATGTGTATTTATAGAGGCAAAGCCTTGGTGCCTAAGTTTTAGCTAGTAGGACTGCAACGCGTTCATTTCATAGATTGATAGCTTGTTGTCTTCTCTGCATCGTTCTTTAATGGTGGGTAGTTGGCAGAAGACTCAGGGGGCATGTACAAGGATTCTCATTCGAAGGTTGTACATTGATTTTAACATATATAAGTATGTTAGTCAGTACCTTGGATAGGTTAGGTGAATACTTTTATTTGCTTGCACATGAAGTTGTAGGCATTATAGGGATAGGTTAGTCTATACCTTATGTATTTTAGGTGAGTACTATATTTTTTTACGGGTTAAGCTTTGAAATTGAAACTGAAACAAGATGTATAATATGTAACTCAGACAGCTATGGGATAGAATGACCTCCTATTCACTAAACAAGATGTATAATATGAAACAAGATAGTATACCTTATGTATACTTTTATTTGGTTTGCATATATTATATATGTGGTGATAGGTATAGGCATGTGTAAGCTACATTTTTGGGTTTACATGTGTGCTTTACTTAGGAATTAATTTAATTTTTATTTTATTTTATTACGGTATTAAATTTTACCACATACCGTTGTTTACCGTTACCGTTTAATATACGTACCCTTGAAGTATCGCGTAACCTTTTGGGTTCTGTCATGATTAGTTACTTAGAATCCCTAGATGCTTTTGTTGGAAATTAGAAACCTGATCGAATGATGTTCGCTAATAAGACGGATGGTTTACTTCGATTATGTATGGGTTATGGGAATTACCCTAGTAAGTGCGCACGGTAACTTGTTTACTTTCAAGAGAAAGTTTTTCTACGTGGAATACCTTATGGTACAAGGTCCAGGATTCACTAGTGAATTTTGAGGACTCGCATGGAATAATGTGTACGCAGTCCTGTTTGCGCCAAGTATTCTAGAAGGAGAATAAGTGTAAGTGGAACGAGAGGCGACGAGGAAATGAGTTCCAACTCATGTTATGGAACAGGAAATAAGAAGCTGCGAAATCGTGAAGTAAAAGGGGCGGTCAAGGCACGATGGAACTAAGCTCAAGGTAATGCAACTCAGGAGACTGAAGACTAAATACGTGCATGATATCTCTTTTGGGAATATATCCTCGATCCCTGTTTTTCTGTTGAGCTTGCTTGTAGGCTATCTTTTATGGATATCCTCTCGGTCCTGTCTCTGTTACAAACCCCGTACGGAGTTTGTTTTGTTTATCTTCTCGACCCTGTTTCAGGGAATCTTAGGTAGAACCCTGTGGATGTAAACATGTATTTGAAACATGTTATGGTTGATATGGTTGCAAATGGTTGCAAGTGGTTGCTCGTGGATGCGCGAATTTACATTAGATATTAGCTCGACTCGGTCACATTTCATATTGCATATGCACGAGTATTTATACTTGTTTATGGATGAAATTGAATGTGTTATCATGCGGATGTTGCATATGGTTGAATGTTTGTGCATGCATATAGTGTATATGACTAGGACTATTTGCATACATGATGGATTCATAGCACTAAACATATTTTTGCATTCAAAAGATTTTTCAGGCCTGGTCATTAGCATTAGCTAAGGAACATGTACACACACGTTTTGCATATACTCATATAGCATTAGAAATCATCTAAGGACAATGGTTGCTTGTGGATGATGTTTTGAGTAGATGGATGATGGATGGTAGGATAGGTTCTTCCTAACTTGGAGATTTCGGGGACGAAATCCTAAAAGGTGGGGAGAATGTAACAACCCGTATTTCGATAACATGATTAAAGACGAGAATCAAGACAGAATTTAATTTTAAATTCTGAATCAAGTGAAATGGGCTATGCCATTGCGTTCGTCTCGGAAAAATACGCGAAATAGAGTCCGAGTTTTCGAAAATCGGAGTCCGTATGACCCGGTTAAGGCCCAAAGAAGTTTTCGGGAAATTTGAATTTCGAAACATGCAGAAATGGGGCCAGGCGGGAAAATTCCCGCCCAGACAAGTCGACTGGGCTGTCGACAGGGCTGTCGACTTGCAAGTCGACAGGCATGTCGACAGGCAAGTCGACAGGGCTGTCGACTTGCCCTGTCGGCTGATTCTGGCCTGGTGCACCTATTTTCTATCTTGGCTAGGTTTTTGGGTCTGGTTTGAAATCTGACGGTTCAGGTTGGTCCTAGGGTTAATCTAAGGGCCTAAAACTATCCTAATCTCTATAAAAAGACCCTAAACCTACCCCTAAACCCTCATTATTCACTCATGTAACTAAACTATGGCCAAATTTCTACTCTCATGGCCTCCATCTCAAATCCCTAGAGCCTATGCATTCAAATCGGGTTCAAATCAAAAGGTGCGAGCTTGCTACACCAAATAGAGGCCAAATCAACATTGCTATGCGAGTTTCATGAAGGTTCTTCTTCAAAGGAGCCACCTTTCTTCGTCAAGATGATGCATGACCCCTTTTCTAAGCCTTGCCTATGTAAGTTCTAGCTACTTTTAGATGGAAACGGTAGTTTTGATAATGACATGGGATAAAATGAGGCTAAACATGATTATGCGAACCTATATGAACCTTACCTTGCCTCTTGTGTTCATATTTATGATTTTAGGCCATGTGAGTGACTTAATCATGCCTCTCATGCTATGCATAACCTAGTTTAACTTGCAAGTTTGGATCTTTATGCATGAAATGCTAGCATGAACCTTTAGGAACCACTTTACTTGTGAAACATTGGCTAAGACAAAATTTTGGGGCTTATGCATGTTTATGAACCCAAACCCCTTATGCTAACATGCAAGTTTGTGGCCAAATCCTATATGATAGTATGCATGCTTATGGTCAATCCCTATATGACTCTATCATGCATGTTTTAAGGCCAAACCCCCTTATGACGCCATGCATGTTTGGAGCCAATCCCTTTTGTGGCATCGTGCATGTTTTGGGGTCTACATGTAGCCATAGTATACCTACTATGTTGACTCACTTTTACTTAAGAGAAAATACGATTTTGGGTAGTTAGATAAACATGAACATGTCGCGAAATCTTAACTTGAATATGACATGTGTTTATACTTGAAAATATGACTTGAAAGATAACATGGAAGTTGACATGTAAGTATGCATAAAAACATGAGCTTGGGAATTTACCTATTAAGTTAGGTCTACCCTTTGGGAATTTACCTATTAAGTTAGGTCTACCCTTTGGGAATTTACCTATTAAGTTAGGTCTACCCAAATGCTTGAAAACTTGTAACATGTTTTGGAAACATGATGAACTTAGATAATATAAGTGTGGCCAACTCGAGGTTGGGTTGAGTTTGCAACGTAAAACTACCCGGAACCGACCGGCCTAACTAGTAGTTGCAAACAATAGGACCCAATGTGAGAAGTTGGTCATGTCGCGCTTAAGACCCGAGGTTAGACTAGGTTGTGGTGTAAATCTACCCGGACCCGCCCGGCTTAACTAGTAACCACAACAAGGTCTAATGTGAGAGGTTAAGAGTGCATTAATTAAATTAATGCCACATGATAAGGTTAAGTAAATTTGACTAATGACACTTAACCGATATGACACGAATGGGTAGGTTAAGTGGGACCGGGCTTGATTTCCTTAATGACACTTAACCATGCAAGATGATTAGGGGATGGGGTTAAGTAATTTACACTTAACTAATCCGACTGGGTAATTAGATGAGGTTAAGTAATTAAGACTTAACTAACCTAACCACGGTAATTAGATGGGGTTAAGTAATCCACACTTAACTAATCTAAACACGGTAATTCGATGGGGTTAAGTTAAACACTTAACCAATTTAAACTTGGTAATTCAATGAGGGTAAGTAACCAATACTTAACCAACTTAACGTGATAATTTAATGGGGTTAAGCAACTTATACTTAACCAATTATACATGAAGATTTGATGTGGTTAAGTGACCTAAACTTAACCAATCTAACTCGTTAATTTGATGTGGTTAAGTGACCTAAACTTAACCAATCTAACTCATTAATTTGATGTGGTTAAGTAAACTAAACTTAACCAATCTAACTCGTTAGTTTGATGTGGTTAAGTGACCTATACTTAACCAATCTAACGTGAAAACATGATAAGGCTAAGTCACGAATCACTTGAATACGCTTGACCGATTTGACTCGGTAATTTGACAAGGTCAAGTTAATTTATATAATTAACCAATCTAAAATGATAATTAGACAAGGTTAAGTTATGGATTGCTTAATATACTTAGCCAACTTGACACATGGTTTGTAGGGTTAAGTCTTGGACTTGGATACTTAGCCAATTTTGACATGGTTTGTAGACGGGCTAAGTTATGAACTTAAGTGACACTTAACCCATTAGATAAACCCTAATTCGGAGGATTAGGTAAATAACCATAGTTAACAAGGATTATGGGAATAAGGCTAAGTGGTAAACCTTAGTTAAGGGAAACTAAGTAATAATTCTTAGTCAAGGAAATTTGGACCATTTCTTAGATAGATTAGTAACCCGATACGTTAGGTCAACGTTTAAGTATGCGTGTAGGAGCAGGCTATCTGATTTAGATAAAGGCTCCAACGAACTGGGTAACGAAGCAGCGGCTTCGGGGAACGTGAGGATATTCTTGGGATCCCTCTGTGAGCTGCCAGGTCATTATACTAGGCTCACGAGAGGTTGAGGTCTGCGGTAGAAGAACCAAGAATATGCCTTGGTTGCTATGCGAGCGACCTAAAGACTGGGGTGGATAGCAGTGAGTCGACGAATACATAAGGTGCCCGAGATAGCAAGTTCGTCGATCATCTACCATCTTGAGTCAAGCGTGTACGTACGGAAAGGCAGGGAACACCCAACAGACCATAATTGCTATCTAATTATGGGTGAGGTAGGCCGTAGGATGTGGGCTGGCCGGAGTGTAGTTCTCATGCAAGATTTTCTCTTGTGTTGCCTTTCACTAGTTGAGGGAGGGGTCTCGTGGGACCATAGCCACGTGTAGAAAAGCAGACCTTAGTATCTGCATCGGCAGATAAATCTAAAGCTCCCGACCGAGTCCTGTATTTCTTGTTTTGCCCTGTGACAGGACTCGGATGGCACGATGTGATACATGTGCATACAGTTATAGAAAAACGATTCACGATGAATGCGTGGGAAAAAGGGCGCGGTTGAGGGTTAGCGTAATCCCTAGTGGCCTAGGTGGTTTAACCCAAACCGAAATACGAAAGCGTGCAATAGGTAAGCGTAATCCCTAGTGGTGCTAGGTGGCGTAAGTCCTAGTAGTTCAAACAATGATTCATATGGAAGAGCCTAGCTAGAACAAGGGTGACAGTCCAAACGATTTCAAGGATAATACGACATGAGGAAGCCCGTACGAGGTACGGCAAAGGACTGAACTTATATACATGGAAAGAAACATATGATTTGAGTAACCTATATATGCGATATATTAGGTTGACATGGACCATTACACGACTTTGAGTAAGGGACATTCATGGTTAACACATAACAAGGCTGGGATACTAGTACGGAGGGTGCAGAGCAAATATACATGTTAGAACCAGGAAGAATATACATAATAGACACCGTGGGATGCTAGACGGGGTAGATACCTTGGGATAGTATACTTCATAGAAACCTGACAATGTGATACCTTGATTTATCATGACACCGTAGTTTACCATGATATCTTAGTTTACCTTGCTACAGTAGTTCAGTCTGTTACCCTGGTTTAGTTTATCTATCTTGTAGTCATCCTTATATTTACTTCCAGTTTATGCATGTCATGTTACCTTTACCTGTTTTTATACTGGAAGTAGATAGGACTTACCAGTCTTTATGACTGACCCCGTTTTCTTTCGCCTCTTTGTCTTCCGTTTCCCCCCCAGGTTTCAGGGAGGAAATGATGTTGTTTAGTTCGGACTTCTTCTGCTGAAGGTCATCATGTATAGCTTGATGTATAGCTTGGTCTTCTCTTGGCTATGGCTGCTTCACCGCATTATTATGGGGAATAATTCATGAAAAGGTTTTTATGCTTCTTTATTATTGCAAGACAGGGTTTTGATGTATTCTGATGTAAAAGGCTTTAGACCTTATTTATTAATGATATGAAAGTTGGTTTTACTTCCGCTGTTTTATATATGTTCTGTCTTGTAATATTTCTGTGTATGTTTACCAATAATACTCCTCCAAACCTAGTGCATTCCCTTTGTGAGTGACCCTAGCGGAGGTGGGGTGTTACACAAATTATATAGAAATCACTTATATTTATTTGATAAATCGTAATTGTTACCACCAAAATTAACCCCTAATATAGGCTGAAAGCGAAGGGGGTATCGGAGAAACACAAGCAAAGAATAATCTTCCGAAAGCAAAAAGCCGAATAATAGAAAGCAGCAAAGAATGATCTGAGAGCAGCATAAATCGGCACTTCCAAGGAGAAAGTAGCTCAAAGTCTACAGAATGTTAGCGAAGTTTATCCTGCAGAATCTATCCGATAGGGTCCATCTGACAAGGTCTACCCGACAGGGAGTTCTGTAGCGAAAGGTCCCCTAAGTCAAAAACTAAGAAAGAGGAAAACAAGAGCTCCGCTTATTGAAACCCGGAAGGGATATCGGTATTAACCTGCTTCATACGATAGATAAGAAGGCGAAAGTATCAAGGGTATCGAGCCAGAAGTATATAAAGATTATCTGGAACTAGCTTCCGAAACATCTATGCAGTAGATGCTGAAAGATCACATTGATAGACAACAGACACATCATCGAGAGCCACCTTCCGGAAGACCAGACTATCCCAAAAGCTCCACCGGAAGGCCAACCAGAACCCTAGTGGAGATACAGGCTATCCACACTAATCTACTTAGTAAAATGACCGATAGTGGTTTCGAACCGACAGCTATCTACATACATTATGAGGGAAAGCTCCTCTAAGTATTCAAGGGAAAGCCGAAAGCCTACATCCGGAAGCTTACGTCCGAGAGCCTACACCCGGGAGCCACTGCCATCCGAAAGTCACCACATCTACAAGCTCATCTCAATCTTAAAGAGACCCCAATTGATCGGGACCCCCACTTTGGAGGCTATGAGTAGCACCACAAAAGTAGTTGGAAGCCACTTCGAGACCAAGAAAAAAAAGCGGCCGGTAGAGGCCCTTATAGGCCTAATAGCCCAACAGCAGAAGGGACCCCAAATTCTCTATAAATAAGACACCATGGGTCACATTTGAGGGGGATTTTTCTCCTTTTCTCAATCTTGTTCTTTCTCCTTTAAGGAGCGAACCTAATTTCCAAATCGGATTGTGGAATTCTTCAACTCTTGTAATACATCTACAATTTATGAATGGAGAATTCCGAGACTTAAACATCTTGTGATTTGATAATCCCGGTTGCCCAATGGACTGCTATCCCCTTCCGTGGATAGACTAGTCAGTTGATGCAAATAGTGGTCACAAGATATTATCTCTTATGGATGCTTACTCGGGGTATAACCAAATTTCAATGCATAAACCTGACGAAGAGCATACAAGATTTATCACTGATTGGGGAACGTTTTGCTATAAAGTAATGCCTTTCGGATTGAAAAACGTGTAAGCAACATACCAAAGGCTAGTAAATAGAATGTTTCAGGAACAAATAGGGCGCAACATGGAAGTGTATGTAGATGACATGATAGTAAGGTCCATCAATGCAGAAAACCATTTGAAAGATTTGGAAGAAATGTTCAATGTCCTAAGGAGTTACCAAATGAAGTTAAACCAACAAAAGTGTTTATTTGGAGCTCAATCTAGAAAATTATTAGGATATGTGGTAAGTGAACAAGGGACTGAAGCTAGCCTTGACCAAATCCAGGCCATAAGAGACATGGAAGAGCTTAAAATGAGCAAAGAAGTCATAAGCTTAAACGGAAAAGTAGCAGCCCTCAGCAGGTTCATTTCCAAAGCAACTGACAAGTGCATTCATTTCTTCGATGTCATAAAGAAAAAGAAGAACTTCGAATGGAAGGAGGAATGCAGAAAGGCCTTCCAAGAATTGAAAGTTTATATGGGAACTCCTCCGATTCTATCCAGTCCTGAGAAAGGAGAAGATCTATATATGGCTGTCTCAGAATATGCAGTAAGCTCGGTCCTTATAAGAGAAAGTAACGGAACTCAGCACCCAATTTATAACGTCAGAAGAAGGCTGAAGGACGCGGAAACTTGATACCCAGTAATGGAAAAACTAGCATATTGCTTAGTACTTACTGCACGAAAACTAAGAGGGTACAACCAAGCTTACCCCGTTAAGGTTCTAACTAGCTTTCCGCTTAAACAGGTGTTCAGTAAGCCAGAAACCTCCGGGAGGTTAGCCAAACGAGGAGTTGAACTTAGCCAATACAAGATTGAATTTCACCCTCGAACGATAATTAAGGGACAAGCTCTCGCATACTTCGTGAACGAGTGCACAAGCTTCATTACAGAACAAACACTCAAAGAGAATGACTTAAAGGGCAAGTGGCAACTTTTTGTAGATGGAGCTTCTAACGAACAGGAAGCAGGGGCAGATTATATTATAATTACCCCTAACGTCCACTGCTTGCACTACGCCATGAAGTTAGAATTCCCAGCAACTAACAACATAGGCGAGTATGAATCAATGATGGCTGGTTTGAATTTGGCACTACAGTTAAAGAAACCTCGAACAGAAATCTTTAGTGATTTACAACTAATGGTAAACCAAATAAAGCAAACCTATCAAACCAAGGATGCACGGCTAACCCTATATGTGAAGTGGATATTAAAGATGCTTTCTCGGTTTGAGGATTTCTCAATTCATCAAATACCCCGAGGGGAGAATACTCAAGCGGATTCACTAGCCAAATTAGCCAGTTCCCGAGGGCCCCTGAAATTCGAATAATTCCTATGGGTTATTAAGAAAGACCTAGTATCGAGCATGAAGAATCAGAAATGGGGAAAGAATTACTCGTCCTAACTAGATCCCAAGCCTTGAAAAGGGGGGATGAAGGGAACAAAGAGGGAAATTCCAGTGCGGAACCTCCCTTAATGGAAACTAATTGCCACCATGAAATTACATGGATGACTCCCATAGTAGATTACCCCCTAGATGGAACTTTACCCCTTAATAAGCATGATGCGAGAAAGATAAAGCACCAAGTATGTACATTTGTGGTTATGGATGATATACTCTACAAAAAGGGACATTAACTTCCTTACTTAAGATGTGTAAGCTCCGAAGGTGGGTTGAACCTGCTACGAGAATCCCATTGTAACGGCCCAGATTTTTTTGACCATTTAGTTATTATTTAAAAATGTTTTTTTTATTGTTTTGGAAGTTTAAATGGTTTAATTTCAATAATTTTGAATATTTTATTTTATTTCGAAATGGTAGAAATTTAGTGGATCTGCAATATAATGTGAACTGGCAGTATAAAAGGATAAAATTTTAATTTAAAATAGTACGTTTACAAAGGATGTAGTAGCTAACGAACTCGGATTTCGATGAAATCAGTTTCATTAAATCTGAAATGATGAAATTAGGTAACCAACCAAGTTACGTCAAAAATGGCATCCGTATGTGGAAAAGAAAAAATAAAAGGCCAAAATTTGAACTAAATTTTGACGGTAATTGGAATTTGCTAATGCTAACGGCAAAACTGGAACCTGAGACCTATCCAGGAAAATTCTAAACATAGGATATTAGCTATATATGAAATCTGGGAAAATCCTATAACGGATATAGAAAGTTATTAAGGAAACAAAATTTAAATAAATTATTTGAAAATCTAAACAAACTCCGATTTTTGATTTGAATACATAGGATTGAAGTACGTTAAAAACCGGACCAGATGGTGGAAGAATTTCTGAAAACCGTTATCGTTTGATACTCCAACATGAGACCGGAAGGTGTTGAAACTAACACAAAACACTATTTTGAATTTGAAATTAAATTATTTGAAAGTTCAAACGAATTCAAAATTTAAATATTTTTATATATTATTGAAGAGCAAGAAAAATTGAACAACATGGTTGAAAAAGATTTTGGATAAGGTATCAATAAGTAAGTCAAATTAACGTCCGAATAGGGTTGAGAAAACACACTTTACTATTCATAAATTATTAAATTTATTTATAATTTAATAAATTTAAGGATTAATCCTAGCCATCCATTTTCGACCGTTGGATTCGCGCCACCTCAGCAATCCATGTGACTCCTTCGGCTATAAATAGCCCCCCCCCCCTTCATTTTAAACTCACTCCTCCTCCTCCTCTTTCAAGCTTTGGCAATGGCAGAAATAATAATAAAATATTAGGAAATAGGGAAAAGGGAAGGAAGGGAGAAAGGAGGGCAAGACGGGGAGCTAGGGACTCTTAGGCAGAGGCTTGGGCTTCGCGGGGTAAGTTTTTAAATAATATTTATTTATTTATTTATTTGTGTAATATATATATATATATATATATATATTATAATTAAAATAGAATTTGTAAAAATAAATATCAGAACATTCTAAGGGTGACAGAGAGGATAGTGTCTAAGGCTTGAGTTTGGAAAATATAGTTTCCTGCTCTCCCTGGCTATCCCTAACTGATCCGACGGATGAGATGATTAATTTAAATTTAAATTTAAAATTTAATTTGAATTTAATTTGAATTTAAAACAGACCAGGGGCATTTTCGTAATTTTTAACCATAAACTTTAAAAGCTTATAACTTTTTCAAAACAAGTCGGATTTTCACGAAACAAGGACCGTTGGATTCTTATCGGAAAATACTTTAAAATGAGTGGAAGCAGATTTTTGATCCGGGATAAAAATTTTAAGTTATAATTAAATGAATATTTTTAAATATTTTATTTGAAAATTAAATTTAATTAATATTAAAATGGTTTTTCAATTTTAAAAAAATTTGGATATGGCTAGAGATGGGAAAGTATGATTTTTTAGAAGGGCAGGGAAGGTAATTTGGCTAATAACGCAATTAGAAATTAATTAAGATAAAAATAATTTAATTAATTTTCCTGTTAATTAAATATATATTCATTTAAATTAGGTAAATATTGTAAATAGCATAACTTTTGCATACATTAACGAAATTTAACGAAACATGATCCGTTGGGATCGTATGGACGAGCACTACGCAATGGAACTGACCGCAAGTGGATTGGAGCTCGTTTGGATTTATGGTGAAATTTATTGTCTGAACCAAATCAATGACCGATTATCGTTATTCAACGATAAACCGTCCAAGGTGAGTAAATCTCACTAACTCTGAGCATTTTATATTTTTATAAAGTATTTTTAGAACTGATAATTATTGGTTGAATTGCTGAGTGTTGATTGTTTGGTTGAACTGCTAGTCAATTGATTGAAAATACCGATATAGTTATATATATCGTTAACCGATGTTGATTTTGTTTATCAGAATACCTCATATTGAAATGAAATTGATGTGAATTATATTGTGTAACATCTGTGGATACAGGGAAACAGGTCGGAGGAATCCAGCTGGATTCCTCAACATTTATTTACCGTTTTTCATATATTCTGATATATGATGTGTTATATCATCTGTTGTTGAACCTGTGTGTTTGGATGATGATTGAACCTTTTGATTTGGTATTTTTATACCATAAGTGATACTAGAAAGTGAAAAGGGATTTTCAAAGTTTATTTTGAAAATAAATTATTTATATAAAATCAATAGATTTTATATATAAAAGGAAGAGAATTTCATGAGAGAAAATGATTATAGAATCAAAGCATTTGTAAAAAAACAAATATTGGTGAAATCAAATAGAAGGGAAAATATTGGTGAAATCAAATAGAAGGGAAAATATTGGTGAAATCAAATAGAAGGGAAATATTTGTGAAACGATTACAAATAGAAATAAAAAGGGAAACATTCGTAAAAGTATTTACAAATGGAATTGAAAAGGGAATATTCATGTAGGGAATAAAGAAAAGTTGACATATGTACTTATTTGTTAAATAAATAGAAAAGTTAAAAGAAATATTTATTTGTTGAATAAATAGAAAAGTTAAAGGGAATATTTATTTATTAAATAAATAGAAGCGAAAGGAGAATAGTTATTTGTTGAGTAAACGAATAGAAAAAGAATCTATTCAAGGGAAGTAATTCAAAGGAATTATTCCAAAGGAATTATTCAAAAGAGAAAAGTCAAAGGGATTAATTCAAAAGAGTTAATCAACTAGAGTTAAACCGTTGGAGTTAAACTGTTAGAGTTAAACAGTTGGAGTTAAACTGTTAGAGTTAAACAGTTGGAGTTAAACTGTTAGAGTTAAACAGTTGGAGTTAAACTGTTAGAGTTAAACCGTTGAAGTTAAACTGTCAGAGTTAAACCGTAAAGTTAAACAGTTAGAGTTAGTTAGTTAGAGTTAACCAGTTAGAGTTATTCAGTTAGAGTTATCCAGTTAGAGTTATTCAGTTAGAATTAACCAGTTAGAGTTAATCAGTTAGAGTTAATCGTTTTGAGTCAAATCGAACTAGAGTTATTCAAATATAGTAATCGAATAAGGGTTAATTGAATATTAGTTATTCAATTAGAATTGATCGAATCTAATTATTCGAGATAGAGTTAAAAATAGACAAAGTTATTTAAGGATGAATTTCCATTTAGCACGACTGCTAGCGTAATTCGCAGGGCTGCAGATAGCCTACGGCGGTCGGATGTTTCCTGAGGGAATCAGGCGTAACCATTGTGATCGCTGCGATCTAGAGTCAAGCAAATGGTGTTAAATCAAATAGTAATTAATCAATAGAAGTTAATTAAGTCGAGTTAGTCGAGTATTAGTAAATTAAGTAGGGTTAGTCAAAAAGGGAATTAATCGAATATCACCTATTCGAAGTAGAGTTATCGAATATAGTTTATTCGAGAAGAGTAATCGAATATAGTTCGTTCGAAGTGTGTTAAATCGAATATAGTTATTCGAAGGAGAGAATTATCGAATATGGTTTATTCGAAGTGAGATTTTTCGAATATTAGTTATTCGAAGAAAAGGATTATCGAATATTAGTTAT
Organism: Allium sativum; assembly: GCA_030737875.1. Classification (NCBI taxonomy): domain Eukaryota; kingdom Viridiplantae; phylum Streptophyta; class Magnoliopsida; order Asparagales; family Amaryllidaceae; genus Allium; species Allium sativum. The sequence continues at coordinate 68,454,662 of CM060911.1, forward strand.
TCGAACAGGGGAATCGAATATAGTTTATTCGAAAGAGAATTATCGGATAGTGATTATTCGAGAGTGAATCATACATGGAAATTCGATTATATCGAATCAAGGGAAGTAATGTTTACTTTCCATTTCAAATCAAGTTTTAATTATCTGTTAATAAAGTAGTTGGTTGTTTATTTATCCAAATTAAGATATGGAAATATATTTAAGTTAACATATTTTGAAAGCATGGAATTATAACATTTACAGTTATAATCAAATGATTCAGTAAAGGAAGTGGATTCATAAATAGAATCCGAGAGTTCGCAAGGAAGTTTCTTAAGGAGTAATGTTTGAACTTTGTCTATTTCGAAGTTAGAAATGTTGTTCAGTTAAGGTCTGAGAGGTAATTATACCCCAACTTGATTGACTTCGTTTTTAACTAAGAAGTGGATAAGGTTCGAGAGTGAAAGGGTTTAAGTGAATTTAGTTAATGAGCGAAATGGTTGGTGTTGGCATAGCGATGTTTATTCAAACATCAGTTTAAACCCAATGAAGGAGATTTGGAAATGTCTTCCAAATGAAAATCAGAAATGTTTTCTGAATATAGAAAATGAGAAATGGAATTGTTTTCCATTGTTAATAACGTATATTTTCTAAATATAGTAAATAAGAAATATAGGAAAACAAGAATAAGGAAAAGGGTAAATTTATGATAATTTGATGATGAATGATGATTGATCGATAGAATTTCCATCTGGAAATAATATCGTTGTTTGCACACCGACATGTTTTTAATTGATAGTTAAATCACCAACTATCAAAGTTTTGACCATTTTAACGTTGTTAATATGGAGAGACCGGTCGGATTATTATCCAGAGAACCACTCCGTATTGGCATAAGCGTTGCGAATCAAGTATGCTGAATATATTGAAGACGGAGTTATGCAAGGGCTATCCTATTTACAGAATAGTGCCTTCGATTTGTCCAGTCCCAGGACAAACGTGAATGGACGAATGTCTGACAGAGTATATTCAAAGGATCGCGTAAGTTGATCTCTTCAAATGTACTTACGTTTGGTGGCGGAGGAATTCGTTTCTCTTAGCTGTATACCCGTGGTATTTTTGGTGAAATCAATTTGTGATTTGGCGGGTATGACGATGTGGCATTCAAAGTAATGGAGGTGGGATCTGTCAAAAGATACGTTATGACCTCAAGCCTCATCCACCGGGAAATGACAAAAATCGGGCAGGCAGCATGGCTATGTGGGTCGCACCCATTAGGATGTATGATCACCTATCTAGAGAAATTCCTTTTGTTCTTAAATCTATCGATGCTGTCCCTTATCGGGAGACGGTTGCTGATCCCAACCGTTGGTGATATACATTCGATACACTCAAGCGAAATGAGTGGTCGGTCATGTGTGGGCCGGGTTGCAAGATGTTCTTGTTGAACCCAGTGTATTTGCCTCTAGAGATACACGTTCGGAAGGTGGTCCCATACCTTGTCAAGTTGGAATCCAATCTCCAATAAGTGCCTGCGAGTTTGATTGTATATTATATATGTAGAGCGTGAGATACAAGCGTTCTACTAGATTTTAATTACTTGTGATTAGACATTATTATAATATCAGATAATATATGATTTCCAAAGTGTTTTGGGTTATCGTAAGGTAAAAGCCATCCGTATTTATGAGTGGATTGGTCTTACGATTATCTTTTCTTTTGAAAAGGATTTTGAAAAGTTAAACCAAATGATTGGAGTTTACTCACACCAGTCCCATGACTGACCCAGAGTTTTATTTTGTTTTGTTTTCCCTAAACTCTTGGGTGCCCAAATTTGTACGGGCAGTCAAGTAGTCAGGATTTACAGGTATGCTTGAAGAGCTTGGAGCAGGAGGCTTCAAGATTTTTCTAGCTATTGATTATTCCGCTGTGATGAAAGTGTTGTACTTTGATAATGGTATGATATACATATACTACTTTGATTTCAAGATATGTTGTCTATTATATTTTATTCGTTCCGCTGTGAGATTCGTGTTACTCTGATGTTGTTGTGTTCTTCTTCTTCTTCTATTCTAATTTTCTATCTTATCTATCCTCACCCTCTAATTTCTTTCTTGGACTATCCGGTAATTTCGACTTTTGATTGTTCGATAGGTGTTATATATCGGATAACCAAGGTCGCTTTTTCCCGGGTCGTTACAGTTGGTATCAGAGCTGAAGGTTTAGTGATTTACCTTGGCTCTGTGGCGTGATTCAGTAGAGATGGGGTTAGTAATACCCTAGACTGAGTTTGAGTGTATATATACGAGTGAACGTATTTGTTATTTGATATAAAATGATTTTATATTGTGGAGATTTATTGGTTGAGTTGTTTATGAATTCTGGTCGATCAGTTTGATCCACTGTATCGATAGGAGTTTATAAACACTTGAATATGATGGGTCGACACGATATGTTTTGAAAAAAAAGGGTAAATGAAATAATTTTACCCAAATTATATTTTGATATAAGCAAAGTATAGATCTTTGAAATTATTATAGTATATTGAATGTGTTGGTTGTGATTATAATCGAATAAGATTATAAAATGTTAAATGGTTATGTAAATAACAAATCAAAATTCATATAAGTGAAATATATGAAATCAAATGAATTAAATCTGAATTTAATTCTGAATTTAAGTTCAGAATTGGAATTAAAATTGCTAAAATTTGAATAAGCGTTGTAAATGGAATTAAATTGAATATATGTGAATTTTAAAATCCTGGGAGATTTTAAATTTGTTACAAGCATTGAAAAGGGATATTTTGAAATGAATTTCAAAATGAAAATGTTTAAAAATGGGTTTTGAAAGTGCTATAGTATTGAACTCACTTCGATAGCTGGAAAATAAATTCCGATGTTGATCCGGACATCATCGGTGCTCATTTTCGAGTTTGTAAGTGACGGATTACTACCAAAGATTTTGTTTTTAATTGTTTTGAAAAACCAAGTGGTTTTGATATTCCAAAGGGATATTTGATTTTTTGAAAAAGGCAAAGCTATTTGAAACTCCCAGGTAAGATTGGTTGAAATAAACACAAATTAAATAGAAATTTGTGAAAGCAAATTTGAAATTGAGTTGAAGCCAGTTCAGTGGAAATTGAGTTGAATTGAAATAAAATGGTATCAAGTAGAATTGGACTGAATTAGAGGTTATCTGGGATAGAAATGGATGGTCGAGCAAGAAATTTGAATTGAGATTGGAATTGCAGTTTGATTGAAATTTGGCTTGGTTATAAGCGGATGGTCGTGCTGAAGATAAAAGTGATTGGGAGTTTGATTGGGATGATAGTGGTATATGCTAAATTGATAGCAGAATTGAATGCCGACAAAAAGGTACACGTATATATTCATATGAGTTGGATGAGATTTATGAGCCTGTTTGGCAAGCCACTTGGCTGTTTGATTTTCTTTTGGGTTGAAGAAGGCCTAGAGAGGTGAGTTGGAGTTTGAGCTATTGACCAGTACAAATGTGATGCTGGCAAAAATTTTCAGAAATTTCGAATGTTAGAAAATTTTCAGAATTTTTGAAATTTTCGTTTATAGAAATAAATTAATAAATTAATTAGAATTAATTGGTTTAGTGAAACCGGAGTAAATAAATAATTTTAACCTAGTTATAAAGTTCATTTTTCTACCTTAGCAATTTCGAGGACGAAATTATTTTAAGGGGGAAAAAATGTAACGGCCCAGATTTTTTTGACCATTTAGTTATTATTTAAAAATGTTTTTTTATTGTTTTGGAAGTTTAAATGGTTTAATTTCAATAATTTTGAATATTTTATTTTATTTCTAAATGGCAGAAATTTAGTGGATCTGCAATATAATGTGAACTGGTAGTATAAAAGGATAAATTTTTAATTTAAAATAGTACGTTTACAAAGGATGTAGTAGCTAACGAACTCGGATTTCGATGAAATCAGTTTCATTAAATCTGAAATGATGAAATTAGGTAACCAACCAAGTTACATCAAAAATGGCATCCGTATGTGGAAAAGAAAAAATAAAAGGCCAAAATTTGAACTAAATTTTGACGGTAATTGGAATTTGCTAATGCTAACGGCAAAACTGGAACCTGAGACCTATCCAGGAAAATTCTAAACATAGGATATTAGCTATATATGAAATGTGGGAAAATCCTATAACGGATATAGAAAGTTATTAAGGAAACAAAATTTAAATAAATTATTTGAAAATCTAAACAAACTCCGATTTTTGATTTGAATACATAGGATTGAAGTACGTTAAAAACCGGACCAGATGGTGGAAGAATTTCTGAAAACCGTTATCGTTTGATACTCCAACATGAGACCGGAAGGTGTTGAAACTAACACAAAACACTATTTTGAATTTGAATTTAAATTATTTGAAAGTTCAAACGAATTCAAATTTTAAATATTTTTATATATTATTGAAGAGCAAGAAAAATTGAACAACATGGTTGAAAAAGATTTTGGATAAGGTATCAATAAGTAAGTCAAATTAACGTCCGAATAGGGTTGAGAAAACACACTTTACTATTCATAAATTATTAAATTTATTTATAATTTAATAAATTTAAGGATTAATCCTAGCCATCCATTTTCGACCGTTGGATTCGCGCCACCTCAGCAATCCATGTGACTCCTTCGGCTATAAATAGCCCCCCCCCTTCATTTTAAACTCACTCCTCCTCCTCCTCTTTCAAGCTTTGACAATGGCAGAAATAATAATAAAATATTAGGAAATAGGGAAAAGGGAAGGAAGGGAGAAAGGAGGGCAAGACGGGGAGCTAGGGACTCTTAGGCAGAGGCTTGGGCTTCGCGGGGTAAGTTTTTAAATAATATTTATTTATTTATTTATTTGTGTAATATATATATATATTATAATTAAAATAGAATTTGTAAAAATAAATATCAGAACATTCTAAGGGTGACAGAGAGGATAGTGTCTAAGGCTTGAGTTTGGAAAATATAGTTTCCTGCTCTCCCTGGCTATCCCTAACTGATCCGACGGATGAGATGGTTAATTTAAATTTAAATTTAAAATTTAATTTGAATTTAATTTGAATTTAAAACAAACCAGGGGCATTTTCGTAATTTTTAACCATAAACTTTAAAAGCTTATAACTTTTTCAAAACAAGTCGGATTTCCACGAAACAAGGACCGTTGGATTCTTATCGGAAAATACTTTAAAATGAGTGGAAGCAGATTTTTGATCCGGGTTAAAAATTTTAAGTTATAATTAAATGAATATTTTTAAATATTTTATTTGAAAATTAAATTTAATTAATATTAAAATGGTTTTTCAATTTTAAAAAAATTTGGATATGGCTAGAGATGGGAAAGTATGATTTTTTAGAAGGGCAGGGAAGGTAATTTGGCTAATAACGCAATTTGAAATTAATTAAGATAAAAATAATTTAATTAATTTTCCTGTTAATTAAATATATATTCATTTAAATTAGGTAAATATTGTAAATAGCATAACTTTTGCATACATTAACGAAATTTAACGAAACATGATCTGTTGGGATCGTATGGACGAGCACTACGCAATGGAACTGACCGCAAGTGGATTGGAGCTCGTTTGGATTTATGGTGAAATTTAACGTCTGAACCAAATCAATGACCGATTATCGTTATTCAACGATAAACCGTCCAAGGTGAGTAAATCTCACTAACTCTGAGCATTTTATATTTTTATAAAGTATTTTTAGAACTGATAATTATTGGTTGAATTGCTGAGTGTTGATTGTTTGGTTGAACTGCTAGTCAATTGATTGAAAATACCGATATAGTTATATATATCGTTAACCGATGTTGATTTTGTTTATCAGAATACCTCATATTGAAATGAAATTGATGTGAATTATATTGTGTAACATCTGTGGATACAGGGAAACAAGTCGGAGGAATCCAACTGGATTCCTCAACATTTATTTACCGTTTTTCATATATTCTGATATATGATGTGTTATATCATCTGTTGTTGAACCTGTGTGTTTGGATGATGATTGAACCTTTTGATTTGGTATTTTTATACCATAAGTGATACTAGAAAGTGAAAAGGGATTTTCAAAGTTTATTTTGAAAATAAATTATTTATATAAAATCAATAGATTTTATATATAAAAGGAAGAGAATTTCATGAGAGAAAATGATTATAGAATCAAAGCATTTGTAAAAAAACAAATATTGGTGAAATCAAATAGAAGGGAAAATATTGGTGAAATCAAATAGAAGGGAAAATATTGGTGAAATCAAATAGAAGGGAAATATTTGTGAAACGATTACAAATAGAAATAAAAAGGGAAACATTCGTAAAAGTATTTACAAATGGAATTGAAAAGGGAATATTCATGTAGGGAATAAAGAAAAGTTGACAGATGTACTTATTTGTTAAATAAATAGAAAAGTTAAAAGAAATATTTATTTGTTGAATAAATAGAAAAGTTAAAGGGAATATTTATTTGTTAAATAAATAGAAGCGAAAGGAGAATAGTTATTTGTTGAGTAAACGAATAGAAAAAGAATCTATTCAAGGGAAGTAATTCAAAGGAATTATTCCAAAGGAATTATTCAAAAGAGAAAAGTCAAAGGGATTAATTCAAAAGAGTTAATCAACTAGAGTTAAACAGTTGGAGTTAAACTGTTAGAGTTAAACAGTTGGAGTTAAACTGTTAGAGTTAAACAGTTGGAGTTAAACTGTTAGAGTTAAACCGTTGAAGTTAAACTGTCAGAGTTAAACCGTAAAGTTAAACAGTTAGAGTTAGTTAGTTAGAGTTAACCAGTTAGAGTTATTCAGTTAGAGTTATCCAGTTAGAGTTATTCAGTTAGAATTAACCAGTTAGAGTTAATCAGTTAGAGTTAATCGTTTTGAGTCAAATCGAACTAGAGTTATTCAAATATAGTAATCGAATAAGGGTTAATTGAATATTAGTTATTCAATTAGAATTGATCGAATCGAATTATTCGAGATAGAGTTAAAAATAGACAAAGTTATTTAAGGATGAATTTCCATTTAGCACGACTGCTAGCGTAATTCGCAGGGCTGCAGATAGCCTACGGCGGTCGGATGTTTCCTGAGGGAATCAGGCGTAACCATTGTGATCGCTGCGATCTAGAGTCAAGCAAATGGTGTTAAATCAAATAGTAATTAATCAATAGAAGTTAATTAAGTCGAGTTAGTCGAGTATTAGTAAATTAAGTAGGGTTAGTCAAAAAGGGAATTAATCGAATATCACCTATTCGAAGTAGAGTTATCGAATATAGTTTATTCGAGAAGAGTAATCGAATATAGTTCGTTCGAAGTGTGTTAAATCGAATATAGTTATTCGAAGGAGAGAATTATCGAATATGGTTTATTCGAAGTGAGATTTTTCGAATATTAGTTATTCGAAGAAAAGGATTATCGAATATTAGTTATTCGAACAGGGGAATCGAATATAGTTTATTCGAAAGAGAATTATCGGATAGTGATTATTCGAGAGTGAATCATACATGGAAATTCGATTATATCGAATCAAGGGAAGTAATGTTTACTTTCCATTTCAAATCAAGTTTTAATTATCTGTTAATAAAGTAGTTGGTTGTTTATTTATCCAAATTAAGATATGGAAATATATTTAAGTTAACATATTTTGAAAGCATGGAATTATAACATTTACAGTTATAATCAAATGATTCAGTAAAGGAAGTGGATTCATAAATAGAATCCGAGAGTTCGCAAGGAAGTTTCTTAAAGAGTAATGTTTGAACTTTGTCTATTTCGAAGTTAGAAATGTTGTTCAGTTAAGGTCTGAGAGGTAATTATACCCCAACTTGATTGACTTCGTTTTTAACTAAGAAGTGGATAAGGTTCGAGAGTGAAAGGGTTTAAGTGAATTTAGTTAATGAGCGAAATGGTTGGTGTTGGCATAGCGATGTTTATTCAAACATCAGTTTAAACCCAATGAAGGAGATTTGGAAATGTCTTCCAAATGAAAATCAGAAATGTTTTCTGAATATAGAAAATGAGAAATGGAATTGTTTTCCATTGTTAATAACGTATATTTTCTAAATATAGTAAATAAGAAATATAGGAAAACAAGAATAAGGAAAAGGGTAAATTTATGATAATTTGATGATGAATGATGATTGATCGATAGAATTTCCATCTGGAAATAATATCGTTGTTTGCACACCGACATGTTTTTAATTGATAGTTAAATCACCGACTATCAAAGTTTTGACCATTTTAACGTTGTTAATATGGAGAGACCGGTCGGATTATTATCCAGAGAACCACTCCGTATTGGCATAAGCGTTGCGAATCAAGTATGCTGAATATATTGAAGACGGAGTTATGCAAGGGCTATCCTATTTACAGAATAGTGCCTTTTTGTCCAGTCCCAGGACAAACGTGAATGGACGAATGTCTGACAGAGTATATTCAAAGGATCGCGTAAGTTGATCTCTTCAAACGTACTTACGTTTGGTGGCGGAGGAATTCGTTTCTCTTAGCTGTATACCCGTGGTATTTTTGGTGAAATCAATTTGTGATTTGGCGGGTATGACGATGTGGCATTCAAAGTAATGGAGGTGGGATCTGTCAAAAGATACGTTATGACCTCAAGCCTCATCCACCGGGAAATGACAAAAATCGGGCAGGCAGCATGGCTATGTGGGTCGCACCCATTAGGATGTATGATCACCTATCTAGAGAAATTCCTTTTGTTCTTAAATCTATCGATGCTGTCCCTTATCGGGAGACGGTTGCTGATCCCAACCGTTGGTGATATACATTCGATACACTCAAGCGAAATGAGTGGTCGGTCATGTGTGGGCCGGGTTGCAAGATGTTCTTGTTGAACCCAGTGTATTTGCCTCTAGAGATACACGTTCGGAAGGTGGTCCCATACCTTGTCAAGTTGGAATCCAATCTCCAATAAGTGCCTGCGAGTTTGATTGTATATTATATATGTAGAGCGTGAGATGCAAGCGTTCTACTAGATTTTAATTACTTGTGATTAGACATTATTATAATATCAGATAATATATGATTTCCAAAGTGTTTTGGGTTATCGTAAGGTAAAAGCCATCCGTATTTATGAGTGGATTGGTCTTACGATTATCTTTTCTTTTGAAAAGGATTTTGAAAAGTTAAACCAAATGATTGGAGTTTACTCACACCAGTCCCATGACTGACCCAGAGTTTTATTTTGTTTTGTTTTCCCTAAACTCTTGGGTGCCCAAATTTGTACGGGCAGTCAAGTAGTCAGGATTTACAGGTATGCTTGAAGAGCTTGGAGCAGGAGGCTTCAAGATTTTTCTAGCTATTGATTATTCCGCTGTGATGAAAGTGTTGTACTTTGATAATGGTATGATATACATATACTACTTTGATTTCAAGATATGTTGTCTATTATATTTTATTCGTTCCGCTGTGAGATTCGTGTTACTCTGATGTTGTTGTGTTCTTCTTTTTCTTCTATTCTAATTTTCTATCTTATCTATCCTCACCCTCTAATTTCTTTCTTGGACTATCCGGTAATTTCGACTTTTGATTGTTCGATAGGTGTTATATATCGGATAACCAAGGTCGCTTTTTCCCGGGTCGTTACACCCATGAAGGAATGTGTGGACAACATTTCAATGGAATTAAGCTGGCTAAAAGGATCATGTGACAATGCCGTTATTGTCCACAAATGGTTAATCAAGCAATTGACTATGTCAAAAAGTGTGAAAGGTGTCAAAGGTACTCTAAGGTGCCCCGGCTTCCGCCTAGCAAGCTAATCACTATCTCAAGCCCCTTGCCCATCAGTGTGTGGGGAACTGACCTAATCGGACCCTTACCAATCTCCAAAGGTGGAGCTAAGTGTAACAACCCGGAAATGCGAGCCAGTATAAAATTTTTATTTTGGCAATTTTAGCGAATTTTGAATATTTAAAATGAATTATTTTAAATAATATCAACGAGAAATTTATTTTGAATAGAATCGAACGTATATATTATATACATCGTCGTTATAATATAAATAATTATATATAATTATAAATAGAATTGAAAATGGCGCGGTAGTTCGATAATTCGATTTCAAACTTCAATTGAACATACTGGGTGCAAAATAAACCGGATTTTAGTGAAACCAAAAATATTAGGATCTATTTGAGAATATCTTTCCAATGAATCCGAAAAATTGAAATTTCATAGCGGGGATAAAAAGATGTGCCCAGTTGAAAATTCTGAATAGTCGCTATGGAATTCAGGCCCTTAAAAATGGGAATTTTGCAAACGACCTCGGATTTCGACGAAACCACTTTTGTTGGATCCGGGATGTGAAATTATTGCTAGGTTTCAAATTTCATAATTTTCTGAATCAATATGTGAGCGTGGCAAAGGAAAACGCGTTTGACCAGTTTTAGTTGATTTTAATCGACTAGAAAATGGCCATTTTTCAAATGGTCTCAGAATTCGACGAAATTAGTTTTGTTAGGACCGTATCGTCAATACGAAGCTAGAAAATATATTTTTTGGAATTTTTCGAGTTAGTACGTGGCCCCGGTAAATTGAAACGCTCGTTCAAATTCAATATATAGAATTATATGTTGATTTTGATGAAAACCGATTGAAACGATCGAATCAGCTTACGATACATATCCCATTGTGTTCGAAATGGGCGTAATTAGATATGGACGACAGGCGGTGGGTCTCATTTCGAGGTCGAAAATAAAAGTTACTATTTAGTCGATTAAAATAAATTAAATATTTATAATATAGGGCCCCTTCCTTTGTTTCTCTCTCCCCTTTTCTTGGTCAACCCTCCCCCCCTCCCCCCCCTCCCCCCCTCCCCCCCGTCAGTTATTCCCAAATTGAAAAAAAGAAAAGAAAGAAGAAAAAAAATCGCTCCACCAGCGACGGAAACCGCCGCCCCTCGTCGATCTCTCCCCCCTCACCTCGCCTGCCGCCTCCCCCATCTTCTTCCTCCTCTCCAAATCGTTCACTGCACGCACCCCCCCTGTCGACTTCACCGCGCCGCCCACCCTCCGACTGCCATCGCTCCACCGACCCTGCCCACCGCCACCTCCTCCGTTCTCTTCCTCCTCCCTTCTGCGAAACCAAAGCCCCCAAAGCCCCTGTTGAGTCCGGTTACCCCCCCCCCCCCACCGATGCAGCCCCTTCCTCCAATTGATCGAGCCCACAACATAAACCAGTCACCCGCGAGCAAGAAGCCCCCTCCTCCTTCATATGGATGTAAGCTTTTATTTTCGTTTTTATTTAGCATTTAAAATCTGATTTTACAGTATAAAATTATGATTTTTATTTGTATCAAAGATCGGATTTTTAATAGATAAAAGGCGATATTTTTATAATATAGAAAGGTTAAAAATATAATTTTTATATTATAGAAAGGCTAAAAATATTATCTTTATGTAGTAGGGATAATAAAAATATAATTTTTATATAATATAGATAATAAAAATTCGATCTTGATTATGTAGGAGATATAAAAATATGATTTTTATATATGTAGTGGCTACGGGCAACGAAAGTGACAAATGGCGAGAACGACGATGATTCCCTACATAAGAAGAGTCGTGGAGTTGGGATAGCTTTGGTGAGAACTTCTCACCCTTTAAATTTTCTTTTTCTAGTTATATTATAATATATACTAGGATGCAGACAGTGTTTAGTAGCACCCGACACCACTGTCCACAGACCATGGACTTGTTTGTTTGGTTGCATAGATTAGTTAAATTATTTGATTTGGAGTTGGTTGTTTGGTGAAATGAAACTGATTTGATTGATATGTGTATGGCGTGGGCCATCACTAGACCGGGGATAAGGCTAGGCCTCGTCCCGTTTCTAGTATCGTGCCGTTATGCCGCCGAAATTTTCTAAAATAAGTTAGAAAAATAAAGATATCATTTTATTTAATAAATGAACCGAATAGAATATTCATAGGTTGAGTAAAATAATTTGGTCGTTAAAAATATAATTTTTAACATGAACGTGAATAAATAAATATTCATTTACAAACCGGACGGTTTGTTTATGTACACTGATTTGACTGACATTGATTGGGACGATAAATTTTACACACCGCCCAACTACACAAATAAAATCTGTGTTTGATTGTTTGAAACCCCACACTGGTATTGGGATAAAATACGGCATACACTAATCCCAGTAATTAGTTATATGTCGATCGATTGATTGACAGGCTGTTGTAAGCGTTAGATATCTATATTTGATGCTTATACAGTGTAGTGCACTTTGGATGATGGTTGATTATTTATCGTTGCTATTATATACTTGTGTTGTATGGAATCCATATAATTAACTTTATATGGTAATTGATTGGGCCTCATTCCAATTTAGAAAATAAAGAAAATTATAAAGTAAAGGTTCATGTGTTGGCCGTACTCATCCGTTGAGATTAGTCATGTGTTGAACGAAATATTTTAACAATAAAATTTACATCTTTATCATATATAAAATTAGAAACTAATTGGAAAATAGATAAGATGAGTGGTCTCCTGGATATTGTTCTGATGTTGGTTTCGGCCTTCGGGGTTAATATTCAGGGAATCGTTCTCTTACTAGTTTACGGTTGGAGTCTGATTTGAAATCAAACGATAGATACCATAATTTTTATAAAATATATTAAATAACAAAAAATAGTCACACGTGGACAGTACTCATTCGTTGAGATTAGTCATGTGTTGACAAAAATATAGATTCACGTATTGAATAGAATAAATATTCATTTGTTGAATAGAATAACGGAATTATTGAAATATATAAAGCCGTGTTGATTAGAGATGCGCTATTTTGATGCGAACGATATTTATATCGATTATATTCATTTTTATAATTGAATTGAATAGAAAATGAATTTGAATTGAATTGAATAGAAAATGAATTTGAATTGAATTGAATAGAAAACGAATTTGAATTGAATAGAAAACGAATTGGAATTGAATTGAATAGAAAACGAATTGGAATTGAATTGAATAGAAAATGAATTTGAATTTAATTGAATAGAAAACGAATTTGAATTGAATTGAATAGAAAATGAATTTGAATTGAATAGAAAATGAATTTGAATTGAATTGAATAGAAAATGAATTGAATTGAATTGAATAGAAAACGAATTTGAATTGAATTGAATAGAAAATGAATTTGAATAGAAAATGAATTTGAATTGAATTGAATAGAAAATGAATTTGAATCGAATTGAATAGAAAACGAATTTGAATTGAATTGAATTGAATAGAAAACGAATTTGAATTGAATCGAATAGGAAACGAATTTGAAATAGAATTGAAATCGATTTGAATTTGAAATGAATGTTGAAATTGTTTTTGAAACAAATTTGAAACGATTTATAAAATTCGTTTGAAAAGGGGAAATCGACGACATATATATAATATATATATATATTATATATATAATGGCCTGAATAGAACGCGCCGCGCCGCGGCAGTTCGTAAATTTCGACCATTGACTTTGAACGGACATTACGGGAGATCTGACCGTCGGATTCTCCTAAAACCAGAACCGTTGGGTTCGTATCGAAAAGAGCTTTCTAACGAATATTAGAAATTTGAAATCTAACGGTTGGATTTGGAGATACGTTGCAAATCAAATTTGGAAAAGGTCGCTGTAAGTGCAGTTCGAGGACCGTTGATGGAAATCGACTGTACGGGCCTTGATAAAATTATTAAAAATAGTAATAATTTGTGTAAAATCATAAGAAATGATTTGGGAAAAATTGGGATGAAAAACTCCACATTCGAAAAGATAAAAATAGATTTTTATCGAAATGAACTATTTTTGAACTAAAATTAAAACCCATTTATTTTTAAATAAATAAATTGGATTTGAAATGGGTTTTAAATAACCAGAATTTCTAATATACATAATTGGAATTGGAATTGAAATAGAATTGATTTGGGTTTATCGTGAATTGTGTTTTAAATGACATTAGTTCTTTAACCCAGTAAAGGGAGTGTTAATGAATCTGCAATTAGATTGAAATGTGAATTGATAATTTAAATTATCAAAATTGGCAAATGAGCGAGAATGGAGTATCACCTGTTTTGCTCCAAGCGATAGTTAAATCTTAAATTAGATTTGAACGTGAAATGGTAATTAAATTTACCGATAACACCGTGGTGTTAGATATGGAGTATAACCAGTTTTGCTTCATGGGATGAATAGGTTGGGATTGGGAAATAAAATAAATAATTACTTCGGTGCGATTCGCTAACTCGACTAGTTTGGAAAACCATAATTTGGTTTGATATGACATCCAATAGAAGATTAAAGAATAAATTGTAAAGAATTTATCTTTGATAAAATTAATGGGAACCTTTCCCTAAGAATTGAAATTTAGAAACTAGCTGTAGATTAGTTAAGAAGAATGGTTTCCTGGGTATTGATCTGATGTTGGTTTCGGCCTTCGGGGTTAAAATTTGGGAAATTGTTCTCTTGTTGATTTACGGTTAGTGGCTGCTAAATTGGAATGAGGCGTATGTTGTGTTTGTGTAACATATTTTTACTAAATACGCGGGTTGTTCGGAAAGGCCGGGTTTATAACCATTCTGAATAACCGATTCGACGATATGTCGAAGATGAAGACGGTGGTTGAAGATCGGAAGTCTTCACATCATTTGGGTGATTACTGATGATCTTGATTGGGATGTACACCCAAGATGAGGGAATCAGTTGGTGGTCGTCCAGACGTACCTGGAGATCGATGGATATGTGAGGAAAGTGCCTCCGGTTTCGTTCAGACCCAGAACGAACTTGTAAATGGATTGTGTGTCTGACATTGGATTTTATTCTATGTTGATTGATCTCTATTAAATATACATCTGTTTGGCGGCGGAGAATTTATTCTTTTGCTTAACGCTCTTCTCTGAGACGTACGAGCTCAGAGGTTGTATATCGATGGACATCAGTCGCATGGCATGAATTGCCAGTGTGGCATGCCTTAGTGGCGATTGATCAAGGCTTCTATTGAAAAGCAAAGTCTTGTGGTTGATGATCAAAGCACGACCTACGTGGCATAGCTTTGTGTATAACGTGAATTCGCGAACCTCACACCTCGGTATGAGTTAAAAACGGGATACGGACCGTTGGGAGAACACGACGTTTCTTTCTAGCTTTGGTGGTGTCAGTGACTTACCAGCCCTGACATTTATATACTTTTCACCTTTGTGGTTGTTGGAATGAGGCGCCTCGATTATAGGTCTGTAAGGACCGGGAAACGTGTGTTCAGGAATAACTAATCCTCAAACGTAAGAGAGGACCGGCCCAGCCGATTCCAGGGGTTACCCAGAGTGTGTAGTCCCGAGGCATTTGCTAGAGTGTCTCGAAGCGGAGAGGATCTTGCCCCTTGCCTCGACTCATGACGGAAATCCAATTTCCAATACGTGTGTTTCGGTTTTATTTGTAGAGCCTAGTATGGCGACATAGTGGGATGGGGCACTCATGCCGTCTATGATTTATATTTATGATTGAAATTGTTTTGACACTATACACTTATTATAGTATCAAATGATTTGCTTTTAAACGTACCAAGCATGTTTGGCTATTATAAGGGAAAACCCTATCCTCCGGCTTGCGTTGCATTGTGTGATGGGACCTGGGTCTTATAATAGCTTCATTTTTCGAAAAAGCATTGCGTTGTTTATTCTATGCACTGGTATTGTTGGGAGGAAACCCGTTCCGTGTTATACGGCATGGTCCCTTGAATTACTCTCTTTTAAAGTAAAGTTTTAAATAACTGTTTTAGTTCTCACACCAGTCACATGACTGACCTGGAGTTTATTGTTTTAACCTAAACTCTGGGTGCCCTTATTTTCGACACGGGCAGCTAGTAGTTTTGGATTTGCAGATTTATATTCACAGGATCCTGGTTTACAGCTGGAATGATATCCGGAAAGCTCTGTATCCGTATATCACCTTCAGTTGTGCTTTGTATTATTTTCCGCTGCTATGTAATTTATTGTAATCTCTGATATTTATTGAATGTAATTTATTCATTGTACTCTGTATATTCTTGTATCTGATGGAATTGTTGTAATAGCAATGAAATGTTCTTCTGTCTGAGTTCTATTTTGTCGTGTCCTCAACGCCATCCGCTCTTTCCTTCACGAGGAAGTTCGGGTCGTGTCAGTTGGTATCAGAGCTTTGGTTTACAGAGCTCGAGAACAAGACACTTTAGAACCATACGAAAGAATTCATCAGATATTGGATTAGTAATATCCAATTAGAATGACTCGTTAGAGATAGGATCAGTAGTATCCTAGAACGGGCGTGAAGAGTATATTTTTCAAAAGAAAACAATTTAGTTTTGAAATTTAAATCGTTTTACATGTATTTGAATATTTTATTTATATTGAGTTTGGACAATCGAGTATATAAAGGTTTTGCATATACGCATCATGAACGTATATTCGAAGTTTTAATTTACTGGATAGATATAGAATCACACTCTAGTCGCCCGGACATGATTCTGATGATGGCGCGCCATCACCAGTATTTATTTTCGTGTTTCGAAGGTGTGATATCTATATATTTCCATCAGGCTGGTGTGAGAACCAAAACTTATATTGATAGATTTATTGTTGTGATTTGGCATCAAAAACATGATTTTCTGTAGATGTATCAAAATTATGAATTTGAAACGTTAATTCACTAATTGATTGATGTTTGTGTTGTTTGTTTATTTGTTTGATAATTTTGAACCATTATGCCTAATTGTATCAAATATTGAACTGTATAGAAAATTGGTCACATTTGCTTGCATATACATGTACTTACATTGAACAGGTCATAGCAAGGAGGCTAGAGCAGAGAATAAAAAATTTTTGCCCGACAAATAGGTACATGTTTACTATAATTTACTATTTTGTTTGGGTGATGATGATTTTATGAGCCGATTGGCTAGCAGCTTGGCTTTTTCTTTTTCTTTTTGAGATCAGAGGGCCTGTATGGCAATTTCGGGATTTTCCCGGTGTTCCCGGTGCAGGGGAGGTTATGGCGAAATTTTTTGAAAATTTAGGGTGTTAGCCAAATTTTTGAAAAATTTGAAAAGTTCTTAGAAACTGAAAAGTTGAAGAACTTAAGCCGTAATCAAAATAATGGAAGTTGAGTTGAATTGTTAAACAACTTTCGGCTTTGTTCCTTTTCGGGGACGAAAAGTTTTAAATGGGGGAGAATGTAACAACCCGGAAATGCGAGCTAGTTTAAAAATTTTATTTTGGCAATTTTAGCGAATTTTGAATATTTAAAATGAATTATTTTAAATAATATCAACGAGAAATTTATTTTGAATATAATCGAATGTATATATTATATACGTCGTCGTTATAATATAAATAATTATATATAATTATAAATAGAATTGAAAATGGCGCGGTAGTTCGATAATTCGATTTCAAACTTCAATTGAACATACTGGGTGCAAAATAAACCGGATTTTAGTGAAACCAAAAATATTAGGATCTATTTGAGAATATCTTTCCAACGAATCCGAAAAATTGAAATTTCATAGCGGGGATAAAAAGATGTGCCCAGTTGAAAATTCTGAATAGTCGCTATGGAATTCAGGCCCTTAAAAATGGGAATTTTGCAAATGACCTCGGATTTCGATGAAACCACTTTTTTTGGATCCGGGATGTGAAATTATTGCTAGGTTTCAAATTTCATAATTTTCTGAATCAATATGTGAGCGTGGCAAAGGAAAACGCGTTTGACCAGTTTTAGTTGATTTTAATCGACTGGAAAATGGCCATTTTTCAAATGGTCTCAGAATTCGACGAAATTAGTTTTGTTAGGACCGTATCGTCAATACGAAGCTAGAAAATATTTTTTCTGGAATTTTTCGAGTTAGTATGTGGCCCCGGTAAATTGAAACGCGCGTTCAAATTCAATATATAGAATTATATGTTGATTTTGACGAAAACTGATTGAAACGATCGAATCAGCTTACGATACATATCCCATTGTGTTCGAAATGGGGGTAATTAGCTATGGACGACAGGCGGTGGGTCTCTTTTCGAGGTCGAAAATAAAAGTTACTTTTTAGTTGATTAAAATAAATTAAATATTTATAATATAGGGCCCCTTCCTTTGTTTCTCTCTCCCCTTTTCTTGGTCAACCCCCCCCCCCCCCCCCGGTCAGTTATTCCCAAATTGAAAAAAAGAAAAGAAAGAAGAAGAAAAAAATCGCTCCACTAGCGACGGAAACCGCCGCCCCTCGTCGATCTCTCCCCCCCTCACCTCGCCTGCCGCCTCCCCCATCTTCTTCCTCCTCTCCCAATCGTTCACTACACGCACCCCCCCTGTCGACTTCATCGCGCCGCCCACCCTCCAACTGCCATCGCTCCACCGACCCTGCCCACCGCCACCTCCTCCGTTCTCTTCCTCCTCCCTTCTGCGAAACCAAAGCCCCCAAAGCCCCTGCTGAGTCCGGTTACCCCCCCCCCCCCTCACCGATGCAGCCCCTTCCTCCAATTGATCGAGCCCACAACCTAAACCAGTCACCCGCGAGCAAGAAGCCCCCTCCTCCTTCGTATGGATGTAAGCTTTTATTTTCGTTTTTATTTAGCATTTAAAATATGATTTTACAGTATAAAATTCTGATTTTTATTTGTATCAAAGATCGGATTTTTAATAGATAAAAGGCGATATTTTTATAATATAGAAAGGTTAAAAATATAATTTTTATATTATAGAGAGGCTAAAAATATTATCTTTATGTAGTAGGGATAATAAAAATATAATTTTTATATAATATAGATAATAAAAATTCGATCTTGATTATGTAGGAGATATAAAAATATGATTTTTATATATGTAGTGGCTACGGGCAACGAAAGTGACAAAAGGCGAGAACGGCGATGATTCCCTACATAAGAAGAGTCGTGGAGTTGGGATAGCTTTGGTGAGAACTTCTCACCCTTTAAATTTTCTTTTTCTAGTTATATTATAATATATACTAGGATGCAGACGGTGTTTAGTAGCACCCGACACCACTGTCCACAGACCATGGACTTGTTTGTTTGGTTGCATAGATTAGTTAAATTATTTGGTTTGGAGTTGGTTGTTTGGTGAAATGAAACTGATTTGATTGATATGTGTATGGCGTGGGCCATCACTAGACCGGGGATAAGGCTAGGCCTCGTCCCGTTTCTAGTATCGTGCCGTTATGCCGCCGAAATTTTCTAAAATAAGTTAGAAAAATAAAGATATCATTTTATTTAATAAATGAACCGAATAGAATATTCATAGGTTGAGTAAAATAATTTGGTTGTTAAAAATATAATTTTTAACGTGAATGTGAATAAATAAATATTCATTTACAAACCGGACGGTTTGTTTATGTACACTGATTTGACTGACATTGATTGGGACGATAAATTTTACACATCGCCCAACTGCACAAATAAAATCTGTGTTTGATTGTTTGAAACCCCACACGGGTATTGGGATAAAATACGGCATACACTAATCCCAGTAATTAGTTATATGTCGATCGATTGATTGACAGGCTGTTGTAAGCGTTAGATATCTATATTTGATGCTTATACAGTGTAGTGCACTTTGGATAATGGTTGATTATTTATCGTTGCTATTATATACATGTGTTGTATGGAATCCATATAATTAACTTTATATGGTAATTGATTGGGCCTCATTCCAATTTAGAAAACAAAGAAAATTATAAAGTAAAGGTTCATGTGTTGGCCGTACTCATCCGTTGAGATTAGTCATGTGTTGAACGAAATATTTTAACAATAAAATTTACATCTTTATCATATATAAAATTAGAAACTAATTGGAAAATAGATAAGATGAGTGGTCTCCTGGATATTGATCTGATGTTGGTTTCGGCCTTCGGGGTTAATATTCAGGGAATCGTTCTCTTACTAGTTTACGGTTGAAGTCTGATTTGAAATCAAACGATAGATACCATAATTTTTATAAAATATATTAAATAACAAAAAATAGTCATACGTGGACAGTACTCATTCGTTGAGATTAGTCATGTGTTGAAAAAAATATAGATTCACGTATTGAATAGAATAAATATTCATTTGTTGAATAGAATAACGGAATTATTGAAATATATAAAGCCGTGTTGATTAGAGATGCGCTATTTTGACGCGAACGATATTTATATCGATTATATTCGTTTTTATAATTGAATTGAATAGAAAATGAATTTGAATTGAATTGAATAGAAAATGAATTTGAATTGAATTGAATAGAAAACGAATTTGAATTGAATTGAATAGAAAACGAATTGGAATTGAATTGAATAGAAAACGAATCGGAATTGAATTGAATAGAAAACGAATTTGAATTGAATTGAATAGAAAACGAATTTGAATTGAATTGAATAGAAAATGAATTTGAATTGAATTGAATGGAAAATGAATTTGAATTGAATTGAATAGAAAATGAATTTGAATCGAATTAAATAGAAAATGAATTTGAATTGAATCGAATAGAAAACGAATTTGAATTGAATCGAATAAGAAACGAATTTGAAATAGAATTGAAATCGGTTTGAATTTGAAATGAATGTTGAAATTGTTTTTGAAACAAATTTGAAACGATTTATAAAATTCGTTTAAAAAAGGGAAATCGACGAGATATATATAATATATATATATATATTATATATATAATGGCCTGAATAGAACGCGCCGCGGCAGTTCGTAAATTTCGACCATTGACTTCGAACGGAAATTACGGGAGATCCGACCGTCAGATTCTCCTAAAACCGGAACCGTTGGGTTCGTATCGAAAAGAGCTTTCTAAAGAATATTAGAAATTTGAAATCTAACGGTTGGATTTGGAGATACGTCCAAATCAAATTTGGAAAAGGTCGGTGTAAGTGCAGTTCGAGGACCGTTGATGGAAATCGACTGTACGGGCCTTGATAAAATTATTAAAAATAGTAATAATTTGTGTAAAATCTTAAGAAATAATTTGGGAAAAATTGGGATGAAAAACTCCACATTCGAAAAGATAAAAATAGATTTTTATCGAAATGAACTAGTTTTGAACTAAAATTAAAACCCATTTATTTTTAAATAAATAAATTGGATTTGAAATGGGTTTTAAATAACCAGAATTTCTAATATACATAATTGGAATTGAAATAGAATTGATTTGGGTTTATCGTGAACTGTGTTTTAAATGACATTAGTTCTTTAACCCAGTAAAGGGAGTGTTGATGAATCTGCAATTAGATTGAAATGTGAATTGATAATTTAAATTATCAAAATTGGCAAATGAGCGAGAATGGAGTACCACCAGTTTTGCTCCAAGCGATAGTTAAATCTTTAATTAGATTTGAACGTGAAATGGTAATTAAATTTACCGATAGCACCATGGTGTTAGATATGGAGTATTACCAGTTTTGCTTGATGGGATGAATAGGTTGGGATTGAGAAATAAAATAAATAATTACTTCGGTGCGATTCACTAATCTCGACTAGTTTGGAAAACCATAATTTGGTTTGATATGACATCCAATAGAAGATTAAAGAATAAATTTTAAAGAATTTATCTTTGATAAAATTAATGGGAACCTTTCCCTAAGAATTGAAATTTAGAAACTAGCTGTAGATTAGTTAAGAAGAATGGTTTCCTGGGTATTGATCTGATGTTGGTTTCGGCCTTCGGGGTTAATATTTGGGAAATTGTTCTCTTGTTGATTTACGGTTAGTGGCTGCTAAATTGGAATGAGGCGTATGTTGTGTTTGTGTAACATTTGTTTACTAAATACGCGGGTTGTTCGGAAAGGCCGGGTTTATACCCATTCTGAATAACCGATTCGACGATATGTTGAAGATGAAGACGGTGGTTGAAGACCAGAAGTCTTCACATCGTTTGGGTGATTACTGATGATCTTGATTGGGCTGTACACCCAAGATGAGGGAATCAGTTGGTGTTCGTCCAGACTTACCTGGAGATCGATGGATATGCGAGGAAAGTGCCTCTGGTTTCGTTCAGACCCAGAACGAACTTGTAAATGGATTGTGTGTCT
Organism: Allium sativum; assembly: GCA_030737875.1. Classification (NCBI taxonomy): domain Eukaryota; kingdom Viridiplantae; phylum Streptophyta; class Magnoliopsida; order Asparagales; family Amaryllidaceae; genus Allium; species Allium sativum. The sequence continues at coordinate 68,476,722 of CM060911.1, forward strand.
GACATTGGATTTTATTCTATGTTGATTGATCTCTATTAAATATACATCTGTTTGGCGGCGGAGAATTTATTCTTTTGCTAAACGCCCTTCTCTGAGACGTACGAGCTCAGAGGTTGTATATCGATGGACATCAGTCGCATGACATGAATTACCAGTGTGGCATGCCTAAGTGGTGATTGATCAAGGCTTCTGTTGAAAAGAAAAGTCTTGTGGTTGATGATCAAAGCACGAACTACGTGGCGTAGCTTTGTGTATAACGTGAATTCGCGAGCCTCACACCTCGGTATGAGTTAAAAACGGGATACGGACCGTTGGGAGAACACGACGTTTCTTTCTAGCTTTGGTGGTGTCAGTGACTTACCAGCCCTGACATTTATATACTTTTCACCTTTGTGGTTGTTGGAATGAGGCGCCTCGATTATAGGTCTGTAAGGACCGGGAAACGTGTGTTCAGGAATAACTAATCCTCAAACGTAAGAGAGGACCGGCCCAGCCGAATCCAGGGGTTACCCAGAGTGTGTAGTCCCGAGGCATTTGCTAGAGTGTCTCGAAGCGGAGAGGATCTTGCCCCTTGCCTCGACTCATGACGAAAATCCAATTTTCAATACATGTGTTTCGGTTTTATTTGTAGAGCCTAGTATGGCGACATAGTGGGATGGGGCACTCATGCCGTCTATGATTTATATTTATGATTGAAATTGTTTTGACACTATACACTTATTATAGTATCAAATGATTTGTTTTTAAATGTACCAAGCATGTTTGGCTATTATAAGGGAAAACCCTATTCTCCGGCTTGCGTTGCATTGTGTGATGGGACCTGGGTCTTACAATAGCTTCATTTTTCGAAAAAGCATTGCGTTGTTTATTCTATGCACTGGTATTGTTGGGAGGAAACCCGTTCCGTGTTATACGGCGTGGTCCCTTGAATTACTCTCTTTTAAAGTAAAGTTTTAAATAACTGTTTTAGTTCTCACACCAGTCACATGACTGACCTGGAGTTTATTGTTTTAACCTAAACTCTGGGTGCCCTTATTTTCGACACGGGCAGATAGTAGTTTTGGTTTTGCAGATTTATATTCACAGGATCCTGGTTTACAGCTGGAATGATATCCGGAAAGCTCTGTATCCGTATATCACCTTCAGTTGTGCTTTGTATTATTTTCCGCTGCTATGTAATTTATTGTAATCTCTGATATTTATCGAATGTAATTTATTCATTGTACTCTGTATATTCTTGTATCTGATGGAATTGTTGTAATAGCAATGAAATTTTCTTCTGTCTGAGTTCTATTTTGTCGTGTCCTCAACGCCATCCGCTCTTTCCTTCACGGGGAAGTTCGGGTCGTGTCACTAAGTATGTCGTAGTGGCCATTGACTACTTCACCAAGTGGGTGGAGGCAGAACCCCTTCCAACAATCACATCTAAAAAGGTATTGAGATTCGTAATAAAGAATATTGTTACCCACTTTGGAATCCCTCACAAGATCATATCAGATAATGGAACACAATTCGAGAGCAAAGAATTCACTCGGTTTTGTGAGAAGAATGGAATTATCAAAAGTTTTTCCAAGGTACCCCATCTAAAGGCTATTGATGCTGTCGAATCTGCCAACAAAACCATAAAGACAATTCTTAAAAAACGCCTAAACCAATCCAAAGGAAACTGGGCCGAAGAGTTCTCTTTAGTGCTTTGGGCATATAGAACCTCTACCAAAACAGCAACGGGGCACACCCCTTTTTCCTTGACATATGGATGCGAAGCCATGCTCCCGGTTGAAGTCGAAATCCCATCGCATAGAAGGATAACATATGTGTTTAATCCTAATCAGGAGTTAAGAAAGACATCCCTAGACCTAATACAAGGATTAAGAGATGAGGCTTTAATCAGAACAGCTGAATATCAAAGGAGGACCACGAAATACTACAACACAAAGGTCAAGACCAGAACCTTTGCAAAAGGAGAATTAGTTTTACGGAGATGATGGCTAACACCAAGAACCCAACGGACGACCTTCTCGGCCCAAATTAGAAAGGAACCTTGATCATTCATCAAGAAGTTATGCCTCGAACATATCGACTATGAAAAACCAATGGCGATCTCGTTCCAAGGACATGGAACTCGGAACATTTAAGACCATAAATCTCAATGATAAAGGAGTAAGGGAACAGACTTTCCTCCAAAGATGATAAAGCATGACTGAGGGTACAGAAAACCCTCCTTCCGAAACTTAAAGAAAACCAAAAGGGTTCGAACCATAAACGGATCGAATCCCTTGTCATCATCAAATGGGTAAGGACAAGGCATCCCCCGGAGGGAATGGTGTGTTAGTCTTTCTTCATGCCCAAATTAGAGGGGGCTGGGTTAAAGCATCAAAAGCGTAAGCCTTCGTTTCACACTAGAAATGGTCGTGGCAGTGGATCTAAAATTAGCACGCCCTGCCTCTACTCGCAAAAGAGTACGCCCTTCCTCTGCTAGAACTAAGCACATCCTACCTCTGCTCGCAGAAGAGCATGTCATACCTATGCTTATGTTCTGCGTTGCCCACAGAAGGGAACGCCAACTCCTATCATCGCCTACGATGGTCAGGATAGGGTATCCCTCGGAGGGGGTGGTGCGTACGCCTCTATCAGTACCTACAATGGTAAGTATATAGCATCAAAAGAGTAAACCTTAGTTATGTGTCTACAATGGCCCCGTCTAAGTTTCTAAGACCTAATCATCACCTACGATGGTCAGAATAAGCCGCCTCTTGGAGGGAGGTCGGGTAAGTCCTTGGGCCCTGCTTGTGGATAAGCTAGCCAAGCGCACTGGACGCACAGGCCCAGAGAGTGGCTAACAAAGCACGTACATCCTCTTCTTTGACATCGAAAGCCCAGAGAGTGGCTCATGAAGCACATACAATCCCTGGTTCATAAATAAAATCCAAGTGGGATACCAAAACAATAATGTCGGAAGGGGATTCCCGATCTTAATTCTTTAATTACTTAAAAAGGGTTGGTTTGGGGCTTCTATTAATGTCGGAAGGGGATTCCCAGTCTTCAATCTTTAATTACTCGAATAAGGGTTGGTTTGGGGCTTTTATTAATGCCGGAAGGGGATTCCCAATATTCAATCTTTAATTACCAGAATAAGGGATGGTTCGAGGCTTCTATTAATGCCGGAAGGGGATTCCCGATCTTCAATCTTTAATTACCCGAATAAGGGTTGGTTCGGGACTTCTATTAATGCCGGAAGGGGATTCCCGGTCTTTAATCTTTAATTACCCGAATAAGGGTTAGTTTGGGGCTTCTATCAATGCCCGAATGCGACTTCCGCTCTTCGATCTTTAATTACCCGAATAAGGGTTGGTTCGGGGCTTCTATTAATGCCGGAAGGGGATTTCAGGTCTTCAATCTTTAATTACCCGAATAAGGGTTGGTTCGGGACTTCTATTAATGTCGGAAGGAGATTCCCGGCCTTCAATCTTTAATTACCCAAATAAGGGTTGGTTCGGGGCTTCTATTAATGCCAGAAGGGGATTTCCTGTCATCAATCTTTAATTACCCAAATAAGGGTTGGTTTGGGGCTTCTATTAATGCCGGAAGGGATTTTTGGTCACCAATCTTTAAACTACCTACGTAAGGGTTGGTTCGTGGCATTTATTAGTGTCGGAAAGGGATTTTCAGTCGTCAACCTTTAATTACCCAAATAAGGGTTGGTTCGGGACTTCTATTAACATCGAAAGGGGATTTCCGGTCTTCAATCTTTAAATACCCTGAATCTGGGTTGATTCAGTTCTTCACAAATACCGAAAGGGGATTTCTAGTCTTCAATCTTTAGGTTATCCAAGTAAGGGTTGACTTAAAGCAACTATCAAAGCAGGGAATCGATCATTGGCCCTCAATCTTTAACGGTCAAGAAAGTGCTAGCACAAAAACAGTGCTTTGTAGGTTTCATGATGCAATCCAGCGTTAAGAAACAACTCACAAATGGATGGAAAAGAATCCGGAAAGAAAAGTTTGACTTGGAAATTCGAAAACACCCCTTACTTGAGGGGGCGGGGGAGGGGTGGTGCAAATGTTACTACCAAAATTAACTCCTAATATAGGCTGACAGCGAAGGGGTATCGGAGAAACACAAGCATAAAAGAATCTTCCGAAAGCAAAAAGTCGAATAATAGAAAGAACCAAAAGCCGGAAAGAATGATCCGAGAGCAGGATAAATCGACACCTTCCAAGGAGAAAGGAGCTCAAAGTCTACAAAATGCCACCGAAGTTTATCCGACATAGTCTATCCGACAGGGTCCATCTGATAAGGTCTACCCAGTAGGGAGTTCTATAGCGAAAGGTCACCTAAGTCAGGAACTAAGAAATAGGAAGACAAGAGCTCTGGTTAGTGAAACCTGGAAGGGCTATCAGTATTAACCTGCTTCATACCGATAGATCAGATGGAGAAAGTATCAAGGGTATCGAGCCAGAAGTACATAAAGATTATCCGGAACTAGCTTCCAAAACATCTATGCAGTAAATGTCGAAAGATCACATTGATAGACAACAGTCCCATCATCGAGAGCCACCTTCCGGAAGACCAGACTATCCCAAAGGCTCCACCGGAAGGCCAACTGGAATCCTAGCGGAGATACAGGCTGTCTATACTAATTTACTTAGTATAGAGACCGACAATGGTTTTGAACCGGCAGCTATCTACATACATCATGAGGGGAAGCTCCTCTAAGTATTCAAGAGAAAGTCGGGAGCCTACATATGAAAGCTTACGTCTGAGAGCCTACACCCGGGAGCCACTAACGGGAGTTCAAATGCCATCTGAAAGTCACCACATCTACAAGCTCATCTCAATCTCAAAGAGCCCCTAATTGACCGGGACCCTTACTTTGGAGGCTATGATTAACACCACAAAAGCGAACGGAAGCCAAACATCCGAGACCAAGAAAAAAAACGGCCGACAAAGGCCCTTAAAGGCCCAATAGACCAATAGCAAAAGGGTCCCCCGAATTCTCTATAAATAAGACCCCAAGGGTCAAATTTGAAGGGGATTTTTATCATTTTCTCAATCTTGTTCTTTCTCCCTTAAGGAGCGACCCTAATTTCCCACTCGAATTGGGGATTTCTTCAACTCTTGTAATACATCTACAATTTTTGAATGGAGAATTCTGAGACTTAAACATCTTGTGATTTGATATTCTTGTTGTGCCATTATGATGAAACAAGGAGTTATCACTAACCTTTCGTATGAAAAGTTGATCGTGGCACCTTCATGAAAGAGGAAGGGCTTTGTGGAAACTCGAATTCCTCCTCCTTTTACCTTGAGGGTTTGCAACGCGAATCAACGCTCTCATAGTGAGCCTAATGCATCCTAGCTTCGGAAAGGAGGTTGTCTGCAGGCTTATGACTTGATCTATGACACAACCAAGGCCCTTCGGGATGGTTCGATGCGGAAGGATTGTTTGAGTTAATAAGCATTGTGATGCCCTTACCTTCTGAATATGGGGAAGCATTAGCCTGTTTTCTTATTATCACAATATATATCATAACATTCGTGGTCAAGATAGTAACTGATTTTGTAAGACCTCAGTTGTGCCAAGCTATGTGAACCTTCTTCAGCGTATTTTGGAACTCCCCTATACTATAAGCGTAATATTCACCGCTTGAGGGAAGAATAACTAATCTTCAGAATAGGGATCCTGATGCTTAAGGAAAGGTAGATTTATCTAAGTAACACTGGTCCTTGAATATACTTCAGTAACTCTAGATCATGATTGCATCAAATTTATTAAACACATGTCCTATATAACTTACTCTAGGTGTTGACGGAAAATATCGTTAACAGTTATAATTTATAAACGATTTCCATAACAACCATTTGAATATTTGAATAGGACATAACTCACAATTTATAAGTTGAAATCTCCATTTTTCTCTTTCACTAGAAAATTATAATCAAATAGGTTCAGATGATTCTTGTTTCAAAGAATTCCGACATAAAATGGAGTCAATATACTCAATGAATTATAAATCGTAAATTACGAACTACCGCGATGTTTCGAGCTTGTTTATAATTAAATATAGATTATACGTTTGAACTTCGTCATATAAACAAATTCTATATTATAAATCGAATTATAATTCCAACTCAGTATTTAAAATAATAAAATATAATAAATGTATGAGTACCAAAAATACGGGACATTACACAAATAGTGTACGAAATTATCTTGCCTCAGATTTAAAAACTGCATCTCCAAACTTTCTTCCTTATTCAAATTTCTAATTCCAAATCGAAGAAAAAAATGGGGATAATTTTCAATCAAGTAGCTCGTATTCGAGCTCGAGGAAGCGCGTGACTAGAGGAAGAATTCAAGTGAGTTTTGTAAAAAACTCAGAACTGAGTATTTGAATTGAGTGGAATTCGTCGTTTTTTAGGGAGGTTTGGCTTGTCCGGGAATACGTACACTGCTATGATGGAGTTCGATTGGACGAGGCAAAATTGGTTTTTGGTAGTTGCAACGATGAAGTGGTGATGGAATTTGATCAGGGAGGTGGTGGGTGTAGTATTGTTGTCATATTTGAATGGCATAGAGGTGTGGTGATCAGACGTGAGTAGGTTGAATGGTTATGGAGTGATGGTCAATGATTGGTAATGCGTTTTAGTTATGATCAAAGTTGATTGATGATGAGGATGGTCACGGGCAGTGTTATGGGTTGATAGGTGATTATTGTTTGGTATTATTGATAGGAGATAAAAGGTGAAATATGTGAGGATGTTTTAGGTTGTTCGAAGGGTGGTTTTTGTTGAACTGTGGGTAGAGGAGGTTTGTGAAGGTTGCAATGCAAGTCATGGTGGAGATTTTTACAAAGGTTGCAATGGAGACCTGCGCGAATTAGGAAGCTATAGGTTATCGTGGTCGTGATCAGTTGTTGTTTGTAGTAAGGTATATTTTTTATTTTTAAATTTAAAATTTATGTGAAAAGTGGTTTATATAATTAGTAACCGATGGAAGTAATTTGTACAAACCTGTATAGTTAGCAAGTGAAGAAATTAAATTGTAAACTAACCATTGAGTATGAAATTAAGGAAAGGTTAGATTATTTTTCATTGAAAATCGTTGATTTAAACAATGTGTATTTAATTTATACAAGATTAAAAAATCTTGAAAACAAGATGGGTTGATCCATGTCTACAAGTTATTCGAGCTAAAAGTGGTTTGGAATTTGTTGGAGTTAGCGAGAATTTTAAATTCAATCAAATGTGGTTGTATTTAATTTAAATTAAAATAAAATGGATTGCAATTCAGGTGAGTAAACTCACGCCGATTTTAATAGTTAAGAATTAAGTAGTTAAGAATAATCATTAGTTCTTTAGATGCATTGAAAATTTATTATCAGTTGGTTGCTATTATATGTAGTAGTATATATATAAAATGGTAGCTGGATATTCTCGCATATTTTAGCGGATGAGACCTTATGCGCCCTGCATAATAGAGGATGACCGTATTTACCACGATATCCCACCTTGAAGCGGGATTGGTAAAAAGAAATTATATTGACTAACATATGTGGATGTAAGCAAAACAGGTTGGACTGTTGGAGGTATCCGGTTGGGTTCCTTGAAAATATATTGATTCTTGTTCATGTATAGCGTTATAAGATGTGATTAATAATCTATTGTAGATTATTTTGTGTTGGGTGCTATATTAGCCCTGGCCACAAATATACCCTTATTTTAAATACCAAAAAACTATTTTGAGCTTAGAAAAGAATTTTTTTAAAAGGAAAATTTAAATTTAAATGATTTATATATTCCATAAGAAGGATTCTGAAATTTTAAAAAAGGATTCAAGTTTTGAGAAAATTGACTAATTATTTAGTTAAATATTGCAAATAGAGATTTTTAAAGAGTTTGTTATGTAAAATAATTTAAATAGAAATTCCGTTGATATAATTTTCTATATGTGAAAAATCAAATCAAGTTTCGACTGGAATTTATAATTGTAAGTTAGTGCAACGACCCAGAAAATCTGAACCAATTTAAATTTTTTAAATTGGCTAAAATAATGGATTTAAAATATTTAAAATAAATATTTTAAATAATAGCAATAAAAACTGAGTTTGAATCGACAATTGAAAACAAATATAATTAATTCTAATTATAAACAAGGCTTGAAATGGCGCTGCAGTTTCAAAAATTGAATTCAAACTTTGTCGGACTGTACCGGGTGCAAAACAAAACGGATTTGAGTGAAACCAAAAATATTTAAATCTGTTAGTGAATACCTTTCTAACGAATCTGAAAAATCGAATTTTCATAGCGGAAAGCAAAAGTTATGGCCGAATGAATTTTCAGAAAGGTCGCTATGGAATTTATATAGCCCGTGAAATTGGCCATTTTGCATACGACCTCGTAATTCGACGAAACCACTTTTGTTAGATCCGGGATGTGAAGTTATCGCTAGGTTTCAAATTTCATAATTTTTGAAGCTAGTATGTGAGCGTGGCAAAGGAAAATGTGTTTTGGTCAATTATAGTTAAATTGGATCGACCAGAAATGGGCCTTTTTGCAAACGGTTTGTAACAACCCGAAAATCTGGGCTAGTTTAAAATTTTTATTTTGGCCATTTTAGCGAATTTTGATTATTTAAAATGAATTATTTTAAATAATATCGACGATAAATTTATTCTGAATATAAATCAAACGTATATATTATACGCGTCGTCGTTAGAATATAAATAATTATATATAATTATATATAGAATTGAAAATGGCGCGGTAGTTCGATAATTCGATTTCAAACTTCATTTGAATGTACCGGGTGCAAAACAATCCGGATTTTAGTGAAACCAAAAATAATGGAATCTAATAGTGAATATCTTTCCAACGAATCCGAAAAATCCAAAGTTCGTAGCGGGAATCAAAAGATATGTCCAGTTGAAAATTCTGAATAGTCGCTATGGAATTCAGGCCCTTAAAAATGGACATTTTGCAAACGACCTCGGATTCCGACGAAACCAGTTTTGTTGGGTCCGGGATGTAAAGTTATTGCTAGGTTTCAAATTTCATAATTTTTCGAATCAATATGTGAGCGTGGCAAAGGAAAACGCGTTTGACCAGTTTCAGTTGATTTTAATCGACTGGAAAATGGCCATTTTTCAAACAATCTCAGAATTCGACGAAATTAGTTTTGTTAGGACCGTGTCGTCAATACGAAGCTAGAAAATATTTTTCGGGAATTTTTCTAGTTGGTATGTGGCCCCTGTAATTTGAAATGTGCGTTTAAAATTCCATATAGCGATTTAAATGTAGATTTAAAGGAAACTGATCGAAACGATCAAATCAGCTAGCGATACATATCCCATTGTGTTCGGAATGGGGGTAAAACGCTATGGACGACAGGCGGTAGGCCTCGTTTCGAGGTCGTATGTAAAAGTCAACTTTTTAATAATTAAATAATAAATAAAAAAATAAATAAAAAAATATCTTCTCCCCTTAACTACCAGGCCCCCCCCCCCGACTAAAATCATTTAAATCAGAAAAAAGAAAAAGAAAAAGGGGGCCGATCCCCAAACCCGCTTCTTCCATCGCCTCCTCCTACCTCACCGCCGCCTAGGGCAGGCGCACCCCCCCCTCCGACCATCTCCTGACCTCGCACCTTCCTCTCCCCTCTCGCTCATCTCCTTCCTCCCTTCGAATCAAAGACGCAAACGCCCTGAGCCACCCCATCCTGCCGCCGCCCTCCCTGAAGCAACCGCGAGCCTCCAGAAGCATCGCGACCCCCCCTCCCCTTCTTCGCGAATGTAAGTATTTTATTTATTTTATTTTTATTCTGTAATGCTGTGAATTTTTTTTAGGTTAATACTGTTTGTTTTTTTTGGGTTTTAAAACCGTTTTTTTTTTATTGAGTTTTAAGAGAAAAAAAAAACTGAATTTTTATAAAGTATATAAAACTGATTTTTTTTAAGTATATGAAACTAATTTTTATAAGTAGAAATTATAGATTTTTATCATTTTAAAGTTAAGTTTTTATTAATAAAAAGGTTTGATTTTTATTGGTTAAAAAGATTAGATTTTTCTTTTTCTCTTAAAGCTTTGATTTTTAATCATGAAAACATGATTTTTATTCGAAGGAATTTTGAATTCGTAGGAGGTAGAAAAAGTTTAAAATTTTGTTGTAGGAAAAATAAGATTTTTGATGAGATAAAAATTAGATTTTTGACGAGATAAAAATTAGATCTTAGCGGCTTAAAAATATAATCTTTATATTCAAAGTAGAGGTTTAAAAATAGAATTTTTATATATTGAACTTCGATAGAAAAATAGAATTTTTATATATTGAACTTCGATAGAAAAATAGAATTTTTATATATTGAACTTCGATAGAAAAATAGAATTTTTATATATTGAACTTCGATAGAAAAATAGAATTTTTATATATTGAACTTCGATAGAAAAATAGAATTTTTATATATTGAACTTCGATAGAAAAATAGAATTTTTATATATTGAACTTCGATAGAAAAATAGAATTTTTATATATTGAACTTCGATAGAAAAATAGAATTTTTATATATTGAACTTCGGTAGAAAAATAGAATTTTTATATATTGAACTTCGATAGAAAAATAGAATTTTTATATATTGAACTTCGATAGAAAAATAGAATTTTATATATTGAACATCGAAGTAAAAATTCGATTTTTATATATTGAATAGCGAAGTAAAAATGTGATTTTTACGTATGTAGTGAAAGCAGCAACGAAGGTGACAAAAAGGCGAAACGACGAAGACTTCTGCAAAAGGAGAGCCGTGGAGCTAGGATAGCTATAGGTGAGAATTTCTCACCTTTCAATTTCTTTTCTAGTTATATATATATATACTAGGATGCAGACGGTGCTTAGTAGCACCCGACACAATCGTCCACAGACCATGGACTTGTTTGTTTGACTGTTTGGTGATTGATTGCGATATTGGTTTGAATGTGGTTTGTGGTGTGAAAAATCGAATCGATAAATTGGTTAGGATTAGACGTGCGCCGTTATAAGGCGAAGGAGTAAGGCTAGGTTAGACTCTTACTCCAAATTTTGTGGTTTACATAACGAATTGATTTGATTGATGTGTGAATGGCGTGGGCCTTCACTAGACCGGGGATAAGGCTAGGCCTTGTCCCGTTTCTAGTATCGTGCCGTTATGCCGCCGAAATTTTCTAAAATATGTTAGAAAAATAAAAATATCATTTTATTGAATAAATGAATTGAATAGAAATTCATAGGTTGAAATAAAATGTTTTATCGTTAAAAATATAATTTTTAACGTGAAGTGAATAAAATAAAATATTCATTTATAAACCGAACGGTTTGTTTATGTACACCTATTTGAATGACATTGATTGGGACGATAAATTTTACACATCGCCCAACTGCACGAATAAAATAGGTGTTTGATTGTTTGAAACCCCACACGGGTGTTAGGATGAAATTTGAAGTTCACTCATCCTGATTGATTAAATATGTCGATCGATTGATTGACAGGCTGTTATAAGCGTTGAATATCTATATTTGATGCTTATACAGTGTAGTGCACTTTGGTTGATGGTTGATTATATTCAATGCTATTATATACATGTGTTGTATGAAAATCCATATAATTAATTTTATATGGTAATTGATTGGGCCTCATTCCAATTTGAAAAATAAAGAATAATATAAAATAAAGGTTCATGTGTTGACAGTACTCATCCGTTGAGATTGGTCATGTGTTGAACGAAATATTTTAGTAATAAAATTCACATCTTTATCAATATAAAATAAAAGTTCATGTGTTGACAGTACTCATCCATTGAGATTGGTCATGTGTTGAACGAAATATTTTGATAATAACAACTATTTTGAAAATAGAAATTTATGAAGCCGTGTTGATTAGATTGACGCCATTTTGACGAAAACGATATTTATATCGATTTTAAACGATTTCGAAATAAATTGAATTGAAAACGATTTCGAAATAAAATGAATTGAAAACGATTTCGAAATGAAATGAATTGAAAACGATTTCGAAATGAAATGAATTGAAAACGATTTCGAAATGAATTGAATTGAAAACGATTTCGAAATAAATTGAATTGAAAACGATTTCGAAATAAAATGAATTGAAAACGATTTCAAAATGAAATGAATTGAAAACGATTTCGAAATGAATTGAATTGAAAACGATTTCGAAATAAATTGAGTTGAAAACGATTTCGAAATAAATTGAATTGAAAACGATTTCGAAATGAAATGAATTGAAAACGATTTCGAAATAAAATGAATTGAAAACGATTTCGAAATGAAATGAATTGAAAACGAATTGAAATGAATTCAAATTGAATTGAAATTTGAATTGAATAGAAATGAATTTTAAAACGAATTTATAAAGGAGAATTCAATTTTGATTTGAATTGAAAAGGAAGTCGAAATTGCTTTTGAAACGAATTTAAAACTTTTTCTATAATTCGTTTTAAATAGAAATCGACGAAATATATATTATATATATAATATAATGGCCTGAATAGAACGCGCCGCGCCGCGGCAGTTCGCGAATTTCGACCATTTATTTCAAACGGACATTACGGGAGATCCGACCGTCGGATTCTCCTAAAACCGGAACCGTTGGGTTCGTATCGAAAAGAGCTTTCTAATGAATATTAGGAATTTGAAATCTAACGGTTGGATTTGGAGTTACGTCCAAATCAAATTCGAAAAAGGTCGCTGTAAGTGCAGTTCGATGGCCGTTGATGGAAATCGACTGTACGGGCCTTGATAAAATTATTAAAAATAGTAATAATTGGTGTAAAATCATAAGAAATGGTTTAGAAAGGATTGGGATGAAAAACTCCATATTTGAACAGATAAAAATAGTTTTTTTTATCGAAATGAACTAGTTTTGAACTAGAAATATAATTCTATTTATTTTTAAATAAATAAATTGAATTTGAAAAGGGTTTTGAAAATAACCTGAATATCCAATGATTGCATTGGAGTGGATTTGAATCGAAATTGTCTTCGGAATATTTCGATGTTGGAATTCGTGATTATACAGGTGTTGTTATGGAAATTTGAAAGATATATATTTATATCGTTATTTCCAATACGACATTTGTTAGTCGTAGAATTCGATATTGAATATAAGCGGATATATTTTCTATTCAGAGCCTTGTATTGAATATCGAATGTGATTTGGGTTTGTCGTGAATGGTGTCTTCACTAACACTGTTCTTGAACCCATTTGAGAAAAGATTAAATCTTTTTATTTAGATTTAATGAAGTGTACCAATTAAATAATATTTAATTGGAATTGAATTGATATTGATTTTTGGGTTTATAGTGAACAGTGTTTTAAATAACACTTGTTCTTTAACCCGATGATTAATGAATGCGATTTTGGGTTTATCGTGAACCGTGTTTTTAAATGACACTGATTCTTTAACCCAGTCACAGATTAAAACTAAGTGGAGTTTTAATGAATCTTTAATTAGATTGAAAAGATCGAGAATGGAGTATCACCAGTTTTACTCCAGGCGATAGTTAAATCTTTAATTAGATTTGAACGTGAAATGGTAATTGAATTTACCGATAACACCGTGGTGTTAGATATGAAGTATAACCAGTTTTACTTCATGGGATGAATAGGTTGGGATTGGGAAATTAAAACAAATGATTACTTCGGTAAGGTTCGTTAATCCCGACTAGTTTGAATTGATATTCAAAAATAGATTTAAGAATAAATTCAAGGAATTTATCTTGGATAAAATTAATGGGAACCTTTCCCTATGAATGTGAAATTTAGAAACTAACTGTCGGTTAGCCAAGCAGAAGGGTTTTCTGGATATTGATCTGATGTTGGTTTCGGCCTTCGGGGTTAATATTTGGGGAATTATTCTCTTGATTAATTTACGGTTAGTGACTAATGAATTGGAATGAGGCGTATGTTGTGTTTGTGTAACACTTATTTAAAATATATGCGAGTTATTCGGAAAGGCTGGGTTTATCCCATTCTGAATAACTGATACGACGATAAGTCGAAGATGAAGACGATGGTCGAAGACCGGAAGTCTTCACGTCGTTTGGGTGATAACTGATGATCTTGATTGGGCTGTACACCCAAGAAGATGGAAACAGTTGGTGATCGTCCAGACGTACTTGGAGATCGATGGATATGCGGGGTACTAGGTGCCTCCGGTTCCGTTCAGACCCAGAACGAACTTGTAAATGGACTGTGTGTCTGACATTGGATTTTAGTCCGTGTGATTGATCTCTATTAAATATATATCTGTTTGGCGGCGGAGAATTTATTCTTTTGCTTAACGCCCTTCTCTGAGACGTATGAGCTCAGGGGTTATATATTGATGGATATCAAACGCATGGAGTGAATTGCCTGTGTGGCATGCCTAAGTGGCAATTGATCGAGGCTTCTGTTGAAAAGCAAAGTCTCGTGGTGATGATCAAAGCAAGGCCTTTGTGGCGTAGCTTTGTGTAACGTTTGCTTCGCGAGTTTCACACCCGGTATGAACCAAAAACGGGAGGGACATCAGGGAGGACTTGCGTTTCTTTCTAGCTAGAAGTGGCGTCAGTGGTTTTACACGCCCTGACGAGTTTGACTTATGTGGTTGTTGCTGTTGCGAGGCGCCTCGGATTGATCGGTCGTTCTCGAACCGATGGAGTCATTTAGTTGGCTCGCTTACGCCCCAAAGGGCGGAGAAACGTAGTGTTCAGGCATAATAATCCACATCGGTGGACCGGCCCTGACGATCTAAAGGGTTGATGCGTTCTGATCCTGAGACATGGGCTAGATTGTCTCGAATCGGTTGAGGACTATCTTTTGCCTCGGTTCATAGACGGAAATCCAATGTCCAAATACGTGACTTTGCGGTTTTATTTGTAAACCTATATATGGCGACATGATATATGGTACCCATGCCGCCTATGATTGATACTTATGATTTGAAGTTGTTTTATACACTATGCACTTATAATAGTATCAAATGATTTGTTTTAAACGTATCAAGCATTCTTTGGCTGTTATAAGGGAAAACCCTATCCTCGGCTGCGTTGCATTGTGTGATGGGACCTGGGTCTTATAACAGCTTCATTTTTCTTTATTTAGCATTGCGCTGTTTGTTTTATGCACTGGTATTCTTGGGAGGAAACCCGTTCCGTGTTATACGGCGTGGTCCCTTGATTTACCTAACTTTAAAATAAAGATTAACTGTTTTAGTTCTCACACCAGTCACATGACTGACCTGGAGTTTATTGTTTTAACCTAAACTCTGGGTGCCCTTATTTTTACACGGGCAGCTAGTAGTTTTGGTTTTGCAGATTTATATTCACAGGATCCTGGTTTACAGCTGGAACGATATCCGGAAAGCTTTGTATCCGTATATCTACTTCTAGTTGTGTATTGTATTATTTTCCGCTGCTATGTATTTAAATGTAATTTAAATCTCTGATATTTCTGTGTAGTATTCATTTGTACTCTGTATATTCTTGTATTCTGATGCATTGTTGTAATATACAATGAAATGTTCTTCTGTATGCGTTCTGTTTTGTCGTGTTCTCAAACGATAGGGCGTTTCGAACGGCCTGGGCCGGTTTAGCGACTGGTTCGGACCGAGCGAAATTCCTTGCCGTCACATTTGGTATCAGAGCTTTGGTTTACAAAGCTAGAGAACAAGACACATTAGAAACATACGAAAGAATTCATCAGAAACTGGATTAGTAATATCCAACGGGAATGACTCGTTAGAGATGGGATCAGTAGTATCCTAGAACGAGTGTGAAGAGTATATTTTTCGAATGAAAACAAATTTTGTTTTGAAAATTTAAATCAATTATTCGTATTTGATTATTTATATTGATGTGGACAATTCAGTATATAAAGAATTTGCATATACGCCTTGCAAACGTATATTCGAAGTTTTAATATACTGGATAGATATAGAGTCACATTCTAGACACCCGGGGATAATTCTGATGATGTGGCCACATCATCAGTATTTATATTCGTGTTTCGAAGGTGTGATATCTATATATTTCCATTAGACTGGTGTGAGAACCAAAGATTATATAGATAGAACACATTGTCGTGAATTGGCATCAAAACATGATTTTTAGTATATGTACCAAAAGTTATGAATTACAAATGATAATTCACTAATTAATTGATGTTTGTGTTGTTTGTTTATTTGTTTGACAATTTTGAACCATTTAGCCTAATTGAATCAAATATTGAATGATATTGAAAATTGGTCGCATCTGCATGCATATACATGTATATCATTGAACAGGTCATAGCAAGGAGGCTAGAGCCAGAGAATAAAATTTGTTTGCCCGACAAATAGGTACATGTTTACTACGTAATTTCCTGTTTTGTTTGGGTGATGATGATTTTGTGAGCCTATTGGCTAGCCGCTTGGCTTTTTCTTTTTCTTTTTGAGATCTGAAGGACCGGGGAAGCTATTTGAAATTCCCCGATGCTCCCGGTGCAGGGGAGGTTATGGCGAAATTTTTCAAAAATTTAGGGTGTTAGCCAAATTTTTGAAATTTTAGAAATTCTCAGAAACTGAAAAGTTGGAGAATGGAAGCCAGGTCGAGCGTAGAGTTGATTAATCAAACCACTTTCGACTTTGTTCCTTTTCGGGGACGAAAAGTTTTAAGTGGGGGAGATTGTAACAACCCGAAAATCTGGGCCAGTTTAAAATTTTTATTTTGGCCATTTTAGCGAATTTTGATTATTTAAAATGAATTATTTTAAATAATATCGACGATAAATTTATTCTGAATATAAATCAAACGTATATATTATACGCGTCGTCGTTAGAATATAAATAATTATATATAATTATAAATAGAATTGAAAATGGCGCGGTAGTTCGATAATTCGATTTCAAACTTCATTTGAATGTACCGGGTGCAAAACAATCCGGATTTTAGTGAAACCAAAAATAATGGAATCTAATAGTGAATATCTTTCCAACGAATCCGAAAAATCCAAAGTTCGTAGCGGGAATCAAAAGATATGTCCAGTTGAAAATTCTGAATAGTCGCTATGGAATTCAGGCCCTTAAAAATGGACATTTTGCAAACGACCTCGGATTCCGACGAAACCAGTTTTGTTGGGTCCGGGATGTAAAGTTATTGCTAGGTTTCAAATTTCATAATTTTTCGAATCAATATGTGAGCGTGGCAAAGGAAAACGCGTTTGACCAGTTTCAGTTGATTTTAATCGACGGGAAAATGACCATTTTTCAAACAATCTCAGAATTCGACGAAATTAGTTTTGTTAGGACCGTGTCGTCAATACGAAGCTAGAAAATATTTTTCGGGAATTTTTCTAGTTGGTATGTGGCCCCTATAATTTGAAATGTGCGTTTAAAATTCAATATAGCGATTTAAATGTAGATTTAAAGGAAACTGATCGAAACGATCAAATCAGCTAGCGATACATATCCCATTGTGTTCGGAATGGGGGTAAAACGCTATGGACGACAGGCGGTAGGCCTCGTTTCGAGGTCGTATGTAAAAGTCAACTTTTTAATAATTAAATAATAAATAAAAAAAAAAAAAATCTTCTCCCCTTAACTACCAGGCCCCCCCCCCCGACTAAAATCATTTAAATCAGAAAAAAGAAAAGAAAAAGGGGGCCGATCCCCAAACCCGCTTCTTCCATCGCCTCCTCCTACCTCACCGCCGCCTAGGGCAGGCGCACCCCCCCCTCCGACCATCTCCTGACCTCGCACCTTCCTCTCCCCTCTCGCTCATCTCCTTCCTCCCTTCGAATCAAAGACGCAAACGCCCTGAGCCACCCCATCCTGCCGCCGCCCTCCCTGAAGCAACCGCGAGCCTCCAGAAGCATCGCGACCCCCCCTCCCCTTCTTTGCGAATGTAAGTATTTTATTTATTTTATTTATTTTATTTTTATTCTGTAATGCTGTGAATTTTTTTTAGGTTAATACTGTTTGTTTTTTTTGGGTTTTAAAACCGTTTTTTTTATTAAGTTTTAAGAGAAAAAAAAAACTGAATTTTTATAAAGTATATAAAACTGATTTTTTTTTTTAGTATATAAAACTGATTTTTTTTAAGTATATGAAACTAATTTTTATAAGTAGAAATTATAGATTTTTATCATTTTAAAGTTAAGTTTTTATTAATAAAAAGGTTTGATTTTTATTGGTTAAAAAGATTAGATTTTTCTTTTTCTCTTAAAGCTTTGATTTTTAATCATGAAAACATGATTTTTATTCGAAGGAATTTTGAATTCGTAGGAGGTAGAAAAAGTTTAAAATTTTGTTGTAGGAAAAATAAGATTTTTGATGAGATAAAAATTAGATTTTTGACGAGATAAAAATTAGATCTTAGCGGCTTAAAAATATAATCTTTATATTCAAAGTAGAGGTTTAAAAATAGAATTTTTATATATTGAACTTCGATAGAAAAATAGAATTTTTATATATTGAACTTCGATAGAAAAATAGAATTTTTATATATTGAACTTCGATAGAAAAATAAATTTTTTATATATTGAACTTCGATAGAAAAATAGAATTTTTATATATTGAACTTCGATAGAAAAATAGAATTTTTATATATTGAACTTCGATAGAAAAATAGAATTTTTATATATTGAACTTCGATAGAAAAATAGAATTTTTATATATTGAACTTCGATAGAAAAATAGAATTTTTATATATTGAACTTCGATAGAAAAATAGAATTTTTATATATTGAACTTCGATAGAAAAATAGAATTTTTATATATTGAACTTCGATAGAAAAATAGAATTTTATATATTGAACATCGAAGTAAAAATTCGATTTTTATATATTGAATAGCGAAGTAAAATTGTGATTTTTACGTATGTAGTGAAAGCAGCAACGAAGGTGACAAAAAGGCGAAACGACGAAGACTTCTGCAAAAGGAGAGCCGTGGAGCTAGGATAGCTATAGGTGAGAATTTCTCACCTTTCAATTTCTTTTCTAGTTATATATATATACTAGGATGCAGACGGTGCTTAGTAGCACCCGACCCAATCGTCCACAGACCATGGACTTGTTTGTTTGACTGTTTGGTGATTGATTGCGATATTGGTTTGAATGTGGTTTGTGGTGTGAAAAATCGAATCGATAAATTGGTTAGGATTAGACGTGCGCCGTTATAAGGCGAAGGAGTAAGGCTAGGTTAGACTCTTACTCCAAATTTTGTGGTTTACATAACGAATTGATTTGATTGATGTGTGAATGGCGTGGGCCTTCACTAGACCGGGGATAAGGCTAGGCCTTGTCCCGTTTCTAGTATCGTGCCGTTATGCCGCCGAAATTTTCTAAAATATGTTAGAAAAATAAAAATATCATTTTATTGAATAAATGAATTGAATAGAAATTCATAGGTTGAAATAAAATGTTTTATCGTTAAAAATATAATTTTTAACGTGAAGTGAATAAAATAAAATATTCATTTATAAACCGAACGGTTTGTTTATGTACACCTATTTGAATGACATTGATTGGGACGATAAATTTTACACATCGCCCAACTGCACGAATAAAATAGGTGTTTGATTGTTTGAAACCCCACACGGGTGTTAGGATGAAATTTGAAGTTCACTCATCCTGATTGATTAAATATGTCGATCGATTGATTGACAGGCTGTTATAAGCGTTGAATATCTATATTTGATGCTTATACAGTGTAGTGCACTTTGGTTGATGGTTGATTATTTTCAATGCTATTATATACATGTGTTGTATGAAAATCCATATAATTAATTTTATATGGTAATTGATTGGGCCTCATTCCAATTTGAAAAATAAAGAATAATATAAAATAAAGGTTCATGTGTTGACAGTACTCATCCGTTGAGATTGGTCATGTGTTGAACGAAATATTTTAGTAATAAAATTCACATCTTTATCAATATAAAATAAAAGTTCATGTGTTGACAGTACTCATCCATTGAGATTGGTCATGTGTTGAACGAAATATTTTGATAATAACAACTATTTTGAAAATAGAAATTTATGAAGCCGTGTTGATTAGATTGACGCCATTTTGACGAAAACGATATTTATATCGATTTTAAACGATTTCGAAATAAATTGAATTGAAAACGATTTCGAAATAAAATGAATTGAAAACGATTTCGAAATGAAATGAATTGAAAACGATTTCGAAATGAAATGAATTGAAAACGATTTCGAAATGAATTGAATTGAAAACGATTTCGAAATAAATTGAATTGAAAACGATTTCGAAATAAAATGAATTGAAAACGATTTCGAAATGAAATGAATTGAAAACGATTTCGAAATGAATTGAATTGAAAACGATTTCGAAATAAATTGAGTTGAAAACGATTTCGAAATAAATTGAATTGAAAACGATTTCGAAATGAAATGAATTGAAAACGATTTCGAAATAAAATGAATTGAAAACGATTTCGAAATGAAATGAATTGAAAACGAATTGAAATGAATTCAAATTGAATTGAAATTTGAATTGAATAGAAATGAATTTTAAAACGAATTTATAAAGGAGAATTCAATTTTGATTTGAATTGAAAAGGAAGTCGAAATTGCTTTTGAAACGAATTTAAAACTTTTTCTATAATTCGTTTTAAATAGAAATCGATGAAATATATATTATATATATAATATAATGGCCTGAATAGAACGCGCCGCGCCGCGGCAGTTCGCGAATTTCGACCATTTATTTCAAACGGACATTACGGGGGATCCGACCGTCGGATTCTCCTAAAACCGGAACCGTTGGGTTCGTATCGAAAAGAGCTTTCTAATGAATATTAGGAATTTGAAATCTAACGGTTGGATTTGGAGTTACGTCCAAATCAAATTCGAAAAAGGTCGCTGTAAGTGCAGTTCGATGGCCGTTGATGGAAATCGACTGTACGGGCCTTGATAAAATTATTAAAAATAGTAATAATTGGTGTAAAATCATAAGAAATGGTTTAGAAAGGATTGGGATGAAAAACTCCATATTTGAACAGATAAAAATAGTTTTTTTTATCGAAATGAACTAGTTTTGAACTAGAAATATAATTCTATTTATTTTTAAATAAATAAATTGAATTTGAAAAGGGTTTTGAAAATAACCTGAATATCCAATGATTGCATTGGAGTGGATTTGAATCGAAATTGTCTTCGGAATATTTCGATGTTGGAATTCGTGATTATACAGGTGTTGTTATGGAAATTTGAAAGATATATATTTATATCGTTATTTCCAATACGACATTTGTTAGTCGTAGAATTCGATATTGAATATAAGCCGATATATTTTCTATTCAGAGCCTTGTATTGAATATCGAATGTGATTTGGGTTTGTCGTGAATGGTGTCTTCACTAACACTGTTCTTGAACCCATTTGAGAAAAGATTAAATCTTTTTATTTAGATTTAATGAAGTGTACCAATTAAATAATATTTAATTGGAATTGAATTGATATTGATTTTTGGGTTTATAGTGAACAGTGTTTTAAATAACACTTGTTCTTTAACCCGATGATTAATGAATGCGATTTTGGGTTTATCGTGAACCGTGTTTTTAAATGACACTGATTCTTTAACCCAGTCACAGATTAAAACTAAGTGGAGTTTTAATGAATCTTTAATTAGATTGAAAAGATCGAGAATGGAGTATCACCAGTTTTACTCCAGGCGATAGTTAAATCTTTAATTAGATTTGAACGTGAAATGGTAATTGAATTTACCGATAACACCGTGGTGTTAGATATGAAGTATAACCAGTTTTACTTCATGGGATGAATAGGTTGGGATTGGGAAATTAAAACAAATGATTACTTCGGTAAGGTTCGTTAATCCCGACTAGTTTGAATTGATATTCAAAAATAGATTTAAGAATAAATTCAAGGAATTTATCTTGGATAAAATTAATGGGAACCTTTCCCTATGAATGTGAAATTTAGAAACTAACTGTCGGTTAGCCAAGCAGAAGGGTTTTCTGGATATTGATCTGATGTTGGTTTCGGCCTTCGGGGTTAATATTTGGGGAATTATTCTCTTGATTAATTTACGGTTAGTGACTAATGAATTGGAATGAGGCGTATGTTGTGTTTGTGTAACACTTATTTAAAATATATGCGAGTTATTCGGAAAGGCCGGGTTTATCCCATTCTGAATAACTGATACGACGATAAGTCGAAGATGAAGACGATGGTCGAAGACCGGAAGTCTTCACGTCGTTTGGGTGATAACTGATGATCTTGATTGGGCTGTACACCCAAGAAGATGGAAACAGTTGGTGATCGTCCAGACGTACTTGGAGATCGATGGATATGCGGGGTACTAGGTGCCTCCGGTTCCGTTCAGACCCAGAACGAACTTGTAAATGGACTGTGTGTCTGACATTGGATTTTAGTCCGTGTGATTGATCTCTATTAAATATATATCTGTTTGGCGGCGGAGAATTTATTCTTTTGCTTAACGCCCTTCTCTGAGACGTATGAGCTCAGGGGTTATATATTGATGGATATCAAACGCATGGAGTGAATTGCCTGTGTGGCATGCCTAAGTGGCAATTGATCGAGGCTTCTGTTGAAAAGCAAAGTCTCGTGGTGATGATCAAAGCAAGGCCTTTGTGGCGTAGCTTTGTGTAACGTTTGCTTCGCGAGTTTCACACCCGGTATGAACCAAAAACGGGAGGGACATCAGGGAGGACTTGCGTTTCTTTCTAGCTAGAAGTGGCGTCAGTGGTTTTACACGCCCTGACGAGTTTGACTTATGTGGTTGTTGCTGTTGCGAGGCGCCTCGGATTGATCGGTCGTTCTCGAACCGATGGAGTCATTTAGTTGGCTCGCTTACGCCCCAAAGGGCGGAGAAACGTAGTGTTCAGGCATAATAATCCACATCGGTGGACCGGCCCTGACGATCTAAAGGGTTGATGCGTTCTGATCCTGAGACATGGGCTAGATTGTCTCGAATCGGTTGAGGACTATCTTTTGCCTCGGTTCATAGACGGAAATCCAATGTCCAAATACGTGACTTTGCGGTTTTATTTGTAAACCTATATATGGCGACATGATATATGGTACCCATGCCGCCTATGATTGATACTTATGATTTGAAGTTGTTTTATACACTATGCACTTATAATAGTATCAAATGATTTGTTTTAAACGTATCAAGCATTCTTTGGCTGTTATAAGGGAAAACCCTATCCTCGGCTGCGTTGCATTGTGTGATGGGACCTGGGTCTTATAACAGCTTCATTTTTCTTTATTTAGCATTGCGCTGTTTGTTTTATGCACTGGTATTCTTGGGAGGAAACCCGTTCCGTGTTATACGGCGTGGTCCCTTGATTTACCTAACTTTAAAATAAAGATTAACTGTTTTAGTTCTCACACCAGTCACATGACTGACCTGGAGTTTATTGTTTTAACCTAAACTCTGGGTGCCCTTATTTTGACACGGGCAGCTAGTAGTTTTGGTTTTGCAGATTTATATTCACAGGATCCTGGTTTACAGCTGGAACGATATCCGGAAAGCTTTGTATCCGTATATCTACTTCTAGTTGTGTATTGTATTATTTTCCGCTGCTATGTATTTAAATGTAATTTAAATCTCTGATATTTCTGTGTAGTATTCATTTGTACTCTGTATATTCTTTTATTCTGATGCATTGTTGTAATATACAATGAAATGTTCTTCTGTATGCGTTCTGTTTTGTCGTGTTCTCAAACGATAGGGCGTTTCGAACGACCTGGGCCGGTTTAGCGACTGGTTCGGACCGAGCGAAATTCCTTGCCGTCACACGGTCTCAGAATTCGACGAAACTAGTTTTGTTGGGACCGTATCGTCAAAACATAGCTAGATTTATTTTTCTGGAATTTTTCGAATCAGTTTGTGGCCCTGGCAAATTGAAATGCACGTTCAAATCAAATATTGAATGTTTTATATTTTAATTTGAAGGAAAACTGACTGAAACATTCGAACGGGCCTTCGAAACATATCCCATTGTGTTCGGAATGGGGGTAAAATGCTAGGGACGACAGTCGTTGGGTTTGGATTGGGGTTCGTGGGCGAAAGGGGTATTTTGGATATTTTAAAAATTATAAAATAAAAATCTATCATTGGTCCACATCATTTCTCTCTCCCCCGACATTCTCTCTCCCCGATCGACGCACGGCGGAAAAGAACACCCCGCTTCTCTCTCGATTTCTGGCCAATCCACTCAATAAAATTCTAGGCCGATGTTGAGCTTTTTGTAGATCTTCCCGAGCTCTTCAAATCCGTATAAGCCTCGTCCCTTACCATCGCATGTTCGTCGATATACAAGCCCACAAAGTCGGCCACTTCGTTGCTCCGCCGTGTCTTCACCAGGCCGTCGATCTGAAGGTGGCCACCAGCGATTGGAAGCTGACTCCAAGCACTTCGTCGTGGTACTAGCCGATCATCCCCTCGTGCCTCGTATTGCGTGCTAGGTTGAAACCTAGTTTCGAACCCAATCAGAAAGGTAACGGCTTTGAACTTCTGAACTGATTTCAACAGTTTAAAACCGTTTAAAACTTCGAAAAATCGTATCTTTTTCGTTCGTTAACGAAATTCGATGAAACAGGAAACATCATGACCGTGTGGACGTCTTCTACATTTTAGAAGAGACCGCATATTTTTTTCTGAGCCTTCTGCTATTTTTGGTGGAGTGGAACCCAATGTGAGATTTCTAATTTATAAACGATATGGAAAACGACGATGTATAAATTATATAGTCGATGTATGAGTTATATAAGCGTTGTACACCTCTTGTATAAGCGTTGTATAAGTTGTATGTTCGATGTATAAGTTATATATGCGTTGTAAAAATTATATATGTGTTGAAATAGAAGTGAATTGCTATATATATATATATATATATATATATATATATATATATACGCCCCTCGTCCACAAACCATGGACGATATTTATTGATTGTGATTGGTGTGAAAGTTGATTGATACCGAATGGTTGTTTGGGATTGTTTGTGGTTGATATTGATTGATTGTGGTTGAAAAATACCCATTTGTGGTTGAGAAATATTTGGTTGAAACCACATAGGATTAGTTTGTGGAAATGAAATAAATATATACATGCCACCTGCGTGCGAACTAGATGCATGATCCCCATTGTCAAAAACCGCGAGGTTTTAAGGTAGAGCGAGGAGCCGTACTAGGGACGGTCCCGGTTTTAACTACCCTGCCGTTATGCTGCCGAAATTTTGAATAATATTCATGTGTTTGAATTATTTTCATTTGCTGAAACTATATTTATTCGTTGAATAGAAAACCTTCATGTGTTGAATCGATATTCATTCGTTGATTAGAAATTCATGTGTTGAATGGTATTCGTGTTTTAAATATAAAAATCACATTTTTATCTATATATAGAAACTATAGAAAACCTTCATGTGTTGAATCGATATTCATTCGTTGATTAGAAATTCATGTGTTGAATGGTATTCGTGTTTAAAATATAAAAATCACATTTTTATCTATATATAGAAACTATAGAAAACCTTCATGTGTTGAATCGATATTCATTCGTTGATTAGAAATTCATGTGTTGAATGGTATTCGTGTTTTAAATATAAAAATCACATTTTTATCTATATATAGAAACTATAGAAAACCTTCATGTGTTGAATCGATATTCATTCGTTGAATTGAAATTCATGTGTTGAATGGTATTCACATTTTGAAATAAATTGTTTTATAAAAAAAATCACCTTTTTATCAGCTATATGAGCTATGTAAAATAACCTTGTTTTAAAATAAATTGTTTTACAATAAAAATCCTATTTTTATCACTTATATACACTATATAAAATAATAGTGTTTTGAAATGAATTGTTTTACAATAAAAATCACATTTTTATTATATAAACGAATTGTTAAAAATAGTGAAGTGTTGAAATAGAAGACAGTTAGATAAAAATATCATTTTTATCAAATGTATGAAAAGGAAGTAGCTTTGGAATCGAAGAATCGATATATATATATATATAAATAGAATTAAAATATATCGAATAACGACGTTGCAGTTCGTATTTTGAAACCGTGATTTCAAACGATTATACCGGGAGATCCGACCATCAGATTTTCCTGAAATTACAACCGTTGGGTTCGCCTTGGAAATATCTTTCCAACGGCACCAACTTTGTAAAAATCCAACTGTTGGATTGTCTGGAATGTTTAATTCAAATCTGAAGAAAAACAGCGCCAGAAAGGATTATATATATATATATAATTATATTTAATCGAATAACGACACTGCAGTTCGTATTTTGAAATCGAAACTTCAAACGATTGTACCGGGAGATCCGACCGTCGGATTTTCCCGAAACTAGAACCGTTGGATTCGTTTTGAAAAGACCTTTCTAATGATGTAAATTTTGTGAAGATCCAACGGTTAGATTTTCAGATATGTGTAAATCAAATCTGAAGAAAAACAGCGCCACGGCCGCGTTATGGCCCGAAGCGTCGTTTTGAATAAATTGGCTATTTTTAAAATAAATAAAAATAGCGATAAATCGTTATAAAATATCATAAACGATATGGAATGGAAATAAACTGAATTTGCTCGATTTATGTGGTATTTGATGGTTGAATGTGTTTGGTGTGAAAATTACATTAAAGAACCAAATTGATGTTGTCGAATGATTTAACCATTGAAATAAATTGATTTGAAATTCTAAATATACGTGAATTAATTGAAAAGGCCAAGTTAATTCTCATTTCAAATAATTGACCGACGATTGAAAGTCGAAGATGAAGACGGTGGTCGAAGACCGGAGATCTTCACCTCGTTTGGATGGTAACCGAGGTCCTGATTGGGAGGCATCCCAAAATATGGATAATGAGTGGTGATCGTCCTGACGTACATGGTGATCGATGGGTTTGCGAGGTATTTAGTGCCTCCGGTTTCGTTCAGACCCAGAACGGACTTGTAAATGGACTGTGTGTCTGACATTGGATCTTATTCTGTGTTGATTGATCTCTATTAAATATACATCTGTTTGGCGGCGGAGAATTTATTCTTATGCTTAACGCCCTTCTCTGAAACGCACGAGCTCAGAGGTTGTATATCGGTGGACATCAGTCGCATGGCATGAATTGCCTGTGTGGCATGCTAAGATGCAAATGATCAGGGCTTCTGTTGAAAAGCAAAGTCTTGTGGTGATGATCAAAGCACCGCCTGTGTGGCGTAGCTTTGTGTATAACGTAAAATCGCGAGCC
The DNA here is from genome assembly GCA_030737875.1 of Allium sativum. NCBI lineage: Eukaryota > Viridiplantae > Streptophyta > Magnoliopsida > Asparagales > Amaryllidaceae > Allium > Allium sativum. Next base: position 68,503,997 of record CM060911.1, read on the forward strand.
TCACACCCCGGTATGAACCAAAAACGGGAGAGGACATCAGGGAGGGCCTGCGTTTCTTTCTAGCTAGGGTGGTGTCAGTGACCTACCAGTCCTGACATTTATATAATTTTCACCTGTGTGGTTGTTGCTGTTGCGAGGCGCCTCGGTTAGATCGGACGATCCGGGTCCGATGGAGCCATTCGTTGGCTCATTTACACCCCAAAGGGTGGGGAAATGCAGTGTTCAGGAATTTTAATCCACATCGGTGGACCGGCCCTGACGATCCAAGGGTCACTCGAGCTCTGATCCTGTGGCTCGGGATAGAGAGTCACGAATTCGGTAAGGACTATCTTTTGCCTTGGTTCATGACGGAAATCCAATTTTCAAATACGTGACTGTGCGGTTTTGATTGTATATATATATGGCGACATGATATATGGTACCCATGCCGTCTATGATTGATAATTATGATTTGAAATTGTTTTCAAAACATATAAACACTAGCAATAATATCAAATGCCTTTGTTTTATTAGTATCAAGCATATTTTGGCCGCTATAAGGTAAAAACTCTATCCTCCGGTTTGCGTTGCATTGTGTGATGGGAACTGAGTCTTATAATGGCTTCATTTTTATAAAAAGCATAGCGATGTTTAAAAGAATGATTTGTTTTAAAGCACTGGCAATCCAATGGAGTAAACCCGTTCCACGAAAGTGGCGTGGTCCTGTGATTAGCCATATTATAAATGTGTTGAGCGGATTTCTCATACCAGTCCCATGACTGACTCGTAGTTTGTTTCACTTTCAAACTCGGGTGCCCCTCTTTCTACATAGGAAGCCTTGTATTCAGGTTTAGCAGGCTTTATCTGGATAGCTGGAGCTGAAGATGGATTCTATCATTTATCTCCTTTTATGCTGTTCAACTCCTATTATACATATTTTGTTTGTTTCCGCTGTAGACATATATATATAGTTGAACTGTATTTGTACTAAGTAAGATCCTGTATACTGTGTAACTCTGATGATTACTTTTATCCAGTATATTCTCGTGTTCATTATCTGGTATATATATTTAATTCTATTCTGCTATTATCTGTTTCTGTGTTATATTCCAAAGATTACCCTTGTCTCCATCAGTGCGGGAAATGGGGTCGTCACAGTTAGATTATTTAAAACTTGATTTCTAAAAGGATTTTTAAATAAAAACTTGATTTATAAATGGTCCTAAGATATTGATCTGTTATTAACAGATAATGTAAGAAGTTATATTATAAACGATGTCTATAAATTAAATGAAATAAATTATCATTGGATAATTTGGAATTGTAAATTCAAGTGTGAATTTAAAAGAAGTTAGGAAAACCAATTTAAGAGAAAATAGTGATTATAATCCGAAATTCGAAACATAAATCCAACTGGGCTAAATCGAGAGACGTTTATAACATGAATCGACTATTCCGAGTTTTATATAAAAAATTGTTTCCAGTAAGAATATTCATTTAAACCATTTAGTTGGAAAAATATTATTTATGTTAAATATTTCAAAAAGCTAGTTATTTAAATATTTAGTCTATGAAATGCATTCTAGTTTTATAAACCAGGTTTTAAATAAATAAGTTTTAATTTTGTTTACATTTGAAATTAGAAATAATCGTTCATGTAGAAAGAGTTTTGATATTTAAAATTATGTACCTAAAGGGTTTTGGAATTTGTTTCTTGTCTATAAATATTTATTTTATAAGCCGGCTTTGTAAAGAAAGTAGTATTGTTTTAACAAGAAAGAAAGTTGTTATTTTAGTTATTTTGAAAGGAGTTTGATACTAAACTTACTATTCTATAAGTCATTATCGTATAAATAAAGAGCAGCGGAAATTATTGAAGTTAGTTATAAATTCTCTTGAGATTTATAAAATAGGTTTTATTAACGAATGGTACTTTATAAGAGAAATCTTATATATCGAATTTGTTAAATAAGGAAACTTCAACAATGAATATAAAATTCATGAAAGAAGTTGCAAGCAGATTGTTGAGATTATAAATGAGTACAATCGATTTTGTGAAGTGTAAAGATAATTAATATAAATCCCAAAGATTTACGGTGAAGTTATAAAATATTTGCTAAACGAGGTTTTAATGGAAGTTAGAAATATAAATATTTTCCTAAGTGTTGGAAGTAAAAATATTTAAGTGTAAACTAATGGTCTAAAAAATTTAACTGGGGCCCAGTGATCGTTGTGTGTGGAATTTGACAATTAAATAACCGACTAATAAATATGGCCAAATTCTTTGATCATTTCGAAGAGATCAGGGTTAGATTTAATTATCCGAAAACCACTTTGATCTGGTTTATGCGTATGAATTTAAAAATCATTAAAACAATGAATTAGATATTATGGGGATTCAGTTTGTCTAGACCCAGGACAACTTGCATGGGTAAATGCTATAAATTGTATTCCAGGTGGCATTATGGTTCAAAAGGTAACACGTAACGTCAAGCCTCATCAATCAGGAAATGGCTAAAATAGGGCATGCAACATGGCTAAGTGGGTAGCACCCAATTAGGGTATGTTCACCATTAATATCTAGACTCGATAATGGACCCTTTTATATTTGTTGGTACGATTGTTGATCCCAACCGTGATGGTGACTTATTCGGTACTATCAAGTTGAATGATAGGTCGGTTATGTGTGGCGGGGGTATAAGAAGTTTTTGTCAGACCCTGGTGTATTCTATCTATAGGTACACCTTTGAAGGTAGTTCCTTACCTTGTCATAGTATGGAATCCATTATCCAAAGCCTACGATTTTGAATTGTGCTCTAGTATGCTGGATATGAGATGTAAGTACTCTATCTATTTTATATTTATTTCCTATAGAGACTACTAAAATATCAGTTGATTTTGATAAAAATGTTTTGGTTATTGTGAGGTAAAAGCCTATCGTATTGACGAGTTCTTACGAGACACCTTTGATTTCAAAAGAGTTTTTGAAAGATAATAACTAAGTTTTTTGGAGTTTACTCACACCAGTCCCATGACTGACCCGGAATTTATTTTGTTTTGCTTGTTTTCTAACACTCTTGTGTGCCCAAATTTGTATGGGCAAACAAGTAGTTTAGGTTACAGATACAACTGAAGGAGCTTGGAGTAGGAGGTCCCATCATTTAGTTACTATTTATTTCCGCTGTACTAGATATATGTTGTACTCATATAATGGTATTTATATTACAGTTACAATTATTTTTTAAAGATATGTTAAGATATATTATATTTTATTCCGCTATGATGTGAGATTCTACGTTGCATTTTAGTTCTTCTTATATCTCTTTTATTCTTTCCCCTAATCATTCGGTATTTCCTGATTGAATACATGCCATGTTATACAGTGATCTTATAAATGTCGACATTCGAGGATCGAAAATCTAGTTCGTTACATTTGGTATCAAATAAGAAGGTAAAGAGAGAACCATGGCTTTAGTAGGGGTTTGCTCATTAGAGATAGGGTCAATAGCACCCTAGAATGAGTTTGAGTGTATATATAAGAGTGCGTATTTGTTAGTAAATATAAAAATTATTTTATATTGTGTTGAATACCAGTTGAGTGTTTATGAATTCTGGCCGATACGGTCTGGACAAATGTGTCGATAAGAATTTCTAAATTTTTGAACCAGGTAAACTGACAAAGTATTGTTTTAAAGTGGGTAAATGAAATAATTTTGCCCATATTATATTTTGATATAAGGAAATAATTTTCTGAAATTATCATAGTAAATGGCTGTGTTGGATGTGATTATAAAAATTGATATTGTTATGAATATTCAAACAGAATTTATAAAAGAAAAATATATACAAATGAGATGAACCATGTTAGATCCAAAAATGGTTCTAACACCCAAATTAACGATAATCTAAAGAAATTAAATAGAAAAACAAAGAGAAACACACGATTTTTAGTGGTTCGGCATTAAAAAGCCTACGTCCACTTTAAACTTCTTTGATCGGTGATTTGAGTACAAATTCAATGACTATTCTCACTCAATTTCACTCGTACAATGAACAATTTCACTCAATCTCCTCTAAAATATGCTTCGAAAGATGATAATGATCTGAATAAAGTGATGATATTCGGTTACGATAAGAGTTGGAGTCAGCAATTTTCCAAAAGATCCCTTGAAATGAAGCTCGGTGGTGTATTTATGGCAGAAAATCTCCCTGAAAGGCCATCGGTTCGGATATACGTGGTGCTCATCCCTTGAAAGTCGGGCTCAGAAGCTCTAGGATGATGCCAGCGCACTTTGTTCGTGGGTGATCATGGGAAAATGGGTTTATAACTGCTTCGAATTTGGTGGGATCGTGAGGCATAGCCGTCGCTGCGTTAGGATATCGGGTCAGATCGGGTGACTATATAAGGAGTCCAGGTCAGTGAAATTCGATTCGATCAGGCTGTATCCTTGAAGTGGTATCTTCTGGCCTGTTTGTGAACATAGGGAGTTCGGATCGGAAGGTCCGATCCGATCCGAATTGATGTCTTGTGCCTCTTTTCCTCCTAAATACAACTTGCCACTTGATTCTTTGCTTTGTGTAGCCTAACTACAAAGTAGGCTAACATTTTGCCCTCTCGGAGTGTGCTCCTATCAGAGATGGAGTGTGCTTCGAAATGGTCCATCAATTGGTTTCTGAGATAATGCCATTGAATAATTGCTTCCATTCATTCGTAGAGTTGTGAGGCTTCACGAAGTTGTATTTCTTGGGAGCTTATAAATACGGCCTTGGATGCACGAATCATTCCTATCGTTTTTCAGTAGCTTCGAGGATCTATTTAGTGTCTGAGCAATTTTTCCAGGTGAATTTTTATAACGTACATTCATGAACCTTTTATTTTCCTTTGAATTTATTTCATGCGCTAAATTAGCGTTAGTGGCCATGCTTCAACTCGGACCTAGCCCATCCGACCTAGACCATGTTTCAATGTTGGCTTGGATCCTCTGCTGAATAAGTCGGTCTGAGCACTGGGGGCCAACTAGAATATGAATAGCCCCTTATCTTTATATAAATTTGCAAACACTCTTCTCTCCTCTTTCACTTTACTTTGCCTTCATTTTCTTAACCCAGCACGAACCCTAACCCCCAAATTCTTAAAATTCTCTTCGACCTTCAAATCAAATCAATAGGTGGGTCAATAATTTTGTATGATTTGGTTTTACCTGTGTATTGCTTGCTAATTTCATTTGCTTTCACATTTTTTCTCGAATATGAGTCAATCATTGCTGTTACGTGTCTTCAGCTCGTCACCGCCGTCGTTGGCGATTTCATTGTGCTTTCAAGGTGGTGGCGATGGCGGTTATATTGAGAGCAGTCTCGATTTGATAAACAAACCTCCAAGCGAGGCGCAAAGGAAGTTCTGGGGTTGAGTTGAGTGTTTGAGAAGGATAAAGAGGAGCAGCTAATGATGGGGAGCGGAATTGGTTCGGATCGATTGTGAGTGGAAGAAGCTAGAGTTTGTCTAAAGGCACATGCAAAAGGAAGAGTTGATGGTGCGGGGTCGGTTCAGATTGGGGGAACCTCTAAAGGAGAATACTGACTTCCAAAGACATGCTCCGGTCAGGATGGGTGTCAACCAATCCGAATCAGATTGGGTTTGTCAAATCCGACCCGGTCTGGGTTTGCCTTAGTTACGCCACCGAACCGATTCAATAAGTTCGTTCGAGAATCCTCATTTCGTTCTGATACCTTTCATTGCAAAAATCTGAACCGACCCGCATGAATTGTGCCGAATATGAAGAAAAATTCCGAACCGATCCGAGGTCTACTGAAGAGATCCAAGAGAAGCATGCTGAAGTCACTGGCTCAAAATCTGTGGAAAAGGTCAAGGATAAGGACGAGATTGCCGAGGAGACTCCCATGCCATCTACCACTGAAAAACCCTGAGATGAAGACGTGATAGATGCCCTAAAAGTCGAAGGTGGCATGATGGGCATGAGGAAGAGGACGATGTTGTCGTGACTAAGGATTTGGTGAATGTCGACGACATGACTTTGGCTGATATAAAAGCCGAACAGGACAAGCTCTTAAAAGTCAAGGATGAGAAGGAAGATCTCGAGGATTTTAAACCTCTCGCAGAAATCCCTCTTGAAACTATGTTAGTTGTCAAACTTTCAACCAGGTCGATTACTGAAGAGCTTGCTAAAAAATCTTCTACTGATCCCAGCGCTCTAGTTCTAGGGAAGAAGAAACCAAAGTGAATCCTGAACGAGGCTAAAAATGAGGAGGAAAAACTTAAAGCTGCCAAGAAAGCGAAGTCCACTCCGAAGTCCAAATGAAAGGCAGTTCTATTCTTCTTTTTGCCCATTCCTCGGTCTGCTGTTGCTATAGCGAGTGCGGCCCTCGCCTTGGTTTATTTAGTTCTTTTGTATAAACCTGCACCTGTGTAAATAAAGTAGTTCATTTCCACTATGTCAAGTGCTTGCGAGTTCATCAACTGTTTTTGTTAATGTCAAGAAATTAATAGGCATAAGTGGTAAACAATGATTTAAGACACAATCACGTTCCCCTGCAAATGTATAGACAGAAAAAATATCATTCACAAAAATTGCCGCTTAAATAAATAAAATAAATGATTGATTGCAGGGTGCGTGACGTGTATGCCCACAATCAATCTTGAATATAGCACCTGGCTAAGGCTTGTTCAATATTGATTAAACTACCCCCAGCTCTTTAGGCGGGGCTAAAATTCTTCTTTATTGGTACTCATTCTTTGTATCTTTATACTCTCCTATCGTATGGTCAGGTTAGAGTGGTTTCGAGGCAGTCTTTTGTCATGGTGCACCTTCACGCCTCAAGGACGTCGTCTTCCTGTCCTTTATACTCTCTCTCGACTCGTGAGAGTTAGAGTTTGGGATGTCGGCTTCCCGTCCTTTTTATGTCATTATGCAAATGGTTATTTAATTTTCTTTTGTATCGATTCAAATGTCTAATGTTTTCAACTTATGTTATGATAATCACAAAAAATACACAAAACAAAATTCGAACGGGTAAAGTAAATCACACACAGTATTTTATAGTGGTTCGGCCAAGTCGTGACCTACGTCCACTTTATAATCTTTTGTTTATATTAATCAGACTTTTCTAGGAAAGTCATGACTTTTTACATGGCCTATAAAACAAAAGAAAATAGTACAATTTCAAGTCAAGTATCGCCGCAAATGTTGGGCGTTCCAAGCTCTAGGAATTTCTTCACCATCCATGGTCGTTAACTTGAAAGCTCCCGTGTCAAGTTTCCATTGGATGGTGTATGGTCCTTCCCAATTTGGACCTAGATAAACCGGAGGTGGGAAGACTTGCTTCAGTATCAAATCTCCAGGTTCGAAGGTCCTAAGGCGAACCTTTCTGTCATAATAGCATGCCACTTGGCGTTAGTCTCTTGAAGCACGCAAGTCCGCTTCATCCCTCTTCTCTTCAATCATGTCCAAGGACTCTAGGAGGAGAGCTTTATTCATCATTGGGTCATAATACGTCTCTTTATGAGAGGGGACTTTAAGCTCCACCAGAATTACTGCTTCTGATCCAAAAGAGAGCGATCCAAAAGAGAGCGAAAAAGGGGTATGACCAGTAGCCGTCTTGAAGGTTGTTCGATAGTCCCACAAAGATAGCGGTAATTAGTCAACCCACATGGATTTTGCTCGTTCCAACCGCTTTTTAAGAATAGACTTAATAACTTTGTTTATTGCTTCAACTTGCCCGTTCGACTGAGGGTGAGCTACTACAGTATGCCTCTTGTCAATCTTATATTTCTGGTAGAAGTTTCTAAATTCCACGCTATTGAATTAGGTTCCATTATCAGTTATGGATCCCAAATCGACAAATGATATTCATGACCACAAAGCTTATCACTTTTCATGTCGTGATTGTGGTTAATGGTTCGGCCTCCACCCATTTTGTGAAATAATCCACAGCCACAATCGCATATTTAGCTCCACTTTTAGCGATTAGCAAGGTCCCGATGATATCTAATGCCCACAATGCGAACGACTATGGACTGACCTTTGATTTGAGATATCTCGGGGGTGCTCTTGGAACTTTAGCGAATTTCTGGCATTTGTCGCAGCGTCGTGATTGATCTGCTGCGTCTCTATTTATGGTAGGCCAAAAATAGCCATATCGTAATACTTTCTTCGCCAAAGTTTGACCTATGGTATGATCTCCACACTCAACTTTATGTACTTCTCTCAGTACACGCTTGATGTCGTCGTGTGCTATACACCGTAGTAGAGGCATGGAAAATCCTTGGTGATAAAGGACATCGTCCTTTAAAATGTATCTTGCGGCTTAATGTGTTACAACTCGTCTCTCGCTCTTCTTTGATAGGAGAATTCCGCTTTTAAGGAAGTTCTTAATCGGTGTCATCCATGACTCCCTTTCTGGCTCAACTTCTAAGGATATTTCGATTTCCATTTGGTCAAAGCTTGGCGATTCCAATATCTCTATTGGAACCATTTCGGTTTCTTCTGGGTTGTTAGAACTTGCTAGCTTAGCCAGTCGATCTGCCTCTTGGTTTTCTGTTCTTGGAATGTGAGTTATACTGTAATGCTCCAGGTTACCTAGTAACTCCTCTACTTTTTCAAGATAAGTAACAAGTCGAGGTCCCCCTTGTTACGAATTCCTTTCGAACTTGGCAGACAACTATCTTGGAGTCACATAATATGTCCAATGTTCTTACCCCTTATTCCTTAGCGAGTTTCAGCTCGGTAATCAGGGCCTCGTATTCAGAATCATTATTGGTGGCAGAGAATTCCATTCGTAGGGCGTAGTAAATGGATCGTCCTTCAGGAGTAGTCAAAAAAAATCCAGCGTCGGACCTTCGATCATTCTTAGTCCCATCCGTATATAATTTCCACGGACTAAGTTCTAATTTATGCTCTGAAGCAACAGTCTTGTCATCCACTGCTTCTTCCTCAGGAATCGTGAATTCTGCTATGAAGTCAGCTAGGGCTTGCCCCCTTATTGATCTTCTTGGTTGAAAATTTAAATCATATTAGCTCAATTCGATATTCCACTTAAATAATAGTCCCGATGCTTCGGGTCTTTGTAACACTTGTCTTAGTGGTTGATCAGTATATATGACTATCGGATGAGCTTGGAAGTAATGATGGAGCTTTCAGGAGGTAATTAAGAGACCGTAAGCAAGCTTTTCTATTTTCGGATAATTGCGTTTTGCAGCTGCTAACTTCTTGCTTACATAGTATACCATCCTTTGGACCATGTCTTCTTCACGCACCAAGGCTGTGCTGACAGCATGAGACGACACCGCCAAATAGACGAACAGATCTTCATGATCCACTGGTTTCGATAATATCGGGGGTTTTTCCAACAAGTCCAACAGATTTTGGAAGGCCTCTACACAGTCAAGAGTCCATTCGAAATGACGTTTCCCTCGTTTGATTAAATCAAAGAATGGGACACATTTGTACATGGCGTTGGAAATGAATCTGCTCAAAGATGCAACCTTCCCAGCTAGGCTTTGAACATCCCTAATCTTCCGTGGCTCTTTAATGTTCCTGATTGCTGCTATTTGGCTAGGATTAATATCTATCCCTCGAGAATTTATGATAAAACCGAGAAATTTTCCTGATGCCACCCCAAATGAGCACTTTAAGGTGTTCAACTTCATCCCGTACCTCCGTAGAATGTCAAATATCTCTGTCAAGTCTTGCGTATGACTAGAAGACTGCCTGGATTTCACGAGCATGTCGTCTACATAAACTTCCATAGTTTTTCCGATTTGATTATAGAACATCTGATTTACTAAATGCTAGTAAGTGGCTCCGGCATTCTTTAGCCCGAATGGCATCACTACATAAGATTATAATCCCAAGGTCATGATAAAACTCGTATGTTCTTGATCTGGAACATGCATGGGGATCTGGTTGTATCCTGAGTATACATCAATGAAGGAGAGAATTTCGTGTCTGGCCATTGAGTCCACCAGCTGGTCGATCCTAGGAAGTGGGAAGCTATCTTTTGGACAAGCCTTGTTCAAATCCGAAAAATCAATGCACGTTCGCCATTTCCCATTTGATTTCTTGACCAAGACAGGATTCGATATCCAGTTGGGATACGTCGAATCTCTAATGAACCCGTTATGTTTTAACTTCTCCACTTCTTCCTTTAAGGCTGCTGACCTCTCCGGGCCCAACATACGTCTCTTCTGTTTAACGGGTGGATGTTTTGGGTTGATACTCAATGAGTGGATCATAACGGAGGGAGATATCCCACACATATCAGCATGGGTCCAGATAAACACATCCAAATTTGCCTTTAAAAAGTCAGTCAATTCCTTTGCTCGGAACGGATCCAGTTGGGATCCAATCTTTAAAACCTTTATCGGATCAACATTGTCAATGGAGATGTCCACAGTCGTTTCATTGGGGGTCATCGTTCGGTCCCCAAGCTCTTCATCCTTTCTGGGATCCATGTCCTTGGGCAGTTCTTTGGGCGATCCCTTGGGGCCGGTCCCTTTAATTGCTTCCTGAACCCTCCTTTGCATAGGAGGAGGCGCCTTTAGTTTTGATGCTTAATCTCTTCAGCAGCATCTTCAGTTCTTCCATGTAGCAGGCTTGTCCGGTGGCTTGATCACCTCTCATTACTCCAACTCCTGCTTCAGTTGGTAATTTTAGCAGTAGGCACCAGGGCGTGCTGCAAGCCCTGAATTCTGCGAGGGCTGGTCGGCCCAAGAAAGCGTTATAGGGTGAGTCAATGTCCAGAATTACAAATGGGAGAATTCGCACTCTCTGGTGGTCTCCGTGTCCCAATGTCACTGACAATTCTACATATCCCATTGGAGCTGTTGATGCCCCTATTGAAGCCGCATATCCATTCCTCGCAAGGCTTCAAGTCTTTCACTTCGAATTTCATCTCATCGAATGCTTTTTTAAAGAGAATATTAACCGAACTCCCATTATCCACAAATACCTTATGAACTAGAGCTGGACCGATAGTCGTAGTGATCACCAATGGATCTTCGGTGGGTGATTGAACTCCAGTATCATCCCTATCACGATATATGACATCATCTGACATCGTTTTCTATTTCTTCACTAAAGCAGTGTCCTCGAAGTTACTACATTCCACTACTTCAAGGTGTTTGGCTGTGTTCACATACTGGTCCATTGCCCTGTAGCTATGGCCAGCTGGATGGGGCACCCTACTATAGTGTTGATGACAATTCCTTCACCTTTTTGTTGAGCTGTGGGTTTAGGAGTAGGCTGATTTTGATTCGGGGCCTGCCCTCCTTGCCCCTATCTCTTGGGGCAACCTTGTATTCATCTAACTTTCCTTCTCGTAGCATCTTTTCAACAACGTCCCTCAAATGCCGATACTCATTTGGTAGAATGACTGTGGGTTTCATGGAATAGATTTTTTTTCCAATCGCTAGCTCCTTCTCTATGGAGTCTCGGGGCGGAGGCTTCTTATATTGCAAGACATTGTAAGTATCCAGGTAGATGTTTTCCAACGTATCATTCAATGCCGTGTAGTTCTCCAAAGTTTGGAATCGAGGTCTTTTTCCAGAACTATTTCCTCGGTTCCTATTTCTTTTATCCCCATTTCCATTCCTGTTGCCGTTTCCTCCATTTTTGTTACCAACGTTCACTTCGACCTTCCCCGAACTATCGCAGGATTGTTTCACAACAACATTACTTTGGATATCTTCTCTCGAAGTTCCATCAGACTTTCTATTTCGATTAGCGTATATCTCTTCTCGTCGTTGATGAATATTTGCCTTTTCATAGAATGCCTCCCTAGTCATCGGTGGCTTTCCCGTTAAATAACCTTCGAATTCAGTATTTGGATCAGCCCCATCTATTAAGGCCATCAAAATGGTTGGTTCGTGGGGATCGCTTACGTCTGTAACTGCTAAGTTGAAGCGGTCCAAGTACGACTTTAGAGATTCTCCAGGGGTCTGTTTGATTCTAGACAGTTCAATAACACTTTTAGCTTTCCGGGTATGGAGCCGGAACTGATTCATAAAACGCTCGCTTAGTTCTTGAAAGCTCAACACCGATCGTGGGAAAAGTCAAGTAAACCACATTAATGCAACATCTTCTAGATATATCGAGAAGGTTTTACATTTTACAGTGTCGGGCACGGCTGCGGCGTTCATATACCATGCATACCTCATCATGTGTTGTTTCAGATCTGTTCTCCCAACATATCGGTCCATTTGTGGTAGATTGAACCATCGAGGGAATTGGAAATTCAGGATGTCATCGGTGAATGGAGTGTGACTACGATCAATACCCCAATCTTCATTGGTATATCAACGACTATTAGCCATGATTTGACGCACCATCGCGTCTACTTCCGTGTTGGTTAGAGTCGGTTTAGGATCCATGCTTCTGTCTCTTCTAACACGTCTAGCGTCTACTTCGGGTGACGCCCTTTTGTTTCGATTAGTAGCTGAACCACTTCGCCTCCTGCGGTCCCGGCCATTCACAGGACGAATAGGTTGAAGGAGTTGCCCCTGAGTGGGATTGGTGATATTTGGATCTTTGGGGAGAATATGTAATCCTCGCATCGGTAACAGCATTGGTTCCCTCAAACTCGGATCGTCGGGTCCCAGAATGCGAGCCACATCTTCACGGGATCCCAATGATCCAAATGTCAACTGGTCCAGATTCTCCGGCCTTTCGTACAGCATCCTTTCACGCAGGCGCTCTTCATATGAAGATGATGAATGATCCATTGTAGGGTGACGTATCAGAGAGGGCACTCTTTGTTTGTGAAGTTCGCTTATTTCTTCGTTTATAACTCTCATGTTCTCCCTCATGAGAACACTATCGCGTTTGTGATCCTCCAAAGCATCCCTAGTGCTCTCCAGCATCAAGCAAGCACAAAAATTCTCCGTGTGTGACGAGTGCAGAAGACATAGGCTGATCATCAATTGCCACGTCCAGTATCAGAGCATTTGTAGGGGCTCGAGTAGAGTTTCCAGCCTCACCTGCATTCGGTTCGGATAGGCCCGAAGTCATTTCTATGGTTCGGATCGGAGGGGAGCGAGCAACAACGTTCAGAGAACTGGATCGGATCGGGGTGGCATCATCGGATTGGTTCGGGGATTAGTGATCAGACCGGTTCGTAGATGTCCTGCCAGATCGGTTAGCCCCTAAACTTTGTCCCCCTGATCTTGTAACGACCATAGCTTGATAATCCTCACCTATTTCACTTTCCCGCGCATTTTGCACTTCTTTTCCTTTTCCTTTGGTCATAGTATCTAATTTATCGAGATCTTTTTTGAAGAGAATTTCAAAGATATTAACTGTATGGACTATCTTCTTCGGATATACACACCCAAATAGTAGAATGGTAGCCCAAGATATAGATAATTCAAAGTGTTCTCAGTGAAAGCACCAAAATGTTTGATCCAAAAATGGTTCTAACACCCAAATTAATGATAATCTAAAGAAACTGAAACGGAAAAACAAAGAGAAACACACGATTTATAGTGGTTCGATGCTAAAAAGCTAGGTCCACTTTAAACTTCTTTGATTGGTGATTTGAGTACAAATTCAATGACTATTCTCACTCAATTTCACTCATACAATGAACAATTTCACTCAATCTCCTCTAAAATATGCTTCGAAAGATGATAATGATCTGAATAAAGTGATGATATTCGTTTTTGATAAAAGTTGGAGTCATCAATTTGCCAAAAGATCCCTTGGAATGAAGCTTGGTGGTGTATTTATAGGCAGAAAATCTCCCTGAAAGGCCATCGGTTCGGATATATGTGGTGCTCATCCCTTGAAAGTCGGGCTTGGAAGCTCTAGGATGGTGCTAGCGCGCTTTGTTCGTAGGTGATCGTGGGAAAATGGGTTTATAACTGCTTCGAATTTGGTGGGATAGTGAGGCATAACCGTTGTTGCCTTAGGATATCGGGTCGGTTCGGGTGGCTATATAAGGAGTCCGGGTCGGTGAACTTCAATCTGATCCGGCTGTATCGTTGATGTGGTATCTTCTGGCCTGTTTGTGAACACAAGGGGTTCGGATCGGAAGGTTTGATCTGATCCAAATTGATGTCTTGTGCCTCTTTTCCTCCTAAATACAACTTGCCACTTGATTCTTTGCTTTGTGTAGCCTAACTACAAAGTAGGCTAACAAACCAAATTTGAATTCAAGTCAGAATTTGGAATTTAAATCCAGGAAAGTGGAAATTAGTTTTTGAAGTGTATAAAAATAATGTAGCACTACTTTTGGAATGGTTTTTGTACAAAAAAAACTATTTTAAAAGGATTTTGGTAGTGATAAATCACTGAATTCACTTCAGTTACTGGAAAATAATTTTGATGATGACTACAACATTATCGGTATTCATTTTCGAGTTTCTAAGTGATGGAATTCTACCACAATAATTAATATGGAGATTTTAGTAGGTTTGCAATTCAAATGATTTGAATTGCAAATGATTATAACTATACATATATATTTATATGATTTTGAACAAATACCTGGTATTTGAATTCTGGAGTTGAAATTTTAACTTATGAAAGTTAAATGAACTGAAGTGGTAGAAGTGAACCGAATGGATTGAAATTTAACTTAAGTCTAAGTTAAATAAAAATTGGATAGAATTAGAAATAATATTTAATGAAATTGAATATATAAACATTTAAGTTATAAATAATTTTATAACTGTGAATTATACAATTTAAATGGAATCGACTCAAGTATTGAATCAATTAAAATGTGAAAATAAGTCATGTAACTTAGAAAATGGGTGAATGGAACAGAAAAAACCAAAATAGAAACGGTTTGTATGTTGGTTGAATAAATGAATTTAAACTGTGATGTGGTAGCAATGACCATATGACAAAGTTCTAGTGTAGAAACAAGCCTAGTAATATGGCTAAGGACTAACACATCGATTACTGCCTAGGTGCTGGAGAGCATCACCCTAACCTTAGCCATGTGATGAGTGGATTCCTACCAGCAGTCGATACTCCACCAACTCCCGCACCATTTGCACCTGGATTATTTCAAAATCATGTAACTTTTCCTGGAATTGGTGTTGCAATGCCTCTCAATACAGGAGGAGAGCAGACCCTCGTTACTCTTGGTCTTATGCCTTGAGTTGCATCCCTACCCCTCCCTCTAGGTCTACCTCCTTCAACTCTCTATAATCCATACATAAACGGAGGGAGCTGTTGCCTTAGTAACAAAGATAACTAGTGCTCCCTACTCATATTACTCCATTAAATGAAGCCTTTCCCTAATGTTACAACCAAAATTAACACCAAAACAAGCTGAGAGTGAAGGGATATCGGGTGCCCGTAAGCACGTAGGAATTCTCTAAAAGGCAAGAGCCAAATACTAGAAAGAATAAAGCGCAGGAAGGAATGATCCGAGAGCTACATAAACCAGCACCATCATAGGGAAAAGAAACTGAGAGGCCACTGAATACCGACCCGGTAACTCCGGCAGAGTCCCTCCGATAGGGGGATCTTATAGCGAAAGGTCACTTAAGTTAGAAGCTAAGAAAGAAAGAGGCAATAGTCCTGGAAACGAGAATCTGGAAGGGAGGAACATTTGTCGGTATCAACCTACTCAATACCGATACACCAGGAGATAAATAAATCAAGAGTATCAAGCCAAAGGTGCACAAAGATTATCCGGAACCAACTTCTGAAACATCTACTACATAAACACCAAAAGTTCGCACTAACAGACAATAGAAAGCTCACCTATGGTTACCTTGCGGAAGACTAGGCTATACCCGAAGTCCCTACCAGAAGGCAAACCGGAACCCTAGAAAGGATACATGCTATCCATACTAAACCACTTAGTACAGACACCAACAGCGGTTCCAAACTAGTAGCTATCTACATACATCTTGAGGACAAGCTCCTCTAAGTATTTATAAGAAAACTGGCTGCCTACATCCGGAAGCTTATAACCGAGAGCATACAACAGAAGGTTCAAAGACATTCCGAAAAAAGTTACTATATCAACAAGCACATATCACTCTCACAGAAGCCCCAGCTGACTGGAACCTTCCTTCCGGAAGCTGTAATCCACACCACAAAGCAGCCGGGAACTAAAATAACTGAAACCAAGGAGAAAAGCACTTGACAAAGGTATCCGCAGGCCCAACGGCCCAACAACAGAAGGGTCCCCGACTTCTCTCTCGATCTTGTTCTTTCTTCTATAAGGAGTAAACCCTAAATTCCATATCGGATAGGGGATTCCTTTAACTCTTGTAATATATCTACAATTTATGAACGAAGAAGTCCGAGACTTGAATATTTTCGTGATCTGATAATCATATTGTACCATTTATGATGGAATAGGGAGTTAACACTACCCTTTCATATGAAAGTGTTATTCACCACCCCTAGAAAAGAGGAAAGAATTCATGGAAACTCGAAGCCTTTCCCTTTTTTGTCTCGTGGAAGAAGCACGTACAACCTCTTCTTCACAAATCAAGTCCAAAGGGGATACCAAAACACAAATACCGGAAGTGGATTTCTAGCACTCAATCTCTAATTGCCTGAACAAGGGCTGGTTCATGCACCGGAAGGGTATTCCCGGTCTTCAGTCTTTATATTACCCGAATATGGGTTAGTTCGGGACTTCAATTAACGCTGGAAGGGGATTCCCCGTCTTCAATCTTCAATTACCAGAATAAGGGTTAGTTCGTGACTTCAATTAATGCCGGAAGGGGGTTCCCGGTCTTCAATCTTCAATTAATTGAATATGGATTAGTTCGGGACTTCAACTAATACCGGAAGGGGATTCCCGGTCTTCATTCTTCAATTACCCGAATAAAGGTTAGTTAGGAACTTTAATTAATATCGGAAGGGGACTCTGGTCTTCAATCTTTATATTACCCGAATAAGGTTAGTTTGGAACTTCAATTAATGCCGGAAGGGTGTTCTCGGGCTTCAATCTTCAAGTATCCAAATAAGGGACGGTTCATGACTTCTATTAATGCCGAAAGAAGATTTCTGGCCGTCAGTCCTTTAAATCACCCGAATAAGGGCTGGTTTAAAGGTAATTATCAAAACAAGAAATCGGTTATTAGCTTCCAATCTTTAACGGTCAAGTAAAAGCTAGAGCTATAATAATACGTCGGATGCTTCGTTATGCCATCCCATGTTAAGAAAGCCTAGAAAGAAAAGTTTGACTTGGAAAGTCGAAAACACCCCTTCACTGGGGCGAGGGGACATTACTACCGAAATTAACTCCGAAACAAGCTGACAGTGAAGGGGTATCGGGTGACCGCAAGCACGTAGGAATTCTCCAAAAGGCAAGAGCCAAACACTAGAAAGGACAAAAAGTAAGAAAGAATGATCCAAGAGCTACATAAACCAGCACTATCATAGGGAAAAGAAACTCAGAGTCCACAGAATACTGATAGGGTATCTTCGGTAGGGTCCCTCCGATAGTGGGATCTTACAGTGAAAGGTCACTTAAGTTTGAAGCTAAGAAAGAAAAAAGAAAGATTCCTAGCAACGAAAATCCGGAAGGGCGAAATGGTTGTCGGTATTAACCTGCTTAAAACTGATACACCAGGGGATAAACACATCAAGAGTATATATCAAGCCAAAGGTGCATTAAGATTATCCGGAACCAGCTTCTGAAATATCTACTGCACAAACACCAAAAGGACACACTAACAGACAACATAGAGCTCACCCGGGGTTACCTTCCGAAAACCTAAGTTATACGCGGAGACCCCACCGGAAGGCAAAACGGAACCCTAGAAAGGATACAGGCTGTCCATACTAAACCACTTAGTATAGACACCAACAGCGGTTCCGAACTAGCATCTATCTACATACATCTTGAGGACAAGCTCCTCTAAGTATTTATAAGAAAACCGGAAGCCTACATCAGGAAGCTTATAACCAAGAGCATACAACAGAAGGCTCAAAGACTTTCCGAAAAAGCAACTATATCAACAAGCTCATGTCACTCTCACAGAAGCCCTAACTAACCCGTACCTTACTTCCGGAAGCTGTAATCCGCACCACAAAGCAGTCGGGATCTTAAACAATCAAAACTAAGGAGAAAAGCAGCCGGCAAAGGTATCCACCGACCCAACGGCCTAACAACAGAAGGATCCCCGATTTCTCTATAAATAAGACCCCAGGGGTTACATTTAGGGGGGATTTTTCCATTTTTCGATCTTTTTCTTTCTTCTCCAAGGAGTAAACACTAAATTACAAATCAGATTGGGGATTCCTTTAACTCTTGTAGTATATCTACAATTTATGAACGAAGAAGTCCGAGACATAAATATTTTCGTGATCTGATAATCATATTGTGCCATTTATGATGGAACAGGGAGTTAACACTAACTTATTGTATGAAAGAGTTGTTCACCACCCCCTCGAAAAGAGAGGAAAGACTTCATTGAAACTCGAAGACTTTCCCTTTCTTTGTCTTGAGGGCTGGCAACGTGAATCATCCCTCTCATGATGAGCCTAATGCTACTCAACTCTGAAAAAGAAGTTTATCCAAGCTTATGGCTTGATCTATAATGCAACCAAGGCCCTTCGGGTCAGCTCCGTGCGGAAGGATCATTTAAGTTAATAAGCGTTGCAGCACCCTTACCATCCGAGTAACGGGAAGCATTAGCATGTTTTCCTCTTATCATAGTATATATCATTTTTTCCACGATCTAAGGGGTAACTGATTACTTAGGGCGTTAGATGTACCAAGTCAGATAAACCCTTCTTCAAGGTACTTCGGAACTCCATAATTCTGTAAGCGTGATATTCACCCCTTGAGGTATGAATAACTAATCTTTAGAACGAAGATTCTGGTATTTAAGAAGCGGTTGATTGGGCAAAGGAACACTAACCTCGGATTGTCCCTCAGTAACCTTAGATCGTGAAACAAATTTGCCAAAATATGTGCTCTATATAACTCATTCCGGGTGTTGACAAAAAATATCGTTAACATTTTGGCTCTAGAAGGAGGGCCTGAACCTCTGATCTTGCGGTTAATCCATCAAAAATTAATTTGGTAAATTTATTGCCCTATAGCAGGAATGATGAAGTTGAAAAGATTGGAAGAACGAAATAAGGAACCGACTCCTAATGCAAACCTTGAAGGAAACATGGATTTAACGCTTAATCTGAACAATAATGAAAGAGGAGCCACATCTTGTCCAACACAACCACTAAATCCAAACGGCATGGAAGACAATGTCGCAAGAATTATGGCCTTGGAGAAGCAAGTCCAAGAAATGCAAGCTCAGATAAATGCTACTCAAACGCAGAAGTCTTCAAGACTCACCAAATGTAGTCAAAAAGAGATGAATGAATCTCCGAAAAGAAAGGCTCCCATTCAGCACTCTGAAGCAAAAGAGAAGCTCAAGGCGACTTCCTCTAAGAGGAAGAAGTACCATTTGACAAGAGTAGACCATCAAGGAAATCAATGCGACCAAGAAAAATTTGGGAGCTCCACTTCCAAAGGTTATGATCCCAAGAGAATGAACTACGACAACATGAAAGCTTATCTTAAAGATATTGCTCAGAAGACTGTCAACGACTTATTGGGAAGCAAGGGGAAAAGGACCCAAGGAGACAGGGTTAATGACAATGAAAGAGTAGCTCCTTTCATCGATGAAATTATGAACACCATAATACCATATAGGGTGAAGGTTCCAACAATAAAATATCTTAGAACAACAGACACTGATGATCATGTAATGGCTTTCGACAGCCAGATGGATCTTTATAATGCTTCAGGAGCCGTCAGATGTCATCTTTTCCCAGTGACCTCTCAGGGGGAGGTAGCAAAGTGGTATCGTCAGTATAGAGAAAACACCATGTATTCGTGGAAGCAATTCACCTTCGAATTTCCGCACAGTTCTGCATTTGCAAAGATCCGACAGTGGACTACATAGTCATCGCTAACATCAAACAGAGGCAAGGGGAGTCTCTAGGAGATTACTTGAAAAGGTTCAACATCGAGTCGTTAAAGGCCAAGGATATGAACGACCGTGACAAATTGATAGTTGTGCATTCGTGGTTAATCAAAAACACCCCCCTCTGGAAAGAATTATACATTCATGGCTGTAAAATCTTACAAGACTTTCACTTCCAAGCTGAGAAGTTTATTCGCATGGACAGATTGTACTTCACCAAGAAAAAGTTCGGGCCTCGAGGGGAAGGGGGAAGGCCGAGCTTTGCACGAAAGCCCCCGAAGGGAAATCAAAAGAGATCAAGATGGGAAGATTCTAATACCAACGCAGTCGCTCTAAACAAGCCCATCTCATTTGTATATGCTATCGAAAGAGAAAGAGTTAATAACTTCCCCTTCTCGTTCAAAGCCAAGAATTGCCCGGAACCATATTCCGGTGGTAAGTATTGTGAATTTCACAAGACCAACAAGCATAAGACTGACGAATGCACGGTGTATGATGGGATTATTCAGAAGCTAATCCGAGAGGGCCATCTGAAAGAATTTGTTTTAAACAAGACCACGTCATCTCAACATACAAATGGAAAACAAAAAGTTTCGGTGAATGCAATAGAGGCTACTTTAGAAGAGGTCAACCTAGACTTGGGTCCACCCATAAATCAAATCAGTGTAATCCATGGAGGGCCACACCCTGCTGGAAATTGTCCGAGAGCCGGGAATCAATACATGAAGGAAGCCATGGGGGGAATATTCTCCATTCAAGAAGAACCATCGTTGAAGAACGCACGTTATGCTCTCAAAATGCACAACCTAGTGGTTTGTCCAGAAGAAATGAAGAAAGGGGTCCGCAACCCACATAATGATCCCCTTATAATAACAACGCAAACAAGACTGACTGACATCTCCAAAATTCTTGTGGATACTAGGAGTGCCGTCAATGTCATCTTCAAACATGCCTTCGATCAGATGGAATCTCTGAGAAGAAGTTGGAGCCGAGCAACAAGCCGATCTTCGGCTTCAACAACAAGGGATCAGCTCCACTAGGACAAATCAACCTTCTGGTTCTAGTTGGACTCTCCTTGCTTCATAGAACCTTCGAAACTCTCTTCGTTGTGATTGATCAACCATCCTATTACAACGTCTTATTTGGACGACCGACTTTGGAGGAGATGGACGCTTTCGTCTCTTCCAAATACCTTATTCTAAAATTCCTAACCAAGAAGGGATAGGGTACCATTAGGGAGAATTATTTTTTTTTGAGTAAGACGGATGTGTAGCATGAGACTACACAGCCGATTAAGCATTATATAAAATATGCATAATAAACCAGTTGACAAGCCCAACTGGTGGCTTAGAGTTCACAAAATAGAAATTCAACAGCATCAAAATACCCGAAGGTAGATAACAGTACATCAAATACAACATAGAGTCTTACTACCATATCAAGTACATAAACAAGCCAAAATAAGTACCCACTGAAGACACAAACAGACCAAACAGGAAAGATTAAGAACTATCTTAATGAAGATCAGGACTGGAAACACCATAATTAGAGCCAACAGATTCAGCAGGACTATTATTGACTGGTAAAGCAAGCCTGAAACGAGCAGAGGATGATTGACCTATCCATGATTGAAAGTAGTAAATAACCAGTCTGCATAATCCATGAAAATGCTTCAGTGGTTTTTTTAAAAATGACTGCATTCCGCTCCTTCCATATACACCAGCAAAATATAGGTAAGTAGAAATCATGCGTAGAATTAAACTGACTGCTCTGCCAATAATCAAACACTGATGAAACATTAGGGATGAAACCAAGCAAATATGTACTAGTTGCAACTAAAATTGGGTTGGTGAAGTCACACTCGAAAAACAGATGTTGAATAGATTCCTCGTAAGATAAGCAAAATGCACAGCGAGCATCAGCAAGAAGATTGAGCCTATACAACCTCGCTTTACTGTTTATTTTTCCATGGATTAAACACCAAGTACAAAATAACACTTTAGCAGGCAGTCGAATCTTCCAAATCCTTGAAAATGAAAAAGATCTAATAGAAAAATTAAGATAATGATACACTGAAGCAACAGTAAAACCCTTCTCTGGTGACAAAGCCCAAACAAATTTATCAGAAGATTGAGAAAGATGGGTATGAAGAATTAAATTGGAGACATCAAGAAGATTATCAAGAATATAACCATCAAATAGACAAGGAGGGCAAAGTTGTGAAGGAACATTATGAACTACATTAGCAACTGAAGAACAATGATCACATATAAGAGGGAAAAGATTAGGTAAAGCAAGGGAAAGGGGAATCTGGCAATGCCAAATATCATACTAGAATAAACAATGTTCACCATTACCCAGACTAACATGAAACAAACTCTTAACGCGAGGAATAATCGAAATTACACCTGACTAGAATAGGTATGATTTAACTAAAGGAAGATAGTGTAAAACCCAATGGGAATTACCAGAGTAATAAAGTGATAAGATCCTCTCTTTCCATTTGAACGAGCCAGGAGAAACTATATGCCACAACTGTAACACCCCGAATTTTCTATTAACACTAAAGTTGCTAAAATAATAATAAGTGTGTAGAAGAGGGGATGTATCTAATATGAATATAAAAATATTAATAAGTATGTAAGAGAGGGGATGTATCTAATATGAATATAAAAATATTAATAAGTGTGTAAGAGAGGGGATGTATCTAATATGTATATAAAAACAATAATGAGTGTGTAAAAGGGTTGGATGTATCTAATATGTACATTGTAGAAAATATATATATATTTATGACATGAATAGAAGTTTATTAATATGCTGAGTGTTTGCTGAGTCACTTCTGACTCATTGCTGAGTCAACAAGATAAACCCCATCTTGTCTGAACGGCTGCGGTTATTTCTAGGTTAAATCTAATGGCCTAAATGCATTCTAAAATCTATAAATAAGTGGGTAGACCCTAAACCTAAATCACTTGTAAAATTAGAGAAGCTACCGTCATGCTGCTGCCATGGAGTTCAGCGTAGCCGTCACAAACTAAGAAGAGGAAGCCTAATCTACTACAACTAAATTCTACTCAACAAAACAAATCAAACCAAAGAACTCTCTCTCTAATTCTCTTCTTTTGTTGGTGAGTATGATGATTCTCACAAGACTATTACAAACTAATTTGACTCAGTTATGAATGGATCACAAGAAAGTGATGTGATTTGTAATTGTAAATTCTATATATTGTGGATCTCTTATTATGTTATATTGTTGTCGTATGATGTAAATTATATATGCTATGTTGTAAATTCTCTTATGCTATGTCGTGCTATGTTGAGAATCATGTCAAGCTATGTTATACTATCATACTATGCCATGTTATAAATCATGCTATATTATGTTGTAAAATCATGATGTTGTTGGAACATGCTTAAAGTTATGTTTTTTTTTAATTTAAATGGATCTTGTTTATGGGAATTTGCCTATTAGGTTAGGTGTACCCATAAACTTGAAACTATAATTAAATAAAACTTGATTATGGGAATTTGCCTATTGAGTTAGGTGTACCCATATAAAACCATGTTGTAAAAAAATTAGATGATGTTGATTCACACATGTTCATATGTAAGTTTATGAAAATTGATTGAGATTATATTAGGTGAATTTTGAACAAGTTGACACCTTTAGGTCCATGACATGTATAATCTATGCAAGTTGGACATATGCAAGTTTCACCCCTTATTATGATTCATTTGGTCACATATACATGTTGTTATTATGATAATCTCTTTTATGCTATGAGTTAGGCTATTCGAGTCTAACATATATTTTGCGAATAAACGTTCAAACGTGGGGTAGGGGTAATATTAGGAATTAATAAATTGGGTGCAATTTTGTAAGATTTTGCATACCATGAATGGATGTCCATAATTGAGTCAATTATGGACATTGTTAAAAATTGGAAGTAATTAATAATTCAAGTAGGGAATTATTAAAATTGGGGGAAAGTGGATTATTATTAATAATCAATGCTTAGGACACGAGGTTGGACCCGTTTGTGATGTAAACCTGCCCGGACCCGCCCGGCAAATCCAGTAGTCACAAATGTCGGCCCAATGTGAGAGGTCCTAGGCCCAAACTAAAGCATAACAGTTGTAAAGACACGAGGTTAGACTCTTTTATGGTGTAAGACTGCCCGGACCCGCCCGGCAAATCCAGCTGCCATAAATGCCAGTCTAATGTGAGAGGTCTTTATGAGGTTATGGCCTTAATGAACTAAGAAATACTTAACCAGATAATCATGTAAGGTGGGACATGGGGGTTAAGTAGGTGCCTTGGGTGGCATGAGGAATCTGGTGGTTGCCTTTAGAGGCATTTGAAATACGATTAGACTTAACCAAACACACATGTAAATGAACATGACTAAGTGGGTTAAGTGGGATGGACTAATGGGGACAAGCTTAGGTGGAATGCTTGTGGTAAATAGTGGGGGCCCATTTCAACCAGTATCCCAAAACGTATCTTTGTGGGCTCGACCCAAGTCGAGGACGGGACACGCATACTGGGTTTGACTATAAGAGGCCAAAACAGGGAGCGGTGGCAACGCAAGTCCAACGGGTTTCATATGCGTGTGTGGACCCGGGCTGGTAGGTAAGACGTTGTTGCATCGTGTAGGTATAAGCCGTGCATGTCCGTTGTATCAGGTTGCCACTTTAGGGGAGTGATACACCCCACTGTGGGGCCAGCACGGGTATCTACGAGTTAGGGAGCCGATCGAATAATGGGAAGTAGGGTACACCTAGTGGAGATAGGGGCAGGCGGCACCTATGTAGTCAGCTAGGGGTACGTAAAGCCATTGGGAAAGTTTCTAAGTGAAGCTAAGTGGGATGAATCTTTAGGGTGACTGGTGTGGTGCAGTATAGTGTTTATCCTTTAGTATTTAGGAGCGCCTATAACGTTGCCTTTAGCGATTGTCTATGTCCTTAATCTGCTCTTCATAGACATTTTCTTGTTTTCCAGCTTATGCCTTAGTCCAGTTATTTTGGTAATAGTATTGTAGAATTATCATATTCACCAGACTTTATGTCTGACCCCCTCTTTTCCATCCTTTTTCTCCCTTCAGGTCCGCAGGTTGGGCCAAGTTCTAGTGGAGTCTAGTTGGATCGCTTATCTTCTGGAAAGCTTGGACTGCTGAAGTAAAGTCCAGCTTGTTATCTTTCTTTTTAATGGCTATTCATGTAATGGGATTATGTACTTGTTTTATCAAGATAGATATTGTACTTGACATTGAATATGGTGTTATGATGTAATCAAACATGTTTTGACTTCTGCTATAATGAAATAAAGTTTTTGAATTTCCAAGTACTACTTTATATCTGTCTTGTTGTAATTTTACTGTTCTATATTCACTTAAAACCTCCATGGAAGTTAATGCATTCCCTTTGTGAGTGACATTAATGGACGTGGGGTGTTACACGTGGTATCAGAGCTTAAGGTTACCAGAACAGATAAATTTTTTAGAAAACTATTTTTTCTAAAGTATTTTTGAAAGAAGTGTTTTCAAAAATATGTTTTAATGAGTAAATTTAAGAAGAAAGTTTTTATGAAAAACATAATCCCGAATAGCCATATCTTTATCTTTCGAGTCCTCTATTTTGAATCTTTCCTTTTTCGTTTCAGCATGGCTGAAGATCTCAACATTCCAGAGGGTGTTCATATACCCGGTTGGTTTCGTCAATATCTTGAGGCCAGGGCCACCGCGGGTCCAGCAAATCCTCCTCCTCCTCCTCGTGTTGACACTTTTGCAAAGACGTGAAAGGAGTTTAAGGCTATGGGTGGAAAGACTTTTCAAGGGTCAGAGACGTTCGTGGAGGCCAGAGATTGGCTTAAGGAGACTGAGGAATTACTTGATATCATTGAAGTGGAGGACGAAAGGAAAGTCCGTTTAGCAGCTTGGTTAATGAAGGGAGAGGCCTCGTTTTGGTGGGAGGTCACTAACGGGGAACGTCCAGTTGATTCATGGGCGGATTTCAGACGAAGGTTTGAGGCAAAGTTTCTTTCAAGGGCAGAGGAGAACTTAAATATGGAAAAATTCCTGGCACTAAAGCAAGGGAGCTCATCAGTAAAGGAATATGTCAATAAATTTAATCAGTTAGCAAGGTTTGGCTTGGAGTTGGTGAACACGCCAGAGAAGAAAGCTTTGAGGTTCGTTAGAGGCTTGAATGAACCGTTGCAAGGGTTGGCTATGACCCACATCCCTATGGGAGCCACCTTTGAAAAGCTAGTAGAAATGGCACTTATGCATGAGGATAAGGCAGTTGAAAAGAAAGGGGATCAGAAGAAACCCCAACAGCAAAATAAGAAGGGTGGTAAAAACAATAATGGCAAAGGGAAGAAGAAATGCTTCAATTGTGGGACGCCTGGCCATCTCAGCAAAGATTGTAGAAAGAAAAAGAAGACTGGTTGTTTTCATTGTGGAGATGCGGGACATTTAGTGAAGGACTGTCCAAAGAAGGGGCAGAGGGCAGGGTCTACCTCGGGAGGACAGGTGCAGGCTCTTATGGCACCAGGGCAGGCAAGGGGGCAAGTTCAGGCTATTGCGGCCCCACCGCTGCAAGAAAGAGGTAGAACAATTTCTGTTGAAAGCTTAGTTTTTCTGTTTGATCATCCTGTCCGTACCTTATTCGATTCTGGCGCATCTCATTCGTTTATCTCTGCATCATTAGTTGAATCACTGCACTTGAACACCAGTTTAGTAGAGGATCCCTTGGTCGTTTCAAATCCAATTGGGGGTTCGGCTCATTTGACCATGATATGTTTGGATTTGAAAATCTCTATACTTAGCGTTGAATTTAGATGTGATGCTTATGTATTGGGCTTCACGGGCTATGGGCTAATTTTAGGAATGGATTGGTTGTCTAGAAATAGGGCCATTCTTGATTGTGAAAGGAGAGTAGTTAGGCTTGTGACTCGCCTTGGTAATGCTCTCGACATCTTTTGTAATCCCATAAATTCCGTTATGCTAAGTTATCTTGAATCGCTTGACGCGTCTGTAGAGAACCTGCGATCGGTAGAAGTGGTCCGGGAATATCCGGATGTGTTTGAGGAGGTGAAGGGCTTACCTCCAAAGCGGGAGATAGACTTTCGAATTTATCTTGTGGATAATGCTAAACCCGTATCTTTGCCAGTGCGCCACATGGCTCCTCGTGAAAGGAGGGAACTCAATAAGCAAGTAAAGGAGTTGCTTGAGAAGGGGTTCATAAGACGTAGTATATCGGAGTGGGGTGCTCCAGTAGTTTTTGCCACAAAGGCGGATGGGTCTCTTAGACTTTGTATGGACTATAGAGAACTAAACAAGCTTACTAAAAAGAACCGACACCCACTGCCGAGGATTGACGATCTCTTTGATCAGTTAGTTGGCGCCTCAGTGTTTTCGCAGTTGGACTTAGCCACTGGCTTTCATCAACTGAGAGTGGCTGAGGATAGTATAGATAAGACTGCTTTTAGGACTCCTGACGGATTCTATGAATGGCTAGTGATGCCCTTTGGTTTGACAAACCCCCTGCATATTTTGTTGATTTGATGAGTAGGGTGTTTAGGGAATACCTTAACAAATTCGTGGTAGTCTTTGTGGATGACATCTTAGTCTTTTCTAAGAATAAAGAAGAGCACTCCCTACATCTTAGGGAAGTGTTGGAAACCCTTCGAGCGCATAACCTTAAGGCAAAATTTTCTAAGTGTCACTTCTGGAGGAAGGAAGTACGGTTCTTGGGGCACGTGGTTTCCAAAGAAGGGATAGCAGTGGATCCCGCAAAGGTGGTGGCCATCCAAGATTGGAAGGTCCCTAAAAATGCAACCGAAGTAAGAAGTTTCTTGGGGTTGGCTGGCTATTATAGGAAGTTTATCAAAGACTTCGCAAAAATATCAGCTCCATTAACACGGTTAACGAAGAAGAACCTGGTTTTTACGTGGGACAAAGATTGCGATGATGCGTTCCAACGTTTAAAGAGAGCCTTAACTTCAGCCCCAGTCTTAGTGCTGCCAGACGGGAATAAACCGTTTACCATCTATACTGATGCTTGTGGGACGGGACTTGGCGCGGTCCTCATGCAAGAGGGAAGAGTAATAGCCTATGGTGGAAGGCAGTTGAGGGTTCATGAAAAGAATTACCCCACGCATGACTTAGAGCTAGCCGCAATTGTTTTCGCGCTTAAGTCTTGGCGTCACTATCTTCTTGGTGAGAAATTCGAACTGTTCACTGACCACAAATCATTAAAATACTTATTCTCTCAGAAGGATTTGAATTTAAGGCAGCAACGGTGGATGGAATTCTTAGCCTCCTACGATTTTGAAATAGCATATACCCTGGGCAAGGGTAACGTGGTGGCAGACGCCTTAAGTAGGAAAAGGTTGTCCTTGAGTCCGTTGTTTGTTGAACGACAAAGCTTAGAATTCATCTCTATGTTTGACTTTAGACCCTCTGTTGACTTAGTACCCGGTCTGTTAGCATCCTTGGAGGTTAGACCTACACTTCTAGGACGGGTTGGTGAGGCACAGCGAGACGACCCACAGTTGGTTGAGATAGTAGAAAAGCTCAAAGGGGGGGAGTCGTCAAGCCATCTTCGTAGGTATACCCTAGACGATAAGGGTTGGTTACGAAGGGATAATAGACTTTGTGTACCACAAGACGAAGACTTAAGGAAGGCCATTCTTGATGATGCTCATCGCTCAAAAATGACCATTCATCCCGGCGGGGATAAGATGTACAAAGATATGAAGCGGGTTTTCTTTTGGGCCGGTATGAAAAAGGAAGTGGCCGAGTACGTTTCTAGATGCTCGGTGTGCCAACGAGTTAAAGCAGAACAAAAGAAACCCGGTGGGTTGCTTCACCCATTAGAAGTTCCACTATGGAAATGGGAAAGCATCTCAATGGATTTTGTGGATGGATTACCAAGATCAAGGAAGGGTAACACGGGGATTTGGGTTATAGTAGATAGACTTACTAAAAGCGCCCATTTTATTCCCGTGAAAAGTAAGAGGACTGCTCCGTGGTTGGCTTCTGTATACATTAAGGAGATAGTTCGTTTGCACGGTATTCCTTCTAGTATAGTAAGCGACCGTGACCCCATCTTTACTAGCGAATTTTGGAAGAGTTTACAAGAGGCGGTAGGGACTCAGCTATGTTTGAGCACCGCATATCATCCTCAGACAGACGGCCAGACCGAGAGGGTGAATCGCATTCTAGAGGATCTTTTAAGGCTTTGTATCCTAGACTTTGGGGGTACATGGGAAGAGCACCTTCCGTTAGTAGAATTCGCATATAACAATAGCTTTCAGTCTAGTATTGGCATGGCACCTTTCGAAGCTCTTTATGGAAGGCCTTGCCGTTCGCCTACATGTTGGTGGGAATCTACCGATAAAGTCCTACTTGGGCCCGATATGGTTAGGGAAACCTCGGAGAAGATTGAGTTGATTCGAAGGAGGATGAAAGCAGCACAAGATATGCAGAAATCGTATGCTGATAAGAGGAGGACAGATCTTGAGTTTGACATTGGGGACATGGTTTTTATCAAAGTATCTCCGTTACAGAATGTTGTTCGCTTTGGGTCCATGGGGAAATTAGCACCAAGGTTTGTAGGGCCGTTTCCTGTAAAAAACAGGATTGGGAAGATGGCATATAGGGTGGAGTTGCTTGAGAAACTTAGTGGAGTACACGACGTATTCCATGTATCACATTTGAGGAAGTGTTTGCACAAGACCGCGGAGGTGGTAGAGCCGAGCTTGCTTAAAGAGGTGGAAATAGAGCGTGATGCAACAATTAGACGAGCTCCTACATGCATTCTTGGGTCGGAGATCAAAAAGTTGAGGAATCGAGAGGTCAGACTGGTTAAAGTGCAATGGGGAGATGATGAGAGCAACGCAACTTGGGAGACAGAAGAGAAGATGCGTTCGTTGTACCCTTTTCTTTTTGAGGGTATGTCTTTTAATTTCTCCTTTATCGCTTAGCTTATCTTATCTTATCTTTAGTATGTCCTCTCATTAGTATCTTTGACCTTTAGTTAGGATAATCCTATGGTTGAAACATGTGTTTGAGACATGTTATGTATGATGGATGCAAAATGGATGCAAGTGTTTGCTAGTGGTTGCTCGTGGATGCATATATACACACACTTTAGGCACTAGATCGGCTCAGTCACTACATATTGCATATATATGGATGTATTTAGTAAAATGGATGAACGATGGTTGTATTATCATGTGGATGCTGCATTCAGATGATGGTTGTGCACGCATATAGAAGTATTATGTAGCATTAAGAATCTTTTGCATACATAATGGATGCATGGCACGATCATAGTTGCATTAAGGAGGTCAACTGAATTAGTGGACCGCCTGATTTTGCATTAGATACGGACATATACACACACTGTGCATTTAAACATGAAAGCATTAGAAGTCTGTAAGGACAATGGATGCCTGTGTATGATGGATGAGTAGATGGACGTTTGGATGGTAGGATATACATTCTTCCAGACTTGAAGATTTCGGGGACGAAATCCTAAAAGGAGGGGAGAATGTAACACCCCGAATTTTCTATTAACACTAAAGTTGCTAAAATAATAATAAGTGTGTAGAAGAGGGGATGTATCTAATATGAATATAAAAATATTAATAAGTATGTAAGAGAGGGGATGTATCTAATATGAATATAAAAATATTAATAAGTGTGTAAGAGAGGGGATGTATCTAATATGTATATAAAAACAATAATGAGTGTGTAAAAGGGGGGGATGTATCTAATATGTACATTGTAGAAAATATATATATTTATGACATGAATAGAAGTTTATTAATATGCTGAGTGTTTGCTGAGTCACTTCTGACTCATTGCTGAGTCAACAAGATAAACCCCATCTTGTCTGAACGGCTGCGGTTATTTCTAGGTTAAATCTAATGGCCTAAATGCATTCTAAAATCTATAAATAAGTGGGTAGACCCTAAACCTAAATCACTTGTAAAATTAGAGAAGCTACCGTCATGCTGCTGCCATGGAGTTCAGCGTAGCCGTCACAAACTAAGAAGAGGAAGCCTAATCTACTACAACTAAATTCTACTCAACAAAACAAATCAAACCAAAGAACTCTCTCTCTAATTCTCTTCTTTTGTTGGTGAGTATGATGATTCTCACAAGACTATTACAAACTAATTTGACTCAGTTATGAATGGATCACAAGAAAGTGATGTGATTTGTAATTGTAAATTCTATATATTGTGGATCTCTTATTATGTTATATTGTTGTCGTATGATGTAAATTATATATGCTATGTCATGCTATGTTGTAAATTCTCTTATGCTATGTCGTGCTATGTTGAGAATCATGTCAAGCTATGTTATACTATCATACTATGCCATGTTATAAATCATGCTATATTATGTTGTAAAATCATGATGTTGTTGGAACATGCTTAAAGTTATGTTTTTTTTAATTTAAATGGATCTTGTTTATGGGAATTTGCCTATTAGGTTAGGTGTACCCATAAACTTGAAACTATAATTAAATAAAACTTGATTATGGGAATTTGCCTATTGAGTTAGGTGTACCCATATAAAACCATGTTGTAAAAAAATTAGATGATGTTGATTCACACATGTTCATATGTAAGTTTATGAAAATTGATTGAGATTATATTAGGTGAATTTTGAACAAGTTGACACCTTTAGGTCCATGACATGTATAATCTATGCAAGTTGGACATATGCAAGTTTCACCCCTTATTATGATTCATTTGGTCACATATACATGTTGTTATTATGATAATCTCTTTTATGCTATGAGTTAGGCTATTCGAGTCTAACATATATTTTGCGAATAAACGTTCAAACGTGGGGTAGGGGTAATATTAGGAATTAATAAATTGGGTGCAATTTTGTAAGATTTTGCATACCATGAATGGATGTCCATAATTGAGTCAATTATGGACATTGTTAAAAATTGGAAGTAATTAATAATTCAAGTAGGGAATTATTAAAATTGGGGGAAAGTGGATTATTATTAATAATCAATGCTTAGGACACGAGGTTGGACCCGTTTGTGATGTAAACCTGCCCGGACCCGCCCGGCAAATCCAGTAGTCACAAATGTCGGCCCAATGTGAGAGGTCCTAGGCCCAAACTAAAGCATAACAGTTGTAAAGACACGAGGTTAGACTCTTTTATGGTGTAAGACTGCCCGGACCCGCCCGGCAAATCCAGCTGCCATAAATGCCAGTCTAATGTGAGAGGTCTTTATGAGGTTATGGCCTTAATGAACTAAGAAATACTTAACCAGATAATCATGTAAGGTGGGACATGGGGGTTAAGTAGGTGCCTTGGGTGGCATGAGGAATCTGGTGGTTGCCTTTAGAGGCATTTGAAATACGATTAGACTTAACCAAACACACATGTAAATGAACATGACTAAGTGGGTTAAGTGGGATGGACTAATGGGGACAAGCTTAGGTGGAATGCTTGTGGTAAATAGTGGGGGCCCATTTCAACCAGTATCCCAAAACGTATCTTTGTGGGCTCGACCCAAGTCGAGGACGGGACACGCATACTGGGTTTGACTATAAGAGGCCAAAACAGGGAGCGGTGGCAACGCAAGTCCAACGGGTTTCATATGCGTGTGTGGACCCGGGCTGGTAGGTAAGACGTTGTTGCATCGTGTAGGTATAAGCCGTGCATGTCCGTTGTATCAGGTTGCCACTTTAGGGGAGTGATACACCCCACTGTGGGGCCAGCACGGGTATCTACGAGTTAGGGAGCCGATCGAATAATGGGAAGTAGGGTACACCTGGTGGAGATAGGGGCAGGCGGCACCTATGTAGTCAGCTAGGGGTACGTAAAGCCATTGGGAAAGTTTCTAAGTGAAGCTAAGTGGGATGAATCTTTAGGGTGACTGGTGTGGTGCAGTATAGTGTTTATCCTTTAGTATTTAGGAGCGCCTATAACGTTGCCTTTAGCGATTGTCTATGTCCTTAATCTGCTCTTCATAGACATTTTCTTGTTTTCCAGCTTATGCCTTAGTCCAGTTATTTTGGTAATAGTATTGTAGAATTATCATATTCACCAGACTTTATGTCTGACCCCCTCTTTTCCATCCTTTTTCTCCCTTCAGGTCCGCAGGTTGGGCCAAGTTCTAGTGGAGTCTAGTTGGATCGCTTATCTTCTGGAAAGCTTGGACTGCTGAAGTAAAGTCCAGCTTGTTATCTTTCTTTTTAATGGCTATTCATGTAATGGGATTATGTACTTGTTTTATCAAGATAGATATTGTACTTGACATTGAATATGGTGTTATGATGTAATCAAACATGTTTTGACTTCTGCTATAATGAAATAAAGTTTTTGAATTTCCAAGTACTACTTTATATCTGTCTTGTTGTAATTTTACTGTTCTATATTCACTTAAAACCTCCATGGAAGTTAATGCATTCCCTTTGTGAGTGACATTAATGGACGTGGGGTGTTACAACAACCATTTTGAAAGAAGAGCCAAATTGAAATTAGAATGATTAATTACACCCAAACCTCCTTGATTAATATGTAAGCACACTATGTGACAATTAACTAATCGTTTGGCTTTGCTACCATTCCATAAAAATAACTTCTAATTGAATCTATTATAGAAATTATCCACTTTGGAAGTTTATGAAAAGTCATCCAATATGTTGGCAAAGCAGACAAAACTGATTTAACCAACACTAAACGACCTAGAGACGATAATGAATTTGCTTTCCATGAAGATAATATTTTTTTCAATTTTATAAATGAGAGGCATCCAATTAGATATATGAAGCTTAGAAGGTCTAAGGGGAATGCCCAAATAAGTTAAGGGAAAGTTGTGAATGGGACAGTTGAGGATAGAAGATATTGACAATCCCAAATAATTAGCTTTGCCTAATATAAATATGGAACTTTTTGAAAAATTGATAGAGAGACCAGATATGAGCTCGAAAACATATAAGACGACTTTAAGACACATGATGTGATTAAGATATGGAGATGAAAATATGATGGTATCATCAGCAAATTGGAGGATGGTGATTACCATAGACGAATTAGAAAGGTGAATACCATCGAAAAAATTATTTGCAATCACCCTGTTTAACATTTGATTAAATACATCTGCAATCATCACAAAAATAAGGGGTGATAACGGATCTCCCTGTCGAAGCCCTCTTTTTGATTTAATTAAACCTCCATTGTTTCCATTAATGCAAATAGATGAATAGCTAGTCCTTAAAATGCAATCAATCCAGTTACACCAATGCTGAGAAAATCCTCTATGACTGAACATCTGAATAATAAATTCTCAATTTACAGTGTCAAAAGGTTTTGAAAAATCCAATTTTAGAAGTACACCTGGTGTGGATGAGTGATGGCAAAAGGAAATTACCTCCTGAGTAGCTGCAATACAATCGTGAATGCAACGCCCATGGATGAAAGCTGATTGCTCAGCCCCAATAAGATCGGAAATCACAGATTGAAAACGATTAGCAAGGGTTTTGGTAATAATTTTGAAAGTGGTATTGAGCAAACTGATGGGATGAAAGGAGGAGAGAGAGAGTTAGCACCAGTGAATTTGGGAATGAGCACGACGGAGGCATAATTAAGACGAGAGATGAGACCAGGGTTATTATAAAATTCAGTACACATGTCGATAATAACATTTTTGATAACAGCCCAAAATGATTTGAAAAATGATGGCCTAAAACCATCTGGGCCTGGGGCTTTGTCATCGTGCATTTCATTTAGAGCGGCCCAAAACTCATTTTCTAAAAAAGGATGGTCAATAGAGACAGAAGTAGGGAAAGGATAAAGCAAATTCCAATTAATAGGAGGAATATCATAGGATGAATGACCAAGAATAGAGCGATAAAGGTCATAAAAAAGATGAAGGATATCATCTTCGTTTGAAAACAACCGACCATTATCAAAGCTGACAAACGTGCAAATGGTAGGGAGTGTTCTCGCGAATTGTATTTCGCAACAATTGACAAATAAAAAAGGGAGTGTTCTTCGTACTTTGATTCCTCTACTATTTTTATTCCTTTGGATAAAATATTCTTATATCCCACGTTCGAAGCCATGATAAAAGTTATCAAAGCTGACAAACATGCAAATGGTAGGTACACATCTTTGAAAAGAAAAAGGAAGAGAGCCAATGATGTAAACTTGACTGAAGAAGGAGAAATTGTCATGGATTTAGATTCTAGAGGGGACATTAAAAGAATGAATCCAATAGAAGACGTGGAAGAGGTGAACGTTTATCCAAAGGATAAGTCGAAGGTTGTCAACATAGGGAAAAAGGCTGACAGAGCCCTTTAAGAGCGAACTAATTCAGTTCCTACAACTCAACAAGGACGATTTCGCTTGGACCCATTATGACATGATCGAGATCAATCCATCTATTATATGTCATGCCTTAAACATTGATCCTTCAGCGATCCCGGTTTGACAAAAAAAAAGACAATATAATAGGGACCGGTTAGAAGCCTTGATGGAGGAAGTCAAAAGGTTAGAAGCAAACGGGTTTATCCGAGAAGTCCTTTAACCAAAATGGTTAGCCAATCCCGTGCTAGTAAAGAAGTCCAATGGGAAGTGGAGAACATGTGTTGACTACACGGACTTAAAAAAGGCTTGCCCAAAGGATTTTTATCCCTTCCGTGGATTGACCAATTAGTCGATGCCACGAGTGGTCACAAAATATTATCCCTTATGGATGCTTACTTAGGGTATAACCAAATTCCAATGCATAAACCCGATGAGGAGCATACAAGGTTTATCACTAATTGGGGAATATTTTGCTATAAAGTGATGCCTTTTGGGTTAAAAATGCGGGAGCAACATACTAAAGACTGGTAAACAGGATGTTCCAAGAACAGATCGGGCACAACATGGAAGTATATGTGGATGACATGCTAGTAAAGTCCACCAAAACAGAGAACCATCTAAAAGACTTGGAAGAAATGTTCAATGTTTTAAGAAATTACCAAATGAAATTAAACCTGCTAAAGTGTTCTTTTGGAGTTCAATATGGAAAGTGTTGTATACACAATTATATGATTTTTTGTTTGATGATAACAACCAAATAAATATTATTATTAATGTGTTTGAAATCGTACTGTTATTCTACATCACATACAGGAATATTATATTTATATTTAAATAGAATACGACTGTATAGATATTCATATTTTCTTATAGTATTTTATTTAAATATAAATATTATATTTCAAACACTCGAACAGTACAATCATTTACAACTCCACTATTTAATCACTTCACAGGATTTGTACTTGTAAATAACACAGTATTCGATAAACAAATTTTGTTTGACGACAATAAAATAATATTTTATTTCAAACAATTTGTTTATTACAAATAAACAGTACAATCCCTTCACTACAACTTTCACACTCAGTACATTTTGCATCTACACATACATTCACTCAGTTACACATTGACACATACAGACTTATATACATTCACAAACACTGACACTCTGTTCTTCTGTTTTTTTTTCATCTTCTATCTTCTAACTTCAGTCTTCAGTCTTCATAGCACTTCACAGTCAGTCCAGTAATCATCACCTGTCACTTGAAACAGAAACACACAGTACACTGCAACAAGAATAAAACTGAATTCATGTGAATATAATTTTTTTTTATTTTTAAAATTTTATTTGCCTCAGTTTTCTGGTGTGTTTCTCATCATTTTTCATGACTCGATCTGATTCATCTGTGTCTAGACAGTATATATATATATATAGTACAGGGACAAAAAAAGTTATCTGATGACTGCATATACACACGTGTATAAATATACACGTGTGCACTGCCTCGCCAATCAACAAACACCGAGGAGTAGCCACGAGGACCATCTCAACTCAGTGCATATGAATATGGTCGAGAGTGTGAACAATTCAAATGCAGCTCAAACAAATAGAGCAAGTCAGAAATGAACAAGCACAAATGGGTCGAGTAACATGAATGGTTGGTACAGCAATTTCAAGTCCAAGCAAGTCATTTTTCAGGTGCAACTGGGTACACATCCACAATGCTACAGCATGGCTAAAGCAGAATGCAACATGAATGAAAAAAACACATACACACAGTACAAGTCAAGCATGGATCATACAACAATGTACAGTGGAGTAGCAAACATGTAGTCGAGTTCAACAAGCATTCACAACGGCGCAGCTACAAGGTGTACACAGCAAAAGTTTCAAGCAAGATAGCATATACATATATGTCTGGCTCGACAAACAATCATGCACAAGCTAAAAGGTAGTGCAACATGTAGACATCACAAACCAAAGCAACACACTAAAGCAGTTTGGTCAAAAGGGAAGTGCATGGATGGTGCAAATTTTTTCATCACAAGCCAACATGCATGAGCATGCATGTAAATGTATACCGCTAGGTCGAGTTCAAGTGCAAGTGTTCAAGTTAACATGTTCATTTCAGCAACATTAGAATGGTGCAACAAACTGGAAAAACAAGTCATGGCAGCTCAACATTCAAGCTAAAGCACTGGTGCATGTGCACAGAGAAACAACAAGTAATGATGAACAAAACAACATGGTGATCATGTTATGTTTCATGGCCAAGTTAAGAAGTGAAGCAGGCACAAATATAAAATGGGTATACACATGCTCAAATATTCATGCAATATCACATCAATATATGTATGCAGGCAAATACAACACACTCAAATGAATGGTGCATACGACAAGAGAAAATTTGAGTAATCTCTGAATTAAGTTTTAAGCAAGCGAGTTTTTTTTGGAAAGTAGCATTTCTTTCTGAAAGGTTCAAGTATGCAAAAATCTCGGCCTGTTCCTTTTGGCAAGAATCAATTCTTTATTTCTAGAAATTAAGCTTTCACATTTGGTAAGGGTTTCAAATCTACTAACATTTAGCAAAGGAAAGTCACAAAAGTTTTCTTTAAAAAAGTGGGCCAGCGTTATAATTTTGTAACAACCCGAAAATCTGGGCCAGTTTAAAAATTTTATTTTGGCAATTTTAGCGAATTTTGAATATTTAAAATGAATTATTTTAAAAAAGTATCGACGAGAAATTTATTTTGAATGGAATTTGAACGTATATATTATATACGTCGTCGTTAAAATATGAATAATTATTTATAATTATAAAAGGAATTTAAAATGGCGCGGTAGTTCGATAATTCGATTTCAAACTTCAATTGAATGTACCGGGTGCAAAACAAACCAGATTTTAGCGAAACCAAAAATATTAGAATCTAATTGTGAATATCTTTCCAACGAATCCGAAAAATCAAATTTTCATAGCGGGAATCAAAAGATATGTCCAGTTGAAAATTCTGAATAGTCGCTATGGAATTCAGGCCCTTAAAAATGGGAATTTTGCAAACGACCTCGGATTTCGACGAAACCACTTTTGTTGGGTCTGTGATGTCAAATTATTGCTAGATTCCAAATTTCATAATTTTTCGAATCAGTATGTGAGCGTAGCAAAGGAAAACGTGTTTGACCAGTTTTAGTTGATTTTAATCGACTGGAAAATAGCCATTTTTCCAACGGTCTCAGAATTCAACGAAACTAGTTTTGTTAGGACCGTATCGTCAATACGAAGCTAGAAAATATTTTTCTGGAATTTTTAGAGTTAGTATGTGACCCCGGTTAAATGAAATGCGCGTTCAAATTCAATATATAGAGTTATATGTTGATTTTGACGGAAACTGATCGAAACGATCGAATCAGCTTACGATACATATCCCATTGTGTTCGGAATGGGGGTGAAACGCTATGGACGACAGGCGGTGGGCCTCGTTTTGAGGTCGAAAATAAAAGTTGCTTTTTGGTGAAAAATAAAATAATTAATTAATAATAATAATAAAAAACCTCTCATACACTCCTCTGCCCACACCCCCCCCCCCCCCGATTTCATTTCACAGAAGAAAAAAAAAGAAACCGATCGTCGAACCACCGAACGCCGCCGCCCCTAGCTCCTCCGCCTCGCGCCAGGCCGCTCCGCCTCCCCTCAGGTCGTCGCTCCTTCTTCCCGACCTCCTCCTTCGAACCCGCCCTCTCCCCTTCGATTTCAGCCCACCGCGCCGCCTCCCATCGCAACAGCCCCCCCTGGCGCCAACAGCTCCGACGCCACCTCGCCATCTCAGACCGACGCTGCACCACCCCCTTGCTCCGGCAAACCGCGGTCCCCTTTTTTTTATATCGCTGTAAGTTTTCTTATTCATTAATTTAGTTTATTTTAAAACTGAAATTTAGTTTAGTTTAAAAACTGAAAATTTATTTATTTTAAACTGAAAACTTGTTTATTTTAAAACTGAAAAGATACGATTTTTGATAGGAAGGAAAATATATGATTTTTACTTATATGAACAACGATTGAAAAATGTGATTTCTTTAATCATAAAGATATGATCTTTAGCATAGTAAAGGTATGATTTTTAAATAGAAAAGATTAGATTTTTAAAATAGAAAAGATTAGATTTTTGAAATTTGAAAAGGCGAAATCTTTATATTTGAAAAGGCGAAATCTTTATCTATATAGTAGCGATGTAAAAATAGAATTTTTATCCATATAGCGTGATTATAAAAATGGGATTTTTTTTATATACATGGCAACCAAGTAAAAATTCGATTTTTATATATTGAATAGCGAAGGAAAAATTCGATTTTTATATATTGAATAGCGAAGTAAAAATTCGATTTTTATGTATTGAATAGTAAAGTAAAAATTCGATTTTTACATATGTAGAGAATACGGGCAACGAAGGTGACAAAAAGGCGAGAACGGTGAAGATTTCTATCAATGAAGAGTCGTGGAATTGGGATAGCTTTGGTGAGAACTTCTCACTCTAAATTTCTTTTTCTAGTTATATATATATACCAGGATGCAGACGGTGCTTAGTAGCACCCGACACCCGTCATCCACAGACCATGGATGGCTTGTTTGTTTAATTGTTGTGTTGTGAAATTTGTTTGGGTTGTTGATGTGAAATCGATAATAAAATGTAGATGGTTGAAATAAATTAGTTATCGTTAAAAATATAATTTTTTAACGCGAATATGAATATAGTGAATTTTAGTAAATTAATATTTTATCGTTAAAAAAATAATTTTTAACGTGAGATAAATAAATATTTATAAACAAATCGGCCGATTTGTTTATATACACTAATTTGACTGATATTGATTGGGTCGATAAATTTTACACATCGCCCAACTGCACAAATAAAATCTGTGTTTGATTGTTTGAAACCCCACACGGGTATTGGGATAAAATACGGCATACACTAATCCCAATAATTAGTTGTATGTCGATCGATGGATCGACAGTCTGTTATAAGCGTTAGATATCTATATTTGATGCTTATACAGTGTAGTGCACTTTGGATGATGGTTGATTATTTATCGTTGCTATTATATATATGTGTTGTATGGAATCCATATAATTAACTTTGTATGGTGATTGATTGGGCCTCATTCCAATTTAGAAGATAAAGAATATTATAAAATAAAGGTTCATGTGTTGACTGTACTCATCCGTTGAGATTAGTCATGTGTTGAACGGAATATTTTAACAATAAAATTTACATCTTTATATTATAAAATAAAGGTTCATGTGTTGACTGTACTCATCCGTTGAGATTAGTCATGTGTTGAACGGAATATTTTAACAATAAAATTTACATCTTTATATAATAAAAAATAAAGGTTCATGTGTTGACTGTACTCATCCGTTGAGATTAGTCATGTGTTGAACGGAATATTTTAACAATAAAATTTACATCTTTATCATATATAAAATTAGAAACTAAATGGAAAATAGATAAGATGAGTGGTCTCCTGGATATTGATCTGATGTTGGTTTCGGCCTTCGGGGTTAATATTCAGGGAATCATTCTCTTACTAATTTGCGATTAGAGTCTAATTTGAAATCAAACGATAGATGCCATAATTTTTATAAAATATATTAAATAACAAAGATAGTCACACGTGGACAGTACTCATTCGTTGAGATTAATCGTGTGTTGACAAAAATATAGAATCACGTATTGAAAGAAATATAAATTCATTTGTTGAATGGAATAACGAAGTTAGTGAAAAATATAAAGCCGTGTTGATTAGAGATGCGCCATTTTGACGCGAACGATATTTATATCGATTGTATTCGTTTTTAAATTTGAATTTGAATTTGAATAGAAAATGAATTGAATTTGAATAGAAAATGAATTGAATTTGAATAGAATAGAAAATGAATTTGAATAGAATAGAAAATGAATTGAATTTGAATAGAATAGAAAAGGAATTGAATTTAAATAGAATAGAAATTGAATTGAATTGAATAGAAAACGAATTTGATTTGAATTGAATAGGAAAACGAATTTGAATTGAATAGGAAAACGAATTTGAATTGAATTGAATAGAAAACGAATTTGATTTGAATTGAATAGGAAAACGAATTTGATTTGAATTGAATAGAAAACGAATTTGAATTGAATTGAATAGAAAACGAATTTGAATTGAATTGTGAAAAGTCGGGTGTGTACGATTTGTGCAGGATCTATAATATGGCTATGCGTAATGTATGTGATAACTTAAGCTATTCAATAGTTATGCGAATAAATATTCGCAAACAATATATATATCACAAATAACTATAAATGCAGTAAAGTAAAGTAGAGTAACGACACCAGGATTTTTATACTGGTTCGGACCTCCAGTCCTACGTCCAGTCCCGAAGCTCCTCTTCGGCTTTTCACTAAACAACACCCTCGCTTCACCCGGAGGAACAGGTTCACAACTACTTGATTTACGGGCTACAAGTTTACCCACTTGATTTCACGGGCTACAAGCTTACCCACTTGATTTACGGGCCACAAGCTTACCCACTTGATTTCACGGGCTAAAAGCTTACCCACACAGGACAATTACAAGAGTTTGACTTCTGATTGTGTTCTTCTTTCAACACTGATTTGCCAACGATTGAGTACACCCTTCCTATAATCTTATCCTCAAGTATATGATTTGAATGCAAAGATTTAAGGAAGAAAGATTGCTTGTTGAATCAAATGATAGAAAACTGATTCAAGGATTCAACAAGTATTGACTATTTGAGAGAGCTTTTAGAATGCAAGAGAGTATAGAGTTAAGATCAGAAAATAGAAGAAGATTCGGTGATTTGAAAGTATGATTTCAAGTCTATTTATAGTGTAGAATAGTTGCATTCCTTCATGAAGAGTTTCTATAAAGAGTTGTGTCCATTTCTCTTGAAATTGAATAGAAATCTCTTCACAAAAAGAAGCATCCTTTCAGAAAAATTACAGCAAGAAAAAAGGTCGACAGGTCGAAATTAACAGGTCGACAGGAATTTGAAAAAATAGTCGTTATGCACAAAAGACAATAGGACCGGTCGACAGGTCCTTTTTGGGCGGTCGACCGTTTTCTGGCTGTGGACCGGAGGACATTGG
This sequence comes from Allium sativum, assembly GCA_030737875.1. NCBI lineage: Eukaryota > Viridiplantae > Streptophyta > Magnoliopsida > Asparagales > Amaryllidaceae > Allium > Allium sativum. The sequence goes on from CM060911.1 coordinate 68,546,411, forward strand.
TCCACAGTCTATATCACTCTGCACTCTTTCCCGGTCGAAGCCTGGACCGTTTGGGCTTTTTCTGTGACTTATTCAATTCTTCAAATATACATATTTCAGCCCCAGCTAATTTCAATTTCTAAATTGTTTTGTGCATTCGTGTTATACTTTGAGGATAGATTTTAACATAAATCTAACACGACTCCATACCTACATATATATAATCTTAGCTCCATGTCATGATTTCCATTGATCTTCACTATGATCTTCATTGATTTCCACTTTGATAAATATGAATTCAACACGTCAATGATATCTATTTCTATGTTGTCATTAATCAAAATCTTGTGTATCAACATTCTCCCCCTTTTTGATTGATGACAATATCTTGCATATATTTTTGAGATACTGAGTAGCTCCCCCTGAATATATGCTTATATATTTTTATCTCCCCCTGTCTAAAAGCTTTCTGCACATTTTGTTAGTATAATAAAAACTTACTGTTTCCTGTAACAAAATGTTAGTGCATATAAAATGAATATTTATATGATACATGAATATATATATATATATATATATATGCATATTTCTCCCCCTTTGTCATCGATTAAAAAGAATAAACATCATGATAGAACAGTAATCGAACATAAGACATAAATTAAAGTACCTTCGGGAGATATTGGATCATGTGCAATTTGGTAAACTGAATTTTGTTTTCAGAGACATTTGGAGAAATCAAAATCGCCTTCCTTTTATTGTGGTGTACCTGCAAAAAAAATAGAATATATATACTTTGGTACCCACTTGCTTTGTTTGGGTCCATGGGTTAGATGGAAGGTAACCATACCCAAGAGGGTTTAACAGAACCTTTAAAGATAAAATTTTGGTTATTAACTACCGAATCAAAATAATCATCGATATATTTTTCTCTGTTTTTCCAACTTACAGGAACCCAAATACTTAAGTAATCTCTATTGATATTCCTTTTCGTACTTCTAGATCTATTATACAGATCTCTAGTCATAGAAGTATTCGAATTTCTATAATAATTGGATCTAGGATGAGCATTAGTACTAGCAGTAATATTTTTATTGTACATGAAAGCATATCTAGTACTATTTCTAAGATTAGTTTTATTATATCCTAAACCACTTTTGTCATGTAAAGGTCGAGATCTAGATAAAATCATATTTAAATCATTTTGACCTTTATTAAATTTTGCGAACTTATTTGCACTTTTATCAAATTTATTTCCAAAGTCGCTATTGACATTTTCAAAAGAAATTTTGTTATTCTTTAAATCATCAATTTCCTTATTTAATTCATAATTTTTCCTTTTTAAAGTACCATTCTCAGTTTTGAGACCTAAAATTTGAGATTCTGAATTATCTAAAGAAGATTGTAACTTTTCAAAATTTTCTTTTGAGTCAGAAATTTCATTTTGCAAAATATTATTATTCACCTTTAAAAACTCACATTCTTTAGATAGTTCTAAATTCTTTTCAGTAAAAGCTCTATTCTCTTTTTCAAGAGACGAAATTAAAGAACTAGAATTATTTAAAGAATCTTCTAATGATATATTTTTATTTTGCAAAAGATCGATTTCCTTTAAAAGAACTTTGTTTTTATCTTCTAGTCGCTCATTTTCTTTTTGAAGGAAATCTTTTTGAAAAACAAGCTCTTCTAAGGTATTTTCAAAACATTTGGCTTGTTTTACCAAACGATTGTTTTCTTCTTTTAATTTGGAATTTTCTTGCTTGTAATTTTTTGACATAGCTAAAACGACTGTATTGAGTTTCAATAATTTTTCATGGTCTAACAAAAGATCTTTAAATAATGAATCTACACATACCGATTGTGATCTAACTTTAGCCATAAGACATTTGCTTCCTTGCTCTCTTGATTCGGCTTTGTTTCTCTTCAACTTTCTAATCCCTTGACTAGACTTCTTTATTGCCATTTGTTCTAAGATGTTGTTACGATCTCTAGAACACCAGGCTCTGATACCAATTGAAAAGTCGGGTGTGTACTATTTGTGCAGGATCTATAATATGGCTATGCGGAATGTATGTGATAACTTAAGCTATTCAATAGTTATGCGAATAAATATTCGCAAACAATATATATATCACAAATAACTATAAATGCAGTAAAGTAAAGTAAAGTAGAGTAACGACACCAGGATTTTTATACTGGTTCGGACCTCCAGTCCTACGTCCAGTCCCGAAGCTCCTCTTCGGCTTTTCACTAAACAACACCCTCGCTTCACCCGGAGGAACAGGTTCACAACTACTTGATTTACGGGCTACAAGCTTACCCACTTGATTTCACGGGCTACAAGCTTACCCACTCAGGACAATTACAAGAGTTTGACTTCTGATTGTGTTCTTCTTTCAACACTGATTTGCCAACGATTGAGTACACCCTTCCTATAATCTTATCCTCAAGTATATGATTTGAATGCAAAGATTTAAGGAAGAAAGATTGCTTGTTGAATCAAATGATAGAAAACTGATTCAAGGATTCAACAAGTATTGACTATTTGAGAGAGCTTTTAGAATGCAAGAGAGTATAGAGTTAAGATCAGAAAATAGAAGAAGATTCGGTGATTTGAAAGTATGATTTCAAGTCTATTTATAGTGTAGAATAGTTGCATTCCTTCATGAAGAGTTTCTATAAAGAGTTGTGTCCATTTCTCTTGAAATTGAATAGAAATCTCTTCACAAAAAGAAGCATCCTTTCAGAAAAATTACAGCAAGAAAAAAGGTCGACAGGTCGAAATTAACAGGTTGACAGGAATTTGAAAAAATAGCCGTTATGCACAAAAGACAATAGGACCGGTCGACAGGTCCTTTTTGGGCGGTCGACCGTTTTCTGGCTGTGGACCAGAGGACCTCGGTCCACAGTCTATATCACTCTGCACTCTTTCCCGGTCGAAGCCTGGACCGTTTGGGCTTTTTCTGTGACTTTTCAATTCTTCAAATATACAGATTTCAGCCCCAGCTAATTTCAATTTCTAAATTGTTTTGTGCATTCGTGTTATACTTTGAGGATAGATTTTAACATAAATCTAACACGACTCCATACCTGTAACGGCAAGGAATTTCGCTCGGTCCGAACCAGTCGCTAAACCGATCTAGACCGTTCGAAACGCCCTATCGTTTGAGAACACGACAAAACAGAACGCATACAGAAGAACGTTTCATTGTATATTACAACAATGCATCAGATTACAAGAATATTCAGAGTAAGAATAAATATTACACAGAAATAACAGAGATTTAAATTACATTTAAATCCATAGCAGCGGAAAATAATACAATACACAACTAGAATGAGATATACGGATACAAAGCTTTCCGGATATCGTTCCAGCTGTAAACCAGGATCCTGTGAATATAAATCTGCAAAACCAAAACTACTAGCTGCCCGTGTCAAAATAAGGGCACCCAGAGTTTAGGTTAAAACAATAAACTCCAGGTCAGTCATGTGACTGGTGTGAGAACTAAAACAGTTATTAATCTTTATTTTAAAGTCATTAGGTAAATCAAGGGACCACGCCGTATAACACGGAACGGGTTTCCTCCCAAGAATACCAGTGCATGAAACAAACAACGCAATGCTAAATAAAGAAAAATGAAGCTGTTATAAGACCCAGGTCCTATCACACAATGCAACGCAAGCCGGGGGATAGGGTTTTCCCTTATAACAGCCAAAGAATGCTTGATACGTTTAAAACAAATCATTTGATACTATTATAAGTGCATAGTGTATAAAACAACTTCAAATCATAAGTATCAATCATAGGCGGCATGAATGACCCATAACACTATGTCGCCATATATAAGTTTACAATCAAAACCGCAAATGTCGTATTGGAAGTTGGGTTATCATTTATGGTATGAACCGAGGCTAGGGGCAAGATCCTCTCCGATTCGAGACGCTCTAGTCCGCCCCTCAGGCAAGCGCGCAGGCAAGCCTTGGATCGTCAGGGCCGGTCCACCGATGTGGATTATTATGCCTGAACACTACGTTTCCCCACCCTATGGGGTGTAAATCTGGCCCGTCAGCCGACCAGAAGCATCGGCCGAAACCGATATCACGAGGCGCCTCGCTTTTCAGCAAGTAATAATAAGTAACATCCACATGAGTCAAACTCGTCAGCCAGTTCAAGCACTGACGCCACTCATAACTAGAAAGAAACGTAGGTCCTCCCTGATGTCCGTCTCCCGTTTTTGATTCATACCGGGTGTGATACTCGCGAATCAACGTTACACAAAGCTACGCCACAAAGGCCGTGCTTCGATCATCAACCACAAGACTTTGCTTTTCAACAGAAGCCTTGATCATTTGCCTCTTAGCATGCCACACAGGCAATTCACTCCATGCGATTGATATCCATCAATATATAACCCCTGAGCTCGTACGTCTCAGAGAAGGGCGTTAAGCAAGAGAATAAATTCTCCGCCGCCAAACAGATATATATTTAATAGAGATCAATTACACGGACTAAAATCCAATGTCAGACACACAGTCCATTTACAAGTCCGTTCTGGGGCTGAACGAAACCGGAGGCACCTAGTACCCCGCATATCCTTCGATCTCCAAGTACGTCTGGACGATCACCAACTGTTTCCATCTTCTTGGGTGTACAGCCCAATCAAGATCATCAGTAATCACCCAAACGACGTGAAGACTTCCGGTCTTCGACCACCGTCTTCATCTTCGACTTATCGTCGTATCAGTTATTCAGAATGGGATAAACCCGGTCTTTCCGAATAACTCGCGTATATTTTAAATAAGTGTTACACAAACACAACATACGCCTCATTCCAATTCATCAGTCACTAACCGTAAATTAATCAAGAGAATAATTTCCCAAATATTAACCCCGAAGGCCGAAACCAACATCAGATCAATATCCAGAAAACCATTCTGCTTGGCTAACCGACAGTTAGTTTCTAAATTTCACATTCATAGGGAAAGGTTCCCATAAATTTTATCCAAGATAAATTCCTTGAATTTATTCTTTAATCTATTTTTGAATATCCATTCAAACTAGTCGGGATTAACGAACCTTACCGAAGTAATCATTTGCTTTAATTTCCCAATCCCAACCTATTCATCCCATGAAGTAAAACTGGTAATACTTCATATCTAACACCACGGTGTTATCGGTAAATTCAATTACCATTCCACGTTTAAATCTAATTAAAGATTTAACTATCGTCTGGAGCAAAACTGGTGGTACTCCATTTTCGATCTTTTCAATCTAATTAAAGATTCATTAAAACTCCACTTAGTTTTAATCGTTAACTGGGTTAAAGAATCAGTGTCATTTAAAACACGGTTCACGATAAACCCAAAATCACATTCATTAATTATCGGGTTAAAGAACGAGTGTTATTTAAAACACTGTCCACGATAAACCCAAAAATCAATATCAATTCAATTCCAATTAAACATTATTTAATTGGTACACTTCATTAAATCTAAATAAAAAGATTTAATCTTTTCTCAACTGGGTTCAAGAACAGTGTTAGTGAAGACACCATTCACGACAAACCCAAATCACATTTGATATCCAATATAAAGCTCTGAATAGAAAATATATCGGCTTATATTCAATATCAAATTCTACGATTAACAAATGTCATATTGGAAATAACGATATATATATATATATCTTTCAAATTTCCATAACAACATCTGTATAATCACGAATTCCAATATCGAAATGTTCCGAAGACAATTTCGATTCAAATCCACTCCAATGCAATCATTGGAAATTTTGGTTATTTTCAAAACCCTTTTCAAATTCAATTTATTTATTTAAAAATAAATAGAATTATATTTCTAGCTCAAAACTAGTTCATTTCGATAAAAATCTATTTTTATCTTTTCAAATATGGAGTTTTTCATCCCAAATTTTCCCAAATCATTTCTTATGATTTTACACAAATTATTACTATTTTTAATAATTTTATCAAGGCCCGTACAGTCGATTTCCAACAATGGCCATCGAACTGCACTTACAGCGACCTTTTTCAAATTTGATTTGGACATAATTCCAAATCCAACCGTTAGATTTCAAATTTCTAATATTCGTTAGAAAGCTCTTTTCGATATGAACCCAACGGTTCCGGTTTTAGGAGAATCCGACGGTCGGATCTCCCGTAATGTCCGTTTGAAATAAATGGTCGAAATTCACGAACTGCCGCGGCGCGGCGCGTTCTATTCAGGCCATTATATTATATATATAATATATATAATATATATTTCGTCGATTTCTATTTAAAACGAATTATATAAATAGTTTTAAAATTCGTTTCAAAAGCCATTTCAACTTCCTTTTCAATTCAAATCAAAATTGAATTCTTCTTTATAAATTCATTTTAAAATTCATTTCTATTCAATTCAAATTTCAATTCAATTTGAATTCATTTCAATTCAATTTGAATTCATTTCAATTCAATTTGAATTCATTTCAATTCGCTTTCAATTCAATTTGAATTCGTTTTCAATTCATTTCGAAATTGTAACGACCCGCGTTCTACGCATCATAGGATCGTAGGATATTTATTTCTTTCACATACGAAGTCGTATGGTCATGTAACTTTGGGAGACGACTATTGGGGGTCATTTCCCATGTTCATGATTTTTCCCGATTTTTAAATGACCATTTTACCCCTAGTTGGCACTGTTTTGGCCATAACTTTTGACTGGAAAGGAATTTTGACCTGAAACCACTTCCATTGGCTTCGGATGATGGTTTCTCTTTCCGTAGAGTGGTCACATTAGCCAAACGGACTTACCGTTTGGGAGATATGGCTGAAACAAGTTTCAGATGGAGAAAAACAGCTTAATTGGGCTTAACCGGGTGATTAACAGGTAGGCCCAAGGGGAATTTCGGGTTTAGAGGTATAGGAGGACTGATTAGGGTTAGGTTATCATTCTCATTTCAGTTTTGAGCCGCCACAAACCTCCTTGAGACCTTAGTAATGGCTTCCCACATCTAAAACACCCAAAATCACTCTCTAATTGAAGATTAGGCTTAGCAACACTAAATTAAGGAGAAAAAGCATCAAAGCAAGGTTGGAACTGCTGTTAGACATCAGTATTCGCCCCAAATCAGAGGAGTTTCAGTTCTGAGAATTTCATTTGTGGCCAAGGTGAGTGATAACATCATTTTGACGCTAATTACGGTTAATTAAGGGTAATTAGTGAAGATTAGCGAATTTATACGTAAATAAATTCTGGAAAAATTCTTAAAATTCTAAATTAATGTTTTAAGGCTCTGTTAGAAATTTGAGATAATTTCGATGTGTTTTGCTAATCGTATGCTTAAACATGATTAGGAGGGATTATAAGAAAATGTGAGGCTTTGGCCACTTTCGATCCATTTTGATTCATTTAAATTGTTGTTTGTTGTTTGTGGTTGCTATTACATGTTACTATGACTCTATGGTATGTTTCATGATTGATTAGAATAGATAAATTGCTCGAAAACGTCGTCGAATGGCGTAGAAAGCTTGCTGGAAAGTTGCAGAAGTGTGCAGGCTCCGAACCGGTTCGGATCGGAGAAAGGGGTCGGATCGGACTAGGGAACTGACCAAGGGAATCCGAACTAGATGAGGACTTGCCACTGGAAGAAGTTTGGCAGGAAGGAAGGCCATTGCTTAGAGTTGGAGTTGGACAGGAGATCGGATCGGAGCGGTGGAGCGGATCGGATCGGAGTAAGCTAGGGAACGGAGCGGATCGGATCGGAAGAGAGATTGGAGGCCAGATCGGATCGACTTGAAGATGCAGGGCTCGGATCGGAAGCAAAGAAGAAATAGGCTAGGGATTGGAGCGCTGGAGAGAAGGACACCCGACCCGACCTGGAGGAGGACCCCGACCCGACCCGGAGCGAAGTGCCCGACCCGAAGAGACAAGGAGAAGGACCCGAACCGAGCATGAGTGACCGAACCGAACCGAGCATGGGTGACCGAACCGAACCGAATTCTAGAGCTGCTACTGCACGACAACTTTTCTGAAGACCCACTCCAATTCAACCAAACCCGAGATGCAAAGGGAGTCCAAATGAGAAGTTAGAGCTTAAGATTCAGATGGGAATCAACGAGTTCACTTCATGATTGGGCTTTGCTGCGGGACGCGTGCTAAGGAGTTATCGACACCTATAGCTTTGGACCACTATGGTAGGAGGTACGAAGGCGGATTCAGGGCCATTATGGCATTGGTAGAACCAAGGGCTATGACCAATGAAGTGGGTCATTGAAATGTTTGGTCATGACTCCAAGTGTTTGGCTTGGTCACAGCAGGGTTTCTACAAGTCGGGATTCGTCGTTGCCTCAGTTTGTCTAGTGTTCCAAAGTGGTAGATGTCGTACGCTTTACGCACTGAGTGAGAGGCGTGAGGATGGTTGCCATGGATGATTTGTTTGCTATCATTATGACATGCACACCCCACCCCCGTATTCTTACACTATTTATTTTGGCACCTTGGAGTATTGTACGGTATGTGGTACTAACTCTTTGGTTGCAGGTCCAGGTTCAGGTATGGTTTAGTATACCTGTTATCATTCTGTTTAGATGCTTATCGCTCATACCAGGCTTTATGTCTGACCCAGAGTTTTATGTCTCCTCTTATTACTCTGGGTGCTCTCACGAGCAGACTAGGGACAGGTTAGCTGGTGATGCACGGGTAGATGATCCGGAGACGAGCAGGAGGCTTCCACGTAATATATATATATAGTATTCTCCCTGTGTTGTTGAAGATCACTGCTTGGGTATTGTTGGTGTATCTTCTACTTCAGCTTTCTTTTGTTTAGAGACAGTAAATTTGGAAAGTTGTAATAAGCTGTATTTGGATTTCCGCTGCTTTGAGATTGATGTTGGTTTTAGTTATCAGCTTATGCACTGTCTCGCCTGTTTTATGTCAAGTATGTTATTATTATATTTTATTCCATGCGCTGTGAGACATTCTACAGGTTCTTTGATCAGTTCATTCCCTTCTTTTCTTCCTTGACGACCGTCTTGTGCTAGTCGGGCATGCGTACAGCGCACTTTTGGAGAAAATGCAGGCTGGTGCGGGGCGGGCCGTCACACTTGGTATCAGAGCTCTAGGTTGCGTAGTTAACCCAGGGAAGTTATCAGGGAGAGATAATATACGTATACGAGAGAGCGTATTTGTGATTACTTTGGTTTTTAAGAAGCTATATATATATATACTATTAGTAGTATAAGGATGAAGTCGTACTGCACTAGCACCACTATGGAATCGTTAATCATTTCCTTTTTCAGATTGACGATGAGCCGAGATACTAGAGGTGCTGGTAGGGGAGCCAATAATGGGATTGCTGCTGACATGAGGACGATGTTTACTGACCTCATGAGAGAGATGCTTAGAGATGTGCAGAGGGCAGCTCCCAATGGTGGAAATGGTGGTGGTCCAATAGTGCAGGCGCCAAGAGTCGATTTCGCCAGGCTGAATAAGGATTATACTAGCCTTGGTGGGAAGCCGTTCCACGGAACGGAGTCGGCTACAGATGTTCAAGATTGGTTGGATAGTTGCGAACGTATCTTCGAGGATTTGGGTATCGAGGATGCGATGAAGAGAAAGCTAGCGTCCCGTCAGCTGCAAGGGCGGGCAATGAATTGGTGGAATGCTATAAAGGCAGCTACTCCCGAAGATCAGATTACTTGGGAGCAGTTTAAGGCTCGCTTTGGTGAGAAATTCATTCCAGCTGCTCAGAAGTCAATGTTGTTTAAGAAATTCTTGGAGCTCAAGCAGAATGGCAGAGCTGTCTCGGAGTATATTGCTGAATTTGACACTTTGTCAAAATATGGGTTATCTCTTATTGATACTGCCGAGAAAAAGAATGAGAAATTCATAACTGGTTTGGATCAATACTTGGGGGAAAAACTTATTAACCACATCGATGAGACGTTTGAATCGATTGTGGGGAAAGCATTAAGATCAGAAAGTCTCTACCCTAAGTCGAAGACTGAGGTTGCATCTGCAGAAGAGCCAAAGCCACAAGCAAGTGGTGGAGGCAAAGGTGGTTCCCAGAATAAGAGAAAGCAGAATCAGGCTAAGGATGGCCAGAAGAAAAAGAATAAGCAAGATGTGGAGTGCTTCAGCTGTGGTAAGAAGGGCCATTATGCTAGTAATTGCCGGGCCAAGCCAGCGGATAGGAAGTGCTTCAATTGTGGCCAATTGGGACATCACAAGGACAAGTGTCCACAGCCCCCTAAGGAAAAGCAAATGGTGAAAGCATATGCTCTTAATGCTATTCCTTCTTCGTCGAATGCCCCAACTGCGGCGGAGAAGGGAAAGAATGTCGTCATTCAAGGTATGCTTTCTGTTTATGATGTTCCTGTTAGAGTTTTGTTTGATACCGGAGCTTCCAGTTCTTTCATATCTAGTGACCTGGTAGATAGGTTGGGATTGGAACCCGAGATTGTCGATAGACCTTTAGTAGTGACAAACCCGATTGGTGGTTCAACTAGCCTTAGCATGATTTGTCGTAATGTGGTTCTATCGAGTCATGGATGCATGTTTGTGTGTGATTGTTTTGTTTTAGGCTTTACTGGGTTTGGCATTATTTTGGGAGTAGATTGGCTCCAAAGATACGGGGTGGTGGTAGACTGTGAGGGCTTTTTGGTGACAGCTAGAGCGGATGATGGACGGAGGATAGTGTTTGGTGGTCTACCCAGTAAGGGGGTATTGGCTAGTTTTCTAAACTCCCTCGACATTCCGCATAGTGAGTTGTCAGGTTTGCCCGTGGTAGGCCAGTATCCGGATGTTTTCGAAGAAGTGACCGGACTTCCACCACACCGAGAGATTGAGTTTCGGATTGATTTGGTAAGAGATGCCAGACCTATAGTGATGCCACTTCGTCGTATGGCACCAAGGGAGCAGCGAGAGCTCGAGGTGCAAGTCAGCGATCTTTTGAGGAAGGGATTTATCAGAAGGAGTGTTTCTGAATGGGGAGCACCAGTTGTGTTTGCTACCAAGGCGGATGGTTCCCTTCGTTTGTGTGTAGACTACCGCGAATTGAATAAAGTGACGAGGAAGAATAAGTATCCTCTACCGCGGATAGATGATTTGTTTGATCAGTTGAGTGGCGCGAGAGTATTTTCTCAGTTGGATCTCGCGACAGGTTTTCATCAGCTTAGAGTGGAAGCTGAGAGTATAGCTAAAACGGCATTTCGAACGCCGTCTGGATTTTATGAATGGTTGGTTATGCCATTTGGGCTGACTAATGCCCCGGCATATTTTGTGGACCTTATGAATAGGGTATTCAGAGATCAGCTGAATAAGTCTGTCCTTGTGTTCGTTGATGATATTTTGGTCTATTCGAGGGCGGAGGAGGAACACAAGGAACATTTAAGAGTAGCGATGGAGGTGTTGAGAAAACACCAATTGAAAGCAAAGTTTTCTAAGTGTCACTTCTGGAAGAGGGAAGTGAGGTTCTTGGGCCATGTTGTATCAGAGAGTGGTATTGCCGTGGACCCGGCGAAGGTGGCTACGGTACAAGATTGGCCTACGCCCAAGAATGCAACAGATGTAAGAAGTTTCTTGGGATTAGCGGGATATTATCGTAAGTTTATCCAAGGTTTCTCCAAGATAGCAGCACCGTTGACCCAGTTGACCAAGAAAAATCAAGCTTTTGTCTGGGATGAAAGGTGCGGGAATGCATTTAAAAGCCTAAAGGACAAGTTGACAAGCGCACCAGTGTTAGTCATTCCTAAGGGGGATGAAGAGATGACGGTATACACGGATGCCTGTGGTACCGGACTGGGTGCTGTATTGATGCAAGGCGGTAGGGTTGTAGCTTATGCAAGTCGGCAATTGAAACCGCACGAGAGAAGATACCCTACCCATGATTTAGAATTGGCAGCGATCGTGTTCGCGTTAAAGATGTGGAGACACTATCTCTTGGGAGAAAGATTTGAGCTGTTTACAGATCATAAGTCGTTGAAGTATCTATTCTCCCAGAAGGATTTAAATCTCCGTCAGCAGAGATGGTTAGAGTTCTTAGCTTCCTATGATTTTGACATCGCATACACACCGGGAAAGGGCAATGCGGTGGCTGATGCATTGAGTAGAAGACATGCCAGCTTGGGGGCTATGTTCCTTGAATGGAAGCAACTGGAGTTTATCGCGGGGTTTGATTTCAGACCAAAGTGCGAATTGGATCCAGAAATGTTAGCAAGTTTGACGATCAGACCCACTTTGATTGAGCGGATCGGCTCTAGTCAGAGGGACGATCCTAACCTATTGGAAATCATCTCCAAGTTAGAGATGGGTATCGATGAGGAGGTGAACAAGTATGGGCTTGATCGAGATAGATGGCTTAGAAAGGATGGAAAGCTTGTTGTACCCAATGTCACTGGATTGAGAGATGAAGTGCTTAGAGAATGTCATCACTCAAAGCTGACTATACACCCCGGTGGTAATAAGATGTATCGAGATATGAAGCAGACCTACTACTGGGAAGGGATGAAAAGAGATGTTGGGAAGTTTATATCCAAGTGCATGAATTGCCAGCTAGTTAAAGCCGAGCAAAAGAAGCCTAGTGGGTTGTTACAGCCCTTAGAGATTCCCGAATGGAAATGGGAGCAAGTCTCGATGGATTTCATCGATGGGTTACCAAGGACTAGATCGGGATATGACAGCATTTGGGTAATCGTAGATCGACTGACTAAAAGTGCAAGGTTTATACCAGTCAAATCGACTAGAACGGCAGCTAAGTTAGCAGAATTGTATATGAAGTGGGTAGTGAGATTTCATGGAGTACCTAAAAGCATTGTGAGCGACCGAGACCCGTTGTTCACTAGTGGGTTTTGGAGGAGCTTGCAAGAGGCGCTAGGGTCAGAGTTACATCTCAGTACCGCATATCATCCTCAGACCGACGGTCAGACGGAGAGGGTGAACCGTATTTTGGAAGATCTCTTGAGAGCATGTATATTGGATTTTGGTGGATCATGGGATGACCATTTGCATCTAGTAGAGTTTGCATATAATAATAGTTACCAATCCAGTATCGGTATGGCTCCGTTTGAAGCTTTGTATGGAAGACCGTGCAACTCACCATCATGTTGGATAGAAACTGGCGAGAAGTTTATGCTTGGACCAGATGTGGTGAGAGAAACTTCAGATAAAATCAAGATCATTCAGCAACGAATGAAGGCAGCCCAAGATAGGCAGAAGAGTTATGCTGATAAGAGAAGAAGAGACTTAAAATTCTCCGTTGGTGACTTGGTGTTTGTCAAGATTTCTCCGTTGAAGAGCGTAATACGATTTGGCAGGAGAGGTAAATTAGTACCAAGATTTGTTGGCCCATTCCCTGTTCTTGAACTAGTCGGGAATTTTGCATATAGAATTGACTTACCAGAGAAGATGGCGGGAGTTCACAACGTATTTCATGTTTCCCAACTAAGGAAGTTCGTTCACGACTCAGATATGACTATCTCACCTGATCAGTTGGAAGACTTCGAAGTAGAACCCGAGGCGGTTGGAAACCGCAAGCCGGCCCGTATTGTCGCACACGACATGAAGCAACTTCGAAGGAAGTCGGTGAAGCTAGTCAAGGTACAGTGGAGC